>CM055061.1:46545918-46585261 GCA_029204045.2 Tillandsia leiboldiana | reverse complement strand
AATATTTCGTACTTTGGGAGTCGCTGTTACATTTTACGCGATCGCGAATCTTGGTAAATTCGACTCTCGAAGTGACGAAGGAATTTTCATGGGTTATTCTACAAACAGTAGAGCATATCGGGTATTTACCTGGAATCTAAAACGATGGTAGAATCTATTAATGTTAAAGTAGATGAAGCTGTTCATTTTGACATCTGATAAATCTACCTGATATATCTCTAGATGATGATACTCCTGTAAATGCATCTTCTCATAATAATTCCTTCGATAAAGTTGTACATCTAATGGTTCTTCAAGTTTGTCTGATATGCAGAATCATCATATTTACCTCCGAGTACTCCGGTATCCGTACACACGCTACGTATCTTCAAGGATGATCCGGAATCAAATATTTGGAGACCCACACGAAGAGTCAGGACTCGGAGACAGTTGGTTTGTGGAGTCGCATGTACGTCTCCATGGTAGAACCAAGAATGTCGATGAAGCTCTTCAGGATGACTACTAGATTGAAGCAATGCAGGAAGAGCTCCATCAGTTCGAAAGAAACAACGTCTGGAAACTAACGTCCACCGAAGGAACACAACGTGATTGGTACTAAATGGATTTTCAAGAACAAGAAGAACGAGGATGGTACCATCATCAGAACAAAGCACGCCTATTTGCTCAGGGCTATTCACAAATAGAAGGTATTCGTATTTTGTTCGCAATTGCTTGTCATTTTAAAATCAAACTCTTTCAAATGGAGGTTAAGAGCGCGTTTTTAAATGGGGTTTGAACGAGGAAGTTTTATGTGGCTCAACCGAAAGTTTTTGTAGACCATAAACAACCTAACCATGTTTTTCATTTGAAAAAGGCTCAGTACGGTCTAAAACAAGCACCGCGAGCGTGGTACGAAAGGTTAACAAGCACCTTTTGGAGAGGGTTATACTCGAGGGGGAGCAGATCGGACTCTCTTTGTGAAGCATTATCAGGATAACTTCATTATGGCACAAATCTATGTCGATGACATTGTATTTGGTGCAACAAGAGACAATGATGCTTCTAAATTCGCTGAAACCATGGAAAGCGAATTTGAGATGTCTATGATAGTGGAACTATCACATGTACCCTCCGAGTACTCCGTTACCACAAACATTACGCATCTCCAAGGATCATCCGGAATCTAATATTATTGGAGACCCACAAGAAGGAGTCAGGACTCGGAGACAGTTGGTTTGTGGAGTCGCATGTTACGTCTCCATGTTAGAACCAAAGAACATTGATGAACTCTTCAGGATGACTACTAGATTGAAGCAGTGCAGGAAGAGCTCCATCAGTTCGAACGAAACAAAGTCTGGGAATTAACGAAGCCTCCGAAGCAACACAACGTGATGGTACTAAATGGATTTTTCAAGAACAAGAAAAACGAGGATGGTACCATCATCAGGAACAAAGCACGCCGAGTTGCTCAGGGCTATTCACAAATAGAAGGTATTCGTATTTGTTCGCAATTGCTTGTCATTTTAAAATCAAACTCTTTCAATGGACGTTAGAGTGCGTTTTTAAATGGGGTTTTGAACGAGGAAGTTTATGTGGGTCACCGAAAGGTTTTGTAGACCATAAACAACCTAACCATGTTTTTTCGTTTGAAAAAGGCTCAGTACGGTCTAAAACAAGCACCGCGAGCGTGATACGAAAGGTTAACAAGCACCTTTTGGAGAAGGGTTATACTCGAGGGGGAGCAGATCGGACTCTCTTTGTGAAGCATTATCAGGATAACTTCATTGTGGCACAAATCTATGTCGATGACATTGTATTTGGTGCAACAAGAGACAATGATGCTTCTAAATTCGCTGAAACCATGGAAAGCGAATTTGAGATGTCTATGATGGGGGAACTAACATATTTTCTTGGATTGCAAGTGAAACAAAATGAAGAAGGCATCCATTTGTGCCAATCCAAGTATGCAAGGGAGTTGGTGAAGAAATTCGATTTAGAAAACTCTAAAGATTTTCTGACTCCAATGGGAACTAGCAATAGGGATTAGGAAGTGAATCTCTTAGTGAAAGTGTAGACAATAAGCTTTATCGCAGCATGATTGGAAGTCTACTCTATCTCACGGCTAGTTGCCCGGATATATCCTTTATTTTGGGATTTGCGCGAGATATCAATCAGCACCAAAGGAGGTTCACATGAAAGCGGTGAAAAGGATCATCCGGTACGTCAAAGGAACTTTGAATTTCGGAATTTGGTATCCTATGAGAACAACTCTTGACATAATAGGATATTCAGATGCCGATTGGGCAGGATCTGTGGATGATCGGAAAAGTACGAGTGGTGCATGTTTTTATCTTAGCCATTGTCTTGTTGCATGGCATAGTATAAAGCAAAACTGCATTGCACTCTCGACTGCCGAAGCGGAATATATTTCAGCGGGTAGTTGTTCAACTCAACTCATTTGGATGAAAAGCGTGTTGAGCGACTTCCGAATTTCAGCAACTTCGGTAACTATTCTTTGTGACAACACAAGTGCTATAAATATTTCTAAAAATCCTGTGTTGCACTCGAGAACAAAACACATTGAACTCAGATATCATTTTCTAAGAGAGCTAGTTGAATCAACTATTCTTCAAATTTTCTATATTTCAACTGAGATCAATTAGCCGACATTTTAACAAAACCTTTGGATCAAAAACGGTTTATTCATTTACGTAAAGCAATTGGAATGCTTTCTTTGAAATAACACTTTTTGAAATCATTGCTTAGGTTATGTTTTGTTTTGTGTTTTTGTTCCTTATCTATGTTTGTACATAGAACATTAATTGAGCATTAGTTTAATTGACTTTAACTGCATCCTTTCATATATTTAGAAATTTATTATGCTTGGATATCATAATAATTCATTTGATGCAATGATCATTTATGTCAATTAAGTCATCTTTAATTGATCAAAGTCAATTTCTCTCTCATGTGATCTCTTGGTATAGTCTTTATCTTATTTGATAATTGAGTCAAGTATTAACTCGAGATCAATTTTCGGTTGAATACCTTATATCTTAAATAATTGATAGCCAATTGAGGGGAAGTTTATTAAAATGTTTATGCTCAAAAGATGTGGAAAGAGTTACATCCCAATGAGGAGTGTGAAAATTACCACCACATGGAGGAAAGAGCTACCAAGCCCTGACGTCCACGTCAGGCTCAAGCAGACTCACAAGCACCAGGCGATGTGAGACTCGTCTCGCTAGCCTTAGCCAACCTTGTGAGGAGCTGCACTCCACTCACAACGGTCATTAGCCGGGAAGCCCTCGCTCTACCCGCTATAACCCTGGCTCAGCCGAGACTCATCTCACATTTCCGGCTGGTAAATGGCTCTGATACCAACTGTGACGCCCCACTTCCCAGGGGGTCACCCATCCTAGAACTACTCTAGCTCTAGCACGCTTAACTCTCATGTTCCTCTTGGATCTTGCTACCATCCAAAATGCTATAGCCGGGTTGAGAGATTTAGTCCTATTATATTATTTGTAGATAGGACTAATTCAAATTCTGGGGGTGGTCACATTCTTACTACAAACTTTTGTTTCCAAGTCTCCAGAGTTTTCTCTCACTAGAAAACAACCGATTTGGAGCCTTTCTAACTCGAGTTCTTCGAATTCAAGTAAGTTTCTTTGATCAAAATTCATTTTTTTTTTCACTGGTTTTGCATTGTTCATCACAACGTGAGTGAAAATCATTATTCAAATTCAATTCTAGATGGTTTTTCGTTGAATTTCTTTTGAAATAAGAACTCTGAGTAGATTAGTTTTGTTTATTATGCTAGGTATTCTCTTGATTAACGGATTTTTAGGCTTCGATTTTTGAAAATTCAGTTTTAGGGCATATAATGAGAATTTTTGAAAATCATGGGATTGATCTATTTTTAAAATTCTTTTGTAAAACTAAACTGATTCCTAATCTCTCTACACGATAATGATTGTTGGGTACAATTTTTCAATTTTTTGAAAATAAACAATTTTTTCGTGTTCTTGAGTTTTTGCTCGCAGGTTCTTAAATTACTTACGCACTAGCAAGGATGGCTTTTGCTTGGATTATTGTGCTCATTGTAGCAATGCTAGGAACTCGAGCATCTGTTAAAAAGGAACAAGAAGAGGCGAAGAATGTTCCTCAAATTGAGTCAGAATCAGAAGACGAAGAAGATTGGGATGCATATTGTAAAGAAGTACAACAGGCTGTTGATGACGAAGATAGGTTCTATTTAAAGAACAAAAAGCTGATGAAGTCTTGCTCAACAACCAAGCAGTACACTAGGCGAAAGAATTCAAGGGGTTGTGGCATTCAGATTAAAGAACTCCTCACCAGAGCACACTCTCTGCCTAGAGAATCTCCATGGAATGAAGGTCAAAATGCACCGTCAGCATCCACACAACCTCCTTCGACCTCCAGGAGAAACACCACAGAAGCTGATATATTATCCTCTATCCAACGAGAACAAAAGAGATTGTCTAATGAACAAGAGATTATTTCAATTGACATTGAACACATCAATTATGGATGACAACAAATAAAAAGAAAATGTTCCAAATATCAAGAATGCTTAAAGGAATTTTGAACAAATTGGATTGTAGCAGTTCAGACAGGTCTGATCTGGAATGATCATTTGCCTTAATGGTCTAATCTTGGGTTTCTTTGTTGTTCTAGCTATGTTCTTTCTAATCATTTTTGTTTTGCAGGTTTTAATCTTAGTTCTTACATTTCTTTTGGACTTTTAACTCCCTTTTATTTTTGTAATTTTGGCTTTGTTTAGTGACAAAAAGGGGGAGAGAGATTTGAACTGGTTAAACAATGGTTTCTCTGAACTGGTTAAACAATGGTTTCTCTGTGAGAACTTTGAACTTTGGAACGATTAGAACGATTAAAACTTGGAGGTAAGCATACAACAACTTTGGTTTTGTATTGTGAATAATTGCATGTCTCGACTAACTATTTGAATAACTATTTGAGCATGTAATATTACTAACAAGTTGTTGTTGACTAACAAACTTATGACATTTGGATTTTAATGCTTAGAAGATATGTCTATCTTTGATTGATATTTTAATACATATCTGATTTCATAAATGTCATATGAGTATAAACTTCATCTCTCAAGTTAGTTTTTTGAATGTTAAATTCTTGAGGTATCTAACGATTTCTTTTGTCAAGAATTACTTCTTTTTGCAGAGAGTACAAACGTCTAAGTCTAGAATTTGTTTTAGGAGTTTATCTCATATATTCTTTTTGGATCTCAAATATAAATTTTGTTGTATGGTGATAGCAACAAAAATATCTTTTTTGAATTTTCTTAAGTGGATTTTTGTTTTATCACGAAACCGCCAAAGGGGGAGATTGTAAAGGATTTTGTTTTGGCTTATTTCGTGAAAGTGTTTAAGTCTTGAAGATTGAAGATGAAAATGTTTGGATCATATACCTCAATCTCAAGAAAGAAGAATTCAAAAGGATTAGGTACGTTTAACTAAATAAGTTTGGTGATCTGAATACTTCTTATAGTGTAGAAACACTTGGATGGATTTCTAATCGCATAAAAAATCAAAAACTGGACATGTTATATGTTCAAGATCCGGATCAGGGTACTACAGTCCGTACCCCAAACATAGGTTAGTTCATGCGTAAATCCAGTCCGGAACACACCTGGTTCAGTCCGGACCCCGAACGTGGAGTTTGCAGAAATTGCATGAACAGTCCGGACCGTGGTAACTTCAGTCCGGACCCCGAACGTGGTTTTCTGGAAAAATTCTGTCTATTGACGACAGTCCGGATCGCACTTATTCCAGTCCGGACTGTCGACCCGAAAACTTCCAGATAAGGTTAGTTTTTGATTCTTATCCTCTTCCAATGGTTTCTAACCTATAAATAGACCCTACGATTCATCTTTTAGGGTAATCCAAAATACGGTCGAAAAAGAGAAAAATCCACCTATAGAGAATAAAGGAAATAACTAGATTTAATTCTATGTTTCTTCATCTATATTAATTTGATTCTAGGTTTTCAAACTCAGATTTTGAGTAGAATCAAATTAATGAATACTTAGATGGTATTTTCGATCTATCTTTGATCTAAGTATTCGGGCGGATCATCACCACCAACAAAACAACGATTTTCCCCAAAATCGGCGCATGGATTCGCGTGGCCTTGTGGATTCAAGGTGTTAGCGCTCTCATGGATTCGGAGCGAGGTACGATTCGTGTGATCGAGACGTACTACTTGGTGGAGACAGTGGATTCGGTCAGACGTCGTGGATTCGACGTTGGACGTCGTGGATTCGGCGTTGGACGCAAATCGTGGATTCGAGGCGCGTTGCGGAGCGAGCAGAGAAGATCAACTCGGAGCGTATGGAAAAATGTTGAGTCGTGTATGAGTACGTTATATCACCTTTGTACGTGTTTAATCTTAGTTGATTTCACCGTGTTATCGGTCCCGTGGTTTTTTACTCCTGTGATGGAGTTTTCCACGTAAAATCTCTGCGTGTTATTTTTCATTTCCGCATTGGGTTTTATTACGCAAAGATTTTTGAGTGTTTATTGTTTACACCTATTCACCCCCCCTCTAGGTGTTTTTTCCCCTATTTAGATCCATATTATTCATAACCCAACATATAGGTCGTTGAGGACTTAGTGACCCTAGGCTATTGGTTGGACAGTAGGATGACTGTCGTGAGAGACGTGACTTTGGCGAGAGTCCTGATTGAGTTTGTACCTCCCGTGAGGGATTAGGGGAGAGTGATTTGACATGTTTATTCTCTAAAGTGATTATGTTGGCTGCAGACAACATAATGCTTTAGAATGGTTAACATGTTTTAGACTTTCGCTTGATTGGGTCGAGAGTGTTTGACGTTTGGTTGGTTGAGGCAGTTGTCCTTGTTGGCCCTGTGATGCCATATAGCGGCGAGGGCATGTTTGACCTTAGATGAGGAGCCAGACCAGCGGGAGGCTGAATAGACAGAGCAGAGAGAGGTCTGTGAGTTACGGGCCTAGGTAGCTCAGTTGTTTGAGGCGACGCGGCGCCAGGAAGAGAACACGGAGTGCGTGATGGTCAGGTTTGAGCAGAGAGCATCGACTGAGTTATCGCCAGTAGTACCTCTAGCCGCGACGTGTCGACTTCGACCAGTTCGAACTATGAGTGGTGCAGGAGCAGCGAGAGTTGCTGATTGGTTGTTGTTCATCCGCCAGTTCCCTCCCCTACAGATTTCGGGGCAGAGTTGGAACCTTGGGAGACCGAGAACCGGTTTGCTGTTTGGGAAAGGTTGTTTGAGGACTCGTTATCCAGGTAAAGCATTAGGTGCTCTTGGTTGCGCACCTTTGGATAGGGACGCCGAGTGTTGGTGGCGTCGAGTTCGTCCCGTTGGACCACCAGGAGAGTGGCTGAGGATTTGGAGCGAGTTTCTATGATTGTTGCGCAGAGTGCCCCATGTCGCCCAGGATGAGACTCAGGAGATTGATCATGTTGAGAGGGGACTGCTTCGAGATATCTATCACCTTGTGCATGCTCGATAGATTGGCCGAGGATCGGTGATCATGTCCGAGAGGGACGAAGAGCGAGGGACCAGCTCCAGAGAGGGGCGTCCAGCATCGTCGGATTTGGGATAGTCGAGTGGATCGAGGTTGCCATGATTCCAGCCATAGGATCATGAGCCTCAGAGGAGACAGAGACCAGGAGGTTCTCGACAGTCGAGGCACCAGCAGCAGTGCTAGGATGACTGTGTCTTTTGCGGTGGGCCGCATTCATCGCCATAGAGTGACTTCAGGAAAGGGCGATGCTTTTCATGTGGATAGTCATGACATTTTCAGGCAGAGTGTCCCAGAGTGGTGCTTATGGATTTGCCGCTTGCGACGGCACCCCACTACCCCTTCAGGATGTAGAGGATCATCCGACTTACCGGCAGGCTGATGGAGCCGTGGCGCCAAGGCAGAATGAGCGATAGCCACCAGCATTTAGTGGATGAGATTGTGCAGTCGATCAGAGGACGCCAGGATAGTGGATCGCGTCATACCATGTGCGGTTCTGCTGACAGTTGTCAGAGTTGGAGCATGTTTGATGCCGACACTGCTTGCACGTGTTTTAGGAGAGCAGGGGTAGCTTCGTGTGGGCCGGAGATGGGATTGTTGGCTTGTGCTCGTGAGGATTAGGTTCCAGATCACGTATAGCACATGGATGAGTGTTGCCAGTCCTGCCCAGTGCAGTAGGACCTAGGATTTGATCCTAGAGTGGTTAGTCCTACATCAGCTCCGGGATGTTGATATGAGGTTGGATAGGGATTGGTTATCCCAAGGTTATGTTATCATGGATTGTCAAGAGAGGACAATGACCCTCCGTGGACCTGGCCAGAAGGAGTGTGTTTACAGAGGATGCTAGAGCACGACAGAGGTTGAGTCGTGGTTGTATCGCTTTGTTAGAGACTGTAGAGGAGATGCCTACGGCGGCACCGGGACTAAGGAATATTTTATCGCCCGTGTGATCCCGAGTGAGAGACTACCAGATTTGATTTAGAAGCCACCGTTTAGAGAGATTGAGATCCAGACGGTGATTGACGTGGTTTTAGAAACCGCGCCGACTTCGGCAGCACCTCTTGGAGTATCACCCGTGAGACAGTGAGTGAGTTGTTAGCACAGTTGCGGGATCCGATGGATCGTGACGTCTGTGTGACCTAGTACCTGTGACGTCCCAACTTCCCAGGGAGTCACCCATCCTAGAACTACTCTAGCTCTAGCACGCTTAACTCTCATAACCTCTTGGATCTTGCTACCATCCAAAATGCTATAGCCGGGTTAAGAGATTTAGTTATATTATATCATTTATATATAGGATTAATCCAAATTCCGGGGGTGTCACATTCTTCCCCCCTTTAAGCCCTGACGTCCACGTCAGGCTCAAGCACACTCACAAGCACTCGGCGATGTGAGACTCGTCTCGCTAGCCTCAGCCGACCTTGTGAGGAGCTGCACTCCACTCACAATGGTCATTAGCCAGGGAGCCTCGCTCTACCCGCTATATAACCCTAGCTCAGTCGAGACTCATCTCACATTTTCGGCTGGTGAATGACTCTAAGACCCACCCCAAGGTCTACCCCAAAGAGAGAGATGTGTTTCGGGTATTCGCGCCGAAAAGACCAATGCAGGCACGCTGGGTAGTCAACCGATCTCGTTGACTCACACTCGCCCCAAGCAAACACAGAGCCAAAACTAAAAAACTACCCCCAAGACCAAACGGTCACCTTCCCAAACAGGAGCACTCTAAGCTCCAGGTCCACTCAACCAAAATCGAGCCCAAACGAATGAGATTTGCTAGCCCCGGTGGTCTCCTTTCTCAACCCAAAGGAGAACCCCAAGATCCCATCTCGACGATTTCTACCACCATCGCAGTGTCTACAGTAAAAAGCCGAACTATGGGTAACAACCGTAGGGGAAAAGTCCTCATTCCCACCCATACCATGCCCATGGTGCAAAAAAGAATCGGCCGACTATCTGCTGTAATCTGCTGTAACCTAACACCCGCAGACCAAAAAGGTACCAATTTAGACGAGAGGCTACCCGGTTGCCCACGACCGACAACCCAGCAGACACTCTAACAACCACAGCGAATTACACTCTAACAACCGACAAACGGCCGACACACTAACAAACACCGGCGGATTACACTTCCCCCAATCACCGTTACTAACGACGACCAGAACGTTGGCAGAGGAAGGGGTTCGGAAAACAAAAGCCGGCGCAATGATCTGCTGTGTTAACAACCGCACCAAGTGCATGAACACCGTCAGCAGGCCCACCGTGTCCCGTGCTGGTTGCTTAATCCATTGATTCCCAGCAACCATCAAGAACCCCGGTGGCAGCCGGCCTCGACCCCAGCCTCCAAAACAACACGACTACACAAGCACGACAACCGAGCTAAACTGAGAAACAAAACTTAACCCGTACACAGACACAACACAAGTCAGCTCTAGACTCCGCTAGCATAGCACTCAACCAACTTGTCACGCCCTAGAGTCGAAACTGCGACCCGGGCTTGTGGTGACCCAGATCTCTACAGGGCTTCTACAGTGCGATCAGCAGCTTCTGGAGGCCTATGTGGCGTGCCGGCGGTGTTTCTGCATCAATTTGGACACAAGTGATGGACTTCGGGTGTATATGGATCACGTGGGTAAATGGGGGACCCCGTCGATTGTTTAGAAGTGGTTTCGCGCGAATCGGGCATCAAAATTGGACACAGTGCGGAATTTGGATTAAAAACGCCCTTCCGGATGCCTTCGACAAATTTTGGAATTGGAATTTGGCAAAACAGACAGCGGATTTGGATTTAGCGCGCGAAAACGGTCAAGATGGACTATTTACTTGTATTTTTCGGAGCCCGGATGATCCGGCACGGATTTCGAGGTTCGGCAGGCACTGTTCCGGCCACAGGAGAGGCGCCGGCGGCGCCGGCTGGCGGCGGAGTGCGGGGGCGGGCGGAGGCGCGGGTGCACGGTGGACCAGGAGCGGGACACGTGGCGGGTTTTGGTTGGCGGGTCCTGGTCCGCGCAGCCCACGCAGCGGCATGAGCAGGTGGCCGTACGGTGGCGGTTGGGGAGCGACGTGGGGGCACCATGTGGCGCCCCGCGGTTGGCCGAGCGCAGCCGCGCACGCCCGCGTGTCGAGACACGCGGCGCTGCGCGGCTGGCGGGCGCGCGTGCGCCGGGCGGGGGCGGCGTCGGCGCGACGCGTGGAGGGACCTGGTGATTTCGGGCGCGCACAGTGTTGGGCCGGCCCAACACTGTAGCGCCCGAATGTTCCGAGCGCCCAAATTTTGGGCCCAAAAGTCCAATTTCGGATTTTTCTCGGGCTGGGCCTATTTATTCCCTCTTTCACCTCTTGTGTGAGGCTTTTCCCGGGCTCCCCTGCCTTTGGACCCTTCAGCAAAGTTAGAGATCTTCCTGTCGCGCATCTTTTGGCGGAGGCCCGGAATTTTTGGAAGCCGCGGCGTCGACGACTTCGGCATCGTAGCACAGAGCGACGATCTTTCATCGGAGGCCCGTTATCGTCGCAGTTCGGTCTGAAAGGTCCACAGAGCTACACCGACAGTATTTTTGGACGATTTTTACGGCGTTAGATTCACGAGAGGTACCTCTTCGACTTTCATGTTGATCACCTTGCTGGATTCTGAATTCATGGCACAGTTTTCGAGACATTTCGAAGCCACTATTTGCTGGTGGAGCTTTTGGACAGCAGCCCCTTGCCAAATGTTTATCTCCGCGTTCGAGCGTCGGATCGAGATGAGCCTATACACTTTTTGCATCTACACGTCGCGAGGATTACCATTGTATTTATCTGGGATTTTTCTGAGGCTTGCCCGAAGGTATACTGTTTCCCCTTTTACTGTGCAGATTATTACAGTTGGGTGTTTGTGAGTTTTTGCGAGCCTGTACTGTGGAATTTGTAACTTGGCCTATGGGGCTCGGAATTGGACGTGCAGGTACCTGTTTCGAAGGTCTCGACGCGATGATCGTAGTGATATTTTTATTGGAATTTTCAGGGCACATTCAGCAGGTGAAATAATGGCATCTTTGGGACTGATTTTCAGATCGTGTGTGTTTAGTTAATTTTTGGGAATAAAAGTGTAACTTTGGACCTTATTGTTCTACCCAGGAAGGTTTGCTAGTGTCTTGAAACCTGTTGGAACTCGAGATGACGGTTTCCGGGTATTTCAGCTGTTAGGAGCCGAGGCTGGCGCGACGTGTACCGTGGATGCGGGTTCAGCAGTTGTTATTGGCAAATGGCCACGCTCTTCACCGACCTCAGGTTTGCCTTGGTTTAAGTACTTCAGGTGGGTAAGCATAATATTGGTAACTGTATAAGGAAATGATAGGATTGTTATGGATGTTTGTGTTATGGTTAATGTAAGTACACCTGTGGGAAGGTCACCCCCCCTATGACTGATAGCATGCAGAACTAATGTTCAACTGGTATGAATGAGAGGTAAGCAGGGAATGGCCTAGTGTCACGCCCCCGGGGGTTTTTGAGTCTATCAAGCGAAAAATTGCGTGTATTATTTTTTTCTTTCTTAACAAGGTAACTTAAACCTCATCCCCGGTGCGTGCCAGACCGCCACATACACAAATTCTCTCTGCCCACGGACAGAGTCTCCTTTGTCTATGCACGGCGTCTCATTTACAACATCATACATCAACCATCAACCATACAATAGACATACATCGTCAAACAGAGTACAGTAATTTAACTAATGTTATAAAAGCGGCGTCACCGTTTGGAAAGGATAAAACCAGCGGTTGCAAAACCCGTGCCCACACGGCACTTCGTTTTGAGAAAACATTTTCGAAATCATTTGGTTTATCATGAAAACGTGCCGCGTATGAAAACATCCCTGAAAGCAATTAAAACGCATAGGTACATCTCATCCACAGTGCTATCTAATACATGCCCACGACTAATAAGATCTACAATCAAATGAACTAATTAAAGCATAAGGAAGACGAGATAAAAACCCAAGTATCCTGACTACGGTCCTCGCGACGCAGTCTCACCGCCCTCCCGGCTAACGCACCTCGTAACACCTGTCGCGGAGTGGGTAAAGTCAGTGACAAACAAAGTAGATGTCTAATAACAATAAGGAATAAGGAGCAAGCCAAATACACCGGAACCTTTCGCTAAAACACTGCACATAATTAAGCTGGGCACCAACCCCAGATTTACCAATTAAGTTGGGCACCAACCCCGGAGTACCTGTCGGGGAGACTAAAGTCTCCCCTCGTGCGCAAACACCTTTTTGATGCTTTTAACCCCTTCACGGTGCTGGTGTGCTATTTTCAGCAGGCGCGAAGAGGTCCTCACGGCACCCACCCCGTTGTGAGGTACACGGGTCAAAAAGAGACCACTTCTCCGGAAAAGTACACCCATGCGGAGGCCAATCCGCCTGTGTACGTGCAGCATCCAAAACGGATTTGCCGAGATCGGCGTGTATTGAGCACCGCGACCGTAGCCGCTTCAATTGTTAGATAAAATACAATTATGCGAAAGGTTAAACTGTCCATCTACTTTGTTAGACAAATTAAGAACATTTTAATGACGATAGATGCACTTACTGCACTTGTTGCACTTATCGCAACCGTACCCACCTAGTTGAAGAGAAGTCGGAACACCTGAATCCTTCGCGCACCCTCGCTGCGCTCCTGGACCTAAAGAAAGTCCGTAAGGATAACTATAGTCAAAAACGTGTACTAACATCCCGAAACAAAAGACCCAATTTACTCTTTTCGACGGAAAAGTCCAACACCGTCCGGGTTGACGAAAACCGAAAATCCCGCGCCGCCGTCGTCGTCCGGCGGAGCCCCGCGCGGTTCGGAACCGCGCGGCGTGTCTCCGCGGCGACGCCCACGCGGCGCGGTGCCTCGCGCGGGTGTTGCCCGTGCGGCGGCCGCGCGGCGCCCGCGCGGTGCCCGCGCGGTTGCGGGTCCGCGTGGGTGCCGCCCGCGCGGCAGCCACGCGGCGCCCATGCGGTCCCCGTGCGGTTGCGGGTCCGCGTGGGTGCCGCCCGCGCGGTAGCCGCGCGGCGCCCATGCGGTGCCCGCGCGGTTGCGGGTCCGCGCGGTTGCGGGTCCGCGCGGATGCCGCCCGCGCGGTAGCCGGGCGGCGCCCATGCGGTGCCCGCGCGGTTGCTGGTCCGCGCGGGTACCGCCCACGCGGTAGCCGCGCGGCGCCCATGCGGTGCCCCTGCGGTTGCGGGTCCGCGCGGGTGCCGCCCGCGCGGTAGCCGCGCGGCGCCCATGCGATGCCCGCGCGGTTGCGGGTGCGCATGGGTGCCGTCCGTGCTGTAGCCGCGCGGCGCCCATGCGGTGCCCGCGCGGTTGCGGGTCCGCATGGGTGCCGTCCGTGCGGTAGCCGCGCGGCGCCCATGCGGTGCCCGCGCGGTTGCTGGTCCGCGTGGGTGCCGCCCGCGCGGAACCCGCGCGGTCCCGTCGCCGCTTGCGGCGACGGTGGCCGTCCGCGACTCTCCCCCGCGCGATGCCCTAGCGGCACCGCGTGCCTCCGCCGTCCGTTCCGTGCCGTAGCATGGCGACGATGACGGCGACGGCGACGGATACGACGGAGATACCCAAGAACTGAAACAAAAAGGACGACGGAAAAATCCCAAATAATTTGTAACAATTATTTTACTAACCGAAGATCGACGGGAAGGTTGTCCGGTCGCGTTCTTGCCTTCGGTTCGAAGTCCGGGAAGATCGGGCTCCTTCTCTTTCTCCTTTCCCTTTCTTCCGGCTAGGGTTCCGTCTTTTCCTTTTTCTCTTCTCACCGATTAGGGTTTTTATTTTTCTTTTCTTTTCTTTCCGATAATCGGGATCCCTTATATAGCTCGTATTATATCTTTAATTAATTTCCTCTTTAATTCGTACGTAAGAGAATTCTATTTTCCGTCATTGGATAATTAATTAACTAATTAATTATCCCCTACGAGATAACCCACCTTATCTCTATCGGGTGCAAGATATTTTGCACGGATTCCGATGCATGACTAATCACCGTATCACTAGGAATTCTGTTCCGGGAGATCCCGATATCGGATTTCAGATCTGATCGCACCGTCGGCCTTCTTTTTCCGCGCTCTATCGCAGAAAAATACCAGCACCACACACCGGCCAACTTTTAAGAATTGAATAATTTTATTTCCCTTAAAGGCTTAAATGACTATATGTGGGTCATAAATACCCCTAAGGGCCGGATCACTACACCACTCACACTTTATAAAAAGTTTCGTCCCGAAACTTAAGCACAAACCCCACTAATCAATTCGGAAAAACATTCTCTCATCTTCGATTCCAGTTCCTAAGTCGCCTCGCGCTCTTCGTGGTTGCTCCACTGGACCTTTACATAGGGGATTGTTCGTTTGCGCAACTTCTTGTCCTCTCTTGCCAAAATCCGCACCGGCGTCTCCTCGACGCTTAAATCCTCTCGCAACTCGATGGTGGAGGCATCCAAGGCATGAGAGGGGTCAGCCAGGTACTTCCGGAGCATTGAGACATGGAACACGTTATGGACTCGTTCGAGGTTCGGCGGCAGGGCCAATCGGTACGCCACCGGTCCTACGCGTTCTAGGATCTCGAACGGTCCTACGTACCTCGGGCTTAACTTTCCCTTTATGCCGAAGCATCGGTTCCCCTTGGAGGGCGAAACTCGGAGTAACGCATGCTCACCCACCATGAACTCTAAGTCTCGGCGTCTGTTGTCCGCGTAGCTTTTCTGTCTGCTCTGGGCGGTCAGTAGCCTTTGTCTAATCAATCGCACCTTTGCTTCGGTCTCCTCCACCAAATCTGGGCCCAGAAACTTACGCTCACCCAAGTCGTCCCAGCATATTGGAGACCGACAGCGGCGCCCGTACAGGGCCTCGTATGGTGCCATCTGAATGCTGGCCTGGTAACTGTTATTGTAGGCAAATTCCACTAGGGGCAAACACCGTGCCCACCCTTCGCCCAAGTCCAGAACGCATGCTCGAAGCATGTCCTCCACAATTTGTATCACCCGCTCTGATTGTCCATCGGTCTGCGGGTGAAAAGCCGTACTGAAGTGCAACTTGGTTCCCATTGCTCGCTGCAGGCTCTGCCAAAAGTTTGACACAAATCGCGTGTCCCTGTCCGACGTGATGGATGTCGGCACCCCATGCAACCATACTATCTCGTTGATGTAGGTTTGTGCCAGTCGTTCCCGCGTCCACGTCGTGTGTATGGGCAGAAAGTGGGCCGATTTCGTCAGACGGTCCACAATTACCCATATTGCATCGTGTCCCTGTGACGATCTCGGGAACCCGGTCACAAAATCCATGGTAACCATGTCCCACTTCCATTCGGGCACCGGTAAGGGTTGCAATTTTCCTGCCGGACGCTGGTACTCGGCCTTCACCCGTTGGCACACCAGGCAGTGTGCCACAAACCGAGTCACGTCTCCCTTCATTTTGGGCCACCAGAAGGTCTGTATAACGTCCTTGTACATCTTCGTTCCCCCGGGATGCGCTGTATATAGAGCAGTATGCGCCTCCCGCAGGATTTCCTCTTTGAGTTCCGGTAGATCCGGCACGCAGATTCGTCCCCGAAATCGTATCGTGCCGTCGGAGTTTACTGTGAAATCACCTTCTTGGTTGGCAGTTACTCTACTTCGCACCAGCTGGAGTTGGTCATCAGTCGACTGCCCCTCGAGAATTCTGTCAAGCAGGGTAGGTCTGACCACCAGCGTCAGAAGTTGTGCGACTGTACCTGCCGGTACTACTTCTAGTCTTAATCGCAAAAATTCCGCAATCAGACTATCTTGCTGGGTGATGGCACTTACCCCTGCCTTTTCGGCCTGCCCCTTGCGGCTCAGGGCGTCGGCCACCACGTTTGCCTTTCCCGGGTGGTAGTGGATCGTTAAATCGTAATCCTTCAGTAGCTCGAGCCACCGTCTTTGTCGCAAATTTAACTCCTTTTGGGTGAAAAGGTACTTAAGACTTTTATGATCTGAGTATACATTGGAGTGTGCCCCATACAGGTAGTGTCTCCAGAGCTTGAGGACGAACACAACCGCTGCGAGTTCCAAATCGTGCACGGGGTAGTTCTGCTCGTATTCCTTGAGCTGCCTTGACGCATAGGCTATAACCTTTCCCCGTTGCATGAGTACTCCACCCAGTCCGCTTCGCGACGCATCGCAATACACTTCATAATCCTCCCCTGGTTCTGGTAGGGCGAGAATCGGGGCTCGCGTCAATCTATCCTTGAGCTCCTCGAAGCTCCTCTGACATTTGTCCGTCCAGATGAACTTTTCCCCCTTTTTAGTCAAACGGTTTAAGGGGGTGGCTATCTTGGAGAAACCCTCCACGAAGCGCCGATAGTACTCGGCTAACCCCAGGAAGCTTCGAATCTCCGTCACCGTCGTCGGTGGGGACCAGTCCGTCACCGAATCTATCTTCTTCGGATCGACTGCGACTCCAGCCGCCGAGATTACGTGCCCCAAGAAGCCGACCTCACGGAGCCAAAACTCACACTTTTTGAGTTTAGCGTTGAGTTTCTGTTCCCGTAGGGTCTGGAGGACTGTGCGCAGATGTTCTTCGTGTTCCTCGTCTATACGGGAGTAGATGAGGATATCGTCGATGAAGACCACCACGAATAAGTCTGGGAAGGGTTTGAATACCCTATTCATCATGTCCATGAACACCGCCGGGGCATTTGTGAGCCCGAACGGCATTACTGTAAATTCGTAATGGCCGTAGCGAGTTCGAAAAGCCGTTTTGGGGATGTCCTCCCCCTTAACCTGGACCTGATGATAGCCCGACTGCAGGTCGATCTTTGAAAACACCGTCGCCCCCTGTAGTTGGTCGAAGAGGTCGTCGATCCTTGGCAGGGGGTATTTGTTCTTAACGGTGACCTTATTTATCTCCCGGTAGTCGATGCACAACCGGAGACTTCCGTCCTTCTTCCTCACAAACAGGACGGGCGCGCCCCAGGGTGACGCGCTAGGTCTGATGAAGCCCTTATCCAAAAGGTCCTCCAACTGTGCCTTGAGTTCCTTCAACTCCGCGAAGGCCATCCTGTACGGTGCCTTGGTGATGGGTTTGGTGCCGGGAAGTAGTTCAATAGGGAAGTCGACCTCTCGTTCCGGTGGCATTCCGGGGAGCTCTGCCGGAAATACATCCGGAAATTCCCTTACCACGGGACTGCTGATCCTTATCTGGGGAGCAGCCCTGAACTACCTATCGTCCCATTGGGTTCTCGGCTGCAAGGCATAGGGTGGAGCCTATTTATTCCTTGCATGGCCCTTAACGGGCCCCGAGTACACAAGGTTCTCCTATGCTTCGAAGCCCGCCCGCGTACATCAGCCGGGGAAGGCTTTGCCTAATACTTAAGGATTTTTAGAGAGAGGGAGAGAGAGAGAGCCTAATAGGGGTAGCAGGCTAAGGTGTAACCGGTGCTCCTAATCTAAGAGGGAAAAGAGAAACCAAATCTTGCCTGCCGTTACTAGGTCTGGGACGTCGCGTCCTCCACTGTAGTATCCCGGGGAGTCCGTCCACAGCCCTTGGGCCAGCGTCGTACGGCGTGCTGGGGAAGGGACTTGACGTCTGAGGAGTCTGCGGATTGCTGGTCGTCGGGCAAATCCTTTGGCTGAACGGGGGCCGCAGCACTCCCTGGTCCTTCCTGCTATGGTGGCGCGGCGGGGGTGGGCCTCTGAGGGCAGAAGGCACGGGAGTGGTCCGGTAAGCCGCACTGATTGCAGTAATGGTACCTCCACGTACATTCCGCCACCGGGTGAGCACCATCGCAGATTACGCACGGTCCCTGAGGTGGTTTCGCGCCCCTCGCTGGTGTCGGTTCGTCCTTCTGTGCTTTCTCCGGACGTCCTCCTCCTTGGCCCTCCGGGGCGGGGCCCCCTTGCGGAACGAGTGTAGCAGTCTTCTCTGTCCCCTCCGGTCGCGGTGCTGGAGGCCTGGTGGCGCCCGGTTTCCGTGGGCACTCGTAGCGTGCGTGTCCTGGTCTGCCGCATCGGTAGCAGTGGCCGTGTCTCCATGGGCAATCAGTCACCTGATGCGCCCCACTGCATATGGGACACGGCTTCCTCTGTGGTTTGGATTCTCCTCTCATCGCCTTTCCAAAGTTCCCCTCTGTCCTCGGGCGTTTGAGTGCCGGGCCCTGCTGGAAAGGGTCCTCCGCCGGACTGGGATAGGGATAACTCTGCCGAGCGCGTGTCTCGGCCAGTAATTGCTCTGCCTGCCGGGCCAACATAACCGCTTCGTTAAAAGTGGGGAACCCTGCCGGTGGCATTCCCCGATAGGCGCCGTCCCTGGCGTCTCGCTGGGTGCGGTCGACACCCTCGAAATCCTGAGTCAGTAGGCCTAGGCACTCAGTGAGAGTTAGCATTTGCCCCGCTATGTCGCGTAGCTGGTTGCGGAGTAAGCGGTTGGCTGCGGCTACGGAATCCATCCTGTCCATTGAGAATGGTTAGCGCTCGGTGGCCGGATCCTGGCCGTTGTCTGCTGTGATACAAAGAAACCACGTTAACCCTAAGGTCATAACACTAGCACCCTGTCTTACGATTACACCTATATTACGCCCCCTTTTTCCCCGTACTCTCACGTACTACGCACCTAGACCTTGGTTATCTCATGTCCAATTTTCTTGTGGCACCTTACACTGTGGATGTGGATCACGTCTACTATGGTTATGGTTGTTTTTCTCTGATACCATTTAATCTGTCACGCCCCCGGGGGTTTTTGAGTCTATCAAGCGAAAAATTGCGTGTATTATTTTTTTCTTTCTTAACAAGGTAACTTAAACCTCATCCCCGGTGCGTGCCAGACCGCCACATACACAAATTCTCTCTGCCCACGGACAGAGTCTCCTTTGTCTATGCACGGCGTCTCATTTACAACATCATACATCAACCATCAACCATACAATAGACATACATCGTCAAACAGAGTACAGTAATTTACCTAATGTTATAAAAGCGGCGTCACCGTTTGGAAAGGATAAAACCAGCGGTTGCAAAACCCGTGCCCACACGGCACTTCGTTTTGAGAAAACATTTTCGGAATCATTTCGTTTATCATGAAAACGTGCCGCGTATGAAAACATCCCTGAAAGTAATTAAAACGCATAGGTACATCTCATCCACAGTGCTATCTAATACATGCCCACGACTAATAAGATCCACAAGCAAATGAACTAATTAAAGCATAAGGAAGATGAGATAAAAACCCAAGTATCCTGACTACGGTCCTCGTGACGCAGTCTCACCGCCCTCCCGGCTAACGCACCTCGTAACACCTATCACGGAGTGGGTAAAGTCAGTGACAAACAAAGTAGATGTCTAATAACAATAAGGAATAAGGAGCAAGCCAAATACACCGAAACCTTTCGCTAAAAGCCTGCACATAATTAAGCTGGGCACCAACCCCAGATTTACCAATTAAGTTGGGCACCAACCCCGGAGTACCTGTCGGGGAGACTAAAGTCTCCCCTCGTGCGCAAACACCTTTTTGATGCTTTTAACCCCTTCACGGTGCTGGTGTGCTATTTTCAGCAGGCGCGAAGAGGTCCTCACGGCACCCACCCCTTTGTGAGGTACACGGGTCAAAAAGAGACCACTTCTCCGAAAAAGTACACCCATGCGGAGGCCAATCCGCCTGTGTACGTGCAGCATCCGAAACGGATTTGCCGAGATCGGCGTGTACTGAGCACCGCGACCGTAGCCGCTTCAATTGTTAGATAAAATACAATTATGCGAAAGGTTAAACTGTCCATCTACTCTGTTAGACGAATTAAGAGCATTTTAATGACGATAGATGCACTTACTGCACTTGTTGCACTTATCGCAACCGTACCCACCTAGTTGAAGAGAAGTTGGAACACCTGAATCCTTCGCGCACCCCCGCTGCGCTCCTGGACCTAAAGAAAGTCCGTAAGGATAACTATAGTCAAAAACGTGTACTAACATCCGGAAACAAAAGACCCAATTTACTCTTTTCGACGGAAAAGTCCAACACCGTCCAGGTTGACGAAAACCGGAAATCCCGCGCCGTCGTCGTCGTCCGCCGGAGCGCCACGCGGTTCGGAACCGCGCGGCGTGTCTCCGCGGCGACGCCCACGCGGCGCGGTGCCTCGCGCGGGTGTTGCCCGTGCGGCGGCCGCGCGTCGCCCGCGCGGTGCCCGCGCGGTTGCGGGTCCGCGTGGGTGCCGCCCGCGCGGCAGCCGCGCGGCGCCCATGCGGTGCCCGCGCGGTTGCGGGTCCGCGTGGGTGCCGCCCGCGCGGTAGCCGCGCGGCACCCATGCGGTGCCCGCGCGGTTGCGGGTCCGCGCGGGTGCCGCCCGCGCGGTAGCCGCGCGGCGCCCATGCGGTGCCCTCGCGGTTGCGGGTTAGCCGCGCGGCGCCCATGCGGTGCCCGCGCGGTTGCGGGTCCGCATGGGTGCCGTCCGTGCGGTAGCCGCGCGGCGCCCATGCGGTGCCCGCGCGGTTGCGGGTCCGCATGGGTGCCGTCCGTGCGGTAGCCGCGCGGCGCCCATGCGGTGCCCGCGCGGTTGCGGGTCCGCGTGGGTGCCGCCCGCGCGGTAGCCGCGCGGCGCCCGCGCGGGTATGGCCCGCGCGGAGCCCGCGCGGTCCCGTCGCCGCTTGCGGCGACGGTGGCCGTCCGCGACTCTCCCCCGCGCGATGCCCTAGCGGCACCGCGCGCCTCCGCCGTCCGTTCCGTGCCCTAGCATGGCGACGATGACGGCGACGGCGACGGATACGACGGAGAAACCCAAGAACTCAAACAAAAAGGACGACGGAAAAATCCCAAATAATTTGTAACAATTATTTTACTAACCGAAGATCGACGGGAATGTTGTCCGGTCGCGTTCTTGCCTTCGGTTCGAAGTCCGGGAAGATCGGGCTCCTTCTCTTTCTCCTTTCCCTTTCTTCCGGCTAGGGTTCCGTCTTTTCCTTTTTCTCTTCTCACCGATTAGGGTTTTTATTTTTCTTTTCTTTTCTTTCCGATAATCGGGATCCCTTATATAGCTCATATTATATCTTTAATTAATTTCCTCTTTAATTCGTACGTAAGAGAATTATATTTTCCGTCATCGGATAATTAATTAACTAATTAATTATCCCCTACGAGATAACCCACCTTATCTCTAACGGGTGCAAGATATTTTGCACGGATTCCGATGCATGACTAATCACCGTGTCACTAGGAATTCCGTTCCGGGATATCCCGATATCGGATTTCAGATCCGATCGCACCGTCGGCCTTCTTTTTTCGCGCTCTATCGTAGAAAAATACCAGCACCGCACACAGGCCAACTTTTAAAAATTGAATAATTTTATTTTCCTTAAAGGCTTAAATGACTATATGTGGGTCAAAAATACCCCTAAGGGCCGGATCACTACACCTAGATTTTGGGGATTGATGCATACCTAATCATGGTTCACATTTGGTGAATTAGAGTCTTATCTTCTGACAGACGGTTATATTTATCCCACACTAGATGATATAGAGATCATGCATGTTCATGTATTGGCCTACTTATTGAGATTATGTTCATGTATTGGCCTACTTATTGAGATTATGTTCATGTATTGGCCTACTTGTGTGAGATTTGTATATCATAGTAGAAATACTTTAGCATGCTGTGTTATTTTATGTTTCACTCTCTTTCATCGTTTCTGAAGATAAAAGCATGCTTGTATGGACACGTAGTTAGGCCATCTTTTACTGCTGCACTACATATTGGAACTTGACTTAGGAGAAACCATGTTCTTCCTTTTCTCCTTCTTGTTAGTCAGGCGGTCTGTGTTGCTCGGGTGTGAGCAGGGGTCTGGGGTAGTGTAGCAAGGACATTGGTGTCAGGGACGGGTTGTGCTGGATTGCGGCTGGCAGGGTTTTGGCGGTGACTGCGGACTTTGGGCGGTTGACCGGAGATCGGTTATAGGACTTGATTATAGATGGCTGGGTATTGCGGCAACCGCGGATATTGGGCGGTTGACCGGATATTTATTTATGCATCAGATTGGGTATCAGTTTTCTCTAGTGGACGGAGTTTTCCACTTTTGAATACTATTGCCTCTGTATGAGGACCGGGGTTTTCTTCAGTTAATGGATTTTTCCACTTTGATTAGAGTCTTGATCCAGTCCTGCTCTTTTACGATACTTATGTTACTGGTTACTGAGATACTTTACTCGTGTGGGTCGCTCCCCTCGAGTGCCACTCCGGAGTGTGCGATCGGACGGTTCGAGGCCGATCTGTTACTTACTTTTGTATGCGATCGGACGGTTCGAGGCCGATCTGTTACTTACTTTGGGATGCGACCGTACCGGTCCGAAGTCGGTCTTTATCCCGCGATTGAGTTCTTGAGTTCGACAGCAGAGCAGGCATTGCCAGTGATTACTGGCCTATCGATTGGGTTATTACAGGCATTTACTTTATTGTTGCACTCGTGTCTGGGGGACCGAGTGGAGTCTAGTAGTTGTGTTTAGACCAGTGCTAGTGTTGTTGGAAACCGTTCGGGGATTGACAGTGGTCCCAAGGTCGTTGTGAGTTAGTCGACTGTTGTGCGAGAGGTTGGTGATCTTGAGTCTATCCGTTCTGTGAGAGAGCGTGGATTTTGACTATAGCCTGCATGAGCCATTACTCGATAGCGAGTTAGCCCGTTTGGACGCCCTACGTAATTCCTGCCCGTCAGCGGGAGGTGGTTGTAGGTGGGTGCAGGTTTGACTGGACCCGATATGGCAGTCAGCTCGATTGGGTCGATTGAGCACCTCGTGTGCGAGTGATTGCATATCTTTATCAGAGTTTTTCCCCTTTTGAGCCTTTAGTTAGAGGCATTGTAGCTGTTGAGAGTCTCCAGCCTTCTTGTTCAGTTCTTACTGCATTAGTTATTTTATTGCCTCTAGAGGACTTGGTGGGGAGACCGTCGGGCTGGCGGTGGTACCCACTGAGAACTCCCTTTTTGGTGTAGTTCTCACGCCCGTTGGGGTTTTTCCCCCCTTTTTCCTTCATCTCCTTTGTTTTGCAGATTCTTACCGGGTGTTGCCGATTCTGCGGGTGTTGATCGTGGCGAGGGAGTCGCGTGCTAGACCCCTACACGTCGTTGGAGAGTAGCGGTACCCCCTTCAGAGGAGAGCTTTAGTAGATTAGCTATTTTATTTTTCCTCTTTTGAGAGACTGTTGTAGTGAGGTTATGATATGTATTGAGAGCCTGTGCACTGATGTATTTATTGGAGATACCTCCCTGTTGAGTTCTGGGTTTTGTATCTGAGGAAATATTATGATTATCATTTATGGGAGATGAATATTGTATCATTATTCCAGTTGTACAGATGGTTGGTTTTAGTTTTACAGCACTTTTAATTTATATCTCTGATATCTGTTTAGCTGTAGCCCTTTCTTGCAGGTAGGACGCTTCGCCTATGCGGGGTTTTGCATAGGTGGCAGATCTGTTGGCGAGCCCGGGTCGCAGTTTCGACTCCGGGGCGTGACACATTAGGTGGTATCAGAGCCTAGGTTGTAGGTCATGGTGGACTTAGAAACCCTAGGCTTATGGTTTGACCCTTAGATGACTTCGTGAGAGTCGTGACTTGTAACGAGAGTCCTGATTGAGTTTTATACCTCTCCCAAGGGACGGGATGAGTGATTGGCATGTTTATTCTCCTAAGTGATTATGTTGGCTGCAGACAACATAGCGCTGTGGAACGGGTGACATGCTTTAGACTTTCGCTGGATTGGGTCGAGTGTTTGTTGTGTGCTGATTTACGGTTTTGTCGTGGCGAGTGGTGTCTCCCCGACGCTGGGTTTTGACCCGTGTGCATCCTTTAGCAGCTGTTGAGCATGAGCGGTTGGATTTGGGCTGGATACCCGGATTGAGGTCAGAGAGCTCCGGACCCAGATGGCAGGATTGTTAGAGGCATATTAGCGACTGAGTGAGCAGCTGGCCTGGGTGACACAGTTGTCGGAGTAGTGGGTAGCCCGACAGTGCTTTTCCTCCTGAGACCACCTGGTTGCAGTATCCTCAGTGGCAGTGATTTCTGTGGCGCCGATGGAGCGAGTAGCCCCCTCCGTGCCAATGTTTAGTGCCGAGGCACCGAGGCAGGGTGGATAGCTAACAACGGATCGAGCTGTGGGGCATGATCGGTTTATTGAGCCAGTTTTGGCAGTCGAACCACCCCGATTCGTAGGTTTGAGTTTGGAGCCTTGGGAGGCTGAATCGTGGTTGGTGGTGATGGAGAAACTATTTGAGAGCTCCCTTGTGCCGAGAGTTTATGCAGTTGTTGAACTACGCGCTCATTTTAGAGGGACGAGGCGCATAGGATTTGTGTGACTAGGAGTGGATTGCGCTAGGATATCTTTCAGTTGATTTAGCCCCTCCTGTTCAGATTTTGGATTTTGGACGCTTCGATAGAGTAGGCACTGTGTTTGGAGCTGGCGCTGCAGTCCCTTTGGATAGGGATCTGCCACCAGAGGCGAGTTCTGGATATTGGCGCTTGGCGCTAGGCGATGGAGGACAGATCGGTCGGCAGAGGCATTTTCGTTTTGCTTTCTTGGATGGTGGATATCCTTGTGGATGGTTAATGTAAAGCTTACCCAAGGGAATGTTACCCTTTGTGATTGACGACATGCATGTTTGGAATTTATTATATGGGATTGAGGGGTGAGCTTAGTAAGGATAATTGTATAAGGAATTGCATGGATTAATTGTGTTTTGTCATATGATATTACGGCTTTTTGTGTTGGCATATTTCGTGAGTTGAGTAGTTGAGTTGTTGAGTTGAGTCGGAGTCTTGAAGTGATCAAATTGTCAATCAGCAATTGAAGACTCAGAGAAGATTCAACAAGAGCTCAAGTTGACACTCAGTGTTTTGAGTCTTGAAGATTGAAGTAGAAGAATTGTGGATCAACTATATCAATCTTAAGGAAAATGGATTCGGATTGATCAGGTACGTTTAACTACATAATTTTGGTGATCCGAATACATTTGAGTAGTTTAGAAACACTTGGATAAGTTTTCATTGCTTAAAAATCAAAAACTGGACAAATTGGATGTTTCAGAATTTCTGATCCTGAACAGATCCGGATCAGAAATTTCGATCCGGATCAGAATTCCGATCCGGATCCCGAACCTTGTTTTTTCAGGAATTGCTGAAAAAAGACGACGATCAGGATCGCCGTAAATCCGATCCGGATCGTCGTGCGGGAAAATTTCTGTTAAGTCAGTTTTTGATGCTTATCTCTTTCCAAAGGTTTCTAAACTATAAATAGACATTTAGGGTTTCTCAAAAACTACCGATTAATTAATTAAACACTTGAGAGCAACCCTAGAGGCTAGGTTTTTATTGTTCTTCTATATAGCCTCTTTTAGGTCAATTCGACGGTTCTTTCAAGAACATATCTTTTGTCGAATTGATCTAATCTTTGCTTAGAGATTTCTTCTACGGTTCCTTCATGAGAATCTAAGCAAAGGATCACCATCGAAGCCAATATTCTTACCGGCTGAGTTTGCGTCGTGGATTCGACGTGGCATCGTGGATTCGGTGTGCTAAAGGCGTTTCGTGGATTCGAAACGTGTGCTCGTGGATTCGAGTGGCGTTCGTGGATTCGAACGTGTGCAGTGGACGTGCAATCGGTGAGCGCAAGGTCCGAAGAAGTTGAAGGAGGGGTTTGAGTCCGTGGAGTCGGTAATCACCTTGTTATTCTTCTTTTCTTAGTGGATTGTTATTGCGTGTTGGTCCCGTGGTTTTTCTCCTGGATTGGAGTTTCCACGTAAATCTCGGTGTGCTATTTTTATTTTTCGCATTGTTTTTATTTTGCACTGAGATTGGTTTTATAAGTATTACACCTATTCACCCCCCCTCTAGTTGTTTGATAGTACCTATTTAGATCCTTGTGGGTCCTTAATATATATAAAAACCTACAATTGGTATCAGAGCGGGTTTTAGGTTTATCTATCATGTCGGGTGAAAGTGGTAATATTTTTAGACCTCCTCTTTTTGATGGGACCAATTATGCTTATTGGAAAGTGCGGATGAGGGCTTTTCTCATCGCAATTGATGAGCGGGTATGGCAATCCATGGAATACGGTTGGGTGCATCCTGTTGAGGAAGTAGGAAATTCTACTACCCCAAAACCTCGCTCTAGATGGTCCAAAGAGGAACTCGAAAGATCTTCTTACAATGGGAAAGGTATGAACGCTCTATTTAACTCTCTTTCCTCGACTGAGTTCACACGAATTTCCGCGTGTGAAACCGCGAAGGAAATTTGGGATATTCTCAAAATTACACATGAGGGTACTAATCTTGTAAAAATTTAAAAGCTCCAGATGCTTACAAGTCAATTTGACTCTATTCATATGGAAGAGCATGAATTGTTTACAGATTATTACACTAGAATTCAAGATGTAATCAATACTTGTGCTAATTTAGGAGAAAAGATCCCGGAGTCGAAAGTTGTAAGAAAGATACTTCGGACTCTTCCGGAACGGTTTAGGGCAAAAGTTACCGCCATTGAAACCGTTAGTCATCCGGATGAGATGAGTGTAGAGGAATTAGTAGGTGCTTTGCAAACTTATGAAATGACTTTTCCTACTAATCAAGTTTCTTCCAAGTCTTCTTCTAAGCTTACAGGTATTGCATTCAAATCAACAAAGGAAGAAGATGGCGAATCAAGTTCCGATGATGAAATCTCTTTTGCTGATTTTGAAGAACAATTGGCGCGGATCACAAAGAAATTTCGCCAGAAATTTTGGAAGAATCGAACCGATGGATCTTCATCCACGAAACCATCTAAAGGATCATCGGGTTCTAAATCCTCTAAACTCAAAGGCGTTGCAAAACCTTCTAAAGAAAAAGAAAAAGATGATTTCGAAGGGGAAATCCAATGCTATAGATGCAAAGGCTACGGCCATATTTCAACGGATTGTCCTTCTCTGAAATCATATAAAAAGAAGGCTTTGCAAGCGAAAACTTGGGACGATTCTACTTCTAATGAATCGACCTCAAGTAAAGAGGAAAAAGTCGTTGCCTTTCATGCCTCCCATATTCCCTCTTCTAATGTTTGCTTATCATCTTTAATCACTGACTCTATTCATTTGATTTTGCATGAAACATCAACATCCGGCGGAGAGTCATCAAGTGAGGGGGAGTCGGACGAAGAAGAACTCGTTGAGGCATACCAACAACTTCTTGCGGAATCAAAAAAGATGGCCAAGCATATCAAGAAGTTGAGGAAGCAACGTGTGGGGACCCGGATCCCCACGACGAGATTACTGGTTCATCTACAGCTCCCGGAGGCCTATGTGGCATGTTGGTGGGATTGGTGCCCCAATTGGACATTAGTGTTGGGCTCAGTGTGTTAAATGGATCACGTGGGTGATCGGTGGACTCCGTCGGAGCTCCAGAAGTGGTTTCGCGCGCCATGGATATTAAAATAGGACCCAGCGTGAAGTTTGGATCAAGGAACATCTTCCCGGATGCCTTCGGCAATTTTTAGAGTTGGAATTTGGCAAATTGGACTTCGGATTTGGATTCAGCGCGCGAAAACGATGAAAATGCACTATTCACTTGCTTTTTCCGGAGTCCGGGTGATTCGGCACGTTTTTCGAGGCAAGGGTACTGTTCCGGCACCGGCGGCGGCGGCGCGCGGCGGCGGGCAGCGGCGGAGCGCGGCGGAGCAGGCAGCGGCGGGTGCGCGGTCCACCGCGGAGGCGTGCACCGGTCGCGGGCCACGTGGCGGTTCCCGGTTGGGCCGGCGCAGCGGGCGCGGTCCACGGGAAAGGCGGGTGTACGGTGGACCGGTGGGGGGACACGTGGCGCACACCGGTTGGCCGGTCCACGTGCACCCGATCCACGGTGCACCTGCGGGCGCCTCGGGAAGCGTGCGCGCAGAGGCGCAGGCGGCGGGCGCAGAGCGCACGTGGGCACGTTGTCGGGCGGTTCCCGCGCTTGGGGTGGACACGTGTCGGCGTCTGGGGGGCGCCACGTGTCGCGCGGGGAGCGGCGGGGGTTGCTGTCGCCTGTTTGGCGGGCGACGTGGAGGCCCAGGGTGGATTCGGGCGGCTACAGTGCTCGCGCGCGGGGATTTCGGGCTGCTACAGTGCGCGCCCGAAAGTTCCCTGCGCCCGGAAATTGGGACATATCCGGTATTTCTTCAATTGTTTCTGCAGCTTATAAAAGCGATCCGAGCCTCCTTCTTTCCCCTTTTTCCGCCATTTCCGAGCCTCCTCTCGCCTGGGTGCCTTCAGCAAAGATGATCCCCGAGTTTGGCTGCATCCTTCTGCAAAGTTTTGGGATTTTTGGTGGCACGCTTATCGAGGTTTCCATTTTTACGGCGCGGTGCGACGCTCGTCCTTTTGGGTTCCCCTTCGTCGCGTTTCGGTGCGCGAGCTCCCCCGGCCTACTCCGACCACCTTTTCGCGTGATTTCTTCGCTGCTGGATTCGCGACGGACAGATCTACGATCTTCGTATTTTCAGCATTCCCTTATTTCGCGCTTTTCGAGGTGTTTGTTCGAGCTTACTGTGACCCCATTTCTGTGAAGGGGATTTGGACAACGGCTTGGTATTTCGGCGTTATCTCCGCAACCGGGCATCGTTTGACGACGTGCTTGTACACTTTTTTCATCTACTCGGCGCAAGGAATATCACAGTATTTTTATTGGATTTTTCTGAGTTTTGCCCGAAGGTATATGTTCTTCCCCTTATCTGTAAATGGGATTACAGTTATGTTGCTGTGTGGTTTTGCGCACCTGTACTGTGGAATTTGTAACTCGGCCTACGGGGCTCGGAATTGGATGTGCAGGTACTCGTTTCGAAGGTATCGACGCGAGGATTGCTGTAGTATTTTTATTGGATTTTTCTGGGCACTTCCGGCAGGTGAAATAAGCATGACTTTGGGACTGATTTTCAGATTATGTATACTTGGTTAATTTTGGAATAAAAGTGTAATGTTGAGCCTTATTGATGTACTCAGGGGTGTTTTCAGTTGTTTGGAGCCAAGGCTTGCGCGACTTGTACCGAGGGTGTTATGTTGGCAGATTTTGGACCCTGGGCGTCTACCCACTTCACCGACTTCAGGTTTGCCTTGGTTTAAGCGCTTCAGGTGGGTAAGCTTATTATCAGTAACTGTTTAAGGCAATGAATATGTTGTGGAAAATATAAGTGCACTTGTGGGGATGTCACCCCTCTATGACTGATGCATGCATGTTTAGGGTACATGGTTTATGTTGGTAAGTAGGTAAGCTTGATAATGATATTTGTATAAATGATTGAAAGAATAGTATTTATGAGGTATATTGGGGACTTGCATGACTTGGACATCTATGTGATGACTAGTGTAAGCTTACCTAGGATAATGTTACCCTATGAGATTATGTAACATGCCATGTTAGCACATAGCCTTTTATGTGGTTGGTTTATACTTTGGGACAGGATTTCGTAGCTATGTGCGGATTTGTACTCTGAGGAGTTATTATGATCGTTCTATTGATGAACCTTGAATTGTGGACAGGTCTAGTTTTGGGATTCCGGCATGTTGTTTATTCCTAAAGGATCTATTATTATGCTTTACCCCCCCCCCCCCCTTTATTTCCTTGACGACTTTTGCATGCTTGTATGGTCATGTAGTTAGGCCATCTTTTACTGCTGCACTACTTATGGGAACTTGACTTAGGAGAAACCATGCTTTTCCTTTCTCCGCCTTTGCTAGTCAAGTGGACAGTGTTGCTCGGGTTCGAGCAGGGGTCTGGATAGGGTAGTCAGGACTTCGTGTCTAGGACAGGTTGGCTTAGTTGTGGGGCTTTGCGGCAACCGCGGATATTGGGCGGTTGACCGGATGTTTCTCTATGCACCTGATTGGGTATCAGTTTTCCTTAGTGGATGGAGTTTCCCACTTATCGTTCAGTTGCATCCGATTGAGGTCGGGTCTTTCCTTGGTGGTTGAGTTTTCCCACTTTGATCAGATTGATGATCAAGTCCTGCTGTTTAGAGATACTGGTGACATTGATGACAGAGATGCTTTACTCGTGTGGGTAGCTCCCCTCGAGTGCCGCTCCGGAGTAGGCTTCAGACCGTGTTGGGTTCCGGTCAGACCGTGTTGGGTTCCGGTCAGACCGTGTCGGGTGCCGGTCAGACCGTGTTGGGTTCCGGTCATTTGGATAGTGGAGATACTGAGTTCGGGAGATTGGTGACAGAGCAGGCAGTACCGGGTTTTATACCGGTTCATTCGATTGAGTTCATTTCTGTCAAATACTTTTATTGTTACACTCGTGCCTGGGGGCCGAGTGCAGACTGGTAGTAGACCAGTGATAGTACTGTTGAGAGCCGTCTGGTTGACGGTGGTCCCGTGTCGTGGCGAGTACTTTGACCGCCGTGTGAGATGTTGAGCATTATGATTCTATCCGTTCTGAGAGAGAGCGTGGATTTTGACCGTAGCCTGCATGATCCTCTACTCGATAGCGAGCTAGTCCGTTTGGACGCCCTACGTAATTCCTGCCTGTCAGCGGGAGGTGGTTATAGGTGGATGCAGGTTTGACTGGACCAGATGTGGCAGTCAGCTCGATTGGGTCGATGGTGCACTTCATGTGCTAGTGGTTGCATACCACTGTTTGGTTCTCCCCCTTTTTGCCTTTAGTTAGGGGCAGGGTAGCTGTCGAGAGTCTCCAGCCTACTCATTTCAGTCTTATGACTTGGGTTAGTTTTTGTCTCTTGAGGACTTGGTGGGCAGACCGTCGGGTCTGGCGGTGGTACCCACTGAGAACTCCCTTTTTGGTGTAGTTCTCACACCCTTTGGGGGTTCCCCCCCCCCCTTTTTCCTCTCCTCTCCTTTGTTTTGCAGAGTCTTAGCGGGTGTTGCCGACTCTGCGGATGTTGATCGTGCGAGGGAGTCGCGAGCTAGATCCCTACCCGTCGTTGGAGAGTAGCGGTACCCTTCAGAGGAGATCATCAGTGGATTTGTTGTTTCTTTTTCCTCTTTTGAGAGACTATTGTAGTGAGGATATTTTGTATTGAGAGACTGTACACTGTTGTATGTTGGAGTTACCTCCCGGTTGGGTTTAAAGCTTGTACTTGAGGATATTGTATTATTATTATTTTGGGAGGCAGACAGTGTTGTTTTATTTCCAGTTGTACAGTGATTGATTTTAGTTACAGCAGATTTTTATTTATAGCTCTGATATCTGTTTAGTTATAGTACTTTTCTTGCAGGTAGGACGCTTCGCCTATGCAGGTTGGCATAGGTGGCGGATCTGTTTGGCGGGCCCGGGTCGCAGTTTCAACCCCGGGGCGTGACAGATTAGAGTGGTATCAGAGCCTAGGTTGTAGGTCATGGTAGACTTAGAAACCCTAGGCTTATGGTTTGACCCTTGGTTGACTTTGTGAGAGTCGTGATTTTTTTAGCGAGAGTCCTGATTGAGTTTTATACCTCTCCCAAGGGACGGGAGGAGTGATTGGCATGTTTATTCTCCTAAGTGATTATGTTGGCTGCAGACAACATAATGCTGTGGAACGGGTGACATGCTTTAGACTTTCGCTGGATTGGGTCGAGTGTTGTTGTGTGCTGTTTTGTTGTTTCGTCGTGGCGAGCGGTGTCTCCCCGACGCTGGGTTTTGACCCGTGTGCATCCTGTCATAGCTGTTGAGCTTGAGCAGTTGGTTTTGGGCCGGATACCTAGATTGAGGTCAGAGAACCCCGGACCCAGATGACAGGATTGTCTGAGGCTTGTCAGCGGCTGAGGGAGCAGCTGGTCTTGGTGACACAGTTGTCGGAGCACTGAGTAGCCCCCTCCGTGCCAATGTTTAGTGTCGAGGCGCCGAGGCAGGGTGGATGGTTGACAGCTGGTGAGCTGTGGGACATGATCGACCTATTGAGCCATATTTGGCAGATGAACCACCCCGACTCGTAAGATTGAGTTTGGAGCCTTTGGAGGCAGAGTCGCGGCTGGTGGTGATGGGGTGATTAATTGAGAGCCTCCCTGTGCTCGAGAGTGTATGTAGTTGTTGAACTGCGCGCTCCAGATTCGAGGGACGAGGCGCATAGGATATATGAGACTGGGAGTGGATTGCGCCAGGACACCTTTCTGTTATTCAGTCCCTCCATTGTAGATTTAGACGCCTCGTTGGAGCAGGCATTATGTATGGTGCGTGGCATTGCAGTTCCTTTGGATAGGGATCAGCCGCCAGAGGTGAGTTCTGGATTTTGGCGCTTGGCGCCGGATGATGGAGGACAGATCGGCCGGCAGGGGCATGTCTAATTTCTTTTCCTGGATAACGAGTTTCCGAGATGTCAGAGGTCGGGTGGACCCCGAAGGCAACATCAGTATTTTTTTTATTTGAGTGGCGCAGCGATAGCGTGGATTTGTTATCTGCGGAGGACCTTATTCGTCGCCTCAATGAGATCAGAGACAGAGGTCGTGCTTCCTAGTGATAGCCCTGATTTTCAGGCAGATTGAGCGACAACCACTTGCTTTGAGCGGATGAATCTGTGCCGCCCGGGTGGAGGGCGCCACGGTAGTGGATTGAGTGTCGCAGGTGGGATTTCACCACGGTAGTCGGAGTTAGAGCATGTTCCACTCTTACATGGGTTAGAGGCAGATTTGTTACCACGTGCGCTAGAGGTACAGGTTCCTGTTGTTGTTGTGCACGTGGAGGAGGCTTTTGGATCATGTCCAGTGCGGCCGAGACCGCGAGATACCGGCAGAATTATTGGAAATTATAGCAATTAGGTGTTTTGACCTTATGCTTGAGATTGTTGGGCACTATGCCACAGGATGTTCGACTGCAGCAAGAGAGGACTTTGATCTTCGGCAAGGCGGGCAATTGGAGGCATGCTCGTTGGGGTTGTTAGAGCACTCTGGTTTTAGCGACAGGGTGAGAGGTGCTTACGGCGGCACCGGGACTCAGGGATATCTCTGTTGCCCGCGAGATCCCGTGTGTGATTTCACCTTAGTTGTTGGTAATGCCGCCGGTTAGGGAGATAGAGAGTGCGTTTGACGTGGTTCGAGGAACCGCGCCACCCTGGACAGCACCTCATTGGATATCGCCGGTGGAGCTGAGAGAGACCCGATGGCACTGTTGTAGGGTCCGATGGATCGAGGGGTCTGTTTGACCTAGTGCCACGCCGTTGGTATACAGTGGTGATGCCACGTCATTGATACACGAATGTGAGGGTCCTTTTATGGTATCCAGGACCTTATGATGGAATTATACTCCGGCAGTTGGTGTATGATGCGAGTACCCACTTGGAGTTAGACAGCCGAGGACTTCACCTAGATGGCGTTTTGGACACGGTGGTGGCATTAGGAGTTGTTAGCGAGGCCCAATGGAATGACGAATGCCCTGTGGACTTCAAGATCTGAGGGATTGTATGTCCCAGTTGTACTTGGACGGACTGGGAGTGGTGTTTTCCGAGGATATTTTGATTTACTCCCAGAGTGACTTGGAGCACGAGGAGCACTTTGTGGATGTGCTACCATGCCCGTGTGGATGAAGCGGTATGCCAAGTTATTGAGGTACAAGTTGTAGCTGCAGAAGCATACCTTCTTGGGTCGCTTTGTTCGAGCCGTAGGGGCGGTGGTGGAACCCGACCTAATGGATGTTATTCAAGTTGACTGAGACCAACTTTCATTCTTGAGGTGAGGAGGTTCTAGACTTGGCGGTGCCGGGAGAGCATGGCCAATGGATAATGTGCCTGATACTAGCGCCAATGCTAGTGTTTCCTGTGTTGGGAGATGGAATTGTGTGATCTAGTGATGCCTCCCATTTTGGTGGTGGAGTTACCGTGGGTGGATCTTCGGTCCACACTTCATTAGTCCAACCCTATGAGTGTTATGGCAGGCAGCTTGGATTCCACAGTTGAGCCTTTCTGTACGTCCTTTATTTCCAGCTTGGATTGATATACCTGGGCGTAGGCCATGCCTGCTTGGCTATCAGTTCTGATTACTCAGCATCTTGAGTGGGATTTTCGCGGATTGTCGTTGCTGGTTTGGGATTTTTGACCGCGAGTTTGGGCATCCGCATTATGATCGCCTTTCGAACCAGTTTTCACTCCCGTTCACTGACGGTTTGGTCCCCGTCAAGGCATCCTTTCGACCCGTGGGTCTGTCGGGGTTTTGTTGTCATGTTGAGTGGCCAACCGTGGCATGAGATTGCATCTCTTGAGGATCCCTTTTGAGGGTGGCCCGTGGTTGAGTAGGCCACTTGGGTAATTTTGGATCGGAAGTAACCGAGTGAAGACCCCAGCTTATTGGATCCTTTTCCTCATAGGATGAATCTGTGGGTATACTTCGGGTGGTCCTGGTGGAGTAGACACCAGGAGGTGGTTTGGTGCGTGTTGCGCTGATGATTATTCTGTTTCCCCCGGCTCTTGATGGGGCCTCTGTGTTGTTTCACGTCTCAGCTCAGGAGTGTTTTGCTTTTGGATCCCTCGCCCGTGATCGACTTGCCCCTTTTGAGATCTGTGATTGATGGAGTACGAGGGACGCCGTTGCGATTTCTGGCTCGAGAGTTGAGAAAATCGCATATCGGGCCATGCCGTACTTGTTGTTGTGGTTGTTGGGGAGTAATCACGGGGAGTGAGTGATGTTTCGGGAGCTGGAGGCGTTATTGATGGATACCTACCCGTGGTATTTGTGACTCTTGGTGGATTTGAGCTAGTTTCGAGGACGAAACTTTCCTTAGTGGGGGAGGATGTGGGGACCCGGATCCCCACGACGAGATTATGGTTCATCTACAGCTCCCGGAGGCCTATGTGGCATGTTGGTGGGATTGGTGCCCCAATTGGACATTAGTGTTGGGCTCAGTGTGTTAAATGGATCACGTGGGTGATCGGTGGACTCGTCGGAGCTCCAGAAGTGGTTTTCGCGCGCCATGGATATTAAAATAGGACCCAGCGTGAAGTTTGGATCAAGGAACATCTTCCCGGATGCCTTCGGCAATTTTTAGAGTTGGAATTTGGCAAATTGGACTTCGGATTTGGATTCAGCGCGCGGAAAACGATGAAAATGGACTATTCACTTGCTTTTTTCCGGAGTCCGGGTGATTCGGCACGTTTTTTCGAGGCAAGGGTACTGTTCCGGCACCGGCGGCGGCGGCGCGCGGCGGCGGGCAGCGGTGGAGCGCGGCGGAGCAGGCAGCGGCGGGTGCGCGGTCCACCGCGGAGGCGTGCACCGGTCGCGGGCCACGTGGCGGTTCCCGGTTGGGCCGGCGCAGCGGGCGCGGTCCCACGGGAAAGGCGGGTGTACGGTGGACCGGTGGGGGGACACGTGGCGCACACCGGTTGGCCGGTCCACGTGCACCCGGTCCACGGTGCACCTGCGGTCGCCTCGGGAAGCGTGCGCGCAGAGGCGCAGGCGGCGGGCGCAGAGCGCACGTGGGCGCGTTGTCGGGCGGTTCCCGCGCTTGGGGTGGACACGTGTCGGGCGTCTGGGGGGCGCCACGTGTCGCGCGGGGAGCGGCGGGGGTTGCTATCGCCTGTTTGGCGGGCGACGTGGAGGCCCAGGGTGGATTCGGGCGGCTACAGTTGCTCGGCGTGCTCCAGTGCGAGCGCGGGGGATTTCGGGCTGCTACAGTGCGCGCCCGAAAGTTCCCTGCGCCCGGAAATTGGGACATATCCGGATTTCTTCAATTGTTTCTGCAGCTTATAAAGCGATCCGAGCCTCCTTCTTTCCCCCTTTTCCGCCATTTCCGCGCCTCCTCTCGCCTGGGTGCCTTCAGCAAAGATGATCCCCGAGTTTGGCTGCATCCATCTGCAAGGTTTGGGATTTTGGTGGCACGCTTATCGAGGTTTCCATTTTTACGGCGCGGCGCGACGCTCGTCCTTTTGGGTTCCCCTTCGTCGCGTTTCGGTGCGCGAGCTCCCCCGGCCTACTCCGACCACCTTTTCGCGTGATTTCTTCGCCGCTGGATTCGCGACGGACAGATCTACGATCTTGGTATTTTCAGCTTTCCCTCATTTCGCGCTTTTCGAGGTGTTTGTTCGAGCTTACTGTGACCCCATTTCTGTGAAGGGGATTTGGACAGCGGCTTGGTATTTCGGCGTTATCTCCGCAACCGGGCATCGTTTGACGACGTGCTTATACACTTTTTTCATCTACTCGGCGCAAGGAATATCACAGTATTTTTATTGGATTTTTCTGAGTTTTGCCCGAAGGTATATGTTCTTCCCCTTATCTGTAAATGGAATTACAGTTATGTTGCTGTGTGGTTTTGCGCACCTGTACTGTGGAATTTGTAACTCGGCCTACGGGGCTCGGAATTGGACGTGCAGGTACTCGTTTCGAAGGTATCGACGCGAGGATTGCTGTGGTATTTTTATTGGATTTTTCTGGGCACTTCCGGCAGGTGAAATAAGCACGACTTTGGGACTGATTTTCAGATTGTGTATACTTGGTTAATTTTGGAATAAAAGTGTAATGTTGAGCCTTATTGATGTACTCAGGGGTGTTTTCAGTTGTTTGGAGCCAAGGCTTGCGCGACTTGTACCGAGGGTGTTATGTTGGCAGATTTTGGACCCTGGGCGTCTACCCACTTCACCGACTTCAGGTTTGCCTTGGTTTAAGCGCTTCAGGTGGGTAAGCTTATTATCAGTAACTGTTTAAGGCAATGAATATGTTGTGGCAAATATAAGTGCACTTGTGGGGATGTCACCCCTCTATGACTGATGCATGCATGTTTAGGGTACATGGTTTATGTTGGTAAGTAGTAAGCTTGATAATGATATTTGTATAAATGATTGCAAGAATAGTATTTATGAGGTATATGAGGACTTGCATGACTTGGACATCTATGTGATGACTAGTGTAAGCTTACCTAGGATAATGTTACCCTATGAGATTATGTAACATGCCATGTTAGCACATAGCCTTTCATGTGGTTGGTTTATGCTTTGGGACAGGATTTCGTAGCTATGTGCGGATTTGTACTCTGAGGAGTTATTATGATCATTCTATTGATGAACCTTGAATTGTGGACAGGTCTAGTTTTGGGATTCCGGCATGTTGTTTATTCCTAAAGGATCTATTATTATGCTTTACCCCCCCCCTTTATTTCCTTGAGGACTTTTGCATGCTTGTATGGTCATGTAGTTAGGCCATCTTTTACTGCTGCAACTTTATGCTTTTCCTTTCTCCGCCTTTGCTAGTCAAGTGGTCAGTTGTTGCTCGGGTTCGAGCAGGGGTCTGGATAGGGTAGTCAGGACTTCGTGTCTGGGACAGGTTGGCTTAGTTGTGGGGCTTTGCGGCAACCGCGGATATTGGGCGGTTGACCGGATGTTTCTCTATGCACCTGATTGGGTATCAGTTTTCTTTAGTGGATGGAGTTTCCCACTTATCGTTCAGTTGCATCCGATTGAGGTCGGGTCTTTCCTTGGTGGTTGAGTTTCCCCCTTTGATCAGATTGATGATCAGTCCTGCTGTTTAGAGATACTGGTGACATTGATGACAGAGATGCTTTACTCGTGTGGGTAGCTCCCCTCGAGTGCCGCTCCGGAGTAGGCTTCAGACCGTGTTGGGTTCCGGTCAGACCGTGTTGGGTTCCGTCAACTGGGTCGGGTGCCGGGCAGACCGTGTTGGGGTTCCGGTCATTTGGACAGTGGAGATACTGAGTTCGGGAGATTGGTGAGCAGAGCAGGCAGTACCCGGAGGTTTTATACCGGTCATTCGATTGAGTTCATTTCGGTCAAATACTTTATTGTTAAACTCGTGCCTGGGGGCCGAGTGGCAGACTGGTAGTAGACCAGTGATAGTACTGTTGAGAGCTGTCTGGTTGACGGTGGTCCGTGTCGTGGCGAGTACTTTGACCGCCGTTGAGAGGTTGAGCATCATAGATCTATCCGTTCTGAGAGAGAGCGTGGATTTTGACCATAGCCTGCATGAGTCCTCTACTCGATAGCGAGCTAGTCCGTTGGAGCGCCCTAACGTAATTCCTGCCTGTCAGCGGGAGGTGGTTGTAGGTGGATGCAGGTTTGACTGGACCAGATGTGGCAGTCAGCTCGATTGGGTCGATGGTGCACTTCATGTGCTAGTGGTTGCATACCACTGTTTGGTTCTCCCCCTTTTTGCCTTTAGTTAGGGGCAGGGTAGCTGTCGAGAGTCTCCAGCCTACTCATTTCAGTCTTATGACTTGGGTTAGTTTTTGTCTCTTGAGACTTGGTGGGCAGACCGTCGGGTCTGGCGGTGGTACCCACTGAGAACTCCCTTTTTGGTGTAGTTCTCACACCTTTGGGGGTTCCCCCCCCCCCTTTTTCCTCTCCTCTCCTTTGTTTTGCAGAGTCTTAGCGGGTGTTGCCGACTCTGCGGATGTTGATCGTGCGAGGGAGTCGCGAGCTAGATCCCTACCCGTCGTTGGAGAGTAGCGGTACCCTTCAGAGGAGATCATCAGTGATTATTTTTTCTTTTCCTCTTTTGAGAGACTATTGTAGTGAGGATATTTTGTATTGAGAGACTGTACACTGTTGTATATTGGAGTTACCTCCCGGTTGGGTTTTAGAGCTTGTACTTGAGGATATTGTATTATTAATTTTTGGGCAGACAGTGTTGTTTTTATTCCAGTTGTACAGTGATTGATTTTAGTTACAGCAGATTTTATTTATAGAGCTCTGATATCTGTTTAGTTATAGTACTTTTCTTGTAGGTAGGACGCTTCGCCTATGACAGGTTGGCATAGGTGCGGATCTGTTTGGCGGGGCCGGGTCGCAGTTTCGACCCCCGGGGCGTGACACAACGACTTGAAGTTCAAGATGACTGTCTGTAATGCTTTGTGGTTTTCCCTTCATATTTTTTTTAATCTCTTGCATTACATGTTTTCAAATCTCTTTGTTTTTATGTCTTGTTTTGAACAA
>CM055061.1:46508355-46545818 GCA_029204045.2 Tillandsia leiboldiana | reverse complement strand
AGTTGTAAAGCTCCAAAGCCCCTCTGTTGAAATTCACCATTAAGCCGCTTAAGCTCTAAAATTGATCTTTGCTCCCCGCGCCGCGCCGCACCCCAAAGGCCATCCCCGGGTATGGGAAGCTTCATGAGGCAATGCACCTTCTGGTTCTTTTGGTTGGGTCCAGCACCTCTTGGTTAGTAACACAAAATCAATGCATGAGTCCTCTTCTTCTTCCCGATCTCCGGCCATCCCGAGGGCTTGTGGCTTGCTCCGAGATAGAGTAAAATGCTCTAAACCTTAGTAGAATGTTTTGCTCCAAGAATCTTGCCCCAGTGCAATGGTTGCTGAAACCCAAGCTTGAATTGGCTAAGTTGTATGTATGAAATTGTGCACACACACTGTTTGTATAAATGCCTCAATGAAGAAACTATGGAATTAGGCTTCACAGTAAATATAAAAGTTGCTCCAAATAACTCCCTGAGCTTGATGCTCACTTCATATCAATTTGATCTGAGTGGATTAATGTTTGGAGCATTGTGCTTATGTTAGTGAGCAAGGTTGATGGATCTTTTGATCCACCCTTTTCTCTGCGCACTAGGGCAAGCACAGTGATTTGTAGGGTATTTTAAGCATACCTCTCAAACAGAATTTATATTGGTTAAGTATATGTTGAGTTTCTAATGTAAACAAGCTCTAGGTTAAATGTTTGGCCAAAGTCCCTGTCTTGACTATTTGAAAAACTGTAACAGTGAGCTCCTGGCTATTTGGGGTCACTGGACGCGATCTCGCGTTAGATTTAGGTTTTGAAGTCTCGGAGAAACAAATGCAAAATGGCTATGTTAGAGGAGAGTGTTATGGCCCGAAGTTTGCCTCGGGTTCCGTGCTGTCGCAAATTGGTGAGCACGTGTTCAGCAAGATAAAAGTCACCTGCTGGAAGCGACGTTCGTTAAAATTAATTTTTAGTTAAGAAAACGAGCAAAAATTGCTCAAAATAGCATTAAAAGTGGGATTTTAAGAACCCTAGGGGTCTAAATGCAAAATTAATAGCGTATACTGTTTAGTAAAATGTTTAATTGATTCCTAAGCTTTTCGTTAGGTATCCATCGGCTCTCGTTGAGCGGAAATCGGATAACAGTCCGAGAATCGCAAAATCGTCGTTTTACGGTATCCGGGTGGCAATCGCGCAATTTGAGAAATTGCGGCGGTTTCACCAGCCCTACTGTTGAGTCCCAGTAGAATCTGGTTGAGCCAGCGGCAAGATTAAGCCTGAGTTTTTTCGGAAATTCAAAAAAAGGAATTTTCTGAGGGGCAATTTGGTAATTTTACCAAAGATTAAATGAAAAGATTATGTTGGTCTAAGTGTGGTTGACAAACACTGAGCTTAAGTAATTAAAAAGGTTTAAGATTGACTTGAAATAAGTTAGAGTTAGAGTTGATCCCTGATCATATGTTTGATTCAGGTCTGTCCATTTGCATCTGGTTCTGAGCATGCTGTCGATTCAGTTTAGTCGCCTGCGTTTTGACAGGTGGGTTTATCTTCAGTCCGGGCTTTATCATTTCGGCCCTCTGTGTACGGTATTGGTTTGACTCCTGTTTTTGGTTAATCTAGGTTATATTTGAGCCTGTCTGCCTTTGATTGAGATATATTACTATTAGTTGCCATGCCTGATTGGACATTCTGATGATCTTGATTGCAAAGCCTGTACTGCTAAACACATGTACTTTACTCAAACAATAATTTTTACCCAAGCTTCGCAGGGTCGCCTGCGTCTGTTCTTGTTTGATAGGACAAAGGCACTGCTCTGCGAGGTTTGAACCCAAAAACCTGTTTTAAAATTTTGCTTAAAACTGTATGTGTTTGGACAGTATGATTTGGTCTATAGTTGCTAAACCTGGTTCTATTTCATAATGGCTGTTGATTATATTCCGCATTGCCTTCGTGATTGGCTGTGTTTACCTGATCTATGAGATTATTGATCATATTCCGCATTGCATTCGTGATTGGTTGTTGTTCACCAATTATGCTGCTAGATACATGATTTTATTAAATAAATATTTTTACCGAAATTCGTAGGGTCGCCGAGTCTGTTCTTGTTTGATAGGACAAAGGCAACGCTCTGCGAGGTTTGGATCTAAAATATGTTTGTAAATTAATTTTTCTCAAAAACATGTGTTTAGTCTGCATGATTGGTTAGTCTGCATGATTGGTATTCAGTTGCTTCCAGATCTTACGATTCGATTCCTGGATATTGTTATACCTGAATGTCAGCACTTCTGATTATTTTGATCCATGATTCATTGTTGCTGTTGATTGATCCTGCATTTGAGTTGGATTTGTTGTTGATCTTGCATTGAGTTGAGATGTTGTTATCATATTATTGTTGCATCCCAGAGGGGATTGTTCTGGCTTTTTGCCGATAACCGTTCTGTGACCGTGAGCTTGAGCATTCGCATTGATCGCCCGCACCGCTGTACTTCACGAACATATCCGAGGTCGCTCCTCGTGCGCTTTGTTCTTTCCGTAAAGTGGTTTGTTGAAAGACCCGTGACTCCCAAGGGGAGAATGTCAGCTAGGTTGGGTGCTAGGTTGGGCAATTTCCCTGAGGTCTTGATGACCAATATGGTGGCTTCTGATTGGGTAACTTGTTATTTCAGTTGTTGATGCATATGTTGCCCTGTTCGCCTGCTTTTATCATAACTCATGATTTTTCTATCCTCTAATTAGATACAGTTCCATGATTATATATCTGCATATCCTAACTGTGGTCTCCTTATTATGTATCTGCTTATCCTAATTGTAACCTCCGTGATGATATATCTGTTGACTCTATGTGAGGACCCAGAAATTCCCACGTTTGGATTACTGTTGGATCTGCGGCTTCTGGAGACCCCTGTTGGGTGTTAGAGGTGTTTGTGCGCATATTGGACCCAAGGATTGGACCCGGCATGAAAAAACGGATCAAGTTTGCTTTCCGGAATTTTGTAAATTTTAGAAGTGGAATTTGGCAAATCGGACTTCGTATTTGGGATTCAGCGCGCGAAAACGGTCAAGATGGACTATTTACTTGTATTTTTCGGAGCCCGGATGACCCGCACGAATTTCGAGGTGATTTGGTACTGTTCCGGCCGGCCGGAGGGGCGCCGGCGGCGGCGGGCGTGCGGCGGAGCGCGGCGGCTGGCGGCGCGGAGGCGCGCGGTCCACCGCGGAGGCGTGCACCTGGGGCTGGCCACGTGGCGGCTCCCGGTTGCGGGCGCAGTGGGCGCGGTCCGCGGGATTGGCGCGGGTGCACGGTGGACCGGGACTGGACACGTGCAGATCGGGGTTGGCGCGGCGTTGTGCGCGCGGTCCATGGTGCCGGGGAGCTGGGTACCATCGGGCCGCGTGCCCGACAGGCACGCGTGGGGCGCACGTGGGGCGCGGCGTGGGCGCGTTGACCCGAGGCTCCCGGTGTGGACGCCACGTGTCGTCGCGGGGTTCTGGCCACGTGGCGCATGGCTGTTGGCCCAAACAGCTGTTTGCTGTTTGGGTGTACACGTGGCGGCCTGGGGATTTTCCGGGCGTGAACAGTAACGGGCCGGGCCCGTTACTGTAGCAGCCCGGAAGTACCGGGCGCCCGAAACTTTGGGCCAAAAGCCCAAAAGGTGGATTTTCGGGCTGGGCCTATAAATAGCTGGCTTGCTTGGGCTTTTTGCCCCCTTTCCCGAGGCTCCCCTGCCCATGGCCCCTTTAGCAAAGTTTGGAGATCTTCATCGTGCGCATCTTCTGGCAGAGGCCCGGATTTTTTGGAAGCCGCGGCGTCGACGACTTCGGCATCGGAACGCAGTGTGGCGATCTTTCATCGGAGGCCCGTTATCGTCGCAGTTCGATCTGAGATGTCCACAGAGCTACTCCTTCGGTATTTTTGGACGATTTTTGCGGCGTTGGAATCACGAGAGGTACGTCTTCGACTTTCGTGTTGATCATCTTGCTGGATTCAGAGTTTATGACACGGTTTTCGAGGCATTTCTAAGCCGCTGTTTTCTGGTGGAGTTTTTGGACAGCGGCCCCTTGCCGGGAATTTTATCTCCTCAACTGGACATCGGATCGAGACGAGCCTATACACTTTGTGGATCTACTCGTCACGAGGATTATCATCGTATTTTTTTGGGATTTTATGAGGCTTGCCCGAAGGTATACTGGTTCCCCTCTTACTGTGCAGAGTTTTACAGTTGTGTGGTTGTGAGTGTTGGCGCACCTGTACTGTAGAATTTGTAACTCGGCCTACTGGGCTCGGATTTGGACGTGCAGGGTACCGTTTCGAAGATATCGACACGAGGATCGCTGTGATTTTTATTGGATTTTCTGAGCCAGTTTCAGCAGGTGAAAAAGGGACATCTTTGGGACTGAAATTCTGTGTATGTTTTTATGGACAGTTTTGGACTTGATGTGTATTTGTGGACTTTGTGTTGTACCCAGGAGTGTTACGAGTGTTGCTGGATCTTTTGGAGTAGGAGATTTGGATTTCCTGGTATTTTCAGCTGTACGACCCTGGACAGTTGTGCACCTTCAGGTGGGTGGCTTGCTTTCAAGATCTATGGACTGTGCTCTAATTCTAGTGCTATAGAATCATGCATGATAGTGATTGGACTTGGGTAGCATGTTAGAGTGTAGGAATTGTTGATCCTTGTTTTATCTGTCGATCTTGTGATCTCTTGCTTCCTACTATCATGTTAAATATTTGTTATATTGGAACCTGACCTAGCACCCCCGTCATAGTGTTTGCATGTGTAACCAGACCAGTAGAAAACCCTCACTTGGGCTAGGGTTATTTATGTTTAGACATCCACACTTATGTCGCATTCCTGGACTTAGTGTTATCCTCGCCCGGTAGTGGGCCAAGCGGTCGGACTTCTCTTTAGTGTGGGATGCATTTGCACTCGTGCTTGGGAGCAGAGTGGAGTCTGGTAGATGTGGTGGTTTCGCTTGTCTGTATCGGGAACCGGTTGGGGTAAACGGTGAACCCGAGAGATCTTGTTTTCCCCTGTTTGGGTCGTCGCCATTGTGTTAGTGGCATTAGTATACTAGTGTTAGCCGGACCTAGAACCCAGAACCCTTTTCGACATATACATGATTTTAGTCTACCAATGTTTTCTTCCAAACATCGAAGGGCCGCTGGAGTCTGTTCTTGTTTGATTGGACAAAGGCATCAGCCCTTCGGGTTTGGGTAAAACACTTGTTTTCTAACTGTTTTTCTAAAAAGAACTAAAATCATTAAATATGGATTTCTTCCAGATCAAATTAGTTTTTCAATAACAAATGTCACCTTTTTCCTGTAAATCATCCCCACTCGAAAGGATTCGAGTGGTCTGGTTCTAGGGGTCGTTCCTCTGTCGGGACGAAAGCCACGGGGGCCGAGCCTGGAACCTGTTCTTGTTTGATAGGGTTGTAGGGTAGGTCTCCCGGGACTTTCGGGCCCTGTTGGTGTCTTCTGCGAGTTGTACTGTGATTATTGCTTTCCCGAACTATAAGGGATCGGAAACTTCGATAGGTCGGAGCCTAGAGTCTGTTCTTGTTTGATAGGGTTCTTAGAACCGGTCTATCGGGTTTCCGAACCCTTATGGTGTCGGTCTTTCTGGAGAGTTTAGTGTTCTGTTGTGGGAGCCGTCTGGTGAACGTTGGCCCCAGCGGTGTGACTTCCAGCTTGTGGTTGAGAGTTGGTGTTGTTGGTCGATCTTGTTGATCGTGGTTTGGACTATAGCCTGCATGAGCCATATTTGAGCTCGACAGAGATACGCGGATACTTTCCTCGGTGGGGTCGCTCCCCTCGAGAGCCACTCCGGAGTTGGGCCTGTTACTTGCTATCGCGACTTGTCGACGCCGTCCCTCTGACTGGCCCAGTTAGCGCAGTCACGGACACCCTACGGTAGACCCGTCCTGTTGAGGATATGCGGCAGTAGGTGGGCGCAGTTTGACTGGACCCTTTGAGGCAGTCAGTTTAGATTTGGTGAGTTTACTGTGTGTGTTAGTAGATGCATCAGTTTCATCTGCTTCCTTTTCTTGAGCATCTAGATAGAGGCATAGTAGCTGTAGAGTTACTTTTCCAGCCCTTTCATTTCAGTTTATATTGTTACTTTATGCCTCTAGTAGACTTAGTGGGCAGTCCGTTGGGCTTGTTGGCGGCACCCACTGAGAACTACTTGGACGTAGTTCTCACACCCGTCGTGGGTATTTTCCCACAGGGACTTCTACTCCTGTTCCTGCTGCTCCTGTTGCTGCTTCTTCTGATCGTGGTGAGGGAGGTCGCGAGCTAGATCCCTACCAGTCGTCGTCCAGAGAGTAGATGTACCCTTTTATTTTGAGAGTTTCTTGTTGAGAGACCTTGTAGTGAGGTATAGAGTTGTACTTTTCCTTCTGAGTTGAGTGACTTGTACTTTGGTGGGGACTTTGTACTAATTTATTTTATTTCTAGTGGTTTATTTTCAGCTCTGATATCTGGGTAGTTTAGTATCTATCTTTTGCAGGTTTGACGCTTCGTCTATACGGGGTTCACCGTATGGGCGGCGGATCTGTTAGCGAGCCCGGGTCGCAGTTTCGACGCCGGGGCGTGACAGATTAGAGTGGTATCAGAGCCTAGGTTTGTAGGTCATTATGGACTTAGAAACCCTAGGCTTGTGGTTGGACATTAGGATGACTACGTGAGGAGTCGTGACTGTTAGCGAGAGTCCTGATTGAGTTTCATACCTCTCCCAAGGGATGGGATGAGTGATTGGCAGTTTATTTTCCTAAGCGATTATGTTGGCTGCAGACAACATAATGCTGTGGAATTGATAACATGTCTTAGACTTTCGCTGGATTGGGTCGTATGGTTGTTGTGTCCTATGTTTGTTATTGTGCAGTGGACTACGATGCCCCTGAGATGTCGTGTAGCGAAGAGGGCACATTCCGCATCTGATTAGTAACCCGAGCAGCGGGAGCAGAGCTATCAGAGCATGAGCGAGACCCAAGATGTTATGGATCCAGATGGCACAGATGTCGGAGGCTGTCCGATGCCAGAAGGAGGCCATGGAACGTTCGATGCGCTTGTTGGAGCAGAGAGCACAGCTAGTTGCAGTACCGCTTGAGTGTCCTCCAGTACTCTCTTCCTATGCGGTGGTATTTTCAGTTGTACTAGTGGCGCCGACAGAGCGAGCAGCCCCCTCCGTGCCGACGAGCAGTGCCGAGGCACCGAGGCAGGGTGGATAGTGGATAGTAGCTGAGCTTCGGGACGTCACTGATCGATGGAGCCAGTCCCGGCAGTCTGAACCATCCCGATTCATAGGTTTGAGTTGGAGCCTTTGTAGGCAGAATTGGGGTTGGTGGTGATGGAGAGACTATCTGAGAGCCTCCCTGTGCTAGGGAGTTTATACAGTTGTTGAACTGCACGCTCCAGGTTTCGAGGGACGAGGCGCATAGGATATGTTTGACTGGGAATGGTTTGCGCCAGGATACCTTTCAGTTTAGTTGGTCCCTCCGTTTTGGATCATTGACGCTTCGATAGAATAGGCGTGGTGTGTGGAGCGTGGCGCTGCAGTTCCTTGGGATAGGGATCTGCCACCAGAGGCGAGTTCTGGATTTTGGTGCTTCGCGCCGAGTGATGGAGGACAGATCGGACGGCAGAGACATTTCTGATTTCTTTTCCTGGATAACGGGTCCCCGAGAAGCCAGAGTTTGGGCGGGTCCCGATAGCCGCATCAGCATCTACGTCAGAGTGGCGCGGCGGTAGCATGGATTGGCTATCTGCGGAGGACCGCATTTGTCACCCTTGTGTGAGTAGAGGCGGAGGTTGTGCTCCCCATATGGATGGTCTTGATTTTCAGACAAACTGAGCGATGACCACTTTCATCGAGCGGATGAATTTGTGCCGCCCGGCTGGAGGGCGCCACAGCAGCAGATTGGGTTGTCACCGGCACGATTTCTTTACAGCAGTCTGAGATAGAGTGTTTTTGGTTTTCCTGTCTGGACTGGAGGTAGAGTTGTTACCACGTGCACTAGAGGTACAGGTTCCTGTTGGTATTGTGCACTTGGGGAAGCCTTTTGGATTATGTCTTATGCTGTTGAGACTTGGAATTTTACCGGCTAGTTGACGGTTTTTGGTTGGGTGCTACCTGTTGAGCGTAGGTGACGTTTAGGACTAGAGTGTGTTCCTAGGGGTCACGGTTAGATCGTAGCTTCTGTTTTGTAGCCACAGCAGGAACGGCTTCAACACTTCTCTCCCTTTTCTCGCCTTGTACTGAAATTTCCGAACATGACGAGAGCTTCGAAAGACTGCTCCAGAAATGGAGACGGTGCCCGAACCTGTTCTTGTTTGATTGGGGCGAAGGCACTGGTCTTTCGGAATTTTCAGACTTTTCGTTAATTTCAGCTGTTTTTATAAACAGAGAGTTAGGGTTGACGACTTTCCTGCTGGTGGGGCCCTTACCTTTTCTTGTTGGGTTGTGGTGACGTTCTTCGTGTAGTTTGGACGAGTAGATTCGGTTAATCTTCCTTGTCCCCAGCTTTTTGGAGTTCCTGAGGTTTTCTGCGTCTCAGCTCGGAGGTGTTTTGCGTTGGACCCCTCGCCCGTGATTGACTCGCTCTAGTTGAGATTTGTGGGTGTGGGAGTACGAGGGACGCCCGTTGCGAATTCTGGCTCGTGTGATGAGAGAATTGCGCAACCGGGCCATGCCGTACTGATTATTATTTTGTTGAGGAGCAATCACGGGGAGTGAGTAGCGACTGAGGAGTTGGAGACTGTGTTGTTGGATGCTTACCCTTGGCGTTGAACTCCCTTTGAGCCGTGTTTGTTTCGAGGACGAAACTTTTTTTAGTGGGGGAGGATGTGAGGACCCAGAAATTCCCACGTTTGGATTACTGTTGGATCTGCGGCTTCTGGAGACCCCTGTTGGGTGTTAGAGGTGTTTGTGCGCATATTGGACCCAAGGATTGGACCCGGCATGAAAAAACGGATCAAGTTTGCTTTCCGGGAATTTTTGGTAAATTTTAGAAGTGGAATTTGGCAAATCGGACTTCGGATTTGGATTCAGCGCGCGAAAACGGTCAAGATGGACTATTTACTTGTATTTTTCGGAGCCCGGATGACCCGGCACGGATTTCGAGGTGATTTGGGACTGTTCCGGCCGCCGGAGGGGCGCCGGCGGCGGCGGCGGGCGGCGGAGCGCGGCGGCTGGCGGCGCGCGGTCCACCGCGGAGGCGTGCACCCGGGGGCTGGCCACGTGGCGGCTCCCGGTTGGCGGGCGCAGTGGGCGCGGTCCGCGGGATTGGCGCGGGTGCACGGTGGACCGGGACTGGACACGTGGCAGATCGGGGTTGGCGCGGCGTTGTGCGCGCGGTCCATGGTGCGGGGAGCTGGTACCTCGGGCCGCGTGCCCGACAGGCACGCGTGGGCGCACGTGGGGCGCGGCGTGGGCGCGTTGACCCGAGGCTCCCGGTGTGGACGCCACGTGTCGTCGCGGGGTTCGGCCACGTGGCGCATGGCTGTTGGCCCAAACAGCTGTTTGCTGTTTGGGTGTACACGTGGCGGCCTGGGGATTTTCCGGGCGTGAACAGTAACGGGCCGGGCCCGTTACTGTAGCAGCCCGGAAGTACCGGGCGCCCGAAACTTTGGGCCAAAAGCCCAAAAGGTGGATTTTCGGGCTGGGCCTATAAATAGCTGGCTTGCTTGGGCTTTTTGCCCCCTTTCCCGAGCTCCCCTGCCCATGGCCCCTTTAGCAAAGTTGGAGATCTTCATCTTGCGCATCTTCTGGCAGAGGCCCGGATTTTTTGGAAGCCGCGGCGTCGACGACTTCGGCATCGGAACGCAGTGTGGCGATCTTTCATCGGAGGCCCGTTATCGTCGCAGTTCGATCTGAGATGTCCACAGAGCTACTCCTTCGGTATTTTGGACGATTTTTGCGGCGTTGGAATCACGAGAGGTACGTCTTCGACTTTCGTGTTGATCATCTTGCTGGATTCAGAGTTTATGACACGGTTTTCGAGGCATTTCTAAGCCGCTGTTTTCTGGTGGAGTTTTTGGACAGCGGCCCCTTGCCGGAATTTTATCTCCTCAACTGGACATCGGATCGAGACGAGCCTATACACTTTTTGGATCTACTCGTCGCGAGGATTATCATCGTATTTTTTTGGGATTTTTATGAGGCTTGCCCGAAGGTATACTGTTTCCCCTCTTACTGTGCAGAGTTTTACAGTTGTGTGGTTGTGAGTGTTTGCGCACCTATACTGTAGAATTTGTAACTCGGCCTACGGGGCTCGGATTTGGACGTGCAGGGTACCGTTTCGAAGATATCGACACGAGGATCACTGTGATATTTTTATTGGATTTTTCTGGCCATTTTCAGCAGGTGAAAAAGGGACATCTTTGGGACTGAAATTCTGTGTATGTTTTTATGGACAGTTTTGGACTTGATGTGTATTTGTGGACTTTGTGTTGTACCCAGGAGAGTTACGAGTGTTGCTGGATCTTTTGGAGTAGGAGATTTGGATTTCCTGGTATTTTCAGCTGTACGACCCTGGACAGTTGTGCACCTTCAGGTGGGTGGCTTGCTTTCAAGATCTATGGACTGTGCTCTAATTCTATTGCTATAGAATCATGCATGATAGTGATTGGACTTGGGTAGCATGTTAGAGTGTAGGAATTGTTGATCCTTGTTTTATCTGTCGATCTTGTGATCTCTTGCTTCCTACTATCATGTTAAATATTTGTTATATTGGAACCTGACCTAGCACCCCCGTCATATGTTGCATGTGTAACCAGACCAGTAGAAAACCCTCACTTGGGCTAGGGTTATTTATGTTTAGACATCCACACTTTATGTCGCATTCCTGGACTTAGTGTTATCCTCGCCCGGGTAGTGGGCCGAGCGGTCGGGACTTCTCTTTAGTGTGGGATGCATTTGCACTCGTGCTTGGGAGCAGAGTGGAGTCTGGTAGATGTGGTGGTTCGCTTGTCTGTATCGGGAACCGGTTGGGGTAAACGGTGGACCCGAGAGATCTTGTTTTCCCCTATTTGGGTCGTCGCCACTGTGTTAGTGGCATTAGTATACTAGTGTTAGCCGGACCTAGAACCCAGAACCCTTTTCGACATATACATGATTTTAGTCTACCAATGTTTTCTTCCAAACATCGAAGGGCCGCTGGAGTCTGTTCTTGTTTGATTGGACAAAGGCATCAGCCCTTCGGGGTTTGGGTTAAACACTTGTTTTCTAACTGTTTTTCTGAAAAGAACTAAAATCATTAAATATGGATTTCTTCCAGATCAAATTAGTTTTTAATAACAAATGTCACCTTTTTCCTGTAAATCTCCCCACTCGAAAGGATTCGAGTGGTCTGGGTTCTAGGGGCCGTTCCTCTGTCGGGACGAAAGCCACGGGGGCCGAGCCTGGAACCTGTTCTTGTTTGATAGGGTTGTAGGGGTAGGTCTCCCGGGACTTTCGGGCCCTGTTGGTGTCTTCTGCGAGTTGTACTGTGATTATTGCTTTCCCGAACTATAAGGGATCGGAAACTTCGATAGTCGGAGCCTAGAGTCTGTTCTTGTTTGATAGGGTTCTTAGCACCGGTCTATCGGGTTTCCGAACCCTTATGGTGTCGGTCTTTCTGGAGAGTTTAGTGTTCTGTTGTGGGAGCCGTCTGGTGAACGGTGGCCCCAGCGGTGTGACTTCCAGCTTGTGGTTGAGAGTTGGTGTTGTTGGTCGATCTTGTTGATCGTGGTTTGGACTATAGCCTGCATGAGCCATATTTGAGCTCGACAGAGATACGCGGATACTTTCCTCGGTGGGGTCGCTCCCCTCGAGAGCCACTCCGGAGTTGGGCCTGTTACTTGCTATCGCGACTTGTCGACGCCGTCCCTCTGACTGGCCCAGTTAGCGGCAGTCACGGACACCCTACGGTAGACCCGTCCTGTTGAGGATATGCGGCAGTAGGTGGGCGCAGGTTTGACTGGACCCTTTGAGGCAGTCAGTTTAGATTTGGTGAGTTTACTGTGTGTGTTAGTAGATGCATCATGTTTCATCTCTTCCTTTTCTTGAGCATCTAGATAGAGGCATAGTAGCTGTAGAGTTACTTTTCCAGCCCTTTCATTTCAGTTTTATATTGTTACTTTATGCCTCTAGTAGACTTAGTGGGCAGTCCGTTGGGCTTGTTGGCGGCACCCACTGAGAACTACTTGGGACGTAGTTCTCACACCCGTCGTGGTGTATTTTCCCACAGGGACTTCTACTCCTGTTCCTGCTGCTCCTGTTGCTGCTTCTTCTGATCGTGGTGAGGGAGTCGCGAGCTAGATCCCTACCAGTCGTCGTCCAGAGAGTAGATGTACCCTTTTTATTTTGAGAGTTTCTTGTTGAGAGACCTTGTAGTGAGGTATAGAGTTGTACTTTTCCTTCTGAGTTGAGTGACTTGTACTTTGGTGGGGACTTTGTACTAATTTATTTTATTTCTAGTGGTTTATTTTCAGCTCTGATATCTGGGTAGTTTAGTATCTATCTTTTGCAGGTTTGACGCTTCGTCTATACGGGGTTCACCGTATGGGCGGCGGATCTGTTAGCTAGCCCGGGTCGCAGTTTCGACGCCGGGGCGTGACACTCTATGTTGCCTATCTGTTATCCTAACTATGATCATTGCTTATCCTAACTGTGATTATATATCTGTTGATCGTCATGATTGCTTATCTGATTGTTCTAACCCCTGATTATTACTATCCTCTAGTATTGTATACCAGTAGGTACGATATGCTATTTCTCGGCTCGTCGTGCCCACTGGGATACACTCCGGTGTATCTCACACCCTCGGGTGACTGTTTTTCAGGCCGAGCGGGTGCTGGGATGTCGGGACGTGTTGGTGAGATTCCGAGATAGAGATTGACCTTGGACAGACGTGTATTTAGAAATAGTTAATTCAAGTGGTATTCAGATGTAATATATTTGTAAAGAAATCTGTAACATTGTTGTTGTTGTTGTTGTTATTGTTAATTGTAGTACGTAGTTAGTACTCTGATGATTGTTGCCAAGCTAGCCGTGCATATATATGAAAGGCTCAATTCCATAGGGGATTGGGACTCTTCTATATATGTGGCGGTCTGTCATTGCCCTGGTTGATTTGCAACTCTGATTTTTAAAAAAAAAAAAAAAAAAAAAAAAAAAAAAAATTATACACTGGTTTTTGAACTCGGGGCGTGACAAGCTGAAATCACTATATAACAAAATCCAAAATACATAATCCACTCTCTAACATAGAGTACAATATCACTGTCCAGTACAAAAGTGGGAACCAAAAATACAGGGTGACTCTACCTCTGACTCAACAGACTCAGGTAAGCAACTAGTCGGCCACACCCTTACCTCGGTCTGATGACTCTGCACGAGCTGAACCCGGAGCAGCCGCCTCAGGAAAACCTGTCACCACAGCGGGTGTGAGAACTACTGCAGAAGGTAGCTCTCAGTGGGTACCGTCACCAAAGTCCACGGTATGACCACTAAGTCTACTGGAGGCAACAGATAGATAGGTAGATAGATAAAATGCAATCTGGAAATAGAACTACCGTTAAATGCCTCAAGTACAATGCTCAAAGGAAAAACCATCTAAGAACATATAATGCAACCACCCACTCATATCACCCAATCTCAATGACTGCCACAACGGGTCCAGTCAAGCCTGCGCCTGTCGTCTGGGAACGCACCTGCCTACTACCATGCATCCACAAGAGGATGGGATTTCTGTAGGGCGTCCTACTGACGATCTCAATCTCACTCAAAGTGACCCCATGGTAACTCAGCCAGGGGTGGAGAGTACTGAAACTTTGTAGAGTGCACCGACCTCGCAAGATAGCATGGTGCGGAGAAATCACCTTGGGCGTGTTCCATTTGTGCTTACATTTGAGATCGGATTGATTCGGATCGACGTGGAAGCCTTCGGGATGAAAAGCGAGTTAGCGGCATCGAAACTTGGAAGCCCAGTTTGAATCAGTGATTTCAGGGCTTTTTGTACTTCTAGAATATTGGATTGGATAGAGTATCAACCCCGACGTAGTGCGCGGGAAATTTGGAAAGTATTGAAACATGTGTATTTTCAGGTTACAGCAGAATTCAGGAGGTTTCAGTTTGATGCGGAGGCCCCGATGGCGAAAAGTGAGTTGGAGTTGGCAATTAAAGGAATTAGGTAATTAATTGTAACCCGCTTTGGAGTTGAGAAAAGGAACGAGAAAAGAAATGAGAAGAGAATGCAAGTGATGATTTTCTTGTAAGAATATCGGATTTCGGATTCAGCACGCCAACTCCACAGTTGAGCTTTGTGAGTGGGAAAAGCTTGAAACATGTGTACTTTATGTTTACAGAGGGGTTCGGGAGATTTCAGAGCGCAGCAGAAGCTTCCGGGACGAAAAGTGAGTCGGCCGCGGCGTTGAGGAAGCTTCAGACTTCGGATTTGGAGGTTTGGAGCATTGTGTTCCAGAACCAAGGTCTGTGTTCCGGAACTGCATGCTGTGTTCAGGAACCCAACATTTGGTTCCGGAACTAAATGGTTTAGTACCGGTACCCAGTTTGGGGTACCTGTACTCAGCACCTCTGGGAGCTTAATTAAGCAGGTTTGGATTTTTAGAGTGAGGGCACTTTGGATTCACTACTACAATCATTACATTTGGTAGCGACAAAAGTCGCCACCATAAGCCAAAAAAGTCACCATCAAATATTTTTGGCGGCGACTAAATGTCGCCACCTAAAAGCATGTCGCCAAAAGTATATGGCGGCGACATTTTTTGGCGGCGACATTTTTTAGCGACGACACTTTTTACTGCCACTAAATGCTTGAAGAAAAGGTGGCGACAATTGTCGCCACCAAATGTTTGAAGAAACGGTGGCAACATTTGTCGCCACTAAATGTCTGGAAAAACGGCGGCGACAAATGTCGCCACAAAATGTCTGAAGAAAAGGCGGCGACATCTGTCGCCACCAAATGTTTGAAGAAACGGTGGCGACAAATGTCGCCACCAAATGTCTGAAGAAAAGGTCTAGATAAAAGGTGGCGACAAATGTCGCCACAAAATGTCTGGAAAAACCCACAAAATGTCTGAAGAAAAGGCGGCGACATCTGTCGCCACTAAATGTTTGAAGAAACGGTGGCGACAAATGTCGCCACCAAATGTCTGAAGAAAAGGTAATGTCTAGATAAAAGGTGGCGACAAAAGGGTGCTACATCTTGAGAAATGATTTGCCGAGCAGCGACAAACTGTCGCGACTAAATTTTTTAATTAAAAACGGCTAAATATTTTAATAAAAAATGACGACAATTATCGCAGGTGATTAATAATGGCTAATTTGGCAAAAAAAAAAAAAATTAAAAAACTTTGGTAGCGATTTATAATCGTCATTAATTACCCGTTGTAAAAATACTAAAAGCAACGGAATCTCAAAATCAAATTAAATATAAGCATCATGACTCCAATAGTGATTTCTTTATAATGTATTTGGTTATAAGATTCATACAATAAATAAGATTGAATGAAATTATAAATATTTAGCAGAATAACTATTAAAAAAAAACAGCAATTAAGATAGCCATAGAGAAACAAAGTTCGAGTATATACCATTGTAACATTACAATCATCCAACTTACATCCAAAAAATAAAAAGTTGAGATGAAAGTATAATATTTGTCATATAACAAGTTTTACCTTAAGTTTAGAATCAGAATTGCCTAAGAATAACATAATATTTAACTCACTCGATGTGAATCTGGAGAACCAGAGCCAGTAACAGTGTGATTAGCAGGTGAACTCGGAAATGACTTCCCAGGAGAGCTTAACATGGTTGGTGTTGGACCAGGAGCTTGAGCACAAGACGAAACAGGAGAGCGTAATATAGAACTTTGATGATAAGGTGAAAGTGGAGATTCTGTTGGATTTCTTCGTGGGAACTGAGAAACAGACATGGGCTCTGGAGATCTCGGTGATGATCTTCTTCTTGGTGGCTGCATATTTATCTTGATCCTGCAAAAGGAATATGCTAAAAATCATAACACAGCAATAAGAAAGCAGCAGAATAAGGAATTGAGCAAAATGTATGGATTGTGCTTGCAACTTCGTCCCAACATTTTTTGCTCGAATTCTTTAGTCGCCGAACTTTTTCACACATCCAATTTCATCCCTATGAAGTGACTATTCTACTTCTAACCTTTCTGTTTCAGTGTAATTAAATCAGTTAAAAGGCCATTTTACAGGAAAAGGTCACATATTGTCAGACTCCGTTGGCGACTAGGTATAGGATTGCAATAAATGAGAAAATTCAGGGGCTAAATTGTTTGAATGATATGTTCAGGAACAAACTCACAATATTAGGATAGAACAGAGACTCTATATATTTTGAAGTAGTATAAAGGGTAGCTACTCATCGGTCTCATCCAATATGTCTTCCTTCAAAAAGCAATCAAGAAGAACTGTTAGCTACTTACTTCTTGCATGAACTAATGTAAGGTAGCAAGGACTACTGAACAATAACATGAAAAAGATACAAATAATTAAAAGTTCAAAATCAGATAAGCACTGGGAAAGCAATTATGATGAACATATTAACAGACTAGGTGTCATCAATCACACGAGCAGACTAATGGGCACAAAGAAAGATCCAGAACTATATGATCCCTGTGCGAGAATAATTTTTCTCACTGGATATTGAATGAACCTGAACTTCATCCTTTACCAAATGCCAAAGTATTGTTGTGAAGAGCAGTATTCCCTGATTCAAATGTTAACGACTGATTATATTTGACCAAGCATACAACATTTCAACGGCGAACAAGCTCTGACAACACCATTTCATTTTTGTCATGGTGAAATGGTCATTTTACAAGAAAATTTAGATTCTTTACTGTTCAACGATGGAATTGCTATGTATAAAAAAATTTTAGTCACTGAAGTGTTAAGCGAAAAGTATAAGGACCAAATCGCAATATTCTGAGATTGCATGGACTAGTTATATGTTCTACCCTACATTTCCACTAAGCAGCCTTAGAATTTACTTACCAGGGGTGGAGTTCCTTGTGCGATCCGTTGCACCGCTACAGCCCACTGACTGTTCCACATGTATGGCCCAACCACAGCTTGAAGAGCAATGGCACTAATGCTTCCTACGCTATTTAATGAAGTGGAAACCAATTTTGAAGGCATCTGATTTTGTTGAATAGGAGGAGCTAACCCAAATAAAATAATATAGAACCAGAGGTTGCGAAACAATTTCAAGAGCGAAGGTTCAACATTCGAAGAGGGATCGAAATCAGAGCATATTTCAGCAACCGCAGGGAGCAATGGACCCATGAAATCAGCACCACTCCTATGAAAATTGATACACCAGGTTAAGCACATTTAAGGGAAAATTGAAAATATTTAAAATGGACTATGCAAAGAGAAAGTAAAAATTGAAGAGGCAAGTAAGCCAACACGCTAAACACCATTTTCTTTGCATCACAAAGACATCTGATAAATATTAAGCAGTTGGGCGACAAGATGATATGAAACAGTAAGTTGTTTGTTATATATTTGGAACAGAACTAACTAGGATAGCATAGCATTCCAAGCTGCATGCCAAGAAGTAGAGATGGAATTAGATGAATCTATTCAATCAGTTTAGCCAATTAGGAGATTCCTTTAAATAGACATCCAAAGGGATAAGTTTTTCCATAACTTTATATCATAAAGAGTAAGACCATTAGGTAATAAATGCTGTACAGGAGATATTCTGCACATAATTCTCAAGCAGAATTCTAAAAATTTGTAAACTTAGAAATCTCTTTAACTAAGGACTTAGAAAAATACAAGATTCTTAGTGCACCTAGATGGACAGGTAAAGACGATCAAAGAGAATTGCATCTTGCAACAAGTACTAAAGGAAATTCACCATACATTCAAACCAAACAATCCATAAAGGCACCTGCTGTGCACCATGTCAGCCTTGCACTGCACAATGATTTGCCCTCCATCCCATCTCACAACTTAAAGTATAATATACACCAAGGGAATAGTACAACTCACTGGTAGCGAGGATTGAATTATGAGACGAAATGGAGGCAGATCGCTACGCAAAGCAGGGCTGACATGATGTACCGAGTGCAGGCAATAATCTCTCCAACAAGGAATCCACCACACAATATTGGTAAAAATCACTAGGTAGCATCCAATGAGAAACAACGAGGTATTTAAGAAGCTAGCATATTCAAGGTACATTAAAATGCACTACTTCGTAAGCAAAAAATTCTCCAATTAAAAAAATATATGATTCTCAAATATTGCACGGCGCTAATTGAGAAATGCTGCGGATTCTTAGTTACAATAGAGACAGTTCGATGCACTTATTGTAATTGAGAAACAAGATCATAAATTTTCATCTTATCTAATATGTCAAAAAATCAGAGATATTTTTTAATGCACAAAACATAAAGATTGTACCTCGGAATTTTTCTGATGGTGACATTTCTAATGGGAACTCCATCTTCAGGTCGACTAGTTATCAAATTCTTAACTTGAAAGAAAGACAAATCATTAAATTGACAAAGTTTTGAGCATACAAGTTGAGAATAAGGAGTCAATACTCGCCAAGTGAATCATGAGAGAATTTACATACAGCAAAGAAATTAACTACTGAGTTTCTGCTTTCTATGCACGGATAAATTCACTTACGAGTTTCTGCTTTCTATGCACGGATAAATTCACATAAGAAATTCACTTATACAAGTCTAATTTAGGTTCCACCGGAAGCATTGACAAGTGTTGACCTGTCAAGTATTAGATACATTAAATTGCTGTTTACACACATTTGAAAAAGTTACGACAAATATGAGTCAAGTATTAATGAGTAAACACAGGAAAAAGAGAATTACAGTACCTAGAAGAGTTAACTCCTCATTCTCATCTAGTGCACCTATTATTTTTAGATATTCAATGGCATTTTGTACCTGCAATGATTAAGTGGACTACATGTTCAATTAATTGGACCATTAAGTCGGATATAAAGAAGTACGAAAGTAACTAAGGAACTAGATACCGATAGTGATTCTGGTGATTGTAATGCTCTAGATAAAAATTCCGAGATGCTTCCAAGCCGCAAACTTTTTATTTGCAAACAGAGAGACTGTAACGGGGTTCTTAAAAGCTCTGGCAGTTGGTAATCAACAAATGCTTCATATACACATCGTGGATAAAGATGGTAACACTCTCCGGACCACATATTGAACAAACTCAACGAACCACTTTCAATTATCTAATTTCAGTACAAAGTTTCTGCTCTATGTATGTACAGGAGACCTAAGACTCAAAATGAAAAGATAGTAGTAAGACATAGTGTCGAGCTGAAGCCTTGGAGATCCATTATCAAATAGTTTCCGATTAACCTGGAAGTTGGCAATAACTAAACATTATCAAACAGTTTCAAACAATCAGTTGCTGTAATGACATGACTTTTCTAGTAATTTTTACCCTCCTGCTAATAGAGTATAAGTTAGAGGAAATTAAATTATCGAGTGCTCCTGAATTGACTAACACACGGTACGGGTATTTTTCGGTGGTAGAGCTCGAAAAATGATGAACGGCGGTGCAATCGGATCTGAAATCCGACTTACGGATCTCCTGGAATGGGTCTTTTGTGTTAACGGGTAGGATGGGATAAGTCGAACCCGTTAAGACCATGGTGCACCGAAATCCGTGCTGGACATTTTAGATACGTTGCTTAGGTGACACTCCTATCAAGAAGTTGGTTGGAGAATCCCTCTTAGCGGAATTTTGGGTTTCGTACGTGGGATTTAAAAGATCTTCGAAATACCGGATAAGGGATTATCTCTAAGGATTATCTCTAAGGGATTATCTTTATGGAATAATAATAAAAATTAAAGATTTAATACCCGATGTGGATTTCTACGGTATGTACCAAGAAAATGGGTTGTTAGGATCGCGGTAACCGTAATGTGCATCGGAATCCGTGCTAAAGATCTAACACGCTTTTCGAGGAATCTTGAAATTATCTCGTGGGAATAGATATTTATTGTTAAATAATAAATATCCGAATGTATGAGTTTTTTCATATTTACGTACGTATGAAAAAGGATAAAATAAAATAAAATAAAATAGATTAATAATAAAAGAATAATTAAACCCCGGTTACCGAAAGGAAAACCCTAGTTTTAAAGGATCGTCTCCTCAAACCCTTCCCTCTCGTGCGTACCGAAGACCAAAAATAAAACCCTAGTTCGGAGAAGAGAAAAGAAAAGAGAACCCTAACCGGAGGAGAAAGGAAGGAAAGAAAAAGGAGAAAGCGGAGGGACCCGATCGCCCCGATTGACGTGCCAGAGACCGGAGAACGAGACGCTATCATCCACGGGGAGCGGATCTGGATCCCCAACGCCGCGAAGGAACAAGATCGATTCTTTAATCCCGATAGATCGAGGTTAGTGACCGTTATCTCTTTTTGTTGAATTAATCGGGGGTTTTTCGTGTTCTTTTAAGATCAACTTATTCGGTACATTGATCACGGGTTTTCGATTTTGGTTTTGATCAATGTTTTCTTCTTGTTCTTGATCGGGTTAATCGGTGGTTTTCAATCGGTCTTGTGATCGGGTATCTGATCGATGTTTTGGTTGTTCGCCGATCAAGGGTTTAGTCGTTAGATTTACCGCGGGTTGTTCGGGGGTTTTTGTGGGTGTTTCGTCGGAACATGGGGAGGTTAACGGGAGGCCGCCGCCGCCGTTGTTAAACAAAAGGCCGCCGCCGCCATTGCCATGTTCGCGGGGTCGTCGCCGGAGTCGCACGGGAGCGAAAACGGAGAAGAAACCGCGAAACGGGAAGCTACTGTTCATCCCGTACGGACTCCACCCACCGCGGTCCACGGCCGAAGCGTGCACCCGGCGCACGCCCCCGGAGTGCGGAGGCGCAGACCCGGTGCACGCATCCGTGCGCCGGCCTGCATTCCTGGTGCGCGGTGCACGCTCTAGGCGTGCACCCGGCGCACATCTCCGCACCCGGAAGGCATGGACCCGGCGCGCGCTAGCACCGTGCGCGGCCCGGCCCATCCCGCCTAGGTGCACGCCTCCTGTGTGAGCCCGGCGGACGCCGCGCGGCCGCCCGACGCCGCAGACCCGGCCCACACTTGCTCCGTGCACCACCCGTTAGCCGGAAGTTCGGTAGCTCCGTTTTGGTCCGTTTTTCCACCGTTTTGAGCGCCGTTTTCGCCGTTGGGATCACGATTTCCGCGGTTTTCCTGGCATGGCTACTTGGGATCTTTTTGGTCACCATTTCGCGCTGTCGGGTCTTTTCCTTATCATTTTAACTGTCGGGGTCTTCTTGGTTTAACCATTGACATCCCGAGTCGGCTACCGGTTGAGAATTGGGTTTGGTCGATTTTCTGTTAGCGGTTTTGGGTTCCGATGGAGTCGCGATGAAATAGTTGCGGTCCGGTTGTTGTTAGCCATGGATTTTACCGGTTTGATCTGAATTTTCGGTTTTACTTGACGATTTTGACTTGTTGGGTTTTTGATTGACGACGCGGTCCTCTAGGCACAGTGGTTTCGATTTTTGTGGGTTTAATGTTACAGTGGTTGGGACCACTGATTTTACCTGATTAGAGTAAGGTGTTAATTTGTGCTCTTGGATATTTTAGTAGGCCGCGAGGAGTTCTGATTTGCTTAGGAGGGTCGCGGGCGCGGTCAGTTATCTTCATTCCAGGTGGGTTCTTATGCAACAAGTGCTGTAAGTGCATTGTGTGCAGTGTATCGTCTAAAAGCTCGTACTAATCTGTTTAATGAAGTAGATGAGGTGTTTTCTAGTGAATTAACCTTTCGCATTATTATGTGTCGTTCTCTTGTTGATATTTGTGGCGACCAAGTGTCGCGGTGCTTAATTTACGCCGACTTCGGCAAACCAGTTTTGGATGCTGCACGTACACAGGCGGATTGGCCTCCGCATGGGTGTACTTTTCCGGAGGAGTGGTCTGAATGACCCGTGTGCCCCACGTGTGTAGGGTAGGGACCTCTTCACGATAGCTAAACAAGTCGCTCATGCATCGTGAGGGGGTAAAAAGCATCATAAGTGTCACGTGGGGAGATCGTCGACTACCCTGACGTGATGGTGTCATTAAATCAGATAAAGTGAACTCATGATGAGGGAGAGCGAAAGGTTCCGGTGCAGAGTATTTATTTTAAAGTTATTGTTTATTGTTGATACATCTACTTTATTTGTCACTGACTTTACCCACTTCGTGACAGGTTTGACTAGGTGTAGTAGTCGGGACGACGGTGAGGCAGCGATTAAAGAACATTAGTTGTATGAGGTTTATTCCAATTTCTCTTGCTTGGGTTATCTCATCTTTTGTTATCGAAGTTTAAGTTCTCAATTGCTTGATTGTGGATTGTTGTGGATGTTGGATCGAGAGACTGTTTCTGTGATGTGATCTTTATAATGATTCTCAACGACTTATATGCGGCGTGTTTTATACTGAACAAAAAGGGGTTTCGAAAATGTTTTCCAAAACCAAGTGTCGTGTGGGCACTGCTTTGTAAACCTATGGATTTATCCTTTCAAAATGATGTAGCCGCCTTACGGTGAATGTGTAGACGTTTTAAAGGAATGGGAGTCGAGTGGACTCCGTTTGCAAACTTGTAGGTTTCCCTTAATGTGATTGAATGTTTTTACACTCTCGTACTGGTATCTGTGACTGTGTGGTTAAAGATTTTATGAAGAATGATGTTATTGTCGTTGTTGTAATCGTGACGCCGTGCATATACAAAGGAGACTTTATCCGATTGAAGAGTGAATTTGTATATGTGGCGGGTCTGACAGGCACTGGGGGAGGTCGATACTTATTCATAAAGAAAAAAAAATATGTACGCTTTTTTCGCTTATCTTTACCTAAAAACCCCCGGGGCGTGACAGATTAAATGGTATCAGAGAAAAACAACTTTAACCACAGTAGTCAGTAACCAACATCCACAGTGCATGATGCCACAAGCAAATTGAACATGAGATAACCAAGGTGTAGGTACAGTAATCGTGAGTGTGCGAGGAAAAAAGGGGGATTTAATTTCGGTGCGTCTGTAGGTCGTGGTGCTAGACCAGTTAGGTCTAGGGTTGACTCGGTTTCTTTGTATACAGCGAATAATGGCCCGAAATGGGGTATCAGCGGAGAACGCAGGGGCAGAAAGTACGGTGCCAACAGCAGCGGAGTATCAGCTTCTCCGACAACAACTACAAGAGATGGCCGGGCAGTTAGCAACCCTTATGGAACAGATGCGGCAGTGGGCGCAACAGTCGACAATACCAATGGAGGTCACCCAGGCTTCTCTGCCCGGACCAGCCGCACCAGTGACAGGACCGCCGGTGGCGGACAGCGAGACTACGGTCGCCCCTCCTCCGACCACGGTGACCGAGATACCGTCGGTTCATCCGACGACGACTTCAGTAGCGCCAACACCAGCAACTTCGGGACCTATGCCGGGGGCCACTATTGGAGACCCCTTGAGAGAGACCGTGGCGATACCTACCCCCAGAGTGTCCGCCGATGCAGCGGGGGAAGCCCCTATCCGGCAAACCGAACGGGATAGGGTAAGAGCGAACTTGGCGAACTTCAAGAGGTACGACCCACCCGTGTTCGAGGGAGAGACGACCGGCCCTTGGGTCATAGAAAAATGGGTAGACGCCATGGAAAGGCTCTTCGAAGTTTTGCTAACGGAGGAGCGTGAACGGGTCCCTTTGGCAGTCCACTTTCTTGAGGGAGACGCCCGCAGGTGGTGGAAGACGGTGCGCCCGCCCTTCCATCTTGGACCACGTTCTGAGAAAAAACTGTTTGAGGCGTTTTTCTCCAACCGCATCAAACAGCAGATGGAAGATGACCTGAAGCATATCAAGCAAGGAAGTCGGACAGTTATGGGATACCAACGGGCATTTGTGAGGTTGATCAAATGTGTTCCCTTTGTTATAAGAAATGAGTCTCACAAAGCCCGTCGTTTTGTGGACGGGTTACGAAAGGACATCTTCGAGGTGGTGCAAGCGGCGGATTTGCACACCTTCCAGGAGGTGGTCGATAGAGCCACCACGGTGGAGCGCGGATTGGCAATTTCACGAGCCCGATGGGAGAGCTCAGATCACAGCGGGGATAAGAAACGAACTCGGCCAAATTTTGGAGAAGAGTATACCAAGAGGAGACGGCCTCCTAAACACCTGAGATCGCAACAAGGAATCAAGAATGCGTCGACGGGAGGACAAAGGCCGGTGGGCAAGCCTTGCATTATCTGTGACGGAATACACCAAGTGATCGAATGTCCCCAGAAGCGAGACCACTATTTTCGATGCGGCAAACCGGGGCACTTTCGTTTTAACTGCCCCTCCAAGACGGGGACACCACCCATAGCGGCATCTACGCCTTCGTCTCAACCGGGAGGAGGGAGAGTCTATACGATGACTCACCAGGGGACGGATCCACAGAGCACGATGTAGCAGGTAATACTCGAGTTTTAGATCTTCGTGCTAGAACTTTTGTGTCAACCCCTGAGCATCCCACTCTTTCACCTCGCATCATGTTTCCGCCCTACCTTAGTTATTAGAAGAAATCTCCACCGTAGATGTGGTGATCCGGATCTTTGCAGGGCTTCTACAGTGTGACCAGCAGCTTCTGGAAGCCTACGTGGCATGTCAGCGGTGTTCGCGCGCCAATTTGGACACAAGAGATGGACTCGGGGCTTAAAATGGATCACGTGGGTAATCGGGGGACCCCGTCGGATGTTTAGAAGAGTTTACGCGCAGAGTGGATATCAAATTTAGGCTCGGCGCGAAATTCGGATTAAAAATACCTTTTCGGGAGCCTCCGGCAATTTATAGGATTGGAATTTGGCAAAATGGACGCCGGATTTGGAATCAGCGCGCGAAAACGGTCAAGATGGGCTATTTACTTGTATTTTTTGGAGCTTGCTACAGTAATTTTACTGTTCATCGCCGGAACAGTGTTTCCGGCGATCGCCGGCGGCGGCGGGCAGCGGCGGAAGGCGGCGGAAGGCGCTCGGGCAGGCGGCTAGCGACCGCGGGCAGGCGCTGAAGGCGCGGGCAGGTGCGCGGTCGACCGCGGAGGGCGTGCGCCGGGAGCGGGCCACGTGGCGCTTTCCTGTTGGCCGGCGCAGCAGGCGCGGTCCACGGAATTTGGGCCCGGGTGCACGGTGAACCGGGTGGACACGTGGCAGACGGTTATTGGTGCGACGTTGTGCGCGCGGTCCACGCAAGGAGTGGAGCAGTTGACCGGGGCAGGTGGCCGTACCGCGGGCAACGTGGGCAGTGCCACGTGGCGCCCGCTGATTCGCGGGCGCCACCTACCGCGTTGACGCGGGCAGGGACACGTGGCGCTCTCAGCGGTGGCTTGCATAGCTGCAGCGTGTTCGGGGGACACGTGGCGGGCGCTGGGGCGGGTCGGACGAAGCCGGGATCCCGTCCGACGGAGCATTTTGGACTGGGCCGCACTGTGCGCGCCCGAAAGTTCTGGGCCGGGCCGCACTGTGTGCGCCCGAAAGATTTCGGGCGCCCGAAAAATCGGACAAAATGGGAATTTTCCCAATTGTTTTCTGCTGCCTATAAATAGCACCCGAGCCATCTTCTTTGGCTCTTTTCTCTCAACCCACGCATCATCTGCCCGAGCACCTTGAAGGAGACTTGTTCCACTCTTACTTCTTGATCTTCCTGCCAAGTTCTACGATTTTAGGAGCACGCATCCTGAGGTTCTGGGATTTTCGGCCCGGCGTGACGTTGCATCTCCTGTGTTCCCCTTCGTCGCAGCAGCAGTGTTTTGGCTCCCCTGGGCTACCTCGAGATCCTTTTTCAGTGATTCTTGTGCCGACAGACTCCTAAGAGGTAGGGCTTCATCTTTCGTATTGATCACACTTTCCCATTTCGAGTTTTTGGCACGGATCCCGAGGCAACACTGTGACCCATTTGCTGTTTGGCTTTGTGGGACAGCATCGAGGTGTTTTGGCCATATCTTTGCGTACGAGCGTCAGACGGAAACGAGCTTATGCAACTTTTTCATCTTCAGATCGCAAGGAACGCGCTCGTATTTTTCTTGGAATTTTTTGAGATTTCATCAGAGGTGAAAATCACTGTTTCTCTGTGTACAGTGCTACAGTCTTTTTGTGCTGAAATCTTGTAAGTGTACCACCCTGTCGAATTTATATCTTGGCTTACCGAACTCAGATTTGGGCGTGCAAGCTACCGTTGCGAAGCTATCGATGCGAGGATCGCGGTGATATTTTTCTGGGAATTTTCTGGGCTCTTGCTGCAGGTGAAAATTAAGCATTTCTGGGACTGTTGTGGTATGTATGTGTGAGAGCTGATTTTGGAATGTATGTGTAATAGTGGACTTTGTATTGTGCCAGGAGAGTTACGGGTGTGCTGAACTTATTGGAGCAAGGGATTAGAGTTATCTGGTGTTTTCAGCTGTTGGGCTTTGGACAGTCAGCTTTTCAGGTTGGTGCTTTGTTCCGAGAACCGGTGGACGGTTCTATAACTCTATATGTTAGAATTGCATGCAGGTGTAGGGTACAATACCTGGGATTGATTGGTAAGCTTAAGAATGTTGATTTATAGGAATTGCAAGTTAATTATTCATATTATGACAATGGTATTAATCAGACATTTAGGTTGATGATTAGTGGAAGCTTACCTAAGGCAAGGTTACCCTATATGATTAATTATCATGCCATGTTAGCATACAACCCTTTTATGAGGCTGGTTTATACAATGGGATAGGATTATGTAGTTATGTGCAGGTTCTACTCCAAGGAGTGATTATGGATCGAAAATCATGCACAGGTATGGTCATTGCTAATTCTGGCATGAGGTTTATTTTCTTTATTCTTCTTGAGGACAAATGCATGCTTGTATGGACATATGTGTATGGACATATAGTTAGGCCATCTTTTACTACTGCACTACATATTGGAACTTGACTTAGGAGAAACCATGTTATTCCTTTCTCCTTCTTGTTACTCAGGCGGTCTGTGTTGCTCGGGTGCGAGCAGGGGTCTGGGGTAGTGTAGCAGGGACATTGGTGACAGGGACGGGTTGTGCTGGATTGCGGCTGGCAGGGTTTTGGCGGTGACCGCGGACTTTGGGCGGTTGACCGGAGGTCGGTTATAGTACTTTGGTTATGAACGGCAGGGTATTGCGGCAACCGCGGATATTGGGCGGTTGACCGGATATTTATTGATGTATCAGATTGGGTATTAGACTTTCCTCTAGTGGATAGAGTTTCCACTTATCATTTACTGTTGTATCCGTGTAGGGATCGGGTTTCCCTTTAGTGGACGAGTTTTTCCCACTTGATTGAGTCTCGATCCAGTCCTGCTATATCGGTTACTTGTGGTTACTTACTTTCCTCGTGTGGGTCGCTCCCCACGAGTGCCACTCCGGAGTGCGCGGCAGACAGATTTTGAGTCCTGGGGACTCCTTTTGCTTCGGTGTTATGCGTAGGCTGGCATACCCGTCGCGACAGAGCAGGCAGTACCAGTGATTACTGGTCTATCGATTGGGTTTATTCAGGCAGATACTTTTTGTTACACTCGTGCCTGGGGGACCGAGTGGAGTCTAGTAGCTGTGTTTAGACCAGTGCTAGTACTGTTGGGAACCGTTCGGGGTTTGACGGTGGTCCCGTGGTCGTTGTGGGTTCTTTGACCATTGTGTGAGAGGTTGAGCATCTTGAGTCTATCCGTTCTGAGAGAGAGAGCATGGATTATGACTATAGCCTGCATGAGCCACTACTCAATAGCGAGTTAGTCCGTTTGGACGCCCTACGTAATTCCTGCCCGTCAGCGGGAGGTGGTTGTAGGTGGGCGCAGGTTTGACTGGACCCGATGTGGCAGTCAGCTCGATTGGGTCGATTGAGCACCTCGTGTGCGAGTGTTGCATATATTTATCAGAGTTTCCCCATTTGAGCATTCAGATAGAGGCATGATAGCTGTAGAGTGTCTTCTACTTCTTCTTTAAGTTTTACTGCATTAGTTATCTTTTGCCTCTAGTGGTCTTGGTGGGCAGATCGTCGGGCCTAGTGGCGATACCCACTGAGAACTCCCTTTTTGCGTAGTTCTCACGCCCGTCGGGGGTTTTTCCCCCTTTTTGTCCTTTCTCTCCCTTGTTTTGCAGAGTCTCGGCGGGTGTTGCCGTTTCTGCGGTTGCTGTTCGCGGTGAGGGAGTAGCGAGCTAGATCCGGACCCATTGGAGAGTAGCGGTACCCCCCCCCCCCCCCCCCCCGCCCTTTGAGGAGATCTTCAGTATAGTCGGTAGATTAGTATTTATTTCCTCTTTTGAGAGACTGATGTAGTGAGGATATGATGTATTGAGAGCTGGTACCCTGATGTTTTATTTGAGATATCTCCCTGTTGAGCTATGAGTTTGTACTCGAGGTTATTGTATGATTATCATTTTTGGGAGATGGACCTTGTTGTTTTATCTTCAGTTGTACAGTGGTTGATTTTATTTCTATAGCAGTTTTATCTTTTAGCTCTGATATCTGTTAGCTGTAGCTCTTTTTGCAGGTAGGACGCTTCGCCTATGCGGGTTTGGCATAGGTGGCGGATCTGTTGGCGAGCCCGGGTCGCAGTTTCGACCCCGGGGCGTGACAGATTAGGTGGTATCAGAGCCTAGGTTGTAGGTCATGGTGGACTTAGAAACCCTAGGCTTGTGGTTGGACCCTAGGATGACTTTGTGAGAGTCGTGATTTGTAGCGAGAGTCCTGATTGAGTTTTACACCCCTCCCGAGGGACGGGATGAGTGATTGGCATGTTTATTCTCCTATGTAGTTATGTTGGCTGCAGACAACATAACGCTGTGGAATGGGTGACATGCTCTAGACTTTCGCTGGATTGGGTCGAGCGTTGTTGTGTGCTGATTTGTGGTTTCGTCGTGGCGAGCGGTGTCTCCCCGACGCTGGGTTTGGGACCCTTGTGCATCCTGTCATGGCAGTTGAGCTTGAGCGGTTGGTTTTGGGCCGGATACCCGGATTGAGGTCAGAGAACTCCGGACCCAGATGACAGGATTGTCAGAGGCATATCAGCGGCAGAGTGAGCAACTAGTTTGGTGACGCAGTTGTCAGAGCAGTGGGCAGCCCGATAGTACTTTTCTTCTAAGACCACCAGGATGTAGTATCCACAGCGGCAGGGGATTTCTGTAGTGCCAATAGAGCGAGTGGCCCCCTCCGTGCCAATGTTTAGTGCCAAGGCACTGAGGTAGGGTGGATGGTTGACAGCAGAGGAGCTGTGGGGCATGTTTGATTAAGTGAGCCAGATTTGGCAGATGAACCACCCCGACTCGTAAGATTGAGCTTGGAGTCTTTAGAGACAGAGTCGTGGTTGGGGGTGATGGAGTGATCAATTGAGAGCCTCCCTGTGCTAGAGAGTTTATGCAGTTGTTGAATTGGCGCTCCAGGTTTCGAGGGACGAGGCACATAGGATAAGTGAGATTGGGAGTGGATTGCGCCAGGATACTCTTTAGTTTCTTTTCGGTCCCTCCTGTTCGGGTTTTGGACTCTGGATGCCTCGTCGGAGTAGGCATTGTGTTTGGAGCTGGACACTGCAGTTCCTTGGATGGGGGATCTGCTGCTAGAGGTGAGTTCTGGAGGGAGGAGCTTGGCGCTAGGTGATGGAGGACAGATCGGCAGGCAGAGGCATTTTCGTTTTGCTTTCCTGGGTGGTGGATATCCTTGTGGATGGTTAATGTAAAGCTTACCCAAGAGAATTCTACCCTTTGTGATTTATAAATTGCATATTTTGAATGTATTAAATGGGATTGAGGGGTGAGCTTAGTAAGGATAATTGTATAGGGAATTGCATGGATTAATGGTGTTTTGTCTTATGACGGTTGCAATGATGATTTCTGAGATGTTGGGATCGGGTGGACCCCGATGGCAGTATCAGTGTCTATATCAGAGTAGCGCAACGGTAGCGTGGTTTTGTTGTCTGCGGAGGATCGTATCTGTTGCCTCAGCGTGAGCAGAGACAGAGGTCGTGCTCCCTTGTGATTGATTGGATATTTTCTGGTGGACTAAGCGACAACCGCTTGCATCGTGTGGATGAGTTTGTGCCGCCTGGTTGGAGGGCGCCACGGCAGTGGATCGGGTTGTTGCAGGTGTGATTTCATCACAGCAGTCGGAGTTAGTGCACTTTGCTTTCCGGCATGGACTAAAGGCAGAGTTATTACCACGTGCACTAGAGGTACAGGATACCATCGGTGTTGTGCATGTGAAGGAGGCTTGTGGATAATGTTCAGTGTCGTTGAGACCATGAGTTATACCGGCAAACCTTTTGATATGGGTGGCAGTTCGATGTTTTGACCCAGCGCTTGGGATTGGTTGGCACGGCACCACTGGATGGTTTAAGTGCAGAGAGGGTGCTGATTGTGACTTTTGCGAGGCAAACAAAGGAGGCTTGTTATGGGGAGATTGTTCGAGCACACAGGGTTTAGCGACTGTGTGAGAGGAGCTTATGGTGGCGCCGGGACCAAAGGATATTTCTATTGCTGCGAAATCCCGGGTGTGAGTCCACTCGAGTTGATGATTATGCCCGCCTGTTAGGGAGATTGAGATTGCAGTTGACGTGGTTCTGGAAACCGCGCCAACCTCAATAGCACCACTTGATTATCTGTAAGAGCTGGGAGAGTTGATCGCACCGGTGCAGGGATCTGTTGGATCGAGGGTCTGTTTGACCTAGTGCCACGTCGTTGATACGCGACGGTGAGAGCCCCTTTGGGATTGGAGCCCAGGCAGGTCCAGATATTATTTAGAATCTTTTGATGGAGCTATGTACAGGCAGTTATTGTATGATGCCTGCCACCAATATGGAATTTCAACTGAGGGCTTTGTCTAGATGGTGTTCAGGCACAGTAGGGGCATTACGAGTACAGTGAAGCCAATGGATTGACTAATGCCCTGTTGCCTCTAGATTGAGGAATTCTGTGTTTCAGTTGGCCTTGAACGGTTTGATAGCGGCATCCTCCAGGAATATTTGGTTTTACCCCTCCCTGAGTGATTTAGAGCTTGTGCAGCATTTGTATATGGTGTGACAAGGTCTGTGGGGAAGAAGCTTTTGCCAAGTCGTTGTGGTACAAGTTTTAGCTTCGAGAGCATATCTTCCTGGATTACTTCTTCTAGCCGAAGGGGCGGCGGTGAAAATTCGGCCAAAGTGGATGCTATTTAAGACTGGCCGAGATCGACGGTCATTGTTGGGGTGAGGAGTTTTTGGACCGGATAGTGCCAGCAGAGCTTGATGACCGGGTGATGAGATTGGTACCAGCGCCGATTCTAACCTAGTCAGTGGTGGGAGATGGATTTGTGAGTTATAGTGATACCTCCCGTAGTGGCTGTAGAGCCACCATTGGATTTTGTGAGCATCCAGTATCACCCCGACAGAGCCACTGTGGTGGCGGATGCCTGGAGCAGAAGAGCTATTTGGGAGTCGAGTTTGACGGTTCCATAGCTGGCACTATGTGGGGCCATCCTTGTGTGCAGGGTTTGAGTTGAGTCCCTGAGGATCCCTTTTGATGAAAGGCTGCGGCTGAGCAATCCACTTGGGTTGAGTTTTGAGGGTGACTGAGTGTGAACCCCCGCTTGTTAGGGCCCCTTTTCTGTGCAGGTGTTTGTGTGGATGTGTTTCGGGTCGCTTGGGTTGAGTTGGCTCTTAGGAGTGATGTTAGAGCGTGTTGCTCGGGCTATTTGTTCCTTTCCCCCCGCCTTTTGTTGGAGTTTTTGAGGTTTTTTCTGCGTCTCAGCTCAGGAGTGTTATGTTTTGGACCCCTCGCCCGTGTTTGACTCGTTCCTTTTGGGGTCTGTGAGAGTTTGGAGTACGATGGACGCCCGTTGCGAATTCCGGCTCGTGAGGTGAGGGAATTGCGCGATTCGGGCTATGCCGTTCTGGTTGTTGCTGATGTTGTTGCCGAGTATCACGGGGTGTGATTGGTGACTTGGAGGTTGGGGACGGCGGTGTTGGGTATCAACCTCTGGTTTCTGAGACTCCTTGGGAGTTGCTCTAGTTTCGAGGACGAAACTTTCTTTTAGTGGGGGAGGATGTGGTGATCCGGATCTTTGCAGGGCTTCTACAGTGTGACCAGCAGCTTCTGGAAGCCTACGTGGCATGTCCGGCGGTGTTCGCGCGCCAATTTGGACACAAGAGATGGACTCGGGGCTTAAAATGGATCACGTGGGTAATCGGGGGACCCCGTCGGATGTTTAGAAGAGTTTACGCGCAGGAGTGGATATCAAATTTAGGCTCGGCGCGAAATTCGGATTAAAAATACCTTTTCGGGAGCCTCCGGCAATTTATAGGATTGGAATTTGGCAAAATGGACGCCGGATTTGGAATCAGCGCGCGAAAACGGTCAAGATGGGCTATTTACTTGTATTTTTTGGAGCTTGCTACAGTAATTTTACTGTTCATCGCCGGAACAGTGTTTCCGGCGATCGCCGGCGGCGGGCAGCGGCGGAAGGCGGCGGAAGGCGCTCGGGCAGGCGGCTAGCGGCCGCGGGCAGGCGGCTAGCGGCCGCGGGCAGGCGCTGAAGCCGCGGGCAGGTGCGCGGTCCACCGCGGAGGGCGTGCGCCGGGAGCGGGCCACGTGGCGCTTTCCTGTTGGCCGCGCGGTCCACGGAATTTGGGCCCGGTGTGCACGGTGAACCGGTGGACACGTGGCAGGACGGTTATTGGTGCGGGCGTTGTGCGCAGCGGTCCACGCAAGGAGTGGAGCAGTTGACCGGGGCAGGTGGCCGTACCGCGGGCAGGTGGCCGTACGCGGGGCAGGCGCGGGCGACGTGGGCAGTGCCACGTGGCGCCCGCTGATTCGCGGGCGCCACCTTACCGCGTTGACGCGGGCAGGGACACGTGGTGCTCTTAGCGGTGGCTTGCATAGCTGCAGCGTGTTCGGGGGACACGTTGGCGGGCGCTGGGCGGGTCGGACGAAGCAGGGATCCGTCCCGACGGAGCATTTTGGACTGGGTCGCGCTGTGCGCCGCCCGAAAGTTCTGGGCCGGGCCGCACTGTGTGCGCCCGAAAGATTTCGGGCGCCCGAAAAATCGGACAAAATGGGAATTTTCCCAATTGTTTTCTGCTGCCTATAAATAGCACCCGAGCCTTCTTCTTTGGCTCTTTTCTCTCAACCCAGCATCATCTGCCCGAGCACCTTGAAGGAGACTTGTTCCTCTCTTAATTCTTGATCTTCCTGCCAAGTTCTACGATTTTAGGAGCACGCATCCCGAGGTTCTGGATTTTTCGGCCCGGCGCGACGTTGCATTTCCTGTGTTCCCCTTCGTCGCAGCAGCAGTGTTTTGGCTCCCCTGGGCTACCCCGAGACCTTTTTCTGTGATTCTTGCGCCGACAGACTCCTAAGAGGTAGGGCTTCATCTTTCGTATTGATCGCGCTTTCCCATTTTCGAGTTTTTGGCACGGATCCCGAGGCAACACTGTGACCCATTTGCTGTTTGGCTTTGTGGGACAGCATCGAGGTGTTTTGGCCATATCTTTGCGCACGAGCGTCAGACGGAAACGAGCTTATACAACTTTTTCATCTTCAGATCGCAAGGAACGCGCTCGTATTTTTCTTGGATTTTTCGAGATTTCATCAGAGGTGAAAATCACTGTTTCTCTGTGTGTACAGTGCTACAGTCTTTTTGTGCTGAATCTTGTGAGTGTACCACCCTGTCGAATTTATATCTTGGCTTACCGAACTCAGATTTGGGCGTGCAAGCTACCGTTGCGAAGCTATCGACGCGAGGATCGCGGTGATATTTTTCTGGGAATTTTCTGGGCTCTTGCTGCAGGTGAAAATTAAGCATTTCTGGGACTGTTGTTGTTGTGTGTGTGAGAGCAGATTTTGGAATGTATGTGTAATAGTGGACTTTGTATTGTGCCAGGAGAGTTACGGGTGTGCTGAACTTATTGGAGCAAGGGATTAGAGTATCTGGTGTTTTCAGCTGTGGGCTTTGGACAGTCAGCTTTTCAGGTGGGTGCTTGTTCCGAGAACCGGTGGACGGTTCTCTAACTCTATATGTTAGAATTGCATGCAGGTGTAGGGTACAATACTGGGATTGATTGGTAAGCTTAACAATGTTGATTTATGGGAATTGCAAGTTAATTATTCATATTATGACAATGGTATTAATCAGACATTTAGGTTGATGATTAGTGGAAGCTACCTAAGGCAAGGTTACCCTATATGATTAATTATCATGCATGTTAGCATACAACCTTTTATGAGGCTGGTTTATACAATGGGATAGGATTATGTAGTTATGTGCAGGTTCTACTCCAAGGAGTGATTATGGATCGAAAATCATGGACAGGTATGGTCATTGCTAATTCTGGCATGAGGTTTATTTTCTTTATTCTTCTTGAGGACAATGCCATGCTTGTATGGACATATGTGTATGGACATATATTAGGCCATCTTTTACTGCTTGTTGCTGCATACATTGGAACTTGACTTAGGAGAAACCATGTTATTCCTTTCTCCTTCTTGTTAGTCAGGCGGTCTGTGTTGCTCGGGTGCGAGCAGGGGTCTGGGGTAGTGTAGCAGGGACATTGGTGACAGGGACGGGTTGTGCTGGATTGCGGCTGGCAGGGTTTTGGCGGTGACCGCGGACTTTGGGCGGTTGACCGGAGGTCGGTTATAGTACTTTGGTTATGGACGCAGGGTATTGCGGCAACCGCGGATATTGGGCGGTTGACCGGATATTTATTGATGTATCAGATTGGGATTAGACTTTCCTCTAGTGGATGGAGTTTCCACTTATCATTTACTGTTGTCCGTGTAGGGATCGGGTTCCCTTTAGTGGACGAGTTTTTCCCACTTGATTGAGTCGTGATCCAGTCCTGCTATATCGGTTACTTGTGGTTACTTACTTTCCTCGTGTGGGTCGCTCCCAACCGAGTGGCCACTCCGATGCGCGGCAAACTGACTTTTGATCCTGGGACTCCTTTTACTTCTTTGGTGTTATGCTAAGGGTCTGTGGCATAGATCTGTTCGACGCAGAGCAGGCAGACCAGTGATTACTGGTCTAATCGATTGGTTTATTCAGGCAGATACTTTTTTTGTTACACATTCGTGCCTGGGGGACCGAGTGGAGTCTAGTAGCTTGTGTTTAGACCATGCTAGTATTGTGGGAACCGTTCGGGTGTTTTGACGTGGTCCCGTGGTCGTGTGGGTTCTTTGCCATTGTGTAGAGGTTGAGCATCTTGAGTCTATCCGTTCTGAGAGAGAGAGCATGGATTATGACTATAGCCTGCATGAGCCACTACTCATAGCGAGTCGTCCGTTTGGACGCCCTACTAATTCCTCCCTCAGCGGAGGTGGTTGTAGGTGGCGCAGGTTTGACTGGACCCGATGTGGCAGTCTCGCTCGATTGGGTCGATTGATCACCTCGTGTGCTAGTGTTGCATATTTTATCAGAGTTTCCCCATTTGAGCATTTCAGATAAGGCATGGTAGCTGTAGAGTGTCTTCTACTTCTTCTTAAGTTTTACTGCATTAGTTATCTTTTGCCTCTAGTGGTCTTGGTGGGCAGATCGTCGGGCCTAGTGGCGATACCCACGGGAACTCCCTGTTTTGTAAGTTCTCACGCCCGTCGGGGGTTTTTTTCCCCTTTTTGCCTTTCTCTCCCTTGTTTGCAGAGTCTTGCGGGTGTTGCCGTTTCTGGCGGTTGCTTGTTCGCGGGGTGAGGGAGTAGCGAGCTAGATCCTGACCCTTTGGAGGTAGCGGTACCCCCCCGCCCCCCCACTTTGAGGAGATCTTCAGTAAGTCGGTAGATTAGTAATTTATTTCTCTTTTGAGAGACTGATGTAGTGAGGATATGAAATGTTGAGAGCTTGTACCCTGATGTTTTATTTGGATATCTCCCTGTTAGCTTATGAGTTGTTGTACGCAAGGTTAGTGTATGATTATCATTTTGGGAGCTGGACCTTGTGTTTATCTTCAGTTGTACAGTGGTTTTATTTTATTTCTATATCAGTTTTATCTTTTAGGCTCTGATATCTGTTAGCTTAGGCTCTTTTTGCATGTAGGACCTTCGCCTTGCGGGTTGGCTAGGTGTCGGATTGTTTGCGAGCCAGGGTCGCAGTTTTCGACCCCGTGGCGTGACAGATTAGGTGGTATCAGAGCCTAGGTTGTGTCTATGGTGATTAGAACCCTAGGCTGTGGTTGGACATACGGATGACGTCTTAGAATTCGTGATTTTCAGTAGCGAGAGTCCGGATTGAGTTTTACACCTCTCCCGAGGGATGGGATGAGTGATTGTCATGTTACTTCTCCTAAGTAGTTATGTTGGCTGCAGACCATACGCTGTGGAATGGTTGACATGCTTGAGACTTTCGCTGGATGGGTCGATCGTTTTGTTGTGTCTGATTTGTGGTTTTCGTCGTGGCGAGCGGTGGTCTCCCCGACTACTCTGGTTTTGGGACCCTTGTGTGCATCCTCTCATGGGAGTTAGCTGGCCGGTTGGTTTTTGGGCCGATACCACGTGTAGTTTTTATAGGTCCACAAGGATCTAAATAGGTACTATCAAACAACTAGAGGGGGGTGAATAGGTGTAATACTTAAAAACTCAATCTCAGTGCAAAATAAAACCAATGCGGAAAATAAAAACAGCACACCGGATTTACGTGGAAACTCCAATCCAGGAGAAAAACCACGGGACCAACACGCAATAACAATCCACTAAGAATAGAAGAATAACAAGGTGATTACCGACTCCACGGACTCAACCCCTCCTTCAGCTTCTTCGGACCTTGCGCTGACCGGTTGGATATCCCGCGCAATAACAATCCTAAGAAAGAAGAATAACAAGGTGATTACCGTCTCCACGGATTTAACCCCTCCTTCAATTTCTTGGACCTCGCGCTCCACCGTTTTGCCCGTCCACTGCTCACGTTCGAATCCACGAACGCACGCTTCGAATCCACGAAACGCCTTTAGCACACCGAATCCACGATGCCACGTCGAATCCACGACGCAAACTCAGTCGATAAGAATATTGACTTCGATGGTGATCCTTTGCTTAGATTATCAATGAAGAACCGTAGAAGAAATCTCTAAGCAAAGATTAGATCAATTCGACCAAAGATATGTTCTTGAAAGAACCATCGAATTGACTAAAGAGGCTATAAAGAAGAACGATGAAACCTAGCCTCTGGGTTGCTCTCAGTGTTTTATAAATTGATCGGTAGAGAACACAGCGTTCTTGAGAAAACCTAAATGTCTATTTATCGTTTAGAACCTTTGACACAGAGATATAAGCATCAAAACTGTCTCTGCCTCACAGAACTTTCCCGCACGACATCCGGATCAGATTTATGGGCGATCCTGATCGTCGTCTTTTTTCAGCAATTCCTGAAAAAACAAGGTTCGTGATCCGATCGGAATTCTGTCCGGATCGAATTCTGATCTCTGATCGGAATTCTGATCCTGATCTAATTGCTGAACATCCAATTTGTCCAGTTTT
>CM055061.1:46399239-46508255 GCA_029204045.2 Tillandsia leiboldiana | reverse complement strand
TTCTTGACCGTTCCGCGCGCTGAATCCAAATCCGAAGTCCGATTTGCCAAATTCCACTTCTAAAATTTACCAAAATTCCGGAAAGCAAACTTGATCCGTTTTTTCATGCCGGGTCCAATCCTTGGGTCCAATATGCGCACAAACACCTCTAACACCAACAGGGGTCTCCAGAAGCCGCAGATCCAACAGTAATCCAAACGTGGGAATTTCCGGGTCCTCACATCCTCCCCCACTAAAAGAAAGTTTCGTCCTCGAAACAAACACGGCTCAAAGGGAGTTCAACGCCAAGGGTAAGCATCCAACAACACAGTCTCCAACTCCTCAGTCGCTACTCACTCCCCGTGATTGCTCCTCAACAAAATAATAATCAGTACGCGGCATGGCCGGTTGCGCAATTCTCTCATCACACGAGCCAGAATTCGCAACGGGCGTCCCTCGTACTCCCACACCCACAAATCTCAACTAGAGCGAGTCAATCACGGGCGAGGGGTCCAACGCAAAACACCTCCGAGCTGAGACGCAGAAAACCTCAGGAACTCCAAAAAGCTGGGGACAAGGAAGATTAACCGAATCTACTCGTCCAAACTACACGAAGAACGTCACCACAACCCAACAAGAAAAGGTAAGGGCCCCACCAGCAGGAAAGTCGTCAACCCTAACTCTCTGTTTATAAAAACAGCTGAAATTAACGAAAAGTCTGAAAATTCCGAAAGACCAGTGCCTTCGCCCCAATCAAACAAGAACAGGTTCGGGCACCGTCTCCATTTCTGGAGCAGTCTTTCGAAGCTCTCGTCATGTTCGGAAATTTCAGTACAAGGCGAGAAAAGGGAGAGAAGTGTTGAAGCCGTTCCTGCTGTGGCTACAAAACAGAAGCTACGATCTAACCGTGACCCCTAGGAACACAACTCTAGTCCTAAACGTCACCTACGCTCAACAGGTAGCACCCAACCAAAAACCGTCAACTTGCCGGTAAAATTCCAAGTCTCAACAGCACAAGACATAATCCATAAGGCTTCCCCAAGTGCACAATACCAACAGGAACCTGTACCTCTAGTGCACGTGGTAACAACTCTACCTCCAGTCCAGACAGGAAAACCAAAAACACTCTATCTCAGACTGCTGTAAAGAAATCGTGCCGGTGACAACCCAATCTGCTGCTGTGGCGCCCTCCAGCCGGGCGGCACAAATTCATCCGCTCGATGAAAGTGGTCATCGCTCAGTTTGCCTGAAAATCAAGACCATCCATATGGGAGCACGACCTCCGCCTCTACTCACACAAGGGTGACAAATGCGGTCCTCCGCAGATAGCCAATCCATGCTACCGCCGCGCCACTCTGACGTAGATGCTGATGCTGCTATCGGGACCGCCCAAACTCTGGCATCTCGGGGACCCGTTATCCAGGAAAAGAAATCAGAAATGTCTCTGCCGTCCGATCTGTCCTCCATCACTCGGCGCGAAGCACCAAAATCCAGAACTCGCCTCTGGTGGCAGATCCCTATCCCAAGGAACTGCAGCGCCACGCTCCACACACCACGCCTATTCTATCGAAGCGTCAATAATCCAAAACGGAGGGACAACTAAACTGAAAGGTATCCTGGCGCAAACCATTCCCAGTCAAACATATCCTATGCGCCTCGTCCCTCGAAACTGGAGCGTGCAGTTCAACAACTGTATAAACTCCCTAGCACAGGGAGGCTCTCAGATAGTCTCTCCATCACCACCAACCCCAATTCTGCCTACAAAGGCTCCAACTCAAACCTATGAATCGGGATGGTTCAGACTGCCGGGACTGGCTCCATCGATCAATGACGTCCCGAAGCTCAGCTACTATCCACTATCCACCCTGCCTCGGTGCCTCGGCACTGCTCGTCGGCACGGAGGGGGCTGCTCGCTCTGTCGGCGCCACTGGTACAACTGAAAATACCACCGCATAGGAAGAGAGTACTGGAGGACACTCAAGCGGTACTGCAACTAGCTGTGCTCTCTGCTCCAACAAGCGCATCGAACGTTCCATGGCCTCCTTCTGGCATCGGACAGCCTCCGACATCTGTGCCATCTGGATCCATAACTCTTGGGTCTCGCTCTGCTCTGATAGCTCTGCCTCCCGCTGCTCGGGTTACTAATCAGATGCGGAATGTGCCCTCTTCGCTACACGACATCTCAGGGGCATCGTAGTCCACTGCACAATAACAAACATCAGGACACAACAACCATACGACCCAATCCAGCGAAAGTCTAAGACATGTTATCAATTCCACAGCATTATGTTGTCTGCAGCCAACATAATCGCTTAGGAAAATAAACATGCCAATCACTCATCCCATCCCTTGGGAGAGGTATGAAACTCAATCAGGACTCTCGCTAACAGTCACGACTCTCACGTAGTCATCCTAATGTCCAACCACAAGCCTAGGGTTTCTAAGTCCAATATGACCTACAACCTAGGCTCTGATACCACTCTAATCTGTCACGCCCGGCGTCGAAACTGCGACCCGGGCTCGCTAACAGATCCGCCGCCCATACGGTGCCCCCCCGGTGAACCCCGTATAGACGAAGCGTCAAACTGCAAAAGATAGATACTAAACTACCCAGATAGAGCTGAAAATAAACCACTAGAAATAAAATAAATTAGTACAAAGTCCTCACCAAAGTACAAGTCACTCAACTCAGAAGAAGAAAAGTACAACTCTATACCTCACTACAAGGTCTCTCAACAAGAAACTCTCAAATAAAAAAGGGTACATCTACTCTCTGGACGACGACTGGTAGGGATCTAGCTCGCGACTCCCTCACCACGATCAGAAGAAGCAGCAACAGGAGCAGCAGGAACAGGAGTAGAAGTCCTGTGGGAAAATACACCACGACGGGTGTGAGAACTACGTCCCAAGTAGTTCTCAGTGGGTGCCGCCAACAAGCCCAACGGACTGCCCACTAAGTCTACTAGAGGCATAAAGTAACAATATAAAACTGAAATGAAAGGGCTGGAAAAGTAACTCTACAGCTACTATGCCTCTATCTAGATGCTCAAGAAAAGGAACAGATGAAACATGATGCATCTACTAACACACACAGTAAACTCACCAAATCTAAACTGACTGCCTCAAAGGGTCCAGTCAAACCTGCGCCCACCTACTGCCGCATATCCTCAACAGGACGGGTCTACCGTAGGGTGTCCGTGACTGCCGCTAACTGGGCCAGTCAGAGGGACGGCGTCGACAAGTCGCGATAGCAAGTAACAGGCCCAACTCGGAGTGGCTCTCGAGGGGAGCGACCCCACCGAGGAAAGTATCCGCGTATCTCTGTCGAGCTCAAATATGGCTCATGCAGGCTATAGTCCAAACCACGATCAACAAGATCGACCAACAACACCAACTCTCAACCACAAGCTGGAAGTCACACCGCTGGGGCCACCGTTCACCAGACGGCTCCCACAACAGAACACTAAACTCTCCAGAAAGACCGACACCATAAGGGTTCGGAAACCCGATAGACCGGTGCTAAGAACCCTATCAAACAAGAACAGACTCTAGGCTCCGACTATCGAAGTTTCCGATCCCTTATAGTTCGGGAAAGCAATAATCACAGTACAACTCGCAGAAGACACCAACAGGGCCCGAAAGTCCCGGGAGACCTACCCCTACAACCCTATCAAACAAGAACAGGTTCCAGGCTCGGCCCCCGTGGCTTTCGTCCCGACAGAGGAACGACCCCTAGAACCCAGACCACTCGAATCCTTTCGAGTGGGGAGATTTACAGGAAAAAGGTGACATTTGTTATTGAAAACTAATTTGATCTGGAAGAAATCCATATTTAATGATTTTAGTTCTTTTTTAGAAAACAGTTAGAAAACAAGTGTTTTACCCAAACCCCGAAGGGCTGATGCCTTTGTCCAATCAAACAAGAACAGACTCCAGCGGCCCTTCGATGTTTGGAAGAAAACATTGGTAGACTAAAATCATGTATATGTCGAAAAGGGTTCTGGGTTCTAGGTCCGGCTAACACTAGTACACTACTGCCACTAACACAGTGGCGACGACCCAAACAGGGGAAAACAAGATCTCTCGGGGTCCACCGTTACCCCAAACGGTTCCCGATACAGACAAGCGAACCACCACATCTACCAGACTCCACTCTGCTCCCAAGCACGAGTGCAAATGCATCCCACACTAAAGAGAAGTCCCGACCGCTCGGCCACTACCCGGGCGAGGATAACACTAAGTCCAGGAATGCGACATAAAGTGTGGATGTCTAAACATAAATAACCCTAGCCCAAGTGAGGGTTTTCTACTGGTCTGGTTACACATGCAACATATGACGGGGGTGCTAGGTCAGGTTCCAATATAACAAATATTTAACATGATAGTAGGAAGCAAGAGATCACAAGATCGACAGATAAAACAAGGATCAACAATTCCTACACTCTAACATGCTACCCAAGTCCAATCACTATCATGCATGATTCTATAGCAATAGAATTAGAGCACAGTCCATAGATCTTGAAAGCAAGCCACCCACCTGAAGGTGCACAACTGTCCAGGGTCGTACAGCTGAAAATACCAGGAAATCCAAATCTCCTACTCCAAAAGATCCAGCAACACTCGTAACCCTCCTGGGTACAACACAAAGTCCACAAATACACATCAAGTCCAAAACTGTCCATAAAAACATACACAGAATTTCAGTCCCAAAGATGTCCCTTTTCACCTGCTGAAAATGGCCAGAAAAATCCAATAAAAATATCACAGCGATCCTCGTGTCGATATCTTCGAAACGGTACCCTGCACGTCCAAATCCGAGCCCCGTAGGCCGAGTTACAAATTCTACAGTACAGGTGCGCAAACACTCACAACCACACAACTGTAAAACTCTGCACAGTAAGAGGGGAAACAGTATACCTTCGGGCAAGCCTCATAACATCCCAAAAAATACGATGATAATCCTCGTGACGAGTAGATCCAAAAAGTGTATAGGCTCGTCTCGATCCGATGTCCAGTTGAGGAGATAAAATTCCGGCAAGGGGCCGCTGTCCAAAAACTCCACCAGAAAACAGCGGCTTAGAAATGCCTCGAAAACCGTGTCATAAACTCTGAATCCAGCAAGATGATCAACACGAAAGTCGAAGACGTACCTCTCGTGATTCCAACGCCGCAAAAATCGTCCAAAAATACCGAAGGAGTAGCTCTGTGGACATCTCAGATCGAACTGCGACGATAACGGGCCTCCGATGAAAGATCGCCACACTGCGTTCCGATGCCGAAGTCGTCGACGCCGCGGCTTCCAAAAAATCCGGGCCTCTGCCAGAAGATGCGCACGATGAAGATCTCCAACTTTGCTAAAGGGGCCATGGGCAGGGGAGCTCGGGAAAGGGGGCAAAAAGCCCAAGCAAGCCAGCTATTTATAGGCCCAGCCCGAAAATCCACCTTTTGGCTTTTGGCCCAAAGTTTCGGGCGCCCGGTACTTCCGGGCTGCTACAGTAACGGGCCCGGCCCGTTACTGTTCACGCCCGGAAAATCCCCAGGCCGCCACGTGTACACCCAAACAGCAAACAGCTGTTTGGGCCAACAGCCATGCGCCACGTGGCCGAACCCCGCGACGACACGTGGCGTCCACACCGGGAGCCTCGGGTCAACGCGCCCACGCCGCCCCACGTGCGCCCACGCGTGCCTGTCGGGCACGCGGCCCGAGGTACCAGCTCCCCGCACCATGGACCGCGCGCACAACGCCGCGCCAACCCCGATCTGCCACGTGTCCAGTCCCGGTCCACCGTGCACCCGCGCCAATCCCGCGGACCGCGCCCACTGCGCCCGCCAACCGGGAGCCGCCACGTGGCCAGCCCCCAGGTGCACGCCTCCGCGGTGGACCGCGCGCCTCCGCCGCCGCCAGCCGCCGCGCTCCGCCGCCCGCCGCCGCCGCCGGCGCCCCTCCGGCGGCCGGAACAGTACCAAATCACCTCGAAATTCGTGCCGGGTCATCCGGGCTCCGAAAAATACAAGTAAATAGTCCATCTTGACCGTTTTCGCGAGCTGAATCCAAATACGAAGTCCGATTTGCCAAATTCCACTTCTAAAATTTACCAAAAATTCCCGGAAAGCAAACTTGATCCGTTTTTTCATGCCGGGTCCAATCCTTGGGTCCAATATGCGCACAAACACCTCTAACACCCAACAGGGGTCTCCAGAAGTCGCAGATCCAACAGTAATCCAAACGTGGGAATTTCTGGGTCCTCACATAGAGATCAACAGATATATCATCACGGAGGTTACAATTAGGATAAGCAGATACATAATAATGGAGATCACAGTTAGGATATGCAGATATATAATCATGGAACTGTATCTAATTAGAGGATAGCAAAAATCATGAGTTATGATAAAAGCAGGCTGAACAGGCAACATATGCATCAACAACTGAAATAACAAGTTACCCAATCAGAAGCCACCATATTGGTCATCAAGACCTCAGGGAAATTGCCCAACCTAGCACCAACCTAGCTGACATTCTCCCCTTGGGAGTCACGGGTCTTTCAACAAACCACTTTACCGGTAAAGAACAAAGCGCACGAGGAGCGACCTCGGATATGTTCGTGAAGTACAGCGGTGCGGGCGATCAATGCGAATGCTCAAGCTCACGGTCCACAGACCGGTTATCGGCAAAAAGCCAGAACAATCCCCTCTGGGATGCAACAATAATATGATAACAACATCTCAACTCAATGCAAGATCAACAACAAATCTCAACTCAAATGCAGGATCAATCAACAGCAACAATGAATCATGGATCAAAATAATCAGAAGTGCTGACATTCAGGTATAACAATATCCAGGAATCGAATCGTAAGATCTGGAAGCAACTGAATACCAATCATGCAGACTAACCAATCATGCAGACTAAACACATGTTTTTGAGAAAATTAATTTACAAACATATTTTAGATCCAAACCTCGCAGAGCGTTGCCTTTGTCCTATCAAACAAGAACAGACTCCGGCGACCCTACGAATTTCGGTAAAAATATTTATTTAATAAAATCATGTATCTAGCAGCATAATTGGTGAACAACAACCAATCACGAATGCAATGCGGAATATGATCAATAATCTCATAGATCAGGATATAACACCAGCCAATCACGAAGGCAATGCGGAATATAATCAACAGCCATTATGAAATAGAACCAGGTTTAGCAACTATAGACCAAATCATACTGTCCAAACACATACAGTTTTAAGCAAAATTATTAAAACAGGTTTTTGGGTTCAAACCTCGCAGAGCAGTGCCTTTGTCCTATCAAACAAGAACAGACGCAGGCGACCCTGCGAAGCTTGGGTAAAATTATTGTTTGAGTAAAGTACATGTGTTTAGCAGTACAGGCTTTGCAATCAAGATCATCAGAATGTCCAATCAGGCATGGCAACTAATAGTAATATATCTCAATCAAAGGCAGACAGGCTCAAATATAACCTAGATTAACCAAAAACAGGAGTCCAACCAATACCGTACACAGAGGGCCGAAATGATAAAGCCCGGACTGAAGATAAACCCACCTGTCAAAACGCAGGCGACTAAACTGAATCGACAGCATGCTCAGAACCAGATGCAAACTGGACAGACCTGAATCAAACATATTGATCAGGGATCAACTCTAACTCTAACTTATTTCAAGTCAATCTTAAACCTTTTTAATTACTTAAGCTCAGTGTTTGTCAACCACACTTAGACCAACATAATCTTTTTCATTTAATCTTTGGTAAAATTACCAAATTGCCCCTCAGAAAATTCCCTTTTTTTGAATTTCCGGAAAAACTCAGGCTTAATCTTGCCGCTGGCTCAACCAGATTCTACTGGGACTCAACAGTCGGCTGGTGAAACCGCCGCAATTTCTCAAATTGCGCGATTGCCACCCGGATACCGTAAAATCGACGATTTTGCCGATTCTCGGACTGTTATCCGATTTCCGCTCAACGAGAGCCGATGGATACCTAACGAAAAGCTTAGGAATCAATTAAACATTTTACTAAACAGTATACGCTATTAATTTTGCATTTAGACCCCTAGGGTTCTTAAAATCCCACTTTTAATGCTATTTTGAGCACTATTTTTGCTCGTTTTCTTAACTAAAAATTAATTTTAACGAACCGTCGCTTCCAGCAGGTGACTTTTATCTTGCTGAACACCGTGCTCACCAATTTGCGACAGCACGGAACCCGAGGCAAACTTCGGGCCATAACACTCTCCTCTAACATAGCCATTTTGCATTTTTGTTTCTCCGAGACTTCAAAACCTAAATCTAACGCGAGCATCGCGTCCAGTGACCCCAAAATAGCCAGGAGCTCACTGTTACAGTTTTTCAAATAGTCCAAGAACAGGACTTTGGCCAAACATTTAACCTAGAGCTTGTTTACATTAGAACTCAACATATACTTAACCAATATAAATTCTGTTTGAGAGGTATGCTTAAAATACCCTACAAATCACTGTGCTTGCCCTAGTGCAGCACAGAAATGGCTGGATCAAAAGATCCATCAACCTTGCTCACTAACATAAGCACAATGCTCCAAACATTAATCCACTCAGATCAAACTTGATATGAAGTGAGCATCAAGCTCAGGGAGTTATTTGGAGCAACTTTTATATTTACTGTGAAGCCTAATTCCATAGTTTTCTTCATTGAGGCATTTATACAAACAGTTGGTGTGCACAATTTCATACATACAACTTAGCCAATTTCAAGCTTGGGTTCTCAGCAACCATTGCACCTGGGGCAAAGATTCTTGGAGCAAAACATTCTACTAAGTGTTTAGAGCATTTCCCCTCATCTCGGAGCAAGCCACAAGCCCTCGGATGGCCGGAGATCGGGAAGAAGAAGATGACTCATGCATTGATTTTTGTGATTACTCAACAAGAGGTTCTGGGACCCAACCAAAAGCACCAGCAGGTGCCATTTGCCTCACTGAAGCTTCCCATACCCGTGGCTGGCCTTGGGGTGCGGCGGCGGCGGCGGGGAGCAAAGCTCCATTTTGAGCTTAATGGGCTCTAATGGTGAATTTCAACAGAGGTGCTTTGGAGCTTTACAACTTGGATGGAAGTATTCTTTGGGTCCACAAGAAGCTTCCCGACCACCATACCCCGGCCGGAGTTGGCCGGAGCGCCGGCGGCGACGTTGGGGTTCATTTTCGGGTCATCCATGGCTGGCCCTTATTCGGGCTGCATGGTAGCCATGCAAAAGCATGGATGGGATCCTCTTGGTCCCAGCAATACTTCTGGGTTGATGGCCGGCGGCGGGGAAGCGCGCCGGCGCCGGAGCAAGAAGCTCGGCCGAAGTGCAAAACCCCGAAATCTAGGGTTTCGATCTGCGACTTCGTTACTTGACCAAACTTTACCAATTTTGGTGGAGATGGTCACTGGCTCCTACAGTCCAAGTCCACCATTTTATTTTCCGATTTGGTTCACTGGTTGCGGAGTTCTCCCGAGGCGGAGCTAGGTTAGGTTTCCGGCAAGACTTTGCTCCCGCCGGCCAACCAGTGTGCATGGGGAGCTCGGGCTTGGCAGGGGAAAAGCTTAGGTCCTAACTAAGCTACTGCTATGGGTCAGGGGTGCAAACAACCATTGGTTTAAGATCCTTACCTTGGCCGGAGTTGTGGAAGATGGAGGAAGCCGGTTCTCACTTCCTCTTCTTCGCGCGGCCACAGCAGGTATCCAAAATGGTTCACAGGCACAGGGAACACCCCAGAGCACTCCAGATCCAATCCTTGAAGAAGTTTGGTCCAAGCTTCCTCTCCCTCTCTTTCTCTCGGGTTAGATCTCAAGGGGTGGATGTCTTCCGCCTCACACACTCCGGGCTGGTCTGGGGTGATGTAGAGGAGTCTTGGGTGATGCTTTGAATCCCCACAGACCCCTGGGACTTGCACCCATGAAGACCAAAGTCCAACTTGCATTTATTGCAATGATTCTTTGCAAAATATCTTTAACCCGGTTCACACTTGATCCCCAAACCCTAGCAGGCTATGGGTAGGTTACAAATGCACCCAGCACCCTTAGGAATTAACCCCATTAACATTGGTACATAAAATATATAGGTTTATTAAAAAAATATTGCTTTTTTGGCACTTTTCACACATTTCGAGGAAATCCGGTCGACGAATTGTGAAACAGACTTCGCCACGACGTCCGGCTCGTCGAGACCTGTCAAGTAGCGTATTTGTTTGGTTTGTTTGATGCTCGGATAAAAAGCTGTTTCATTAAGTTCGACAGTTTACAGTGCGTTGCACGCACTTCGATGCACCCGGGTCGCCAAACGCGAAAACCGTCAGTGCCATTGCGCTTAGAACGTCGAAAATAGTTAGGTTTGACTACTCATGTCGCTATATTGGGATTTTAAACAGTAATTCGGCTAATGATCAATCGAGAGGGGTCAAAATTCGAGAGTTACTATTCACTTTAAGTCGCGGGGCCCGCTTTTTGATTTCTGATTTCTGGAAGATCCGACCGTCGGATCGAAAACATATGAATATGAAACTTTTATGTTTCGACGAGACGATCGCAATGGTGATCTTAGATTTTCCAGATCAGACCCCGATCAAAAGTCGACATTTCTGGGCCACTATTGACCCACTAATTGCCCATTTTTGCTATTTAAATAATTCTGAAAATTATTTTAAACTTAAATTTGGATTTTAAAAATTATGGTTACTACATCACCCACCACTTATAAGAAGTTTCGTCCCCGAAACTTATCTAAACCACTATTAAGCCTTTAACGGGTTTGCAATTGACAATTAGTCACAAAGCGTCGTTAATTCTTAGGCTACTCATTTAGACCCAATCTGAATATTCCCCATTACAGGGCAGAGTATTTCTCAGTTCTTTTGAAAGTACGTTGTCGGCCGCCCAACGTGCTCACCAAAAGAAAGGCGAAATACCATAGATCTGTCGCCAACAACTAGTTGGGGACACAACTCACATATGAAGGTACATCATATACCTCCCTACACAGTCTCTATACCGATGATATAACCCTTACCAAAGGTTACTACCATCACGACAACAAGAATTCAGCATTATATTCCAACGTTTTCCAAAACTTTAAATCCAATAATTACTTCAAGAACCGGGGCCACTCTTTTCCCCACATATACTATAATTGATCTGAGCCCTCTGGCTCCACTGAAACTTCAAGCCCACGGTCGAAACCACGACTGTGGTTAACCTTGCAATAACAATAATTCCCAAAACATGAACACGAACCAGACCTAAAGTCCAAATTACTATGCCACAACCCAGTGCTCTCTCGTAGACACAAGTCATCCTAGGGTTCGTTCCTAACCAAACCTAGGCATCGTATTCCTATTTCTCTGATACCATCTAATCTGTCACGCCCCGAGTTCAAAAACCAGTAAATACTTTTTTTTTTTTTTTTTTTTTTTTTTTTTTTTTTTTTTTAAATCAGAGTTGCAAATCAACCAGGGCAATGACAGACCGCCACATATATAGAAGAGTCCCAATCCCCTATGGAATTGAGCCTTTTCTATATATGCACGGCTAGCTTGGCAACAATCATCAGAGTACTAACTACGTACTACAATTAACAATAACAACAACAACAACAATGTTACAGATTTCTTTACAAATATATTACATCTGAATACCACTTGAATTAACTATTTCTAAATACACGGCTGTCCAAGGTCAATCTCTATCTCGGAATCTCACCAACACGTCCCGACATCCCAGCACCCGCTCGGCCTGAAAAACAGTCACCCGAGGGTGTGAGATACACCGGAGTGTATCCCAGTGGGCACGACGAGCCGAGAAATAGCATATCGTACCTACTGGTATACAATACTAGAGGATAGTAATAATCAGGGGTTAGAATAATCAGATAGGCAATCATGACGATCAACAGATATATAATCACAGTTAGGATAAGCAATGATCATAGTTAGGATAACAGATAGGCAACATAGAGATCAACAGATATATCTTCACGGAGGTTACAATTAAGATAAGCAGATACATAATAATGGAGATCACAGTTAGGATATGCAGATATATAATCATGGAATTGTATCTAATTAGAGGATAGCAAAAATCATGAGTTATGATAAAAGCAGGCTGAACAGGCAACATATGCATCAACAACTGAAATAACAAGTTACCCAATCAGAAGCCACCATATTGGTCATCAAGACCTCAGGGAAATTGCCCAACCTAGCACCAACCTAGCTGACATTCTCCCCTTGGGAGTCACGGGTCTTTCAACAAACCACTTTACCGGTAAAGAACAAAGCGCACGAGGAGCGACCTCGGATATGTTCGTGAAGTACAGCGGTGCGAGCGATCAATGCGAATGCTCAAGCTCACGGTCCACAGACCGGTTATCGGCAAAAAGCCAGAACAATCCCCTCTGGGATGCAACAATAATATGATAACAACATCTCAACTCAATGCAAGATCAACAACAAATCTCAACTCAAATGCAGGATCAATCAACAGCAACAATGAATCATGGATCAAAATAATCAGAAGTGCTGACATTCAGGTATAACAATATCCAGGAATCGAATCGTAAGATCTGGAAGCAACTGAATACCAATCATGCAGACTAACCAATCATGCAGACTAAACACATGTTTTTGAGAAAATTAATTTACAAACATATTTTAGATCCAAACCTCGCAGAGCGTTGCCTTTGTCCTATCAAACAAGAACAGACTCCGGCGACCCTACGAAGTTCGGTAAAAACATTTATTTAATAAAATCATGTATCTAGCAGCATAATTGGTGAACAACAACCAATCACGAATGCAATGCGGAATATGATCAATAATCTCATAGATCAGGATATAACACCAGCCAATCACGAAGGCAATGCGGAATATAATCAACATCCATTATGAAATAGAACCAGGTTTAGCAACTATAGACCAAATCATACTGTCCAAACACATACAGTTTTAAGCAAAATTATTAAAACAGGTTTTTGGGTTCAAACCTCGCAGAGCAGTGCCTTTGTCCTATCAAACAAGAACAGACGCAGGCGACCCTGCGAAGCTTGGGTAAAAATTATTGTTTGAGTAAAGTACATGTGTTTAGCAGTACAGGCTTTGCAATCAAGATCATCAGAATGTCCAATCAGGCATGGCAACTAATAGTAATATATCTCAATCAAAGGCAGACAGGCTCAAATATAACCTAGATTAACCAAAAACAGGAGTCCAACCAATACCGTACACAAAGGGCCGAAATGATAAAGCCCGGACTGAAGATAAACCCACCTGTCAAAACGCAGGCGACTAAACTGAATCGACAGCATGCTCAGAACCAGATGCAAACTGGACAGACCTGAATCAAACATATTGATCAGGGATCAACTCTAACTCTAACTTATTTCAAGTCAATCTTAAACCTTTTTAATTACTTAAGCTCAGTGTTTGTCAACCACACTTAGACCAACATAATCTTTTTCATTTAATCTTTGGTAAAATTACCAAATTGCCCCTCAGAAAATTCCCTTTTTTTGAATTTCCGGAAAAACTCAGGCTTAATCTTGCCGCTGGCTCAACCAGATTCTACTGGGACTCAACAGTCGGCTGGTGAAACCGCCGCAATTTCTCAAATTGCGCGATTGCCACCCGGATACCGTAAAATCGACGATTTTGCCGATTCTCGGACTGTTATCCGATTTCCGCTCAACGAGAGCTGAAGGATTCCTAACGAAAAGCTTAGGAATCAATTAAACATTTTACTAAACAGTATACGCTGTTAATTTTGCGTTTAGACCCCTAGGGTTCTTAAAATCCCACTTTTAATGCTATTTTGAGCACTATTTTTGCTCGTTTTCTTAACTGAAAATTAATTTTAATGAACCGTCACTTCCAGCAGGTGACTTTTATCTTGTTGAACACCGTGCTCACCAATTTGTGACAGCACGGAACCCGCGGCAAACTTCGGGCCATAACACTCTCCTCTAACATAGCCATTTTGCATTTTTGTTTCTCCGAGACTTCAAAACCTAAATCTAACGCGAGCATCGCGTCCAGTGACCCCAAAATAGCCAGGAGCTCACTGTTACAGTTTTTCAAATAGTCCAAGAACAGGACTTTGGCCAAACATTTAACCTTGAGCTTGTTTACATTAGAACTCAACATATACTTAACCAATATAAATTCTGTTTGAGAGGTATGCTTAAAATACCCTACAAATCACTGTGCTTGCCCTAGTGCAGCACAGAAATGGCTGGATCAAAAGATCCATCAACCTTGCTCACTAACATAAGCACAATGCTCCAAACATTAATCCACTCAGATCAAACTTGATATGAAGTGAGCATCAAGCTCAGGGAGTTATTTGGAGCAACTTTTATATTTACTGTGAAGCCTAATTCCATAGTTTTCTTCATTGAGGCATTTATACAAACAGTTGGTGTGCACAATTTCATACATACAACTTAGCCAATTTCAAGCTTGGGTTCTCAGCAACCATTGCACCTGGGGCAAAGATTCTAGGAGCAAAACATTCTACTAAGTATTTAGAGCATTTCCCCTCATCTCGGAGCAAGCCACAAGCCCTCGGATGGCCGGAGCTCGGGAAGAAGAAGATGACTCATGCATTGATTTTTGTGATTACTCAACAAGAGGTTCTGGGACCCAACCAAAAGTACCAGCAGGTGCCATTTGCCTCACTGAAGCTTCCCATACCCGTGGCTGGCCTTGGGGTGCGGCGGCGGCGGCGGGGAGCAAAGCTCCATTTTGAGCTTAATGGGCTCTAATGGTGAATTTCAACAGAGGTGCTTTGGAGCTTTACAACTTGGATGGAAGTATTCTTTGGGTCCACAAGAATCTTCCCGACCACCATACCCCGGCCGGAGTTGGCCGGAGCGCCGGCGGCGACGTTGGGGTTCATTTTCGGGTCATCCATGGCTGGCCCTTATTCGGGCTGCATGGTAGCCATGCAAAAGCATGGATGGGATCCTCTTGGTCCCAGCAATACTTCTGGGTTGATGGCCGGCGGCGGGGAAGCGCGCCGGCGCCGGAGCAAGAAGCTCGGCCGAAGTGCAAAACCCCGAAATCTAGGGTTTCGATCTGCGACTTCGTTACTTGACCAAACTTCACCAATTTTGGTGGAGATGGTCACTGGCTCCTACAGTCCAAGTCCACCATTTTATTTTCCTATTTGGTTCACTGGTTGCGGAGTTCTCCCGAGGCGGAGCTAGGTTAGGTTTCCGGCGAGACTTTGCTCCCGCCGGCCAACCATTGTGCATGGGGAGCTCGGGCTTGGCAGGGGAAAAGCTTAGGTCCTAACTAAGCTACTGCTATGGGTCAGGGGGGCAAACAACCATTGGTTTAAGATCCTTACCTTGGCCGGAGTTGTGGAAGATGGAGGAAGCCGGTTCTCACTTCCTCTTCTTCGCGCGGCCACAGCAGGTATCCAAAATGGTTCACAGGCACAGGGAACACCCCAGAGCACTCCAGATCCAATCCTTGAAGAAGTTTGGTCCAAGCTTCCTCTCCCTCTCTTTCTCTCGGGTTAGATCTCAAGGGGTGGATGTCTTCCGCCTCACACACTCCGGGCTGGTCTGGGGTGATGTAGAGGAGTCTTGGGTGATGCTTTGAATCCCCACAGACCCCTGGGACTTGCACCCATGAAGACCAAAGGCCAACTTGCATTTATTGCAATGATTCTTTGCAAAATATCTTTAACCCGGTTCACACTTGATCCCCAAACCCTAGCAGGCTATGGGTAGGTTACAAATGCACCCAGCACCCTTAGGAATTAACCCCATTAACATTGGTACATAAAATATGTAGGTTTATTAGAAAAATATTGCTTTTTCGGCACTTTTCACGCATTTCGAGGAAATCCGGTCGACGAATTGCGAAACAGACTTCTCCACGACGTCCGGCTCGTCGAGACCTGTCAAGTAGTGTATTTGTTTGGTTCGTTTGATGCTCGGATAAAAAGCTGTTTCATTAAGTTCGACAGTTTACAGTGCGTTGCACGCACTTCGATGTACCCGGGTCGCCAAACGCGAAAACCGTCAGTGCCATTGCGCTTAGAACGTCGAAAATAGTTAGGTTTGACTACTCATGTCGCTATATTGGGATTTTAAATAGTAATTCGGCTAATGATCAATCGAGAGGGGTCAAAATTCGAGAGTTACTATTCACTTTAAGTCGCGGGGCCCGCTTTTTGATTTCTGATTTATGGAAGATCCGACCGTCGGATCGAAAACATATGAATATGAAACTTTTATGTTTCGACGAGACGATCGCAATGGTGATCTTGGATTTTCCAGATCAGACCCCGATCAAAAGTCGACATTTCTGGGTCACTATTGACCCACTAATTGCCCATTTTTGCTATTTAAATAATTCTGAAAATTATTTTAAACTTAAATTTGGATTTTAAAAATTATGGTTACTACACAGCTGTTCAGTTTTTATATCTTTAGCTTTGGTTCTTTTCAACTCTGATATTTGTATAGCTATAGATATTATTTGTAGGTTAGACGCTTCGTCTGTGCGGGAAGTCCCGTGCAGGCGGCGGATCTGTTGGCGAGCCCGGGTCGCAATTTCGACCGCGGGGTGTGACACCTGAGGTTTTTTTTCCACGTCTCAGCTCAGGAGTGTTATGCTCTAGACTTAGACGTTTGTACTCTCTGCAAAAGAAATAATTCTTGACAAAAGAAATCGTTAGATATCTGAAGAATTTAAATATTCAATAAGCAATCAGAGAGATAGAGTTTATACTTACCATGAAATTAATTATCAGATATGTATGAGAATAAGCAATCAAAGATTTACATATCATCTAATCCTTAAAAGTTTAAATGTCATATCAAAATTCTAACAAGTTCACAAATATGTCAGTTATCAAGCAACTAGTTAGTAATATTACATGCCTAAATAGTTAGTCAAATAGTTAGTAGTGGCATGTACTCAGAGTACAAAGTTTTCAACTTACCTTACTCAAAGTACTAAAGTTCTCAATGTTCAATGTTCTCTCCCCTTTTTTGTCATAGTAAACAACCCAAAATAAAAAGGAGGGCAAAGTTCAAATTTCAAAAGTAAAAACCTGCAAAAAAAAAAAAAAATATATCATTAGAACTAAATTAAAAACAAAAAACATATATACAAAATTCCCTGAAGAAGGAAAACTTGTTCATCCTAGATCTGAACTTTCTGAATTACTGCAACCAAATTTATTCAAAATTCCCTTGAGCAGTCTTGAGATTTTCGAACACTTCCTGTTCATACGCTGTAAATCCAGCGACATTCTTTCTTGTTCTGCAGACAATCGCCTCTGCTCTTGACGGATGGAGGACATAGATGTATTATCCTTTGTCATGTCCTTCCTAGAGGTCAAAGTAGGTAGTGTTAAGGATTTTGTGTTGGCGTATTTCGTGAAGTGTTTTGAGTCTTAAAGATTGAAGATGAAGAATTGTGGATCATGTACATCAATCTCAAGAAAAATGGATTCGAAATAATCAGGTTCGTTTAACTAAATAATTTTGGTGATCCGAATACATTTGTGTAGTTTAGAAACACTTGGAATATAGTTTGATGCATAAAAATAAAAAACTGGACTTTTTGGAAGTTCAGGATCCGGACCAGCCACGTCCAGTCCGGACCCCGAACATGGTTTGGTTCATGCAATTTTCCAGTCCGGACCACCCCTGTTTCAGTCCGGACCCCGGACCTTAAATTCTGCAAAAAATGCATGAACAGTCAAGACCTCCTCTGTTTCAGTCCGGACCCCGAACTGCGTTTTTCAGAAAATCTTCTGAAAATTGACGACAGTCCGGATCAGACTTAATCCAGTCCGGACCGCCGTGCGGGAAAAATTATGTTTTGGAAGTTTTTGATGCTTATCTCCTTCCAAGTGTATCTAATCTATAAATAGACTTTTTATTCATCGTAAAAAGTGATTTTTGATTTCTCAAAAAAGATTTTCTTTTAAGAAAGAGAAAAATCCACAAATATAGAGAAGAAAGGAAAACACGATTAAATTCATGTTTCTTTGTCTATATTGTTCGATTTGATTCTAGGGTTTCCAAACTCCTATTTTCTGTAGAATCAAATTGAAGAATACTTAGATGGTATTTCTTGTCTATCTTTGATCTAAGTATTCGGAGGATCACCACCAAACAAAAACAACAATTTTACCAAGAATCGGCGCGAGGATTCGCGTGGCCTTGTGGATTCAAGGTGCTACCGCTCTCGTGGATTCGGGGCGAGGCGCGCTTGTGTGATCGAGACGTGCTACATTGGTGAAGACCGTGGATTCGGTTGGACGTCGTGGATTCGACGTTGGACGTCGTGGATTCGGCGTTGGGACGCAAATCGTGGATTCGAGGAGCGTTCGGAGCGAGCGGAGAAGATCAACTAGGAGCGTATGGAAAAGTTTGAGTCGTAGGGTTACGGTAAATCACCTTGTACGTGTTTAATCATAGTGGATTTCGCCGTGTTATCGGTCCCGTAGTTTTTTACTCATGTGATGGAGTTTTCCACGTAAATCTTGCGTACTTTATTTATTTTCCGCATTGGGTTATTTTTTACGCAAAGATTTGGTGTGTTTATTGTTTTCACCTATTCACCCCCCCCCCCTCTAGGTGGTTTTTCCCTAATTCAGATCCATATTAACATAACCCACAGGTAGCGTAGATGCAGATGGTTCATATCTACCTTCAATCCATGGAGATTCTCTAGGTAGAGATTGTACACCGGCAAGAGGCTCATTAATATGAAGTCCACTACCCCTTGTGGTCTTCTGTCTAGCGTACTTCTTAAATGTTGAACAAGATTTCATAGGTTCTTTGTTCTTTAATGCGAACCTATCTTCCTCATCAACAATGTGATGACCCGGATCTACGCAGAGCTTTTGCAGTGTGATCAGCGACTTCTGGAGACTTATTCGGTATGATGGAGGTGCATGTGCGCAAATCGGACCTCAGGATTGGACCCAGCATGAAATTTGGATTAAGATTACCTGTCCGGATGCCTTCGCTAAATTTTAGAAGTGGAATTTGGTAAAACGGACATGGGATTTGGACTCAGCACGCGAAAACGATGAAAATGGACTATTTACTTGTATTTTTCGGAGCCTGGATGCCAAAACACGGATTTCGAGACACTTTATTACTGTTCCAGCAGGCTAGGGCAGCACCGGCGGCGATGGGCAGGCGGCAGAGCGGGCACGGGCAGGCGTGTGTGCGGCAGCGGGCAGGCTGGTCCACGAAATTGGGCGTGCACCGGGACCAGCGGACTTCGGCTTGGACACGTGGCGCGCGGGGAGTGGCCGGTCAACGCACACGCGACAGCGCGCCGGGCGCGGCGCACCATGGACCCCGCCAGGCCACGTGTCACCCGCTCATTGGCGGGCGCAGCGACCCGGCTGGGCCGTCGTGAACCGCGGCCCACGGTCCCCGCCGTGGACCGCGCTGCCACGCGGCGCGCCGCGATTGGCGGGCGCTTGTGCGCAGGGCGCGCGGGGCGCGGGATGGACACGTGGCACATTATAGTTGATTCGGACGCACACAGTAACGGGTCGGGCCGGATTCGGGCGCCCGATTCCTGCTCCCGAATCTGGAATTTTTTTTGTGTGTGGGCTGGGCTGTAAATAGCACCTTGTGTCTTCTTTTGAGGGCTTTTTCCGAGTCATCTTGAGCCCATTTTCAGCAGGGAGGTTCTACAGCGGGTTTTCTTTTATTTTTGGGATCCCGAGAATTTTTGGAGGCCGCAGCATGAGCATTTTCTGCGACGCGGCGCACTTCGACGCTCCTTCGATTTTGGTCTCTACCGTCACAGTTCAGTCCGTGAGGCCCCATGGATCACTCCGATGGAATATTGGGCCGATTTTTGTGGCGGCGCGTTCACAAGAGGTACGCCTTTGATTTCCATGTTGATCACCTTGCTCTGTTTCGAGTTTTTGGTGGTGTTCCCGAGGTACCTTTTGACCCCTTGTACTATTGCGATGTTTGGGACAGCGGTGGAGTATTGTTGGAATTTCTTGGCCTACGGGCATCGGAACGGGACGTTTGAGGACTCGATCGACATCTATGCTTCGAGAGGAACACGACCGTGTTTTTATCAGATTTTTCGGAGGATTCTTCGAAGGTGATATTTAAGCTTCTTCGTGACTGATTTTCGCAGATTTGCGAGTTGTGGATTGATTGGCTTATCATGATGTTCTATTTGTATCTTGGCCTACAGGTGTCGGAACGAGGAGTATAAATACTCGATTTGCACCTAATCATCGCCAGGATCGCAGCCGTGATTTTTCTGGATTTTTCGGAGCACTGCACCCAGGTGAAAATTCACCTTTTCTGTGCTGGTTTGTAAAAACAACAAGTGCTATTTTTGGGATGTGTTTGTGGTGTCGTTTGATTGTTGGCTATGATGTTGGTTGGAGTAAAGGCTTGTGCGACCGAGTACTGAGGGTGCCGTTTCGGCGGATTTTGATAGCGTGGCTACGCACTTCACCAACTTCGGCTTTGCCTGCGGAAAGTGCTTCAGGTGGGTTGCTTCGTCTCCAGAACCGGTGGACGGTTCTCTAATTCTATTTGATAGAATGCATGCATGTTTATGTACCCAAATATGGTTGAGGGGTAACCTTAGGAATGATAAATGTATAAGGAATTGCAAGATAAATACTCATGTTATGACTTATGGGAACATGCAAGATTTAAATATCCATGATGATGGTTAAGGAAAGCTTACCTAACGGAATATTGCTCTTTTGATTAATAGCATGCATAATTAATGTACAACCAATAGGATTGAGATGTAAGCATGAGAATGGCCTAGATCATGTGGATTGATATAGTATTGTAGTGATGTATTAGCATGCCATGTTAGCACATAGCCTTTCATAAGGATTGATTATTTTAGGGGACAGGATGATATATCTATGTGCGTGTACTACTCTGAGGAGTTATATTGGATCATGGATTGATTATGGACAGGTGTAGTTCATTAGTGATTTTGGCATGTTGGTTATACCTATGTGGAGGCACTAGTTGATATACTCTATTTCTTCTATCTTCCTTGAGGACACTTGCATACTTGTATGGACAACTAGATAGGCCAACTTTTACTGCAACACTATCATGTTGGGACTTGACTTAGGAGAAAGCATGTTCGTTTCTTTTCTCCTTTTTAGTCAGACATCTGATTCATGTTACTCGGGTTCGAGCAGGGGTTTGGGATAGTGTAGTCGAGACTTTGAGTCTGGGAAAGGTTGGACTTGATTGTGGGTTGTGGGATGTTCCGGCAACTGCGGATATTGGGGGGTTGACCGGGTGTTGGTTGTTGTACCAGATTGGGGACTTGTGTGGTATTGCGGCGACCGCGGACATTGGGCGGTTGACCGGATATTTACTTGTGCATCTGATTGGGGATCAGATTTCTTTAGTGGATGGATTTTTCCACTTCGATCAGAGTCGTGATCCAGTCCTGCTAAATCGTGATACTTGTTACAGTGATACTTTACTCGTGTGGGTCGCTCCCCTCGAGTGCCACTCCGGAGTGTTCGACCGTGCCTGTCTGGAGCCGGTCTGTTACTTATTTTGGGATGAGACCGTGCCCATCAGGAGCCGGTCTGTTACTTATTTTGGGATGCGACCGTGCCGGTCAGAAGCCGGTCTGTATCCCGCGAATGAGTTCTTGAGTTCGACAGCAGAGCACGCAGTGCCCGTTTTTACTGGTCCATTGATTAGGTTTATTCAGGTAGATACTTTTATTGTTGCACTCATGCCTGGGGGCTGAGTGGAGTCGAGTAGCTGTGATTAGACCAGTGCTAGTGTTGTTGGGAGCCGTTTGGGTAGACGGTGGTCCCGTGTCGTTGAGAGTACTTCGACCGTTGTGCGAGATGCTTGAGGATCTCGCTTGAGGATCTTGAGTCTATCCGTTCTGAGAGAGAGCGTGGATTTCGACTATAGCCTGCATGTGACACTATTCGATAGCGAGCTAGTCCGATTGGACACCCTATGTTGATTCACTAGGAAGGCGCAGGCTTGACTGGACCAGATGTGGCAGTCAGCTCGATTGGGTCGATTGAGAACCTTGTGTGCGAGTGGTTGCATATCTTTCATCGGTTTTCCCCATTGAGCATTTAGATAGAAGCATGGTAGCTGTTGAGTATCTCCGGCTTTTCTTTTCAGTCTTTACTGCATCGTTATCTTATGCCTCTAGTAGACTTAGTGGGCAGACCGTCGGGCTTGGTGGCGGTACCCACTAAGAACTACGTGTTGTTGTAGTTCTCACACCCGTTGGGGGTTCTCGCCCCTCCTTTTTTCTTTCCTCTCCTTTGTTTTGCAGAGTCATTTGCGGGTGTTGTAGATTCTGCTGTTGCTGTTCGAGGCGAGGGAGTCGCGGGCTAGATCCCTACCTGTCTTTGGAGAGTAGCTGTACCCCCACATTGGAGATTTGTAGTACAGTCAGTAGACTAGTTTTATTTCCACTTTTGAGAGATTATTGTATTGTGAGGATCTGACTTGTACTGAGAGACTGTACACTGATGTATTATTTCAGTTTACCTCCCTGTTGAGTTATGGGTTATTGTATCAGAGGATTTTGTATATGATCATATTTGGGAGATGGATATTGTATCATTATTTTCAGTTGTACAGATGGTTGGATTTTAGTTTTACAGCAGTTTTCTTTATTGCTCTGATATCTGTTTAGCTGTAGTACATTTTCTTGCAGGTTGGACGCTTCGCCTATGCGGGGTTTTTGTATAGTCGGCTGATCTGTAGGCGAGCCCGGGTCGTAGTTTCGACCCCGGTGTGTGACAGATTAGAGTGGTATCAGAGCCTAGGTTGTAGGTCAGGGTGGACTTAGAAACCCCAGGCTTGTGGTTGGACCCTAGGATGACTTCATGTGAGTCGTGATTTATAGCGAGAGTCCTGATTGAGTTTTATATCTCTCCCAAGGGACGGGATGAGTGATCGGCATGTTTATTCTCCTAAGTGATTATGTTGGCTGCAGACAACATAATGCTGTGGAATGGGTGACATGCTCTAGACTTTCGCTAGATTGGGTCGAGTGTTTGTTTTGTGCTGTGTTGCGGTTTTTGGTCGTGGTGAGGGGTTAGATTTGGGCCGGATACCCATATTGAGGTCAGAGAGCTCTGGACCAAGATGGCAGGATTGTTAGAGGCATTTCAGCGATGGAGTGAGCAGCTGGTTTCGGTGTTATAGTAGTCGGAGCACTGAGTAGCCCCCTCTGTGCCGATGTTTAGTGCCGAGGCACCGAGGCAGGGTGGACAGTTGACAGCAGATGAGCTGTGGGGCATCATCGATCTATTAAGCCAGTTTTGGCAGATGAACCACCCCGACTCGTAGGATTGAGCTTGGAGCCTTTGGAGGCAGAATCGTGTTTGGTAGTGATGGAGAGACTACTTGAGAGCCTCCTTGTGTCAAAGAGTTTACGGAGTTGCTGAACTGCGTGCTCCATGTTTAGAGGGACGAGGCGCATCGGATTTGTGTGTCTGGGAATGGATTACGCCAGAATACCTTTCAGTTTATTCGGTCCCTCCGTTACTGATTTTGGATGCCTCGATGGAGTAGGCGTGGTACTTGGAGCGTGGCGCTGCAGTTCCTTTGGATAGGGATCTGCCGCCAGAGGCGAGTTCTGGATAGAGGCGCTTGGCGCTAGGTGATGGAGGACAGATTGGCCAGCAGAGGCATTCACGATTTCCTTCCCCAGGGTAGTGGATTTCTGAGACGCCAGGGGTCGGGTGGACCCCGATGGCAGCATCAGCATTAGTATCAGCAGCGGCGGTAGCATGGATGTGTTATATGCGGAGGGCCGCATTCGTCACCCAGTGTGAGCTGAGGCAGAGGTCGTGCTCCCTATATGGTTAGTCAAAATATTTGTAGGCAGACTGAGCGACGACCACCTACATTGAGCGGATGAGTTATGCCGCCCGGCTGGAGGGCGCCACGACTGTGCATTGGGTCGTCGCAGATGTGATTCCATTGTAGCGGTCTGAGTTAGAGCATTGTGCATTCCTGCATGGACTAGAGGCAGAGTCGTTACCACGTGCACTACAGGTACAGGTTCCTGTTGGTGTTGTGCATGTGGAGGAGGCTTGTGGATAATGTCCAGTGCAGTTAAGATCGCGAGTTATACCGGCAGACTTATTAATATTTGTGGTTGTTCGGTGTTTTGATTCAGTGCTTGAGATTGGTTGGCACAGTACCACTTGATGTTTGACTGCGGAGAGAGAGGACTATGACCTTCTGCGGGATAGACAAGAGAAGACTTGTTTGTAGAGACAGGTAGAGCACACAGGTTACAGCGACAGTGTGAGAGGTGCCTACGGCGGCACCGGGACTCAAGGATATCTCTATTGCCTGTGAGATCCCGGGTGTGAGTCCACTTGAGCTGATGATGATGCCGCCGGTCTGGGAGATTGAGATTACGATTGACGTGGTTTTGGGAACCGCATCAACCTCGATAGCACCTCATTAGATATCACCAGTAAAGCTGAGAGAGTTGTTAGCGCAGTTGCTGGATCTGATGGATCGAGGGGTCTCTTTGACCTGGTGCCACGCTGTTGATACACGGTGATGATTCCACGTCGTTGATACACGACGGTGAGGGTTCTTTTGTGGTTTGAGCTCTGGCCGGTCCGGGTATTATTTAGGACCCTTTGATGGAGTTATACTCCGGCAGATGTTCTTTCATGATGCAAGTATCTATTTGGAATTATACAGCCGAGGATTTTGCCAAGATGGCGTTCAGGAGACGGTAGGGGCATTATGAGCTCATTGTGAGGCCAATTGGATTGACTAATGCCCTGCCGCTTTTTATGATTTGAGGAATTGTGTGTTCCAGCTGTACTCGGACGGATTGATAGTGGTATTCTCCTGGGATATTTTGATTTACTCCCAGAATGACTTGGAGCATGAGAAGCACTTGTGGATGGTGCTACAATGTCTGTGAAGAAGAAGCTGTATGCCAAGTTGTTGTGGTACAAGTTTTAGCTTTAGAAGCTTACCTTCTTGGGCCACATTATTCTGGCCGTAGTAGCGGCGGTGGAAATCCGGCCAAAGTGGATGCTATTCGAGATTGGCCGAGATCAACATTTATTGTTGAGGTGCGGAGCTTCTTTGACTGGGCAGTGTCAGCAGAGCTTGACGAACGGATGATGAGACTGAGATCAGTGCCAATTTTAGCATTGCCAGTGATGGGAGATGGATTTGCAAGTGATAGTGATGCCTCCCATAGTGGCCGTGGAGTTACCGTTGGGTTATTGTTGAGCATTCTGTATCACCCCGACAAAGCCACTGTAGTGGCGGATATCTTGAGCGGGAGAGCTGTCTGGGGTTGAGTTTGATGATTCCACAGCTGGTGCTGTGTGGAATTGTTGAGGCAAACAGGGCTTGAGGTTGTGTCCCTGGGGGTCCCTTTTGATTGTAGCCTACGGTTGTGCAGTCCACTCGGATGGTAAGGATCCGAGAGTGACTGAGTGAGGACCCCAACTTGTTGGGCTCCTTTCCTTCTTGGATGATCGTGTGGGTGTATTTCGGGTCGCCTTGGTTGAGTTGGCACCAGGGTGTCGTTTTAGTGCGTGTTGCACCGGTTGTTCTTTCTTTCCCCCCAGCCTCCTTGTTGGAGTCCCTGATGTTTTTCCATGTCTCAGCTCAGAGGCGTTATGCATTTGGATCCCTCGCCCATGATTGACTCGCTCCATTTGAGCTTTCTGAGTGTTTGGAGTACGAGGGACGTCGGTTGCGAATTCTGGCTTGTGTGATGAGTTGCGCAACCGGGCTATGCCGTACTGGTTATTGTTGTTGTTGAGGAGTAATCATGGGAAGTGAGTGGTGACTTGATAGCTGGAGATGGTGATGATGAGTACCTACCCTTGGTATTTGAGACTTCCTTTTGAGTTGTGTTAGTTTCGAGGACGAAACTTTCTTTTAGTCGGGGAGGATGTGATGACCCGGATCTCCGCAGAGCTTTTGCAGTGTGATCAGCGACTTCTGGAGACTTTTTCGGTGTGATGGAGGTGCATGTGCGCAAATCGGACCTCAGGATTGGACCCAGCGCAAAATTTGGATTAAGATTACATGTCCGGATGCCTTCGACAAATTTTAGAATTGGAATTTGGCAAAACGGACATCGGATTTGGACTCAGCGCGCGAAAACGATGAAAATGGACTATTTACTTGTATTTTTCGGAGCCCGGATGCCAAAACACGAATTTCGAGACACTTTATTACTGTTCCGGCAGGCTAGGGCAGCACCGGCGGCGACGGGCAGGCGGCGGAGCGGGCGCAGGCAGGCGCGTGTGCGGCGGCGGGCAGGCTGGCCCACGGAATTGGGCGTGCACCGGGACCAGCGGACTTCGGCTTGGACACATGGCGTGCGGGGAGTGGCCGGTCAACGCACGCGCGACAACGCGCCGGGCGCGGCGCACCGTGCACCTCGCCAGGCCACGTGTCGCCCGCTCATTGGCGGGCGCAGCGACCCCGCTGGGCCGCCGTGAACCGCGGCCCACGGTCCCCGACGTGGACCGCGCTGCCACGCGGCGTGCCGCGATTGGCGGGCACTTGTGCGCAGGGCGCGCGGGGCACGGGATGGACACGTGGCGCATTGTGGTTGATTCGGGCGTGCACAGTAGCGGGCCGGGCCAGATTCGGGCGCCCGATTCCTGCGCCCGAATCCGGAATTTCTTTTGTGTGTGGGCTGGGCTGTAAATAGCACCTTGTGTCTTCTTTTGAGGGCTTTTTCCGAGTCCTCTTGACCCCATTTTCGGCAGGGAGGTTCTACTGCGGGTTCTCTTCGATTTTTGGGATCCCGATAAATTTTGGAGGCCGCAGCATCGGCGTTTTCTGCGACACGACGGACTTCGACGCTCCTTCGATTTTGGTCTCTACCGTCGTAGTTCAGTCCGCGAGGCACCCAGGATCCTACGATGGAATTTTGGGCTGATTTTTGTGGCAGCGCATTCACGAGAGGTACGCCTTCGATTTCCGTGTTGATCACTTTGCTCTGTTTAGAGTTTTTGGTGGTGTTCCCGAGGTACCTTTTGACCCCTTGTACTACCGCGATGTTTGGGATAGCGGTGGAGTATTGTTTGGATTTCTCGGCCTACGGGCATCGCAACGGGACGTTTTAGGACTCGATCGACATCTATGCTTCGAGAGGAACACGACCGTATTTTTATTAGATTTTTCGGAGGATTCTTCGAAGGTGATATTTAAGCTTCTTCGTGACTGATTTCCGCAGATTTGCGAGTTGTGGATTGATTGGCTTATCGCGATGTTCTATTTGTATCTTGGCCTACTAGTGTCGGAACGAGGAGTATAAATACTCAATTTGCACCTACTCGTCGCCAGGATCACAGCCGTGATTTTTCTGGATTTTTCGGAGGACTGCACGCAGGTGAAAATTCCCCTTTTCTGTGCTGCTTTGTAAAAACAGCAAGTGTTGTTTTTGGTATGTGTTTGTGGTGTCGTTTGATTGTTGGCTGTGATATTGGTTGGAGCGGAGGCTTGTGCGACCGAGTACCGAGGGTGTGGTTTCGGTGAATTTTGATAGCGTGGGTACGCACTTCACCAACTTCGGCTTTGCCTGCGGAAAGCGCTTCAGGTGGGTTGCTTCGTCTCCAGAACCGGTGGACGGTTCTCTAATTCTATTTGATAGAATGCATGCATGTTTATGTACCCATAATGGTTGAGGGGTAAGCTTAGGAATGATAATTGTATAAGGAATTGCAAGATAAATACTCATGTTATGACTTATGGGAACTTTTAAGATTTAAATATCCATGATGATGGTTTATCTCACGCCCCGAGATTCAAAAGTGGGTCTAAAATTTTTTTTTTTAAATCAGAGTTTAAAATCTTGATTTCTCCAAGGCGTGAACAGACCGCCACACATATAGAAAAGTCTCTGTACATCAAACAGAGCCTTCCCTATATGTGCTCGGCTAACAGAAACAGACAATCAGAGTAGATACGAGATAGCTATACTAAATAAGTTCTACTCTATTACAACCACAAGGTTCATAAGTTAATACATCCAGTTCTCAAAATGGAAATACAGTTGCAATGTTTTACTAAATCAAAAGGGGTACATCCTACTAGGGATAAATCTACCACGCGTCCTCACACAGAACATCCAAAGGTCCCCGCACCCGAAGGACCTGAAAACAGTCACCCGAGGGTGTGAGACACACCGGAGTGTATCCCAGTGGGCACGACGGGCCGGAAAATAGCAAGCCATACCTACTGGATACAATAATAAGCGAAAACAGAAGTAGGATATACTGAAGATCAATGCAGGTATACAGTCTAAGCCAAATAAGATCAATATGGATCAATAGAACAGAGTATGCATATATAACACAATCATACTATGCATGATAAATCTATAACAGATATGAAATGCAGGTAATCAAACAAGCAGGAATATCAAGAAGGTGCATCAAAGGTAGTACCACGAATATACCCAATCAAATGCCACTTTTGGCCACAAGGGCCTCAGGCTAAACTGCCATGAAGCATATGGACCTCAGGCAAAAGCCACTTTTGGTCATTGGGGCCTCAGGCTAAACCACTTTTGGACACCCAGCAAGCTATCATAACCCCACAAGGCTCACGGGTCAATCAGACCTCTCTATCGGTAAAGAACACCCACACGGGTAGCTAATCCGCTGGTGTGCGCGACTTAAAGCTGGCTCGACACGGCGATCATAATGCTGATGCTCAAACTATGGTCCACTGACCAAATAGACGGCAAGAAGCCGAGGAAAATCCCCACCGGGATACAAGTATAACATGCCACATACTGAAGTAGTATCTCCTATTCTAAATATGCAGTGAAGAATAGAGACAGGTATAGAACTATGCTAGTGACCAATCAAGCATGGCATGTGTCCAGGAAATGCATATCTATTGCTGAAGAAAGCATGATATATCTCAATATGATAAACAAGCAACTGCTGGAATATAAGCATGATGTATAACTACTGCTGGAAATCAAGGCATAAGAAAAGCTCATCTGTGGGATCAAGGTTATGCAGATGTAAGGATTCTGTGCTGATATGCAAGCAAGTAGTAAGAGCAGGTATAACTCAATAGCAATCATAATGCTAAATCTCAATCCACGGTCGGTAGACCGGACAATCGGCGAGAAGCCGAGGAAATCCCCATCGGAATATCGATACTGATGCAAATCATGCCAGGTACTGAGACTAGAACTCCTATTCTAAACATGCAGTGAAGAATAGAGTATAACGAAAGGCTCATCAGTATAATCAAGCAATATAGATGTAATGACTGAATGTGGGAATGAAAGCATATAGTAAGGCTAAAGCATAGATTCAGGGCTACACCAAGAACAGGGGTCCGACCTACCACGGCACCCAATAGGGCCGACCTGATAAAACGCGGACCGAAGATAAATCCACCTGTATATAGGAGGAACAACGACTCCACCAGAAGGTAGACGGTCGCGATAACCACAAGACGGATCACGGGCTGGCTCCTGATGACTGGGGCCTACAACAACACCAGGTAACAACTCAGGATCTACCAAATCCTCAAAGTGCAACTAGCGCGAATCGACCATTTCGTCGATTATCGCATTATTAAGCATATTTAGCTTTTCAAGGACCCCAGGAAACCCACCGAAAGGTCAACAATGTTTTAGAGCATTCATCTACTTTTCCATATTGTTACAATTGCAGCAAGCCCCTCGGGCTTAATCCTAATGTGTTTTATACACTAAATAAACCCCGTTTTGGCTCGTTCTCTTAAACGGAGAATCATTTTTACGAGCCGTCACCTCCAGTAGGTGACATTTGACTTGCTGAACGCCGTGCTCACCCATTTGTGGCAGTGCGATACCCGAGGAAAACTTCGGGCCATGAATTACTTCTCTAACCTAGCCGAAACGCATTTTCGTTTCTTCGGCTCATCAAAACCCAAAATAAACGCGAGCATCGCGTCCAGTGGCCCCAAATTAGCCAGGAGTACACTGTTGCAATATTTCAAACAGACCCAAACACTGTTTACAAGTAACTATTGTATTTAAGCTTGGTTTTAACACAACTTGAAATCTATTCATCTTCAGATGAAACTTCCTGAATCAAATAGTCTCTGGACAGTGCCAGGACTCCAGGGCTTGCCCTAGTTGCAGCCCAGGTCTGCTGGATCACCCAGAACCAAGACCTTGCACACACACAAGTTCACAATGCTCCAAACACTTGTCCACACAGATCCAGCTTGATCTGAAGTGAGCATCAAGCTCAAGGGACATTTTTGAGCAACTTTTATATTTAAATCGAAAACTAATTCCATCTATTTCTTCACTGTGGCATTTCCACAAATACTTGGTGTGCACAAATCTTAAGCATCTACACCACACCAAGTTCCAGGTTGTTCTCTGTAATTACTGAACCATTTGCTTTGAAACTTGGATGGAAATGCTCTACAGAGCTCAGGCAACATTTCCAGCAATTTGGTCTCAACTTTGTACCCTCGGATTGCCGGAGCCCGAGGTTGAAGAAGATGCCTCATGCATTGAAAATCGTGACCAGCAACCCAGGGCATCTGAGACCAAATGCCATGACCAATTGGATGCTAGGACTCTCTGTGAGTCTTCCTGCGCCTGTGCCCGGCGACAGGGCACGGCGGCGGCGCGGCGCGGGGCCAACTCGGTTTGGAGCTTCATTACCCATTAATGGTGGATTTTGATAGAAGCATTTTGAAGCCCTCCAACATGTATGGAATTGTTCCTCTGGTCCATACAAAGCTTCCCGACCAACTCTCCCCAGCCGGAGTTGGCCGGAACGCCGGCGACCATGATTCGGTCCAATCTCGGGTCATCCATGGCCGCGCCTCTTTGGTGCTGCATGGATTCCATGCAAGTGCATGGGTGCACTCCTCTCACTCCTAGGAACACTTCTGGGCATGTGGCCGGCGGCGGGGAAGCACGCCGGCGCCGGAGTAGCATCTTCGGCCAAGTGCAAGAAACCCGAAAACTAGGGTTCACTTCTGCGAGCGATTGGCTTGATCAAACTCCACCAAATTTGGTGGAGTTGATCCCCATCTCCTACAGTCCAAGCCCATGATTTTGGTTCCCAATTTGGTCCACTGGTTGCCAAGAAAAACTGCGACGGAGCTCGGCTAGGTTTCCGGCCATCTATGCTCCCGCCGGCCAACCAGACTGCATGGGAGGCTCGGGCTTGTGCAGGGAGAATCCTAAGGGCCTAATTAAGCCACTGCTAGGGGTCTAGGGTGCAAACAACCAAGGGTTTAGAAGACTCACCTTGGCCGGAGTTGATGAAGATGGAGGAAGCCGGTTCTCTCCTCCTCTTCTTCGCGCGGCCACGGCAAACACTCAGAAAGTCCTCAGGTGCAGAAGAACTCCCCAGGAACTCCAGATCCAACTTTGGACAAGTTTGGTTCCAACCTTCCTTTCTCTCTCTCTCTCTCGGGTTATCTCTCCTTGGGTGATGTCCTCGGCCAACTCCAGTGCACAAGCAATGGTATGGGGAATTCAGAGGAGGTTTGTGATGCTTTGGAATCCCTCAGACCCCTCGTGCACAGAGCCAAGGAACCCAAGAGGCAACTACACTTAATGCAAGATTCTTTTGCAAATCTCTCAAACCCGGTTCACACACACACCCCCTAGCCCCGAGCTCTGCACAATAGGTGCAAAATGCACCCAACACCTTCATGTTTAATCCCCTAATTATTTAAACCTTTTTAAAATTCACGATTACTACAGTTTAGGAAAGCTTACCTTGGGGAGTATTGCTCTTTTGATTAATAGCATGCATAATTAATGTAGAACCAATAGGATTGAGATGTAAGCATGAGAATGGCCTAGATCATGTGGATTGATATACTATTGTAGTGATGTATTAGCATGCCATGTTAGCACATAGCCTTTCATGAGGATTGATTATTTCAGAGGACAGGATGATATATCTATGTGCGCGTACTACTCTGAGGAGTTATATTGGATAATGGATTAAGGATAGGTGTAGTTCATTAGTGATTTTGGCATTATGTTATACCTATGTTGAGCCACTAGTTGATATACTCTATTTCTTCTATCTTCCTTGAGGACACATGCATGCTTGTATGGACAACTAGATAGGCCATCTTTTACTGCTACACTATCTTGTTGGGACTTGACTTAGGAGAAACTAGGTTCGATTCTTTTCTCCTTTTTAGTCAGACATGTGATTCATGTTGCTCGGGTTCAAGCAGGGGTTTGGGATAGTGTAGTCGAGACTTTGAGTCTAGGACAGGTTGGACTTGATTGTGGGTTGTGGGATGTTCCGGCAACCGCGGATATTGGGCGGATGATTGGGTGTTGGTTGTTGTACCAGATTGGGGACTTGTGGGGTATTGCGGCGATCGCGGACATTGGGTGGTTGACCGGATATTTACTTGTGCATCTGATTGGGGATCAGATTTCTTTAGTGGATGGATTTTTCCACTTCGATCAGAGTCGTGATCCAGTCCTGCTATATCGTGATACTTGTTACAGTGATACTTTACTCGTGTGGGTCGCTCCCCTCGAGTGCCACTCCGGAGTGTGCGACCGTGCCGGTTAGGAGCCGGTATGTTACTTGTTTTGGGATGAGACCGTGCCAATCAAGAGCCGGTCTGTTACTTAATTTGGGATGCCACCGTGCCGGTCAGAAGCCAGTCTGTATCCCGCGGATGAGTTCTTGAGTTCGACAGCAGAACAGGCAGTGCCAGTTTTTACTGGTCCATTGATAGGGTTTATTCAGGCATATACTTTTATTGTTGCACTCGCGCCTGGGGGCTGAGTGGAGTCTAGTAGCTGTGATTAGACCAGTGCTAGTGTTGTTGGGAGCCGTTTGGGTTAATGGTGGTCCCGTGTCGTTGAGAGTATTTCGACCGTTGTGCGAGATGCCTGAGAGAGAGCGTGGGTTTCGACTATTGCCTGCAAGTGACACTATTCGATAGCGAGCTAGTCCGATTGGACACCCTATGTTGATGCACTAGGGAGGCGCAGGCTTGACTGGACCAGATGTGGCAGTCAGCTCGATTGGGTCGATTGAGCATCTTGTGTGCGTGTGGTTGCATATCTTTCATCGGTTTTCCCCATTGAGCATTTAGATAGAGGCATGGTAGCTGTTGAGTATCTCCAGCTTTTTTTTCAGTCTTTACTGCATCGTTATCTTATGCCCCTAGTAGACTTAGTGGGCAGACCGTCGGGCTTGGTGGCGGTACCCACTGAGAACTACGTGTTGGTGTAGTTCTCACACCCGTTGGGTGTTCTCCCCCCTCCTTTTTCTTTCCTCTCCTTTATTTTTTGCAGAGTCATTTGCGGGTGTTGCAAATTCTGCTGTTCCTGTTCGAGGCGAGGGAGTCGCGAGCTAGATCCCTACCTGTCTTTGGAGAGTAGCTGTACCCCCACATTGGAGATTTGTAGTACAGTCAGTAGACTAGTTTTATTTCCACTTTTGAGAGACTATTGTATTGTGAGGATCTGACTTGTACTGAGAGCCTATACACTGATGTATTTTTTCAGTTTACCTCCCTGTTGAGTTATGGGTTATTGTATCAGAGGATTTTGTATATGATCATATTTGGGAGATGGATATTGTATCATTATTTCCAATTGTACAGATGGTTGGATTTTAGTTTTACAGCAGTTTTCTTTATAGCTCTTATATCTGTTTAGCTGTAGTACCTTTTCTTGCAGGTTGGATGCTTCGCCTTTGTGGGGTTTTTGTATAAGCGGCGGATCTGTTGGCGAGCCCGGGTCGCAGTTTCGACCCCGGGGTGTGACAAACAACCTGTTGTATTTCCCTGCATATTTCTTCCCAGTTTTCTGAGTCAAACTCTGAATCATCTTGAAGAACATTCTTTGTTTCTTCCTGACTTGCTCTATCTTGCTACTTTTTGACTGTTGCTCGTGTGTTGACCATTGACACAATGAGTACTATCACCCATCCAAACACCATCTTGGTCGAAGGTTTGAAAACGTGATCCTGTGATTAAGTGCTCAAGAACATGAAAAAAAAATTGTTAATTTCAAAATTTTGAAAAATCATACCCAAACAATCTTTATCATGTATAAAGACTAGGAATCAAGTTAGATTTGCAAAAAGAATTTTAAAAATAGATCGATCCCATGATTTTCGAAAATTCCCAAAAATTGCCTTAAAACCGAATTTTTAGAAATCGAAGCCCAAAAATCCGTTAATCAAATGAATACAAGGCATAGAAACAAATCTAAGGTGTCCAGAGTTCTTATTTCAAAAGAAATTTGATAAAAAATCGTGCAAAACAGAGATTATACCATGAAATCCCTCACGTCTTGATGAACATACATAAAAACAGTGAAAACAAGAGTTTTGATCATAAGAACTTATTTGAATAGAGTGAAAACAAGTTGCAATAGATCCAAATCTCCTTGATTCTAGAGAGAGAAACTCTAGGAAGCTAGAAACAAAAGATTAGAGAGAATAGAATTCGAAAAATCCTTCGTTTCTATTAAAAACCTAGCCGTCCGGATCGGGTTGAGAGTTCAGTCCGGATCGGCTACCCGCAGAGAAATCCCAGCATTCGGGATCCGGACTGAGTCCACCCAGTCCGGACTGCCTGTAACTTTTTCTAAAGAAAATTTATAAAAATTCCAGAAAATCTAGAAAAAGTATGTAAGCATTCTTGCATATCAACTTTAAAAAAAAAAAGTATCGTTTCACATCAAAAGAAATAGATTATGCTAAATCTATCATTAATACTCAAATAATGATACAAAAATTTATAAAAGTTATATCCTCTAAAGTTGAGCAAGTTCTAAACATCAATCACGATCTAATAAGTAATGTGTTTATCAAATCATCAATTGAATAAACAAAAATGAAACACAAAGATCGATAGATATTTGAAATCCCAAATAAATTAGATAATGCTATCTAGTCAATATGTTTTAGGGAGTGGCTCTTTGAGCATCTTTCAATATGAAATCCCACCTTATACCAACCTTGGAATTCGACAAAGTCAAGTATTCCAAAAAGCATTTTATCTAATAAACAAGAAACACCATGCTTGGTAAACATGTGGTAGCTGCACACAATACTCGGACGACCGAGGTGGTAGCTATTTCCTCCATGTGGTGTTAGTTTTCACACTCCACTAAGGGATGTAACTCTTTCCACATCTTTTGAGCATGGAACTTTAAATAATACTCCCCCTCAATTGGCTATCAATTATATAAAATATAAGGTATTCAACCAACTATTGATCTCATGTTCATACTTAACTCAATTATCAAATAAGATAAAAACTATACCAAGAGATCATTGAGAGAGGAATTGACTTTGATCAAATAAAGATGAAATAATTGATATAAATAATCAATGCATCAAGAGAGTTATAATGATATCCAAATCATAATGAATTTATCTAAACATGAAAAGATGCAATTAAAGTCAATTATACTAATGCTCAGTTAATGTTCTATATACAAATAAAAAGAACACAAAACACAAAACAAAACCTAACCTAAGCAATGGTTCAAAAATTGTTATTTCAAAGAAAGCATTCCAATTGCTTTACGCAAATGAATAAAACGTTTTTGATCCAAAGGTTTTGTCAAAATATCGGCTAATTGATTTTCAGTTGAAACATAAGTAATTTGTAAAGTACTTGATTCAACTAGCTCTCTAAGAAAATGATATCTAAGTTCAATGTGTTTTGTTCTCGAGTGCAACACAGGATTTTTAGAAATGTTTATGGCACTAGTGTTGTCACAAAGTATTGTTACCGAAGTCGCAGGAATGCGAAAGTCACTCAACACACTTCTCATCCAAATCAATTGAGTCGAACAACTTCCCGCTGAAATGTATTCCGCCTCGGCAGTAGAGAGAGCAATGGAGTTTTGCTTTTTACTATGCCATGCAACAAGACAATGTCCAAGGTAAAAACATGCACTACTCGTGCTCTTCCGATCATCCACTGATCCAGCCCAATCGGCATCCCAATATCCTATTATGTCAAGAGATGTGCCCATAGGATACCAAATTCCAAAATTGATAGTTCCTTTGACGTACCGGATGATCCTTTTCACCGCTTTCAGGTGAATTTCCTTCGGTGCTGATTGATATCTCGCGCAAATCCCAACACTAAAAGAAATATCCGGGCGACTAGCCGTAAGGTAGAGTAGTGTCACGCCCCGAGATTCGAAAAAGGGTCTAAATTTTTTTTTTTTTTTTTAAATCAGAGTTCAAAACTTGTTTTCTCCAAGGCGTGAACAGACCGCCACACATATAGAAAAGTCTCTGTATCTCTAACAGAGTCTTCCCTATATGTGCTCGGCTAACAGATACAGTCAATCAGAGTAGATACGAGATAGCTAAACTAAATAAGTTCTACTCTATTACAACCACAAGGTTCATAAGTTCAATACATCCAGTTCTCAAAATGGAAATAACAGTATAATGTTTTGCTAAATCAAAAGGGGTACTTCCTACCAGGGACAAGCTAACACGCGTCCTCACACAGAACGTCCAAAGGTCCCTGCACCCGAAGGACCTGAAAAACAGTCACCCGAGGGTGTGAGACACACTGGAGTGTATCCCAGTGGGCACGACGGGCCGGGAAATAGCAAGCCGTACCTACTGGATACAATAATAAGCGGATAACAAAAGTAGGATATACTGAAACTGAGAGGTATAGTTCAAATGTATAACCTAAGCAGAGTACCATTAATCATGGATTAATTAACAGAGCAGTGTAATCATATATAAAGCTGATCATGCTATAACTGATAATCTGACAGGTAGGAATGAATATGTTATAGCTGACAAACAGGAAATAGTCATACTATCCCTGATAATCTGGCAAGCAGAGAATAATCATACTATACATGACAAATCTATAACAGATATGAAAATGCAGGTATATAATCTAAGAAGATCGAACATAGATCAGTAGAACAGGGTATGTATATATAACACAATCATACTATGCATGGCAATTCTATAACAGATATGAAAATGCAGGTAATCAAACAAGCAGGAATATCAAGAAGGTGCATCAAAGGTAGTACCACGAATATACCCAATCAATGCCACTTTTGGCCACAAGGGCCTCAGGCTAAACTGCCATGGACCTCAGGCAACAACCACTTTTGGTCTTTGGGGCCTCAGGCAACAACCACTTTTGGACACCCAGCAGCTATCATAACCTCAAAGGCTCACGGGTCGATCAGACCTCTCTACCGGTAAAGAACACCGTGACGGTGGCCAAACCGTCGGTGTGCGCGACTGAAAGCTGGCTCGACATGGCGATCATAATGCTGATGCTCAAACCATGGTCCACTGACCACATAGACGGCAAGAAGCCGAGGAAAATCCCCACCGGGATACAAGTAATCATGCCACATACTGAAGTAGTATCTCCTATTCTAAATATGCAATGAAGAATAGAGACAGGTATAGAACTATGCAAGTGACCAATCAAGCATGGCATGTGTCCAGGAAATGCATATCAACTGCTGAAGAAATCATGATATAACTCAACATGATAAACAAGCAACTGCTGGAATATAAGGGCATGATAAAAGCTCATCTGTGGGATCAAGGCTATGCAGATGTAAGGATTTTGTGCTGATATGCAAGTAAGTAGTAAGAGCAGGTACAACTCAGTAGCAATCATAATGCTGAATCTCAATCCACGGTCAATAGACCGGACAGTCGGCAAGAAGCCGAGGAAATCCCCATCGGGATATCGATACTGATGCAAATCATGCCAAGTACTGAGACTAGAACTCCTATTCTAAACATGCAGTGAAGAATAGAGTATAACGAAAGGCTCATATGTATAATCAGGCAATATAGCTGAAATGACTGAATGCTGGAATGAAAGCATATAGTAAGGCTAAAGCATAGGTTCAGGGCTACACCAAGAACAGGGGTCCGACCTACCACGGCACCCAATAGGGCCGACCTAATAAAACGCGGACCGAAGATAACCCACCTGTATATAGGAGGAACAACGACTCCACCAGAAGGTAGACGGTCGCAATAGCCACAAGACGAATCACGGGCTGGCTCCTGATGACTGAGGCCTACAATAATACCAGATGGCAACTCAGGATCTACCAAATCCTCAAGGCACAACTAACGCGAATCGACCATTTTGTCGATTAACGCAATATTAAGCATATTTAGCTTTTCAAGGACCCCGGGAAACCCACCGAATGGTCAACAATGTTTTAGAGCATTCCTCTAACTTTTCCATATTGTTACAACTGCAGCGAGCCCCTCAGGTTTATTCCTAATGTGTTATATCTACTATATAAACCCCGTTTTGGCTCGTTCTCTTTAACGGAGAATCATTTTTACGAGCTGTCACCTCCAGTAGGTGAAAATCGACTTGCTGAACGCCGTGCTCACCCATTTGCAGCAGCACGGAACCCGAGGAAAACTTCGGGCCATAAATTATTTCTCTAACCTAGCCGAAACGCATTTTTGTTTCTTCGGCTCACCAAAACCCAGAATAAACGCGAGCATCGCGTCCAGTGACCCCAAATTAGCCAGGAGTACACTGTTGCAATATTTCAAACAGACCCTAACACTGTTTTTAAACAATTATTGTATTAAGGCTTGGTTTCGATGCAACTTTAAATCTACACCTTTTCAGATGAAACCCCAAGAATCAAAAAGACTCTGGATAGTATCAGGACCACAGGGCTTGCCCTAGTTGCAGCCCATGTCTGCTGGTTCAACCCGAACCACAACCTTGCTCTCACACAAGTTCACAATGCACCAAACCTTTGTCCACACAGATCAAACTTGATCTGAAGTGAGCATTAAGCTCAGGGGACAATTCTGAGTAACTTTAATATACAACTCGAGAGCTAATTCCCATTCTTTCTTCTCTGAGGCATTTTTACAAACACTTGGTGTGCACTTCTCCCACAACACACCACATACAAGATCCCGAGTTAGTTCTCTGCAACCACAGCACCAAAAGCATTCTAACTTGGATGGAATTAATCTACTAGGTTGCAGGAGCATTTCCATCAACTTGGTTTCAAGCTTGCTCCCCGGTTTAGCCATGGCTCAAGGTTGAAGATGAAGTGAAAACCTCGAATTTTGTGACCTTTCAACCTGAGCATCTGGGGCTCAACCAAATGCACCAACAGGTGCCCCTCATCACCACGAACCGTCCTGGACTTGTGTCCGACGACGGGGTCACGACGGCGACGGCGGCGAGCAAGCTCGGTTTGGAGCTTCCCACTATTAATGGCGGATTTCCACCGGGGCTGCATGGGCTTCATGCAAAGGCTTGGCTGGGATATACTTGATCCCAGGAAGCTTCCCGACCACTTGGCCGGAGGCAGGGAGGCTCGCCGGCACCGGAGCAAATAGCTCGGCCGTGGTGCAATTTCCACCAAAACTAAGGCTTTGATTTTTCTTCGTGATTACTCAACCATACTTGCTCAAACTTTGCAGAAATATTCTATGGATCCTACAGTCCATGGCTACCAAATTTGACCCATTTTGGTCTATTGGTTACAAAGAACAGCCGCGGCGGAGCTTCTTTAGGTTTCCGGCCATATCTTGCTCCCGCCGGCCATGCAACGTGCATGGGGGCTCGGGCTCGTGCAGGGAGCATCCTTAGGACACAGGGAGTCTACTGCTAAGGGTCTCGGGTCTTGAGAACCATTGGTTAGGGTGCTCTTACCTTGGCCGGAGTTGGTGAAGGAGGAAGAAGCCGATTCTTGGTTCCTTCTTCACGCGCGGCCACGGCAAGCTCCAGCAACACTCCACTGGTACAGAGGAACTCCACTGGATCTCCAGATCAAGACTTGGAAGAAGTTGGTTCCATCTTCTTCTTCCTCTCTCTCTCTCTCTCGGTTTTCTCTCAAGGGAATGGTGTCCTCGGCCAACACCAGAGCACAAGGTTGGTTTGGGAGATACTGAGAGGTTGGTGCTTCGAAATCCACTTCAAAACTCTTCGAGCTCTGGCCCAGGGTAGTCCAAGAGGCAACTTGCACTTAATGCAAGATTCTTTGCACCAAACCGGGTTCACACACAACCCCCAAGCCCCGAGCTCTGCTCAGCCACCTTCATGGGCTTCACGAGTTGGCAGAAGCCCAATGAACAAGTTCCCAAAGGCTTTGGCCCAAGCACCATTAAGTTATTTGAAGAGAAACAATAATTCGGTGCTTTTTACGTACTTCGAGAAAATCCGCTCGACGAAATGCGAAATGGACTTCGCCACGACGTCCGGCTCGTCGAGACCTTCAAGATAGGCTATTCATTTGCTTGATTTGGTGCGCAAATGAATTCTCAGGCCATTTAGTTCTGTAAGTCACAATCCGACGCACGCACTTCGATGCACCCGGATCGCCAAACACGAAATCCGCCAGTGCCATTGCGCTCAGAACGTCGAAATTAGCTAGGTTTGACTACTCATACCCCTATGTCAGGGTTCCAGATAGTGAAACGGCCGTTAGTGATCAAAGGGCCATTTAAAATAAGAGTTACTATTCACAACTTAAGTTGTGGGACCCGTTTCTTCTTTGCTAATTTCTGGAAGATCCGACCGTTGGATCGTCGACAAGTGAATATGAATTTTTCATGTTTCGACGAGACGGTCGCAACGGTGAACTCGTATTTTCGAAATTAGACCCCGATCAAAATCGATATTTTTGGGCTTTATTTATTATTCTAGAAATTTATTTAATCCTTTTAAAATTCTCGGTTACTACATCACCCACCACTTATAAAAAGTTTCGTCCCCGAAACTTGATTACCATTACGAATCAAACAAATAGGGAAAGCGTTCTAAAATTTCAGATTCACGCTCCCATGTGGCCTCGCGTTCTTCATGATTTTCCCACTGCACCTTTACATAGGGAATTATTCTGCTACGCAGTTTCTTTTTATCGCGTGCTAGGATCCGCAGTGGAGCTTCTTCGTAGCTCAGATCCTCTCGTAGTGGGACAGAGGTGGGGCTGATGACATGTGTCGGATCAGAGATGTACTTGCGTAGCATGGAGACATGAAAGACATTATGCACACGGACGAGACTTGGAGGAAGAGCTAGCTGATATGCCACTGGACCAATGCGCTCCAATATTTTGAAAAGGTCCTACGAAACGGGGACTGAGCTTGTTCCGTAACCCAAATCTCTTGATTCCCCTAGTTGGCGACACCTTTAGTAATACATGATCGCCAACTTGGAACTCAAGATCACGCCTGCGCTTGTCCACATAACTCTTTTGCCTGCTCTGTGCGGTCAGCAATCGCTGTCGAGCAATCCGCACCTTGGCCTCAGCTTCCACCAATAAATCTGGCCCGACAATCTGGCGTTTTCCAATATCGTCCCAACAGATCGGGGACCGACATCGACGCCCATATAATACCTCATAAGGCGCCATTCCAATGCTTGCCTGGTAACTGTTGTTATAGGCAAATTCTACTAGCGGTAGATATCGGAACCATCCATCTCCATAATCCATAACACATGCTCATAACATATCTTCCAAGTCCAATTTCTGGAATTCCTCAATCAAGCGATCCTGCCCAGTGATCATCAATGTCTCAGCCGTACTGTGCTTCCGGCTCAATACATCGGCTACTACATTTGCCCGACCAGGATGATACTGAATATTCTCATCATTGCATCAATTGCAAGTTCTGGGCAATATCATCGTGGCTGGTAGGCCATCAACTAGAATGGATGTCTACAAGGACAATCTATTCTCCACATAAGTATACCGTCGGAGACCCAATCAAGGTCCAACACGGTCTGGAATATCAGCACCCAAACTATATCACCGTTACCTAGAGAGCAACCTCGTAAACTAACATATAGGCCAGTACACAAGCAGACCCAATCATAATATTTCCCTTACAGGGTAGAGTATTTCATCTGCTCTTTCGACAGTACGTTGTCTGCAGCCAACGTGCTTATCAAAAGAAAGGTGAAATACCTTGATCTGTCACCAATCTCACATTGGAGACATGACTCCCACCGGAGTCCAACAGAAGGTATCACACATTCCTCACAACACGAATCTGTATGCCGATATTATAATCCTATATCAACTGTTACTACCACCATGTGGTCACGAGTGCCATCATGGCCACTCACAATAATCTAGAACCATGTTTCAGTGTTCATCAATACCTTGAATTAATTACTTCTTGCTAACACAGATCTAGCGACACATGTCGCAACTCAACACCAACGGGATGATCATAATCCCACAAGCAAGTTTACTCGCATTGTGTGAAACAACCACAATTTGTATCCATTTAGGATTAATATCGGATCCTCAAGCTATCAACATTACTCGACACACCAGACTCTCTAGTCATAGTGCACCATCAATACTACCTTACCAAGGTAGCAGCCACAACGGCTACAATTATTGAATACTTATAGGGGAAATCTGAGGCGGTTCACGAAATCCGTGCGAAAAGGTGGGACCTGACTACAACACCAACCCAATTAGGGTTACTACTTGGCCATAGGCCACCAAAACTAATCAGTACAACAGCCATGCCAGCGCTAGTGCGCTCACTATTACCACCACTTCTATCGGAATAATCTTGAATTCCGGGCTACTTTCACTGTACAGGCTTAGTTCATAACTCGACAAAGGCTTGTATTTATAAAGTGTCATCAGAATCACCTCCTTCACAGCAAAAGAATTGCTAAACTCATAGTCGTCCCGATAGCTGTAGTCGGGGAATCAGCAATAATAGCAGTCACCGGTGTAGTTCCGGGAATCATGGCTGTGACAAGGTCACAAATCATGTGGCACGGGGCAACAGGAGGTTCAACAACACTTCAAAGTACCTGGGCTAAAGGTGGGACTTGTGCAGAAATAGCAGTCATCTGCTGTACTAACCCAGCAAAAGTGGTGAGCTAACTCTCAAACCACTGCGAACGATCCGAGCCGACTGGCTCTACTGGAACATCTCGCCCACGACCCGTATCACGATCGCGGCCAACACTGCACCCACTATCACCACCAAGCCCAGAGCGCGTGCGAACACAGCTCGTAGCCACAACAACCAGGTTAGGAAATAACTCGTTAGTAAATAATTCACCTGAGTTCCTAACCACAAGACAACACCCCGCGCTCTCACGTCAGACTCAGGTCATCCTAGGGTTTATCCTAACCCAAACCTAGGTACCATGTACCTATGCTCTGATACCATCTAATCTGTCACGCCCCGAGATTCGAAAAAGGGTCTAATTTTTTTTTTTTTTTTTTTTTAAATCAGAGTTCAAAACTTGTTTTCTCCAAGGCATGAACAGACCGCCACACATATAGAAAAGTCTTTGTATCTCTAACAGAGTCTTCCCTATATGTGCTCGGCTAACAGATACAGTCAATCAGAGTAGATACGAGATAGCTAAACTAAATAAGTTCTACTCTATTACAACCACAAGGTTCATAAGTTCAATACATCCAGTTCTCAAAATGGAAATAACAGTATAATGTTTTGCTAAATCAAAAGGGGTACTTCCTACCAGGGACAAGCTAACACGCGTCCTCACACAGAACGTCCAAAGGTCCCCGCACCCGAAGGACCTGAAAAACAGTCAACCGAGGGTGTGAGACACACCGGAGTGTATCCCAGTGGGCACGACGGGCCGGGAAATAGCAAGCCGTACCTACTGGATACAATAATAAGCGGATAACAAAAGTAGGATATACTGAAACTGAGAGGTATAGTTCAAATGTATAACCTAAGCAGAGTACCATTAATCATGGATTAATTAACAGAGCAGTGTAATCATATATAAAGCTGATCATGCTATAACTGATAATCTGACAGGTAGGAATGAATATGTTATAGCTGACAAACAGGAAATAGTCATACTATCCCTGATAATCTGGCAAGCAGAGAATAATCATACTATACATGACAAATCTATAACAGATATGAAAATGCAGGTATATAATCTAAGAAGATCGAACATAGATCAATAGAACAGGGTATGCATATATAACACAATCATACTATGCATGGCAATTCTATAACAGATATGAAAATGCAGGTAATCAAACAAACAGGAATATCAAGAAGGTGCATCAAAGGTAGTACCACGAATATACCCAATCAATGCCACTTTTGGCCACAAGGGCCTCAGGCTAAACTGCCATGGACCTCAGGCAACAACCACTTTTGGTCTTTGGGGCCTCAGGCAACAACCACTTTTGGACACCCAGCAGCTATCATAACCTCAAAGGCTCACGGGTCGATCAGACCTCTCTACCGGTAAAGAACACCGTGACGGTGGCCAAACTGTCGGTGTGCGCGACTGAAAGCTGGCTCGACATGGCGATCATAATGCTGATGCTCAAACCATGGTCCACTGACCACATAGACGGCAAGAAGCCGAGGAAAATCCCCACCGGGATACAAGTAATCATGCCACATACTGAAGTAGTATCTCCTATTCTAAATATGCAATGAAGAATAGAGACAGGTATAGAACTATGCAAGTGACCAATCAAGCATGGCATGTGTCCAGGAAATGCATATCAACTGCTGAAGAAATCATGATATAACTCAACATGATAAACAAGCAACTGCTGGAATATAAGGGCATGATAAAAGCTCATCTGTGGTATCAAGGCTATGCAGATGTAAGGATTTTGTGGTGATATGCAAGTAAGTAGTAAGAGCAGGTACAACTCAGTAGCGATCATAATGCTGAATCTCAATCCACGGTCAATAGACCGGACAGTCGGCGAGAAGCCGAGGAAATCCCCATCGGGATATCGATACTGATGCAAATCATGCCAAGTACTGAGACTAGAACTCCTATTCTAAACATGTAGTGAAGAATGGAGTATAACGAAAGGCTCATATGTATAATCAGGCAATATAGCTGAAATGACTGAATGCTGGAATGAAAGCATATAGTAAGGCTAAAGCATAGGTTCAGGGCTACACCAAGAACAGGGGCCCGACCTACCACGGCACCCAATAGGGCCGACCTGATAAAACGCGGACCGAAGATAACCCACCTGTATATAGGAGGAACAACGACTCCACCAGAAGGTAGACGGTCGCAATAGCCACAAGACGAATCACGGGCTGGCTCCTGATGACTGAGGCCTACAATAATACCAGATGGCAACTCAGGATCTACCAAATCCTCAAGGCACAACTAACGCGAATCGACCATTTTGTCGATTAACGCAATATTAAGCATATTTAGCTTTTCAAGGACCCCGGGAAACCCACCGAAAGGTCAACAATGTTTTAGAGCATTCCTCTAACTTTTCCATATTGTTACAATTGCAGCAAGCCCCTCAGGTTTATTCCTAATGTGTTATATCTACTATATAAACCCCGTTTTGGCTCGTTCTCTTTAACGGAGAATCATTTTTACGAGCTGTCACCTCCAGTAGGTGAAAATCGACTTGCTGAACGCCGTGCTCACCCATTTGCAGCAGCACGGAACCCGAGGAAAACTTCGGGCCATAAATTACTTCTCTAACCTAGCCGAAACGCATTTTCGTTTCTTCGGCTCACCAAAACCCAGAATAAACGCGAGCATCGCGTCCAGTGACCCCAAATTAGCCAGGAGTACACTGTTGCAATATTTCAAACAGACCCTAACACTGTTTTTAAACAATTATTGTATTAAGGCTTGGTTTCGATGCAACTTTAAATCTACACCTTTTCAGATGAAACCCCAAGAATCAAAAAGACTCTGGATAGTATCAGGACCACAGGGCTTGCCCTAGTTGCAGCCCATGTCTGCTGGTTCAACCCGAACCACAACCTTGCTCTCACACAAGTTCACAATGCACCAAACCTTTGTCCACACAGATCAAGCTTGATCTGAAGTGAGCATTAAGCTCAGGGGACAATTCTGAGTAACTTTAATATACAACTCGAGAGCTAATTCCCATTCTTTCTTCTCTGAGGCATTTTTACAAACACTTGGTGTGCACTTCTCCCACAACACACCACATACAAGATCCCGAGTTAGTTCTCTACAACCACAGCACCAAAAGCATTCTAACTTGGATGGAATTAATCTACTAGGTTGCAGGAGCATTTCCATCAACTTGGTTTCAAGCTTGCTCCCCGGTTTAGCCATGGCTCAAGGTTGAAGATGAAGTGAAAACCTCGAATTTGGTGACCTTTCAACCTGAGCATCTAGGGCTCAACCAAATGCACCAACAGGTGCCCCTCATCACCACGAACCGTCCTGGACTTGTGTCCGACGACGGGGTCACGACGGCGACGGCGGCGAGCAAGCTCGGTTTGGAGCTTCCCACCATTAATGGCGGATTTCCACCGGGGCTGCATGGGCTTCATGCAAAGGCTTGGCTGGGATATACTTGATCCCAGGAAGCTTCCCGACCACTTGGCCGGAGGCAGGGAGGCTCGCCGGCACCGGAGCAAATAGCTCGGCCGTGGTGCAATTTCCACCAAAACTAAGGCTTTGATTTTTCTTCGTGATTACTCAACCATACTTGCTCAAACTTTGCAGAAATATTCTATGGATCCTACAGTCCATGGCTACCAAATTTGACCCATTTTGGTCTATTGGTTACAAAGAACAGCCGCGGCGGAGCTTCTTTAGGTTTCCGGCCATATCTTGCTCCCGCCGGCCATGCAACGTGCATGGGGGCTCGGGCTCGTGCAGGGAGCATCCTTAGGACACAGGGAGTCTATTGCTAAGGGTCTCGGGTCTTGAGAACCATTGGTTAGGGTGCTCTTACCTTGGCCGGAGTTGGTGAAGGAGGAAGAAGCCGGTTCTTGGTTCCTTCTTCACGCGCGGCCACGGCAAGCTCCAGCAACACTCCACTGGTACAGAGGAACTCCACTGGATCTCCAGATCAAGACTTGGAAGAAGTTGGTTCCATCTTCTTCTTCCTCTCTCTCTCTCTCGGTTTTCTCTCAAGGGAATGGTGTCCTCGGCCAACACCAGAGCACAAGGTTGGTTTGGGAGATACTGAGAGGTTGGTGCTTCGAAATCCACTTCAAAACTCTTCGAGCTCTGGCCCAGGGTAGTCCAAGAGGCAACTTGCACTTAATGCAAGATTCTTTGCCCCAAACCGGGTTCACACACAACCCCTAAGCCCCGAGCTCTGCTCAGCCACCTTCATAGGCTTCACGAGTTGGCAGAAGCCCAATGAACAAGTTCCCAAAGGCTTTGGCCCAAGCACCATTAAGTTATTTGAAGAAAAATAATAATTCGGTGTTTTTTACGTACTTCGAGAAAATCCGCTCGACGAAATGCGAAATGGACTTCGCCACGACGTCCGGCTCGTCGAGACCTTCAAGATAGGCTATTCATTTGCTTGATTTGGTGCGCAAATGAATTCTCGGGCCATTTAGTTCTGTAAGTCACAATCCGACGCACGCACTTCGATGCACCCGGATCGCCAAACACGAAATCCGCCAGTGCCATTGCGCTCAGAACGTCGAAATTAGCTAGGTTTGACTACTCATACCCCTATGTCAGGGTTCCAGATAGTGAAACGGCCGTTAGTGATCAAAGGGCCATTTAAAATAAGAGTTACTATTCACAACTTAAGTTGTGGGACCCGTTTCTTCTTTGCTAATTTCTGGAAGATCCGACCGTTGGATCGTCAACAAGTGAATATGAATTTTTCATGTTTCGACGAGACGGTCGCAACGGTGAACTCGTATTTTCGAAATTAGACCCCGATCAAAATCGATATTTTTGGGCTTTATTTATTATTCTAGAAATTTATTTAATCCTTTTAAAATTCTCGGTTACTACAAGTAGACTTCCAATCATGCTTCAGTAAAGCTTCTCGTCTACACTCTCTCCGTGAGATTCACTTCCTAATCCCTTACTGCTAGTTCCCATAGGAGTCGGAAAGTTTTTAGAGTTCTCCAATCCAAATTTCTTGACCAACTCCTTCGCATACTTGGATTGACATAAATGAATGCCATCTTCACTTTGCTTAACTTGCAATCCAAAAAAATATGTAAGCTCGCCCATCATGGACATCTCAAATTCGCTTTCCATTGTTTTGGTGAATTTTGAAGCATCGTTATTCCTTGTAGCACCATACACGATGTCATCCACATATATTTGTGCTACAATGAAATTATCCTGAAAGTGCTTCACAAAGAGTGTCCGATCGGCTCCCCCTCGAGTATAGTCCTTTTCCAAAATGTGCTTTGTCAATCTTTCGTACCATGCTCGCGGTGCTTGTTTTAGACCGTAAAGAGCCTTTTTCAATTGAAAAAGATGGTTAGGTAGTTTATGATCAATGAAACCTTTCGGTTGAGCAACATAAACTTCCTCATTTAGAAAACCATTTAAAAATGCACTCTTAACGTCCATTTAAAAAAGTTTTATTTTAAAATGACAAGCAATTGCGAAAAGTATACGAATGGACACGAGACGAGCAACCAGGGCGAAAGTCTCATCAAAGTCTATACCTTCAACTTGTGAATAGCCCTGAGCAACCAAACGTGCTTTGTTCCGAATAACGGTACCATCTTCATTTTTCTTGTTCTTGAAAATCCATTTTGTACCGATTATGTTTTGTTGCTTCGGGGGCTTCGTTAATTCCTAGACTTTGTTCCTTTCAAACTGATTGAGCTCTTCTTGCATTACTTCAATCCAATAGTCATCCTGAAGAGCTTCATCAATGTTCTTTGGGTTGATCATGGAGACATAACATGCAACTCCACAAACTAATTGTCTTCGAGTTCTAACTCCTTCTTGAGGATCTCCAATGATGTTTGATTCCGGATGGTCCTTGGAGATTCGAAGCGTTTGATGTAACGGAGTACTCGAGGGTAATTGTGATGATTCCTGCACATTGGATGAACTAGAAGAACCATGAGATGCATCAACATTTTCAGAAGAGTTATCATGTAAAGATGTAATATCATTAGCAGAAGATTCATCATCAATAGACATATCAGGAGTAGATTTATCTGAAGAAAAGTGAAAAGCTTCATCTACTTTAACATTGAAAGATTCTATCATCGTTTTAGATTCAAGGTTAAATACCTGATATGCTCTATTATTTGTAGAATAACCCATAAAAATTCTTTCATCACTTCGAGAGTCGAATTTTCCAAGATTTTTTCGATCGCGTAAAATGTAACAGCGACTCCCAAAGATACGAAAATATTTTATATTTGGTTTTCTACTGAACCAAAACTCATATGGTGTATTTAAAGTATTCGGGCGCAAATAGATGCGATTGATCACATAGACCGCGGTGTTAACTGCTTCAGCCCAAAAGTGTAACGGAAGTTTTCGGCTATGAAGCATAACACGCGCCATCTCTTGTACAACTCTATTTTTGCGCTCGACTACACCGTTCTGTTGCGGTGTATAAGGTGCAGAGAATTCATGTTTTATGCCGTTTGAAGTGCAAAAATCAATGAATTTTGAATTAATGAATTCTCCACCTCTATCACTCCGAACACGAACGATCTTTTCATTCTTCTTAATAATAAAACGATGACAAATCTCATGAAAAGAAAAGAAAGTATCCGCTTTCTCTTTTAAAAATGCTACCCATGAATATCTAGAGAAATCATTAACCAAAAGAAAAATATACCATTTATGTAGTAGCCCCAATCCCCGTGTTGCTTCTCCCATGACCCACGTTGTGGAACACCTATTATTGGTGTGTCGGACCCGCAACGCGTCAAATGGACTCATTGGACGGACTCTGTGAGGCCTCTGGATTGAGCCTGCCCTTCAGCTATTTTTGTCTGAATTTAGAAAGGGCTTTAGGCTAATATGAGGTCATATTTGGATTCAGCACGGAAAAACGTCGAAAATCGGCTATTTACTTGCCTTTATCGGAGTCCGGATGCCCAAAAACAGACTCCCGGAAGTTTTCTGCGCATTTTGGTGCATGGGGGAAGCCGTGGACCAGCCTTGTGCCACGTGGCAGCCTCGGATTGTCCGGCGCACGCGGCGCGGTCCACATAGTGTTGGCGCTGGTGCATGGACCGGACGCGGGGGACACGTGGCGGCCTCGGATTGGCGGGCTGTCGCGACGCGGTCCACGGAAACGCATCGGCTGGCGCATGGACCAGGGCTGGCCACGTGGTGGCCTCGGAGTGGTCGGCTCACGCGCGCGCGGTCCACGCGCCAGGGGTAGCAGGCGGGGCAGGTGGGGCAGGTGACCGACCCGACGTGGGGGACGCCACGTGGCACCCTGCGATTGGCGGGCGCCACCGCCCCACGTTCGGCGGTCGGGCCACGTGGCGCACGCCTGCTGGCTTCACACGCGATGTCCGCTGTTCGGGACACGTGTCGGAGCCAGGAGGATTCAGACGCTGACCGTGGGCCGGGCCGGGGGCACTGTTGGGCGCACTGTAGGCGCCCGGATGTTTCGGGCGCCCGGATGTTTCGGGCGCCCGGAAGTTTCGGGCGCCCGGAAAGTGGGCCTAAAAGCCCAATAAAGAGGTTTTTTGTGGGCTGTTGGGTGAGGCCTATATATAGGCCGTGTTCATTGGCCTTTTACCCTTTTTCCCGAGCTCCTCTGCCTCTGAGCCCTCTACTGACTTTGATCTTCATCTTGTTTTGCATCTTACGAAGGAATTTCGGAATTTTTAGAGGCCGCGGCATCGACGTCTTCGGCGAGTTAGCGCAGTGCGACGTTCTTTCGTTGGTGGCCCATTTCCGTCGCATTTTCGTCAACGAGGTCCAGAGAGCTACGCCAACGGAATTTTTTGATGATTTTTACGGCATCGGATTTACGAGAGGTAAATCTATGATTTTCGTATTTTCCACTCCTCCCAGATTTGAGTTTTCTTAGGGTTTCGGGTACATTTTTGAGCAATATTTTGCTGGTGGTTACTCCTGGATAGCAGCACCTTGTTGGATTTTTATCTCTACACTCGGGTATCGGAATTCGACGTTTACGGACTCGATTGACATCTATGCATCGCGAGGAGCGCTGTCGTATTTTTATTAGAATTTTTGGAGTTTTTCTCGCAGGTGATATGTCACACCCCGTGTGAAGACCCGAAATTCCCACTTATGGATCACTGTTGCATCTACAGCCTCTGGAAGCCTATGTGGCTCGTCGGCGGGGTTTGTGCACAATTTGGACACAAGTGGGGGACTTCGGGCTTAAATGGATCACATGGGCGATCAGATGGCCCCGTCGAATGCTTAGAAGTGGTTTCGCGCGCAAGGGATATTAAAATTGGGCTCAGCACGAAGTTTGGACAAAGGAACACCTTTCCGGATGCCTTCTGCAATTTTTAGAGTTGGAATTTGGCAAAATGGACTTCGGATTTGGATTCAGCGCGCGAAAACGATGAAAATGGACTATTCACTTGTATTTTTCGGAGCCCGGATAACGCGCGCAATTTTCGAGGCTTCTTGGTACTGTTCCGGCACCGGCGGCGGCGGCGGAGCGCGGCGAGGCAGGCGCGGGCAGGTGCGCGGTCCACCGCGGGGGGCGTGCACCGGGCGCGGGCCACGTGGCGGATCCCGGTTGGGCCGGCGCAGGGGGCGCGGTCCACGGGAAGAGCGCGGTGTACGGTGGACCGGAGGGTGACACGTGGCGGCGTGTGGTTGGTGCGGTGTAGCACGCTCGGTCCACGGAGCTGGCTGGGGAGCGCCTCGGGAAGCGTGCGTGCAGAGGCACAGGCGGCGGGCGCAGGGCGCACGTGGGCGCGTTGACGCGCTGTTCCCGCGCGTGGCCGGCCACGTGTCGGCGTCTGGGGGCGCCACGTGTCGCGCTGTGAGCGGCGGGCGTTGCTGTCGCCTGTTTGGCGGGCGACGTGGAGGCCCAGGGGAGATTCGGGCTGCTACAGTGCGCGCCGAGGGGAGATTCGGGCTGCTACAGTACGCGCCCGAAAGTCTCTTGCGCCCGGAAATCGGGACACATTCGGTATTTTGTGATTTGTTTTTGGAGCCTATAAAAGCGATCCGAGCTTCCTTCTTTCCCCTTTTTCCGACATTTCCGAGCCTCCTCTCGCCATGGCGCCATCAGTAAAGATGATCCCCGAGCTATGCTGCATCCATCTGCAAAGTTTTGAGATTTTTGGTGGCACGCTTATCGAGGTTCCCATTTTTACGGCGCGGCGCGACGCTCGTCCATTTGGGTTCCCCTTCGTCGCGTTTCGGTGCGCGAGCTCCCCCGGCCTACTCTGACCACCTTTTCGAGCGATTTCTTCGCCGCTGGATCCGCGATGGACAGATCTACGATCTAGATATTTTCAGCTTTCCCTCATTTTGCGCTTTTCGAGGTGTTTGTTCGAGCTCACTGTGACCCCATTTCTGTGATGGAGATTTGGACAGCGGCGTGGTTTTTCGGCGATATCTCCGCAACCGGGCATCGTATGGCGACGTGCTTATACACTTTTTTCATCTACTCGACGCGAGGATTGTCACAATATTTTTATTGGATTTTTCTAAGGCTTGCCCGAAGGTATATTTTTCGCCCTTTATCTATGCAAGGAAATACAGATGTGTGGTTGTATGTTTGTGAGCGCCCTGTATTGTGGAATTTGTAACTCGGCCTACGGGGCTCGGAATTTGACTTGCAGGTACTCATTTCGAAGGTATCGACGCGAGGGACGCGACAGTAATTTTGTTGGATTTTTTAGAATCCGTTCTGTAGGTGAAAACTGTACATCTTCAGGGCTGTTTTCTGATGTTGTATATTTGGAATATTTTTGGAATAAAAGTGTAATGTTGGACCTTATTGTTGTACCCAGGGTTGTTTACAAGTGTTGCTGGACCCGATGGATCTGCAGGCTTTGATTTCGGGGTACTTTTAGTTGTTTGGAGCCAAGGCGTTCGCGACATGTACCGAGGGTGCAATTTTGGCAGATTTTGGATCGTGAGCGTCTGCACACTTCACCGACTTCAGGTTTGCCTTGGTTTAAGCACTTCAGGTGGGTAAACTTAGTAATTGCAACTGTTAGAGGGAATAACAGAGTTTATATGCATGTTATGCCTTAGGGGAGGTGTAATAGTGGATGTTCATGTATGGTTAAGATAAGCTTACCTGTGGGAATGTCACCCTCTGTGATTGATAGCATGCCTAATTTAATGTGCAACCAATATGCGCGAGAGGTAAGCATGGAAATGGCCTAGATCATGTGGATTGATGTTTACCTGATAATTGTACATGCTTGTTGAACTAGAGACTTAGCATGCGATAGACAGATTATATTTATCCCGCACTAGATGATATAGAGATCATACATGTTTATTCAGTGGCCTATTTATGCGAGATTGGTATATCATAGTGGGAATATTGTAGTATGCTTTGCTACTATATGTTTTACTCTCTTTTATTGTTTCCAAGGACAAAAGCATGCTTGTATGGTCATCTAGTTAGGCCATCTTTTACTGCTGCACTACTTATTGGAACTTGACTTAGGAGAAACCATGCTTTTCCTTTTCTCCTTCTTTGTTAGTCAGGTGGTCAGTGCTGCTCGGGTTCGAGCAGGGGTCTGGGTAGTGTAGTCGGGACTTGGTGTCTGGGACAGGTTGGATTAGTGGTGGGGCTTTGCGGCAACCGCGGATATTGGGCGGTTGACCGGATATTTATTTATGCACTGGATTGGGTATCTGATTTCATTAGTGGATGGAGTTTTCCACTTATCGTTATTTGCATCCGATTGAGGTCGGGTCTTTCTTTAGTGGACAGAGTTTTCCACTTTGATCATAGTCATGATCTAGTCCTGCTATTTAGAGATACTTGCGATATTGATGACAGAGATACTTTACTCGTGTGGGTCGCTCCCCTCGAGTGCCACTCCGGAGTAGGCTTTAGACCGTGTTGGGATCCAGTCAGACCGTGTTGGGTTCCGGTCATTTGGACAGTGGAGATACTGAGTTCGTGAGATTGATGACAAAGCAGGCAGTACCGGGTTTTATACCGGTTCATTTGATTGGGTTTATTTCGGTCAGATACTTTTATTGTCGCACTCGTGTCAGGGGGACCGAGTGGAGTCTAGTAGCTGTGTTTAGACCAGTGCTAGTGTGTGTGGGAACCGTCTGGGGATCGACGGTTGTCCCAAGGTCATTGTGAGTGGTTGACCGTTGTGCGAGAGGCTTAGTGATCTTGAGTTTTGTCACGCCCCGAGTTCAAAAACCAGTGTATAATTTTATTTTATTTTTTTTTTTATTATTATTATTTTTTTTAAATCAGAGTTGCAAAAACAGCCAGGGCAATGACAGACCGCCACATATATAGAAGAGTCCCAATCCCCTATGGAATTGAGCCTTTTCTATATATGCACGACTATCTTGGCAACAATCATCGGAGTACTAACTACGTACTACAAATAATAATACAAATTTCTTTATCATAACTTTACATTAAATACATCTGAATACAACATGAATTAACTATTTCTAAATACACGGCTGTCCAGGGTCAATCTCTATCTCGATACCTCGCCAATTCGTCCCGACATCCCAACACCGGCTCGACCTAAAAAACAGTCACCCAAGGGTGTGAGACACACCGGAGTGTATCCCAGTGGGCACGACGAGCCGAGAAATAGCAGATCGTACCTACTGGTATACAATACTAGCGGATAGTAAAGATCACATTAGGTAAGCATTTATGAAGCGAATGAATAACCAACAGGAATTAGTATAATCTTGACAGGAATATAATGAACCAAGCATGCTGAATAATTATATAGGCAGGTATCAAACAAATGAATATCTTCAAGCCGAAATCAGGAATCATGAGATATGATAAAAGCAGGCTAAACAGGCAACATATGCAATAGATACTGATCATGCTAGAATGTGGAAGTATAAAAACTATGCATCAATCATAAGAATATCAAGTTCCCAATCAATGCCACTCTTGGTCACGAAGACCTCAGGCTCATGCCACTATCTGGCACCTATCGGGCTGACATAACCCCGCACCCACAAGTGCTATCGGGGGGCTCACGGGCCTTTCTCTAGACCACTTTACCGGTAAAGAACAATATCCACGGGGCGCGACCCCGGCAATGTTCGTGAAGTACAGCGGTGCGTGGCGATCAATCATGCTATGCTCAAGCTCTCGGTCCACTGACCGGGTAATCGGCAACAAGCCGGGAAATCCCCACTGGGATGCAACAACAAAGTCAACTGAATCTCAACTCTCATGCAGGAATAATCAACTAAATCTCAACTCTTATGCAAGATCAAAGGCAAATCTCAACTCAACATAAGATCAACAGCAAATCTCAACTCAATCATACAGACCAACCAAACATACAAAACTAAACACATATTTTTTAGAAAACTATTTTGAAACAGGTTTTAGGCCCAAACTTCGAAGAGCAATGCCTTTGTCCTATCAAACAAGAACAGACTCAGGCGACCCTACGACGTTCAGTAAAACATTTAGTTGATTAAAATTATGTGTTCAGCAGTGTAATATTTGATCAACAGGAAAGCAAGCTCAATCATAATGCAAATGCTCAAGCTCTCGGTCCACTGACCGGGTAATCGGCAATAAGCCGGGAAAATCCCCACTGGGATGCAATATCAGAATCAACTGAGTCTCAACTCATATGCAAGAATAAGCAGCAACTAAATATCATGGATCAGATATAATCAGGAAGTACTGATAATCAGGTATATAACCTAGCAAATGACCAATCAGGCATGGCAATGTCCAGAATAATGATATGAATACTGGAAGCACTATGTAAAGCAACAGATAACTGATAAAAGTCATAACTCAGGCGTGAAGCAGTATAAACTGAATCAAAAGGAAGGCGGGCTCAAAGTAATAGTTAAGCTACCAAAAACAGGGGTCCAACCAATACCGTACACAGAGGGCCGAAATGATAAAGCCCGGACCGAAGATAAACCCACCTGTCAAATCGCAGGCGACTAGACTGAATCGACTGTACGCTCAGAACCAGATGCAAACTGGACAGACCTGAATCAAACATATTGATCAGGGATCGATTTTAACTCTAACTTATTTCAAGTCAACTTAACCCTTTTTAGCACTGTTTTCGCTCGTTCTTTCTACTGGAAACTCATTTTAACGAGCCGTCACTTCCAGCAGGTGAATTTTAACTTGCTGAACACCGTGCTCACACATTTGTGGCAGCACGCAACCCGAGGAAAACATCGGGCCATAAAACACTCCTCTAACATAGCCATTTTGCATTTTTGTTTCTCCGGATCATCGAAACCTAAATCTAACGCGAGCATCGCGTCCAGTGACCCCAAATTAGCCAGGAGCTCACTGTTACAGTTTTGCAGACAGCCTAGAACAGACCCAGGACCAAAACACTCCTTTTAGAGCTTGTTTAACTATATCTTTTAATCTAACAGTGCAACCATGAAATAATTTGGAACATAAGTCTTCTGGGAACTCAAGAACACCTAGGCTCACCATTAGGCAGCCCAGAACCTGCTGGATCAAAGAGATCCATGACCTAGCTCACTAACCATTCTCACAATGCTCCAAACATCAGTCCACGTAGATCCATCTTGATCTGAAGTGAGCATCAAGCTCAGGGAACCATTTGAAGCAACTTTCATATTTAACTCGAAACTTAATTCTGTAGAAAATCTCTTTGTGGCATTTAATCAAACACCTAGTGTGCACAATTAACATACAAGTACCCAAGCTATTCCCAGCTTTGGTTCTCAGCAATTACTGGACCAAATCCAGTGAAACTTGAAGGGCATTTAATCAAACACCTAGTAAGCTTCCCGACCAACCCTCCCCGGCCGGAGGTGGCCGGAGCGCCGGCGGCCGCATTTGAATCCCATCTCGGGTCATCCATGGCATCATGACTTTCATGATGCATGGTTGCACTCCCCTTGGTCCCAGCAACATTTCTAGGCATGTGGCCGGCGTCGGAGAAGCTCGCCGGCGCCGGAGCAAGAAGCTCGGCCAACAAGCAAAATTCCCGAAACTAGGGTTTCGATCTGCGAGATGGATACTCAACCAAAGTTGCTGAAACTTTGCAGGATTGATCTATGGACCCTACAGTTCATGCCCATGATTTTATTTTTCAATTTGGTTTAGTGGTTGCCGAGTTCTCTCGAGGCGGAGCTATTCTAGGTTTCCGGCCAACTATCTCTCCCGCCGGCCATGCAACATGCATGGGGGGCTCGGGCTGTGCAGGGAGCATCCTAAGAGCCAAATTAGGCTTCTGCTATGGGTCTAGGGTGCAATCAACCGTTGGTTTGGAGTCCTTACCTTAGCCGGAGTTGTTGAAGAAATGAGGAAGCCGGTTCTCTCTTCCCCTTCCTTGCGCAACCTCGGCCAACTCCCAGAATACTCCACAGGTACAGAGGAGCTCCTCAGGGACTGAAAATCAACCTTTAAGTGAAGTTGGTTCCAACCTTCTCCTTTCTCTCTCTCGACCGAGTTCTATCTTTGGATTTTCTTTCTTGGGGATGCCTTGCTCCGGCCACCACAGCTTCTAAGTTTATGCTGGTGGCACAGGGAAGTGGTGGAGAGACCTTGGGACAGAAAGTGGCTCTTCGTTTTCCCCCCACAAAGCTCCCAAAGAACCAAGCTTATTAATGGGTTATTTCTCCTTTCTTTGACCACCACCCACCAGCAACCCTTCCAACTTCCTTAGTGGCTTTCGTGGGCTCCTCAGGTTGGCAGAAGCCCAATCAACAAAGTCCCAAGGGCTTTGGCCCAAGAACATCCAAAACATTTGAAGAAAAAGCGATAATTCGACACTTTTCACGCATTTTGAGACAACCTGATCGTCGAATTGCGAAACAACTTCGCCACGACGTCCGGCTCGTCGAGACCTTCAAAATAGGCTATTCATTTGTTTGATTTGGTGCTCGTATGAAATCTCGGGCCAACTAGTTCGGTAAAGTGCGGTACAATGCACGCACTCCGATGCACCCGGGTCACCAAACGCGAAAACCGTCAGTGCCATTGTGCTCAGAACGTCGAAATTAGCTAGGTTCGACTACTCATACCCCTATGTCAGGGTTTCAGATAGTAGATCGGCCGCTAGCGGTCGAAAGGGGATTTAAAATATAGAATTACTATCCACAACTTAAGTTGTGGGACCCGTTTCTTCTTCGCTGTTTTGCGGAAGATCCGACCGTCAGATCGTCGACAAGTGAATATGAAACTTCCATGTTTCGACGAGACGATCGCAATGGTGCTCTCGGATTTTCGAGATCAGGCCCCGATCAAAAGTCGATATTTCTGGGCCACTATTGATCCACTATGTCCCCAAATTTTGCCAAAATTACTAATTTTATAAATTCCAAAGTAAATTTAAAGTCTTTAAATTTTCTAGATTACTACAAGTTTATCCGTTCTGAGAGAGAGCGTGGATTTTGACTATAGCCTACATGAGCCACTACTCGATAGCGAGTTAGTCCGTTTGGACGCTCTACGTAATTCCTGCCCGTCATCGGGAGGTGGTCGTAGGTGGGGCGCAGGTTTGACTGGACCAGATGTGGCAGTCAGCTCGATTGGGTCGATTGTGCACTTCATGTGCTAGTGGTTGCATAACATTCTTTGATTCTCCCCTCTTGAGCATTTAGATGGAGGCTTGGTAGCTGTTAGGTGACATCAGCGTTCTGTTCAGTTCCCACTTCTTTGGGTATTTTTGCGTCTCTTGAGGACTTGGTGGGCAGACCGTCGGGTCTGGCAGTGGTACCCACTGAGAACTCCCTTTTTGGTGTAGTTCTCACACCCTTTGGGGGTTTTCCCCCTCCTTTTTCCTTCCTCTCCTTTGTTTTGCAGAGTCTTAGCGGGTGTTGCTGATTCTGCGGTTGTTGATCGAGGCGAGGGAGTCGCGAGCTAGATCCCTACCCATCGTTGGAGAGTAGCGGTACCCCTTCAGAGGAGATCTTCAGTAGACTAGTTGTTTTATTTTTCCTTTTTTGAGAGACTGATGTAGTGAGGATATATTATGTATCGAGAGACTGTACACTGTTGTATTTATTGGAGATACCTCCCTGTTGAGCTATGAGTTTTGTATCTGAGGATATTGTACGACTATCATTTTTGGGAGGTGGACATTGTTGTATTATTTCCAGTTGTACAGTGATTGATTTTAGTTTTACAGCAGTTTTATCTTATAGCTCTGATCTTTGTTAGCTGTAGTACTTTTCTTGCAGGTAGGACGCTTCGCCTATGCGGGGTTTGGCATAGGTGGCGGATCTGTTGGCGAGCCCGGGTCGAAGTTTCGACCCCCGGGCGTGACAGATTAGAGTGGTATCAGAGCCTAGGTTGTAGGTCATGGTGGACTTAGAAACCCTAGGCTTATGGTTTGACCCTTGGTTGACTTCGTGAGAGTCGTGATTTTTAGCGAGAGTCCTGATTGAGTTTTATACCTCTCCCAAGGGACGGGAAGAGAGATTGGCATGTTTATTCTCCTAAGTGATTATGTTGGCTGCAGACAACGTAATGCTGTGGAACGGGTGACATGCTTTAGACTTTTGCTGGATTGGGTCGAGCGTTGTTTTGTGTTGTTTTGTGGTTTCGTCGTGGCGAGCGGTGTCTCCCCGACGCTGGGTTTTGACCTGTGTGCATCCTGTCATAGCAGTTGAGCTTGAGCAGTTGGTTTTGGGCCGGTTACCCGGATTGAGGTCAGAGAACTCCGGACCCAGATGACAGGATTGTCAGAGGCTTATCAGCGACCGAGTGAGCAGCTGGTCTTGGTGACACAGTTGTCGGAGCACTGAGTAGCCCCCTCTGTGCCAATGTTTAGTGTCGAGGCACCGAGGCAGGGTGGATAGTTGACGGCAGAGGAGCTGTGGGACATGATCGATCTATTGAGCCAGATTTGGCAGATGATCCACCCCGACTCGTAAGATTGAGTTTGGAGCCTTTGGAGGCAGAGTCGTGGTTGGTGGTGATGGAGTGATCAATTGAGAGCCTCCCTGTGCTGGAGAGTTTTTGGCAGTTGTTGAACTGCGCTCTCCAGGTTCGAGGGACGAGGCACATAGGATATGTGGCTGGGAGTGGATTGCGCCAGGATACCTTTCAGTTCATTCAGTACCTCCGTTATAGATTTTGACGCCTTGTTGGAGTAGGCATTGTGTATGGAGCGTGGCGCTGCAGTTCCTTTGGATAGGGATCTGCCGCCAGGGGCGAGTTTTGGATATTGGCGCTTGGAGCCGGGTGATGGAGGACAGATCAACCGGCAGAGGTATTTCTGATTTCTCCTTCCAGGATAACGGGTTCCCGAGATGCCAGAGATCGGGTGGACCCCGATGGTAGCATCAGCATCTATATCAGAGTGGCGCAGCGGTAGCGTGGATTTGTTATCTGCGGAGGACCTTATTCGTCGCCTCAATGTGATCAGAGACAGAAGTCGTGCTCCCTCGTGTATAGTCCTGATTTTCAGGCAGATTGAGCGACAACCACTTGCTTTGAGCGGATGAATCTGTGCCGCCCGGTTGGAGGGCGCCACGGTAGTGGATCGAGTTGTCGCAAGTGTGATTTCATCACAGCAGCCGGAGTTAGAACATGTTGCATTCCTGCATGGACTAGAGGCAGAATTATTACCACGTGCACTAGAGGTACAGGTTTTTGTTGTTGTTGTGCATGTGGAGGAGACTTTTGGATCATGTCTAGTGCAGTTGAGACTGCGAGTTACCGGCAGACTTATTGGTAATTGTGGCAGTTCGGTATTTTGACCAGGTGCTTAAGATTGATTGGCACAATGCCACAGGATGTTTGACTGCGGAAAGATAAGACTTTGACCTTCTACGAGGCAAACGAGAGAAGGCTCGGTTGTTGAGACAGTTAGAACACACACGTTTTTCGCGTGACAGTGTGTGAGGTGCTTACGGCGGCACCGGGACTCAAGGATATCTTTGTTGCCCATGAGATCCCGAGTGTGAATTCACCTTGGTCGTTGGCAATGCCGCCGGTTAGGGAGATAGAGATTGCGTTTGATGTGGTTTGGGGGACCGCGCCACCCTCGACAGCACCTCATTGGATATCGCCTGTAGAGCTGAGAGAGCTGATGGCGCGGTTGCAGGATCTAATGGATCGAGGAGTCTGTTTGACCAAGTGCCACGCCGTTGATATACGGCGGTGATGCCACGCCGTTGGTATACGATGGTGATGCCACGTCGTTGATACACGACTGTGAGGGTCCTTTTATGGTTCGGGTGTAGACAGGTCCGGGTGGTATCTAGGACCTTTTGATGGAGCTATACTCCGGCAGTTATTGTATAATGCGAGTACCTACTCGGAATCAGACAGCCGAGGACTTCGCTTGATGCCGTTCGGGACACGGTAAGGGCATTATGAGAGCATGGTGAGGCCAAACGGAATAATTAATGCCCCGTTGTCTTTGAGATGTGAGGAATTGTGTGTTCCAGTTGTACTTGGACGGATTGGGAGTAGTGTACCCCGATGATATTCTGATTTACTCCCAGAGCGACTTGGAGCACGAGAAGCACTTGTGGAAGTGCTAGCATGCCTGTGTGGATGAAGTTGTATGCCAAGTTATTAAGGTACAAGTTTTAGCTCCAAGTGCATGACTTCTTGGATCACCTTATTCTAGCCGTTGGAGCGGCGATGGTACCCGACCAAATGGATGTTATTCGAGTTTGACTGAGACCAACATTTATCCTTGAGGTGAGGAGCTTCTTAGACTTGGCAGTGCCGGGAGAGCATGGCCAATGGATAATGAGACTGATGCCAGCGCCAATGCTAGTGTTTCCAGTGTTGAGAGATGGATTTGTGTGTTTTGGTGATGCCTCCCATTGTGGCTGTAGAGTTACCGTGGGTTGATTTTCGGTCCACACTTCATTAGTCCAACCTTATGAGTGTTGTGGCAGGACGAACCGCTGTTTTGCAGGCAGCTTGGACCCCACGGTTGAGCCTTTCAGTACGCCTTTTACTTCCAGCTTTGATTGATATACCTGGGCGTAGGCCATGCCTGCTTAGCTATCAGTCCTGATTACTCAACAATTATGTTCTATACTATATGGTAGATAAGATTTCAGCTTTAGTTTACAGTTTCTACCGTGCGGCATCAGTGGAGCCTACAGCTTTCAGCATCTTGAATGGGATTTACGCGGATTGTCGTTGCTGGTTCGAATTTTTTATCGCGAGTTTGGGCATCAGCGTTATGATCGCCTTCCGAGCCAGTTTTGTCACGCCCCCGGGGGTTTTTGAGTCTATCAAAGCGGAAAATTGCGTGTATTATTTTTTTTTCTTTTTTAAGAAGGTAACTTAAACCTCATCCCCGGTGCGTGCCAGACCGCCACATACACAAATTCTCTCTGCCCACGGACAGAGTCTCCTTTGTATATGCACGGCGTCTTATTTACAACATCATACATCAACCATCACCCATACAATAGACATACATCGTCAAACAGAGTACAGTAATTTAACTAATGTTATAAAAGCGGCGCACCGTTTGGAAAGGATAAAACCAGCGGTTGCAAAACCCGTGCCCACACGGCACTTCGTTTTGGGAAAACATTTTCGAAATCATTTGGTTTATCATAAAAATGTGCCGCGTATGAAAACATCCCTGAAACTAATTAAAACGCATAGGTACATCTCATCCACAGTGCTATCTAATACATGCCCACGACTAATAAGATCCACAAGCAAATGAACTAATTAAAGCATAAGGAAGACGAGATAAAAACCCAAGTATCCTGACTACGGTCCTCGCAACGCAGTCTCACCGCCCTCCCGGCTAACGCACCTCGTAACAACTGTCACGGAGTGGGTAAAGTCAGTGACAAACAAAGTAGATGTCTAATAACAATAAGGAATAAGGAGCAAACCACATACACCGGAACCTTTCGCTAAAACCCTGCACATAATTAAGCTGGGCACCAACCCCAGATTTACCAATTAAGTTGGGCACCAACCCCAGAGTACCTATCGGGGAGACTAAAGTCTCCCCTCGTGCGCAAACACCTTTTTGATGCTTTTAACCCCTTCACGGTGCTGGTGTGCTATTTTCAGCAGGCGCGAAGAGGTCCTCACGGCACCCACCCCTTTGTGAGGTACACGGGTCAAAAAGAGACCACTTCTCCATAAAAGTACTCCCATGCGGAGGCCAATCCGCCTGTGAACGTTCAGCATCCGAAACGGATTTGCCGAGATCGGCGTGTATTGAGCACCGCGACCGTAGCCGCTTCAATTGTTAGATAAAATACAATTATGCGAAAGGTTAAACTGTCCATCTAATTTGTTAGACAAATTAAGAGCATTTTAATGATGATAGATGCACTTACTGCACTTGTTGCACTTATCGCAACCGTACCCACCTAGTTGAAGAGAAGTCGGAACACCTGAATCCTTCGCGCACGCCCGCTGCGCTCCTGGACCTAAAGAAAGTCCGTAAGGATAACTATAGTCAAAAACGTGTACTAACATCCCGAAACAAAAGACCCAATTTACTCTTTTCGACGGAAAAGTCCAACACCGTCCGGGTTGACGAAAACCGGAAATCCGGCGCCGCTGTCGTCGTCCGTCGGAGCCCCGCGCGGTTCGGAACCGCGCGGCGTTTCTCCGCGGCAACGCCCACGCGGCGCGGTGCCTCGCGCGGGTGTTGCCCGTGCGGCGGCCGCGCGGCGCCCGCGCGGTTGCGGGTCCGTGTGGGTGCCGCCCGCGCGGCAGCCGCGCGGCGCCCATGCGGTGCCCGCGCGGTTGCGGGTCCGCGTGGGTGCCGCCCGCGCGGTAGCCGCGCGGTGCCCGCGCGGTTGCAGGTCCGCGTGGGTGCCGCCCGCGCGGTAGCCGCGCGGTGCCCATGCGGTGCACGCGCGGTTGCGGTTCCGCGTGGGTGCCGCCCGCGCAGTAGCCGCGCGGCGCCCTTACGGTGCCCGCGCGGTAGCCGCGCGGCGCCCATGCGGTGCCCACGCGGTTGCGGGTCTGCATGGGTGCCGTCCGTGCGGTAGCCGCGCGGCGCCCATGCGGTGCCCGCGCGGTTGCGGGTCCGCATGGGTGCCATCCGTGCGGTAGCCGCGCGGCGCCCATGCGGTGCCCGCGCGATTGCGGGTCAGCGTGGGTGCCGCCCGCGCGGTAGCCGCGCGGCGCCCGCGCGGGTATGGCCCGTGCGGAGCCCGCGCGGTGCCCGCGCGGTCCCGTCGCCGCTTGCGGCGACGGTGGCCGTCCGCGACTCTCCCCCGCGCGATGCCCTAGCGGCACCGCCCGCCTCCGCCGTCCGTTCCGTGCCCTAGCATGGCGACGATGACGGCGACGGCGACGGATACGACGGAGAAACCCAAGAACTCAAACAAAAAGGACGACGGAAAAATCCCAAATAATTTGTAACAATTATTTTACTAACCGAAGATCGACGGGAAGGTTGTCCGGTCGCGTTCTTGCCTTCAATTCGAAGTCCGGGAAGATCGGGCTCCTTCTCTTTCTCCTTTCCCTTTCTTCCGGCTAGGGTTCCGTCTTTTCCTTTTTCTCTTCTCACCGATTAGGGTTTTTTATTTTTCTTTTCTTTTCTTTCCGATAATCGGGATCCCTTATATAGCTCGTATTATATCTTTAATTAATTTCCTCTTTAATTCATACGTATGAGAATTCTATTTTCCGTCATCGGATAATTAATTAACTAATTAATTATCCCCTACGAAATAACCCACCTTATCTCTAACGGGTGCAAGATATTTTGCACGGATTCCGATGCATGACTAATCACCGTATCACTAGGAATTCCGTTCCGGGAGATCCCGATATCGGATTTCAGATCCAATCGCACCGTCGGCCTTCTTTTTCCGCGCCCTATCGCAGAAAAATACCAGCACCACACACCGGCCAACTTTTAAGAATTGAATAATTTTATTTCCCTTAAAGGCTTAAATGACTATATGTGGGTCAAAAATACCCCTAAGGGCCGGATCACTACAAGTTTTCAGTCCCGTTCACCGACGGTTTGGCCCCCGTCAGGGTGTCCTTTATTAGTTGAGAGATCGACTTCGACCCGTGGGTCCGTTGGGGTTATGTTGGCATGTTGAGTGACCAACTGTGGCATGAGATTGTGTCTCTTGAGGATCCCTTTTGAGGGTAGCCCGCGGTTGAGTAGTCCACTAGGGTGATTTTGGATCGGGAAGTAACTGAGAGAAGACCCCAGCTTATTGGATTCTTTTCCTTATTGGATGAATGTGTGGGTATGCTTCGGGTCGCCTTGTTGAGATTGGCACCAGGATGTGGTTTGGTGCGTGTTGCGCTGGTGGTTATTTTGTTTCCCCTAGCTTATGATGGAGCCCCTGTATTGTTTCACGTCTCAGCTCAGGAGTGTTTTGCTTTTGGATCCCTCGCTCGTGATTGACTTGCCCCTTTGAGATCTGTGATTGTTGGAGTACGAGGGACGCCCGTTGTGATTTCTGGCTCGAGAGATGAGAGAATTGCACATCGGGCCATGTCGTACTTGTGAGGACCCGGAATTCCCACGTTTGGATTACTGTTGGATCTGCGGCTTCCGGAGACCCATGTTGGGTGTTAGAGGTGTTTGCGCGCATATTGGACCCAAGATTTGGACTCGGCATGAAAAACGGATCAAGTTTGCTCTTCCGGGAATTTTTGGTAAATTTTAGAAGTGAAATTTGGCAAATCGGACATCGGATTTGGATTCAGCGCGCGAAAACGGTCAAGATGGACTATTTACTTATATTTTTCGGAGCTCGGATGACCCGGCACGGATTTCGAGGCGTGGGGTTACTGTTCCGGCGGCCGGAGTTGCGCCGGCGGCGGCGGCGGACGGCGGAGCGCGGCGGCGGGCCGAGGAGAGGCCGGTCGGTCCACCGCGGGAGTCGTGCACCGGGCGCGGGCCACGTGGCGAGCTCCGGTTGGCCGGCGCAGCACGCGCGGTCCACGCAGTGGCGCGGGTGCACGGTGGACCGGGTGCGGACGCGTGGCGGACTTTGGTTGGCGGGTTCTGGTGCGCGCGGTCCACGCGGCGGGAGGCTGGTGCCTCGGGGCGCGTGCCCGACGTGCGGCAGCGGGAGGCGCGGTCGCGCACGTGGGCGCGGCGTGGGCGCGGTCGGGGGCGACGTGGGGGTGCCACGTGGCGCCCCGTGGTTGGTCGGGCGCAGCCGCGCACGTTCACGTGTCGGGACACGTGGCGTCGCGCGGTTCGCGGGCGCACGTGCGCCGGGCGCGGGGAGCGCGTCTGGGCCACGTGGCGGCCCGTGAGGGATTCGGGCGCGCACAGTAAAGGGCCGGGCCCGTTACTGTAGCAGCCCGAATACCCCGGGCGCCCGAACTTTGGGCCAAAAGTCCAAAATCTGGATTTTTCGGGCTGGGCCTATAAATAGGCAGTTGGCTGAGGCTTTTTGCCCCCTTTCCCGAGCTCCCCTGCCCATGGCCCCTTTAGGAAAGTTGTAGAACTTTGTGCTGCGCATCTTCTGGCAGAGGCCCGGATTTTTTGGAAGCCGCGGCGTCGACGATTTCGGCATCGGAGCGCAGTGTGGCGATCTTTCATCGGAGGCCCGTTATCGTCGCAGTTTGATCTGAGAGGTCCACAGAGCTACTCCGTCAGTATTTTTGGACGATTTCTGCGGCGTTGGAATCACGAGAGGTACGCCTTCGATTTCCGTGTTGATTACCTTGATTGATTCTGAGTTCTTGGCACGGTTTACGAGGCATTTCTGAGCCACTGTTTTGCTGGTGGAATTCTGGACAGCGGAGGCTTGCCGGAATTTTATCTCCGCACTCGAGCATCAGATCGAGACGAGCCTATACACTTTTTGGATCTACTCGTCGCGAGGATTATCATCGTATTTTTTTGGGATTTTTCGGAGGCTTGCCCGAAGGTATACTGTTTCCCCTTTTACTGTGCAGAGTTTTACAGTTGTGTGGTTGTGAGTGTTTGCGCACCTGTACTGTGGAATTTGTAACTCGGCCTACGGGGCTCGGAATTGAACGTGCTGGTACCCGTTTCGAAGGTCTCGACGAGACGATCGCTGTGATATTTATTTCAGAATTTTTGGAGCCTTATCTGCAGGTGAAAAATGGACATCTTTGAGGCTGAATTTTAGAGTGTGATTATTTGGGTAATTTATGGGGTTTAGGTGTAACTTTGGACTGTATGTTGTACCCAGGAGAGTTTGCGGGTATTGCTGGACCCGTTGGAGTTGGAGATTTGGGATTCTGGGTATTTTCAGCTGTGGAACTCCGGACAGTCAGCTTTTTCAGGTGGGTGGCCTTGTCTTCACGACCTATGGACTGTGCATTAATTCTATCTGTGTAGGGACTTGCATGTTACAGATGTGTTTTATATAGCATGCTAGATTATAGGAATTGATGTTCCTGATGTTGATAGATCATCATGTATTTATTGTCCTTCCCTACAAGCTGTTGATTATTGTTATCTTGGAATTTGACCTAGCACCCCTGTCATATGATTGCATGTGTAACCAGACTGGTAGAAAACCCTCACTTGGGCTAGGGTTATTTTCTGCTTTAGACATCCACACTTCTATCTTTCCTGGACATAGTGTTCTTCCTCGCCCGGGTAGTGGGCCGAGTGGTCAGGAGTTATCTTTTAGTGTGGGATGCATGTTACACTCGTGCTTGGGAGCAGAGTGGCGTCTGGTAGATGTAGTTGGTTGTTCATCTGTAGCGGGAGCCGTTTGGGTAGACGGTGGTCCCGAGATGTTTTATTTTTCTTGTTTTATCTGTCGCCGCTGTGCTAGTGGCAGCGGTAGATCAGTGTTAGCAGAACCTTAAACCCAGAACCTTTTTGGACACACATATGATTTTTGTCAACCAAATATTTTCTTCCAAGCATCGTAGGGTCGCCTGAGTCTGTTCCTGTTTGATTGGACGAAGGCATTAGCCCTTCGAGGCTTAGATATAAAACTTGGTTTCAACTGTTTTCCTAAGCAGAACTAAAAATCATTAAATATGGATTTCTTACAGATCAGATGGCTTCAGTAAGAAATGTCACAGTTTTTCCTATAAATTAACCACCGAGATGATTCGAGTGGTCTGGGTTCTAAGGTCTGCCTTTTCTTGGGACGAGAACAACGAGAGGCTATGCCTAGAGCCTGTTCTTGTTTGATTTGGGGTTGTAGGTTCTAGTCTTTCGGTGTTCCCGGACCCTCCATTGGGTCAGTGGTTGAGATGTTCGGCCTGTTTGGCCTGTTGAGTCAGCTGTTCGCAGTGGATGCGATGTCGGCCTGTTGAGGCAGTTGTTCGCAGTAGATGCGACGTTTGGCCTGTTTGGCCTGTTGAGACAGTTTCTCGCAGTGGATGCGACTTGGTGCCATGAGTTGGCAGAGTGTGATCTAGAGGTTGTTTCTCTCATTTAGTGGTGGAGGTGGTTCTCCCACTTAGCCTTGAGGATCTTGGGGTTCTGGTAGATCAAGTCGTGGAGGTTTCCCGACTCAGCCATGGTCGTGCATTTATCAGATTGGGTCGTTGAGGGTTCTCCGACATAGCTGTGAGAGTGTGTTGGGCTATTCCTGTTCGAGTCGAGGTTCTTTTTCCGACTGAGTTGTGCTTTGAGCTTGGAGTTACCGATCTGTTTGATCGTGGATCATAGCCTGCATGAGCCACATTTGAGCTTGACAGAGATACTTTACAGAGATACTGAGATGGGTTACTTTTTACTCGAGCGGGTCGCTCCCCTCGAGTGCCACTCCGGAGTAGGCGAGACCGGGTTGTTATACCGGCGTGAGATTGAGCTTTTCTATCGCGACTTGTCGTTGCATTTGTCCCTCTGGCTGTGCTGGTGTTGGCAGTCATGGACGCCCTACGTAAGTCCGCTCCTTCGGGACGTAACGGCAGTAGATCCTACGTAAGTCCGCTCCTCCGGGACGTAACGGCAGTAGATCCTACGTAAGTCCGCTCCTCAGGGACGTAACGGCAGTAGGTTGGCGCAGGCTTGACTGGACCCGAGGAGGCAGTCAGTTCAGATTGAGTGATCAGAGATGAGAGTTAGTTGTGGCATCATGTTCTTTCTGTCCCACTCTTTGAGCATCTAGATAGAGGCATAGTAGCTGTAGAGTTTACTTTTCCCAGCTTTCCTTACAGCACTGCTTTTGTTACTTTATGCCTCTAGTGGACTTAGTGGGCAGACCGTCGGGCTTGTTGGCGGCACCCACTGAGAACTACTTGGGACGTAGTTCTCACACCCGTCGTGGTGTCTTTTCCCACAGGAACTTCTACTCCAGTTCCTGTTGTTCCTGTTGCTGATCCTTCTGACCGAGGCGAGGGAGTCGCGAGCTAGTTCCCTACCCGTCGTTGGAGTGTAGCGGTACCCCTTCAGATGAGAGCTTCAGTAGATTAGTTATTTTATTTTCCTCCTTTGAGAGACTGTTGTAGTGAGGATTGTTATGTTTTGAGAGCCTGTACACTGATGTATTTATTGGAGATACCTCCCGGTTGAGTCCTGAGTTTGTATATGAGGATTCTGCATGATTATCATTTTTGGGAGACGGACATTGTGGTGTTATTTCCAGTTGTACAGTGATTGATTTAGTTATACAGCAGATTTTTTATTTATAGCTCTGATATCTGTTTAGCTGTAGTACTTTTCTTGCAGGTAGGACGCTTCACCTATGCGGGTTTGGCATAGGTGGCGGATCTGTTGGCGAGCCGGGTCGCAGTTTCGACCCCGGGGCGTGACAGATTAGAGTGGTATCAGAGCCTAGGTTGTAGGTCATTGAGGACTTAGAAACCCTAGGCTTGTGGTTGGACATTAGGATGACTACGTGAGAGTCGTGACTTTTAGCGAGAGTCCTGATCGAGTTTTGTACCTCTCCCATGAGACGGGATGAGTGATTGGCATGTTTGTGCTCCTAAGCGATTATGTTGGCTGCAGACGACATAATGCTGTGGAATTGATAACATGTCTTAGACTTTCGCTGGATTGGGTCGTATGGTTGTTGTGTCCTGATGTTTGTTATTGTGCAGTGGTCTACGATGCTTGTGAGACGTCGTGCTGTGAGGAATGCGCTTTCCGCATCTGATTAGTAACCCGAGCAGCGGGAGGCAGAGCTATCAGAGCAGAGCGAGACCCAAGAGCAATGGATCCAGATGGCACAGATGTCGGAGGCTGTCCGATGCCAGGAGGAGGCCATGGAACGTTCGATGCGCTTGTGGAGCAGAGAGCGTAGTTAATTGCAGTACCGCTTGAGTGTCATCCAGTACCTTCTTCCTTTGCAGTGGTATCTTCAGTTGTACCAGTGGCGCCGATGGAGCGAGCAGCCCCCTCCGTGCCGACGAGCTGTGCCGAGGCACCGAGGCAGGGTGGATAGTGGATAGTAGCTGAGCTTCGGGACGTCATTGGCCGATGGAGCCAGTCCCAGCAGTCTGAACCCTTCCGATTCACAGGTTTGAGTTGGAGCCTTTGTAGGCAAAATTGGGGTTGGTGGTGATTGAGAGACTATCTGAGAGCCTTCATGTGCTAGGGAGTTTATACAGTTGTTGAACTGCACGCTCCAGGTTTCGAGGGACGAGGCGCATAGGATATGTTTGACGGGGAATGGTTTGCACCAGGATACCTTTCAGTTTAGTTGGTCCCTCCATTACGGATTATTGGCGCTTCGATGGAGGAGGCATTTCTGATATTCTTTTCCTGGATAACGGGTTCCCGAGATGCCAGAGTTTGGGCGGGTCCCGATAGCAGCATCAGCATCTACACCAGAGGGGCGCGACAGTAGCATGGTTTGGCTGTCTGCGGAGGCCCGCATTTGTGATCCCTGTGTGAGCAGAGTCAGAGGTCGTGCTCCTATGTGGATAGTCTAGATATTTTTTTCGACAGACTGGACATTGACGTCGAGGTAGACTGAGCGACGACCACCTACATCGAGCGGATGAGTCTGTGCCGCCCGGTTGGAGGGCGCCACAGCAGCGGACCGGGTTGTCACCGGCATGATTTCCTTACAGCAGTCTGAATTGGTAATTGTGGCAGTTCAGTGTTTTGACCCAGTGCTTGGGATTGGTTAGCACAGTGTCACAGGATGTTTGGCTGCGGAGAGAGAGGATTTTGACCTTCTATAAGGCAGACGAGAGGAGGCTTGGTTGTCGAGATTGCTAGAGCACACAGGCTATAGTGACAGTGTGAGAGGTGCTTACGGCGGCCCTGGGACTCAAGGATATCCCTGTTGCCCACGGGATCCCAGGTGAGATTTCACCTAAGCTGTTGATGATGCCACCGGTTAGGGAGACAGAGATTGCGGTTGACGTGGTTCGGGGAACCGCGCCACCCTCGACAGCACCTCATTGGATATCGCCAGTGGAGCAGTTAGAGAGCTGATGGCGAAGTTACAGGATCTGATGGATTGGGGGTTCATTGTGACTTGAGCACTTGCAGGTCCGGATATTATTTAGGACATTTTGGGGGAGTCCTACTCTGACAGTCATTGTATGATGCGGGTACCTATATGGAATCATACAGCTGAGTATTTTGCCAAGACGGCGTTTAGGACACGGTAGGGGCATTGTGAGCTCTCAGTGAGGCCAATTGGATTGATTAATGCCCTGCCGCTCTTATGAATTGAGGAATTGTGCTCCAGCTGTACTTGATGAACTGGTAGCAAGATTCTTCAGGAATTTTATGGTTTACTCCCAGAGCGACTTGGAGCACGAGGAGCACTTGTGGATGTGCTACCAGGCCTGTGTGGACGAAGCTGTATGCCAGGTTATTGAGATACAAGTTTTAGCTTTAGAAGCTTACCTTCTTGGGTCACCATGTGTTAGCCGTAGGAGCGGCGGTGGAATTCCGGCCAATGTGGATGCTATTTGAGTTTGGCTGAGATCAACATTTATTGTTGAGGTGAGGAGCTTTTTGGATTTGGCAGTGCCAGGAGAGTATGGCGAATGGATGATGAGACTGGTACTAGCGTCGATTTTAGCATCGCCAGTGATGGGAGATGGATTTGCGTGTCACAGTGATGCCTCCCATAGTGGCTTTGGAGTTACAGTAGATTATTGTTGAGGAACAGGGCTCGTGGTTGTGTCCCTGAGGGTCCCTTTTGACGGTACACTGCGGTGAAGCAGTCCCTGCGGATGGTCAGGATCCTAGAGTGATTGAGCGAGGACCCTAGCCGATTAGGGCTTCTCTTCTTTGGATGACCGTATGGGTATGTCTCGGATCGCCTGGTTGAGCTGGCACCAGGGAGCGGTGTTGGTGCGTGCTACATTGGTTGTTCTCTCTTTTCCCCCAGCCTTTTGTTGGCGTGCGTGATGGTCCTTCCACGTCTCAGCAGGAGTGTTAGGCTTGTGGATTCCTCGCCCGTGATGGACTCGTTTCCTTTGAGATCTGCGAGTACTTGTGGTACGAGGGACGCCCGTTGCGAATTCTGGCACGTGAGATGAGAGAATTGCGCAACCGGGCCATGCCGTACTAATTACTATTTTGTCGAGGAGTAATCACGGGGAGTGAGTAGCGACTGGGGAGTTGGAGACTGTGTTGTTGGATGCTTACCCTTAGCTTTGAACTCCCTTTTGAGCCGTGTTTGTTTCGAGGACGAAACTTTCTTTTAGTGGGGGAGGATGTGAGGACCCGGAATTCCCACGTTTGGATTACTGTTGGATCTGCGGCTTCCGGAGACCCATGTTGGGTGTTAGAGGTGTTTGCGCGCATATTGGACCCAAGATTTGGACTCGGCATGAAAAACGGATCAAGTTTGCTCTTCCGGGAATTTTTGGTAAATTTTAGAAGTGAAATTTGGCAAATCGGACATCGGATTTGGATTCAGCGCGCGAAAACGGTCAAGATGGACTATTTACTTATATTTTTCGGAGCTCGGATGACCCGGCACGGATTTCGAGGCGTGGGGTTACTGTTCCGGCGGCCGGAGTTGCGCCGGCGGCGGCGGCGGACGGCGGAGCGCGGCGGCGGGCCGAGGAGAGGCCGGTCGGTCCACCGCGGGAGTCGTGCACCGGGCGCGGGCCACGTGGCGAGCTCCGGTTGGCCGGCGCAGCACGCGCGGTCCACGCAGTGGCGCGGGTGCACGGTGGACCGGGTGCGGACGCGTGGCGGACTTTGGTTGGCGGGTTCTGGTGCGCGCGGTCCACGCGGCGGGAGGCTGGTGCCTCGGGGCGCGTGCCCGACGTGCGGCAGCGGGAGGCGCGGTCGCGCACGTGGGCGCGGCGTGGGCGCGGTCGGGGGCGACGTGGGGGTGCCACGTGGCGCCCCGTGGTTGGTCGGGCGCAGCCGCGCACGTTCACGTGTCGGGACACGTGGCGTCGCGCGGTTCGCGGGCGCACGTGCGCCGGGCGCGGGGAGCGCGTCTGGGCCACGTGGCGGCCCGTGAGGGATTCGGGCGCGCACAGTAAAGGGCCGGGCCCGTTACTGTAGCAGCCCGAATACCCCGGGCGCCCGAACTTTGGGCCAAAAGTCCAAAATCTGGATTTTTCGGGCTGGGCCTATAAATAGGCAGTTGGCTGAGGCTTTTTGCCCCCTTTCCCGAGCTCCCCTGCCCATGGCCCCTTTAGGAAAGTTGTAGAACTTTGTGCTGCGCATCTTCTGGCAGAGGCCCGGATTTTTTGGAAGCCGCGGCGTCGACGATTTCGGCATCGGAGCGCAGTGTGGCGATCTTTCATCGGAGGCCCGTTATCGTCGCAGTTCGATCTGAGAGGTCCACAGAGCTACTCCGTCAGTATTTTTGGACGATTTCTGCGGCGTTGGAATCACGAGAGGTACGCCTTCGATTTCCGTGTTGATCACCTTGATTGATTCTGAGTTCTTGGCACGGTTTACGAGGCATTTCTGAGCCACTGTTTTGCTGGTGGAATTCTGGACAGCGGAGGCTTGCCGGAATTTTATCTCCGCACTCGAGCATCAGATCGAGACGAGCCTATACACTTTTTGGATCTACTCGTCGCGAGGATTATCATCGTATTTTTTTGGGATTTTTCTGAGGCTTGCCCGAAGGTATACTGTTTCCCCTTTTACTGTGCAGAGTTTTACAGTTGTGTGGTTGTGAGTGTTTGCGCACCTGTACTGTGGAATTTGTAACTCGGCCTACGGGGCTCGGAATTGAACGTGCAGGTACCCGTTTCGAAGGTCTCGACGAGACGATCGCTGTGATATTTATTTCAGAATTTTTGGAGCCTTATCTGCAGGTGAAAAATGGACATCTTTGAGGCTGAATTTTAGAGTGTGATTATTTGGGTAATTTATGGGGTTTAGGTGTAACTTTGGACTGTATGTTGTACCCAGGAGAGTTTGCGGGTATTGCTGGACCCGTTGGTGTTGGAGATTTGGGATTCTGGGTATTTTCAGCTGTGGAACTCCGGACAGTCAGCTTTTTCAGGTGGGTGGCCTTGTCTTCACGACCTATGGACTGTGCATTAATTCTATCTGTGTAGGGACTTGCATGTTACAGATGTGTTTTATATAGCATGCTAGATTATAGGAATTGATGTTCCTGATGTTGATAGATCATCATGTATTTATTGTCCTTCCCTACAAGCTGTTGATTATTGTTATCTTGGAATTTGACCTAGCACCCCTGTCATATGATTGCATGTGTAACCAGACTGGTAGAAAACCCTCACTTGGGCTAGGGTTATTTTCTGCTTTAGACATCCACACTTCTATCTTTCCTGGACATAGTGTTCTTCCTCGCCCGGGTAGTGGGCCGAGTGGTCAGGAGTTATCTTTTAGTGTGGGATGCATGTTACACTCGTGCTTGGGAGCAGAGTGGCGTCTGGTAGATGTAGTTGGTTGTTCATCTGTAGCGGGAGCCGTTTGGGTAGACGGTGGTCCCGAGATGTTTTATTTTTCTTGTTTTATCTGTCGCCGCTGTGCTAGTGGCAGCGGTAGATCAGTGTTAGCAGAACCTTAAACCCAGAACCTTTTTGGACACACATATGATTTTTGTCAACCAAATATTTTCTTCCAAGCATCGTAGGGTCGCCTGAGTCTGTTCCTGTTTGATTGGACGAAGGCATTAGCCCTTCGAGGCTTAGATATAAAACTTGGTTTCAACTGTTTTCCTAAGCAGAACTAAAAATCATTAAATATGGATTTCTTACAGATCAGATGGCTTCAGTAAGAAATGTCACAGTTTTTCCTATAAATTAACCACCGAGATGATTCGAGTGGTCTGGGTTCTAAGGTCTGCCTTTTCTTGGGACGAGAACAACGAGAGGCTATGCCTAGAGCCTGTTCTTGTTTGATTTGGGGTTGTAGGTTCTAGTCTTTCGGTGTTCCCGGACCCTCCATTGGGTCAGTGGTTGAGATGTTCGGCCTGTTTGGCCTGTTGAGTCAGCTGTTCGCAGTGGATGCGATGTCGGCCTGTTGAGGCAGTTGTTCGCAGTAGATGCGACGTTTGGCCTGTTTGGCCTGTTGAGACAGTTTCTCGCAGTGGATGCGACTTGGTGCCATGAGTTGGCAGAGTGTGATCTAGAGGTTGTTTCTCTCATTTAGTGGTGGAGGTGGTTCTCCCACTTAGCCTTGAGGATCTTGGGGTTCTGGTAGATCGAGTCGTGGAGGTTTCCCGACTCAGCCATGGTCGTGCATTTATCAGATTGGGTCGTTGAGGGTTCTCCGACATAGCTGTGAGAGTGTGTTGGGCTATTCCTGTTCGAGTCGAGGTTCTTTTTCCGACTGAGTTGTGCTTTGAGCTTGGAGTTACCGATCTGTTTGATCGTGGATCATAGCCTGCATGAGCCACATTTGAGCTTGACAGAGATACTTTACAGAGATACTGAGATGGGTTACTTTTTACTCGAGCGGGTCGCTCCCCTCGAGTGCCACTCCGGAGTAGGCGAGACCGGGTTGTTATACCGGCGTGAGATTGAGCTTTTCTATCGCGACTTGTCGTTGCATTTGTCCCTCTGGCTGTGCTGGTGTTGGCAGTCATGGACGCCCTACGTAAGTCCGCTCCTTCGGGACGTAACGGCAGTAGATCCTACGTAAGTCCGCTCCTCCGGGACGTAACGGCAGTAGATCCTACGTAAGTCCGCTCCTCAGGGACGTAACGGCAGTAGGTTGGCGCAGGCTTGACTGGACCCGAGGAGGCAGTCAGTTCAGATTGAGTGATCAGAGATGAGAGTTAGTTGTGGCATCATGTTCTTTCTGTCCCACTCTTTGAGCATCTAGATAGAGGCATAGTAGCTGTAGAGTTTACTTTTCCCAGCTTTCCTTACAGCACTGCTTTTGTTACTTTATGCCTCTAGTGGACTTAGTGGGCAGACCGTCGGGCTTGTTGGCGGCACCCACTGAGAACTACTTGGGACGTAGTTCTCACACCCGTCGTGGTGTCTTTTCCCACAGGAACTTCTACTCCAGTTCCTGTTGTTCCTGTTGCTGATCCTTCTGACCGAGGCGAGGGAGTCGCGAGCTAGTTCCCTACCCGTCGTTGGAGTGTAGCGGTACCCCTTCAGATGAGAGCTTCAGTAGATTAGTTATTTTATTTTCCTCCTTTGAGAGACTGTTGTAGTGAGGATTGTTATGTTTTGAGAGCCTGTACACTGATGTATTTATTGGAGATACCTCCCGGTTGAGTCCTGAGTTTGTATATGAGGATTCTGCATGATTATCATTTTTGGGAGACGGACATTGTGGTGTTATTTCCAGTTGTACAGTGATTGATTTAGTTATACAGCAGATTTTTTATTTATAGCTCTGATATCTGTTTAGCTGTAGTACTTTTCTTGCAGGTAGGACGCTTCACCTATGCGGGTTTGGCATAGGTGGCGGATCTGTTGGCGAGCCGGGTCGCAGTTTCGACCCCGGGGCGTGACAGTACTTGTTGTTGTTGTTTTTGGGAAGTGATCACGGGGAGTGAGTGATGTTTGGGGAGCTGGAGGCATTATTGATGGATATCTACCGGTGGTATTTGTGATTCCTGGTGGATTTGAGCTAGTTTCGAGGACGAAACTTTCTTTTAGTGGGGGAGGATGTGAAGACCCGAAATTCCCACTTATGGATCACTGTTGCATCTACAGCCTCTGGAGGCCTATGTGGCGCGTCGGCGGGGTTTGTGCACAATTTGGACACAAGTGGGGGACTTCGGGCTTAAATGGATCACGTGGGTGATCAGATGGCCCCGTCGAATGCTTAGAAGTGGTTTCGCGCGCAAGGGATATTAAAATTGGGCTCAGCGCGAAGTTTGGACAAAGGAACACCTTTCCGGATGCCTTCGGCAATTTTTAGAGTTGGAATTTGGCAAAATGGACTTCGGATTTGGATTCAGCGCGCGAAAACGATGAAAATAGACTATTCACTTGTATTTTTCGGAGCCCGGATGACGCGCGCAATTTTCGAGGCTTCTTGGTACTGTTCCGGCACCGGCGGCGGCGGCGTGCGGCGGCGGGCAGCAGCGGAGCGCGGCGGGGCAGGCGCGGGCAGGTGCGCGGTCCACCGCGGGGGGCGTGCACCGGGCGCGGGCCACGTGGCGGATCCCGGTTGGGCCGGCGCAGGGGGCACGGTCCACGGGAAGAGCGCGATGTAAGGTGGACCGGAGGGTGACACGTGGCGGCGTGTGGTTGGTGCGGTGTAGCACGCTCGGTCCACGGAGCTGGCTGGGGAGCGCCTCGGGAAGTGTGCGTGCAGAGGCGAAGGCAGCGGGCGTAGGGCGCACGTGGGCGCGTTGACGCGCTGTTCCCGCGCGTGGGCGGCCACGTGTCGGCGTCTGGGGGTGCCACGTATCGCGCTGTGAGCGGCGGGCGTTGCTGTCGCCTGTTTGGCGGGCGACGTGGAGGCCCAGGGGAGATTCGGGCTGCTACAGTGCGCGCCGAGGGGAGATTCGGGCTGCTACAGTACGCGCCCGAAAGTCTCTTGCGGCCGAAAATCGGGACACATTCGGTATTTTGTGATTTGTTTTTGGAGCCTATAAAAGCGATCCGAGCTTCCTTCTTTCCCCTTTTTCCGGCATTTCCGAGCCTCCTCTCGCCATGGAGCCTTCAGCAAAGATGATCCCCGAGCTATGCTGCATCCATCTGCAAAGTTTTGAGATATTTGGTGGCACGCTTACCGAGGTTCCCATTTTTACGGCGCGGCGCGACGCTCGTCCATTTGGGTTCCCCTTCGTCGCGTTTCGGTGCGCGAGCTCCCCCGGCCTACTCCGACCACCTTTTTGAGCGATTTCTTCGCCGCTGGATCCGCAACGAACATATCTACAATCTAGGTATTTTTAGCTTTCCCTCATTTCGCGCTTTTCGAGGTGTTTGTTCGAGCTCACTGTGACCCCATTTCTGTGATGGAGATTTGGACAGCGGCGTGGTTTTTCGGCGATATCTCCGCAACCGGGCATCGTATGGCGACGTGCTTATACAATTTTTTCATCGACTCGACGCGAGGATTGTCACAATATTTTTATTGGATTTTTCTAAGGCTTTCCCGAAGGTATATTTTTTGCCTTTTATCTGTGCAAGGAAATACAGATGTGTGGTTGTATGTTTGTGAGCGCCCTGTATTGTGGAATTTGTAACTCGGCCTACGGGGCTCAGAATTTGACGTGCAGGTACTCGTTTCGAAGGTATCGACGCGAGGAACGCGACAGTAATTTTGTTGAATTTTTCAGAATCCGTTCTGTAGGTGAAAACTGCACATCTTTGGGGCTGTTTTTTGATGTTGTATATTTGGAATATTTTTGGAATAAAAGTGTAATATTGGACCTTATTGTTGTACCCAGGGGTGTTTATAAGTGTTGCTGGACCCGATGGATCTGCAGGCTTTGATTTCGGGGTACTTTTAGTTGTTTGGAGCCAAGGCGTTCGCGACATGTACCGAGGGTGCAATTTTGGTAGATTTTGGATCGTGAGCGTCTGCACACTTCACCGACTTCAGGTTTGCCTTGGTTTAAGCACTTCAGGTGGGTAAACTTAGTAATTGCAGCTGTTAGAGGGAATAACAGAGTTTATATGCATGTTATGCCATAGGGGAGGTGTAATAGTGGATGTTCATGTATGGTTAAGATAAGCTTACCTGTGGGAATGTCACCCTCTGTGATTAATAGCATGCCTAATTTAATGTGCAACCAATATGAGCGAGAGGTAAGCATGGAAAAGGCCTAGATCATGTGGATTGATGTTTACCTGATAATTGTACATGCTTATTGAACTAGAGACTTAGCATGCGATAGACAGATTATATTTATCCCGCACTAGATGATATAGAGATCATACATGTTTATTCAGTGGCCTATTTATGCGAGATTGGTATATCATAGTGGGAATATTGTAGTATGCTTTGCTACTATATGTTTTACTCTCTTTTATTGTTTCCAAGGACAAAAGCATGCTTGTATGGTCACGTAGTTAGGCCATATTCTACTGCTGCACTACTTATTGGAACTTGACTTGGGAGAAACCATGCTTTTCCTTTTCTCCTTCTTTGTTAGTCAGGTGGTCAGTGCTGCTCGGGTTCGAGCAGGGGTCTGGGTAGTGTAGTCGGGACTTGGTGTCTGGGACAGGTTGGATTAGTGGTGGGGCTTTGCGGCAACCGCGGATATTGGGCGGTTGGCCGGATATTTATTTATGCACTAGATTGGGTATCTGATTTCATTAGTGGATGGAGTTTTCCACTTATCGTTATTTGCATCCGATTGAGGTCGGGTCTTTCTTTAGTGGACAGAGTTTTCCACTTTGATCATAGTCATGATCTAGTCCTGCTATTTAGAGATACTTGCGATATTGATGACAGAGATACTTTACTCGTGTGGGTCGCTCCCCTCGAGTGCCACTCCGGAGTAGGCTTTAGACCGTGTTGGGTTCCGGTCAGACCGTGTTGGGTTCCGGTCATTTGGACAGTTGAGATACTGAGTTCGTGAGATTGATGACAGAGCAGGCAGCACCGGGTTTTATACCGGTTCATTTGATTGGGTTTATTTCGGTCAGATACTTTTATTGTTGCACTCGTGTCAGGGGGACCGAGTGGAGTCTAGTAGCCGTGTTTAGACCAGTGCTAGTGTGTGTGGGAACAGTCTGGGGATCGACGGTTGTCCCAAGGTCATTGTGAGTGGTTGACCGTTGTGCGAGAGGCTTAGTGATCTTGAGTTTATCCATTCTTAGAGAGAGCGTGGATTTTGACTATAGCCTACATGAGCCACTACTCGATAGTGAGTTAGTCCGTTTGGACGCCCTACGTAATTCCTGCCCGTCATCGGGAGGTGGTCGTAGGTGGGGCACAGGTTTGACTGGACCAGATGTGGCAGTCAGCTCGATTGGGTCGATTGTGCACTTCATGTGCTAGTGGTTGCATAACATTCTTTGATTCTCCCCTCTTGAGCATTTAGATGGAGGCTTGGTAGCTGTTAGGTGACATCAGCGTTCTGTTCAGTTCCCACTTCTTTGGGTATTTTTGCGTCTCTTGAGGACTTGGTGGGCAGACCGTCGGGTCTGGCGGTGGTACCCACTGAGAACTCCCTTTTTGGTGTTGTTCTCACACCCTTTGGGGGTTTTCCCCCTCCTTTTTTCCTTCCTCTCCTTTGTTTTGCAGAGTCTTAGCGGGTGTTGCTGATTCTGCGGTTGTTGATCGAGGCGAGGGAGACGCGAGCTAGATCCCTACCCATCGTTGGAGAGTAGCGGTACCCCTTCAGAGGAGATCTTCAGCAGACTAGTTGTTTTATTTTTCCTCTTTTGAGAAACTGATGTAGTGAGGATATATTATGTATCGAGAGACTGTACACTGTTGTATTTATTGGAGATACCTCCCTGTTGAGCTATGAGTTTTGTATCTGAGGATATTGTACGACTATCATTTTTGGGAGGTGGAAATTGTTGTATTATTTCTAGTTGTACAGTGATTGATTTTAGTTTTACAGCAGTTTTATCTTATAGCTCTGATCTTTGTTAGCTGTAGTACTTTTCTTGCAGGTAGGACGCTTCGCCTATGCGGGGTTTGGCATAGGTGGCGGATCTGTTGGCGAGCCCGGGTCGCAGTTTCGACCCCGGGGCGTGACACCCCGTGTGTAAACCAGAACTCGGGCCCGTCTACAGATTCGCCGTGCACACGGTATTTCCCGCGTACACGAAGCGTCGGTAACCTGCTCAGATATAAGAAATAATAATAAAAGAGCATAAAATCAGAGCTAAACTAAAACTACTACATCTCAGACAAAAGCTGGGAATAAAGTAAAGAATAACTGTAAAATAAATACAAGTAACACTCCCAGCTCACTACAAATGTACAAACAGCTGGCTAAAGCCAGACCCAAAATAAAGTACAATATAAACTGTCTGAGAATATAGGGTATAACAAAAGTCCAGCTAGCGACTGTCGGGTGGACTCTCTATCTAGTCCGCTATCCTCTTACCTCGATCAGATGCTGACAGCCCAGCAACTCCCGCAGAGGACTCTGCAAAACAAAGGGGAAACAAAGAAAAAGGATGATGGGGGGTGAGAACTACTATAAAAATAGTAGCCTCCCCTAGTGGGTAAAACCTCAAACCCTGACATACCCACTAGGTCTACCAGAGGCAAAAAGAAAAGGAGAAATGTGGTAAGCTAAAATATAACTGCTGAAGAAAAGCTACCACTAATATGCCTCTAAATGCCGAGCCAATAAGAATAGCTAAATGTATGCATCAGTACATGTAACTGCCAGAATAAACCCAATCAAATGGACCGGTATAGAACCCGGCACTGCCTGCTCTGTCCTCAATCTCACGAACTCAGTAACTGACCGGAACCCAACACGGTCGTAATGCTATCCAACTGACCGGTACCCGTCACGGTCTAAAGCCTACTCCGGAGTGGCACTCGAGGGGAGCGACCCACACGAGTAAAGTAACTCTGTCATCAGTATCACAAGTATCTCTGTCGAGTATCTCAATATAGCAGGACTGGATCACGACTATGGTCAGAGTGGGAAAAACCGTCCACTAAAGATAACCCGAATCCCCCAATCAATGCTATAATACTCAATAAGTGAGAAACTCCATCCACTGGAGGAATCTGATACCCAATCTGATGCATAAGTAAACATCCGGTCAATCGCCCAATGTCCGCGGTCGCCGCGACACCCCACAAGTCCAAAATCTTATAAAATAACAATATCCGGTCAACCGCCTACTATCCACGGTTGCTGCAATAACCCACCACTACAATCTGGCATGAGTTGAGAAGGCCAGGGGAGTCCTCGGAACGAAACGCGACGAAAAGGGCAAATAAGGAAAGTGCATCGCAGTGTGCCGGAAAAATGCAATCTCGAAGTGCGTGCCACCAAAAATCCTAGAACTCCTCCACAAGGTGTAGAATAAATAGGTGAGCAAAAACTCTAAAGGGCTCTCTCTCTGAAATGGCCCAGAAAACCCACAAATGAAGGCCCAAAGGGCCTATTTATAGGCAAAAGTCCAATGTGCACTTTTTCCGGATTCGGGCGCAACTTTTCGGGCGCCCGAATCCGTTAGTCGCACAAACACAGCGCCGCCGCCCCGTCCGACCAACGCCCGAAACGCCCTGCACGTGACACGTGTCCCGAACAGGGAACAGCCAGTGCAGGGCCGCTCGGGTGCTGCCACGTGTCGCGCAAAGGGTCAACAGGGTGGGTGGCGCCCGCCAATGGGTGGGCGCCACGTGGCCCACCCGCGCGACCCGCCGACCGGCCGGCCGCCTCGCCGGTCGCGCCACCTGCCCCGCACGCGCCCCAAGGCGCCAGCGTGCACCCCCGTGGACTGTGCCGCGTGAGCCCGCCAACCACCTGCCGCCAGGTGTCCCCGCGGTCGGTCTATGCACCCGCACGAGGTTTCCGTGGACCGCGCATCACGCGCCAGCCACTCCTGGGGCGCCACGTGTCCCCGCGCCGGGTCCATGCGCCACCCGGCGCTGCTCTGTGGACCGCGCACTGTGAACCGGCCAATAATAGGCCGCCACGTGGCACCAAGCCAGTCTACGGCCTCCCCCATGCACCAGAATCCACTGAAAACTTCCGGAGTCCGTTTTTGGGCATCCGGACTCAGAATTTAACAAGCAAATAGCCGTTTTCAAGCATTTTTCCGTGCTGAATCCAAATCCAACCTATATTTGGCCTAAAACCTTTTCTAAAATTCGGCAAAAGCAGCCGAAGGCCAATCCAGCTATCAATAACTCACAGGATCCATCTGTGGCATCCCTTTGATGCACATTGGCCAGACACACCATCAATAGATGTTTTACACAGTGGATTCACGGGAAAAAGCTACATGGGGTTTTGGGGTCCTACATGATAGTCAAGCTTCTCTGGGACTGAAATTTCAGCAACCTGTACACTTGGAAATTTTGTGTAGTTTGTAACTTTGGACTATATCTTTGTACCCAGGAGGAGTTTTTGAGTGTTTATGGACCCGTTGGAATTGGAGGAATTGGAGGATTATACCCGTATAGTTTTAGCCTTTTTGGACTTTGGACAGCTTTGCTCTTCCAGGTGGGTTGCTTCATCTTCAAACTGGCGGACTGATCAGTAATTCTATGTTGTAGGAATCATGCATGATTGTGAGTGTATTAGGAAGCATGCTAGAAAGAGAGAATTGATGTTACTTTGTTGCTATGATGATCATATTGGTTTATTGCTTTCTAAATCTGTAAATTAAATGATATCTTTGGAACTTGACCTAGCACTCCGTCATATGCTACATGTTTAACCAGACTAGTAGAAAACTCCAACTTGGGCTAGGTTATTTATGTTTTAGACATTCCCACACTGTTATTTATTATTTTACCTGGACTTAGGGTTTCCTCGCTCGGCTAGTGGGCCGAGTGGTCAGGTTGTTGTGGGATGCATGTTACACTCGCACCTGGGGACCGAGTGGAGTCTAGTAGCAGTGTTTAGAGCAGTGTTTTATTTTTGGGAGTCATCTGAGTTGACGGTGGGTCCCGGCTGTGTGGTTTTCCAGCCTGTGAGTGAGAGATAGTTTTGTTGGTTGCTGTCGATCTTGTTGATCGTGGATTTGGACTATAGCCTGCATGAGCCACATTTGAGCTCGACAGAGATGCGCGGATACTTTTCTCGGTGGGGTCGAGCCCCTCGAGTGCCACTCCGGAGTTGGGCTTGTTACTTGCTATCGCGACTTGTCGACGCAATCCCTCTGGCTGGGCCAGTTTTGGCAGTCACGGACGCCCTACGTAAGTCCGGTCCTCCTTGGATGTAACGACAGTAGGTAAGCGCAGGTTTGACTGGACCCTATGTGGCAGTCAGTGTAGATTGGGTGATTATATATTGAGAGATAGTAGATGCATCATGTTTCCATCTGTTCCACTTCTTGAGCATTTAGATAGAGGCATAGTAGCTGTAGAGTTATTTTCCAGCCTTTACTTTTAGTACTGCATTTGTTACTTTATGCCTCTAGTAGACTTAGCGGGCAGACCGTCGGGCTTGTTGGCGGTACCCACTGAGAACTACTGTGGGATGTAGTTCTCACACCCGTTGTGGTGATTTTTTTCCCAGGGACCTCTACTCCAGTTTCTGCTGCTCCAGTTGCTGATCCTGCTGATCGAGGTAAGGGAGTCGCGAGCTAGATCCCTACTAGTCTTCTTCCAGTGAGAGTAGATGTACCCTTTTTGATGATGTTCTAGTACTGTCAGTGTTTTTTGAGATGTATCTTGTACATTTTACATTTTGAGAGTTTTAGTTTTGGAGTGACTTATGTATTGTGAGGACCTGGCATGTACTATTTGAGGAGTTGTATATTTTTATTTCAGCAGTTTACTTTTCAGCTCTGATATCTGTATAGTGTAGTTGATCTTTTGCAGGTTAGTCGCTTCGTCTATACGGGGCTTCCCGTATGGGCGGTGGATCTGTTGGCGAGCCCGGGTCACAGTTTCGACGCCGGGGCGTGACAATTTACCTCCCAAACTTGGTTGACGAGTCGGCCCCATTAAGTCCATATGCAATAATTCTAATGGTCGTTTGGTTCCCACGTGGTTCAACTTCCGATGCGTGGCTCTAGATTGTTTTCCCTTTTGACAACCTCCACACACAATGTTTTCCTTAAAAGATAATTTTGGAACACCTCTAACCACGTCTTTATTAGATATTCTAGAAAGTTCTTTAAAGTTTATGTGACCTAGTCTTTCATGCCAAAGTGTTTCATTATCAAGTGACACTAGGTTACATTATTCAGAAATTTTATTAGGAACTACATAGCAATTATTTTGTGACCTAACCCCTTTCAAAAAGAATGAATGGTTTTTGTCATTTACAATACATTCAACAGAAGAGAAATTAACTGAAAAACCATTATCATACAATTGGCTAATGCTTATGAGGTTAGTCTTAAGGCCTTCAACAAATAAAATATTGTTCAAAACCGGGCCTTCTGGAATAGTGATTGTTCCTTTTCCAACTATTTTAGAAGATCGACCATCTCCGAAAACTATAAGTCCTCCGGAGGTTTTCTCAAAAGTTTGAAAATAGTTTTTATCACCAGTCATGTGACGGGAACATCCACTATCCAAGTACCAAGACGAATTGTCATATACATGTAGTGATGTGTGTATGACAAGACAAGGGAAGAGTTCACCTTTGCGCACCCAAACCTTACGAGTTTCGGAATACGTCGGCAATGATCGTGAAGTTGATCTCCTTGGTGAACGCGTCTTGTTCGGTTGATCACTTTTCTTTGGAATCTATGATGACGTCATCTTGTGGGGTGTTCTACCAAAGTTCTTCACCTTTGGATGGTTCTTGCGAATTTCCTGGTGGACGAACTTGTTGATAGTTATTGCAAATCTTGCTTGATTTGTCCGCTTGACTTCATACTTGCAATTCCATCTAATGTGCCATGCAAAACCACAACGATAACATACCTTAGAAAGATTTGATCCTGACCGAATTGAGGTAGATTTGTTAACGTTGGATGCGATGATTTTCGTCGGAGGAGGAGAAACTGACTGGGGCACAAACTTCGTACCGCTCGAACTTGGATCCTCACCAGTTAGATCGTATCCAAGGCCCAAACGATTCGTTTGACCAAGACCAAGCAACTTGTCTAACTTGCTCCTTCCAGAAGAAAATCGCTTCAAATCTTCATTAAGTTGGAATATAGTTTTCGTCATCTCCAATTTTTCTTGTTGAGCCTCGGAGTGGAGCTTCAAGAAGTAATTAGCTTTATCCACCAATTTGATATGTTCCTTCTCGAAATGCTCGTTCTTCTCTTGAAGGGAAACATTTATTTTGACCAAACTATCACTTTCCTCTTCAAGAGCGTTTGAGAGAGAAGTTGCCTTTTTAGCTTGTTCTTCAAGATCCCACAACATTCTTCTCAAACTCTTGTTATGCTTTGCCAATTTCTTTGAATCCTTTAATAATCTATGGTAGGCAAAAGCAAAGTCTTCACCTTCGGAATCGTTTGGTTCATCATCCGATGTAGTTTTTTTATTCAAGGAAGAGATGGATAATGAACCAGAGGTAGTCATTGAAAAACACACAAAAGGTGTAGTTGTGGACGCAATGAATGCTGTGGCGTTGTTATCCTTATCACTGGAAGATGACTCATCAGAAGTAGAAGTGTCATCCCACGTGACGGCTTGCATAGCCTTCTTCTTTGACGGATTCTTGTTGGGACACTCCGTTGAGATATGGCCATAACCTCGGCATTTGAAGCACCGGATTTGTCCCTCGGTGTTCTTCTTGTCCTTTGAAGAACCCTCTTGCTTTCTTGATTTAAAGCTTGAAGATCCTTTGCCTTTCTTGGACTTAACGAATAAATGTTGGTTTGTTTGAATTTCCCCTTCGAAAGCTCCGGCGAAATTTTCTTGTCAAGAATGCAAATTGTTTCTCGAAATCCTCTATTGATAGATCATCATCAGCGTCTGAGGAGGATGAATCCGCATCTTCTTCTTTTGTTGATTTCAATGCAAAACCTGAAGACTTAGAAGAAGAGGAAGGCTTTCCAGAAGAATAGTTAGTAGGAAAAGTCATTTCATAAGTTTGAAGTGCACCAACTAATTCTTCTACTTTGATTCCGTCCGAGTGTTTTACTGTTTCAATGGCTGCGACCTTAGGGCGAAATCTTCCAGGAAGAGTTCTCAAAATCTTTCTTACAACTTTAGATTCTAAAATTTTCTCTCCCAAGTTAGCATATGTATTTACGATATCTTGCAATCGTGTATAATAATCTGTGAAAAATTTATTTTCTGCCATATGAATAGAGTCAAACTTGCTCATAAGCATCTGCAGTTTTTGAATCTTCACAAGGCTTGTACCCTCATGTGTAACTTGTAGAGTATCCCAGATTTCTTTCGTGGTCTCACATGCCGAGACGCGAGAGAACTCATGTTGAGATAAGGCATTAAATAGAGCATTAATTCCCTTGCCGTTGTAAGAAGAAGCATCAATTTCTTCCTTAGTCCACTTCGACCTAGGTTTGATGGTGACAACATCGACAATAATCTCAGTAGGATATGACCATCCAAACTCAATTGATTGCCAAACCCGTTCATCGATGGAAATCAAGGATGCTCTCATGCGTACTTTCCAGTAGCCATAATTTGCTCCATCGAAGAACGGTGGTCTATTGATGTTTCCACCTTCAACCATTGTTTACAACCCTATTCCCCGCTCTGACACCACTTGTGGGTTATGTTAATATGGATCTGAATAGGGGAAAACCCACCTAGAGGGGGGGTGAATAGGTGTAAACAATAAACACACCAAATCGTTGCGTAACAAAATAGCCCAATGCGGAAAATAAATAAAGTACGCAAGATTTTACGTGGAAAACTCCGTCACAGGAGTAAAAAAACCACAGGGCCGATAACACGGCGAAATCCACTAAGATTAAACGCGTACAATGTGATTTACCGTAACCCTATGACTCAACCTTTTCCATACGCTCCAAGTAGATCTTCTCCGCTCGCTCCACAACGCTCCTCGAATCCACGATTTGCGTCCAACGCCGAATCCACGACGTCCAACCGAATCCACAGTCTTCACCAATGTAGTACGTATTAATCACACGAACGTACCTCGCTTCGAATCCACGAAAGCGGTAGCACCTTGAATCCACAAGGCCACGCGAATCCACGCGCCGATTTTTGGAAAAATCGTTGTTTTTGTTGGTGATGATAATCCGCCGAATACTTAGATCAAAGATAGATAAGAAAACACCATCTAAGTATTCATCAATTTGATTCTACATGAAATAAGAGTTTGTAAACTCTAGAATCAAATTGATCAATATAGACGAAGAAACATATGATTGATCATGTTTTCCTTTCTTCTCTATATGTGGACTTTGATTATCTCCGTTTGAATTCTTAACCCTAAACGATGTAAATAAGGGTTTATTTATAGGCTAGAAACCTTTGGAAAGAGATAAGAATCAAAAACAACCTTATCTGGAATTTTCCCGCTCGGCGGTCCGGACTGGATTAAATCTGATCCGGACTGTCGTCTTTAGACAGAACTTTTCCAGAAAAACAAGTTCAGGGTCCAGACTGAAATTTCCTGATCCGGACTGTTCATGTGATTTCTGCAAACACATAGTTCGGGGTCCGGACTGAGCAGAGGCTGTTCCGGACTGGAATTCCGTATAAACTAAACTATGTTCGGGGTCCGGACTGGAATGGTCTGATCCGGATCCTAAACATCCAACTTGTCTAGTTTTTTATTTTTATGCAATGAAAAATCTTCCAAGTGTTTCTAAACTACAAGAATGTATTCGGATCACCAAAATTATTTAGTTAAACGTACATAATCCTTTTGAATTCATTCTTCTTGAGATTGATGTATTGATCCACAATTCTTTATCTTCAATCTTCAAAACTTAAAACATTTCATGAAATACGTCAATACAAAATCCTTAACAGTTATGACCAGCTCGGGACAACCTACTGATGATGTCTGCAAGATCCAACATGCTAAAAGACTCCGCCTTACGTAACGTTAAATTTAAATTCGTATATCATTGCTTAACCCTATTTTATCGTCGATACTATTGATTATATTGATTATATTTTTTGCTTTGTAGATTTGATGAAGCCGCTTCTTCGAATCAAGAAAATAAGTAAAGGACTGCTATCTATTTTGCAACTGCCTATGATGAACTATCTATCTTGCAACCTGTCTCTATATTTAACATACGTTTAGTGCGTGCTTTTTCTTAAGCATTAATATCTGCCCGGCCAATTTTTATATTCCTGCAAACATCGTTAGATTAAATACAGTAATATTATGTTTTCAAATTTCTTAATATGTACATTATTTTTTTTGTACAGTTTGTTTGTTAAATAAATCTACTTACTGTTATCTTTCATGTTTCATGTTACAATAAAAAAAAAATAAAAAATAAAAACATCATAATTGACTTATCCGCAGTGAAACGCTGGTTCTATACTAGTGTGTGTGTGTGTATATATATATAAATATATATATATATATATATATATATATATATATATATAGGGTCCGGCTACTATACTCTTATGAGTAAAAAAATTTTTTACTCATAAGTTTTTATCCCTTGAATGAAAAAATGTGCGGTTAGGATTATAATAGTTCCTAAAATTTTTACTATTTTTCCAACAAACTAATAAAGCCTAGGAGGACCACTATCATCCTAACCGCACATTGCTTCATCCAAGTGTGAAAAAGTTATAAGTATAAAGAGATTTATATTTATAAGAGTATAGTAACCCTACGCTATATATATATATATATATATATATATATATATATATATATATATATATATATATATATATATATATATATATGGGCCATGCTACATGTACACCCCCCTGAGGAGTGTACATCATACACCCCTTAGGGGGGTGTACATGTAGTATTTTCCTATATATATATATATATATATGTGTGTGTGAGAGAGAGAGAGAGAGAGAGAGAGAGAGAGAGAGAGAGAGAGAGAGAGAGAGAGAGAGAGAGAGAGAGAGAGAGAGAGAGAGAGAGAGAGAGTGTGAGTGGTCCAGCTTGGACCACATCACACCGTCCACGAGCTTATGTGGAAAAGCTCATGGAACACGATCACCATCAACACGAGTGAGCCGCATTTCTTCCTCAAAGTTTTCCTTTTCTGCCGAGTGGAAACGAAAAGTTGATTTTTTTCTCTAAATTCGTAAAATTTAATTTCGTGAAAAAAAAATTTACACGAAGCCAAATACTTGAAAATTTATTTTCAAGCCCGAAATTTTGTTTTCATGGAACCAAGCACATTCTTAGTGAATTTCATAATAATTTTTTACAAAAAATTCAATCTTCCTATTGCGAAAATAATTTGATAGAATGGAAATTTTTATTATTTTAAGAGGATAGTAGTTGGACTAAGTCCGGTGATCAATGATCGATCTTACAATAATAAATATGAGTAAAATTAAAATATTTTAGAAGTAAATGGATTATTTATGTCTGTTCCAAATCAACGGTCTATATTGCTAAACATGATCTTAATATTTAAATTTTATAAAAATTAAATTTTATAAATTTATAATATTATTTATGAGTAATCGAAAAGTCTCAAAGTTTTTTTGAGTCAATAAAATTATCAATTTTATATACTTCTTGAATACTAGCGAAATAGTGTCAAAAAATATTCATAGAATCTTCCTCATTGATTGAGATAATTCATTGTCTGGTACAATGCCAAAGTAAATATTTCTGTTTACTTCTAAAAAATCACTAGGTACAATGCCAAAGTAAATATTTCAGTTTACTTCTAAAAAATCACTCAGTAAGTATTGACTTACAAATGAAATGATTTTGAACAATGCTGTCTGTAATGCAAGATTTTTGTATCAATCTTATATTTTTTATATGAAAGGTTTAATATTTATATGAAAGGGTCATCCATTACAAAAGTTTAACTCGCTTAATTTTTGCACATAGCCACCGCCCAAAATATTATAATTGAATTAAGAGGTTTAGACCTATTATATTTTATATATAGAACTATTACAAATCCTAGAAATATCACATTCTTCTTTCCTATAAGTCCTGACATTCTCGTTAGGTTCAATCACACTCGCAAGCACCAGACAATGTGAGACTCGTCTTACTAGTCTTAGCTGACCTTGTAGGGAGGCCGCGTTCCACCAACAACGGTCGTCACTTGAGAAGTTGTGCTCTACCAGCTGTTTGACACTGGCTCAGCCCTCGGCTCTACCCACTGTTTAATTCTGGATCAGTCGAGACTATCTCACACTTTTAATTGGTGATTGGTTCTGATACTAACTGTGACGCCTCGCTTCCCAGGGGTCACCTATTATAGAATTACTCTATTCCTAACACGTTTAATCCTCTTTATCTCTTGGGCACCCGAAAATATGATAATCGAGTTAAGAGATTTAACTTTATTATATTTTATATATAGAACTGTTACAAATCCTAAGGGTGTTACATTGTAGACAATAAAAAATAAGCGCAAAATTTAACAAGTAATCTATTTTAAGAGATAACGATAATTTAATATTTGAAATTGCAATAGTCTGAATTCGAAGTATCTCCACTCTGTTGCTCCAACCACGATAGCTACAATTATGTGTCGTTTCTTTTCGGAAATCGCGTGCAGAACAAATACCTCTCAGTCACAAATATTATTAATTTTTTATATTATAAAAATCTAAAAAATGGTGTCTAAATTCTCAGATAGATTGGTATAAAATTTACATCCTACATGTAGGTGTGTAAAAAACATTTCTCATTGATTTTAGATAAAAACAAACATAATTAACTATATATCATTTTGAATCGACTATCCAATATTTTAAAATTTTAATTTTATTATTTAATTTTTTAATTTATTTAATTTGAATCTATCAACAACACTTTAATTTTAAATTTTAGGTTATTCACCTATTTTAATAAATTTATAGTTATCTATAAAATTTATATAAAATATACTAATTAAATTTATAAAAATAATAGCTTAAAAATTATAATAAAAAAATTATTAGATGAGTCCTGACCGGATACAACCCTTTTGCCATTTTATGCCACGAGGGATGTTCTCAAATCTAGATCAATATTGGTGCTGTCTAGCCGTAGAAAAAAAAAAAAAAAAAAATGCATCTCCACAAATCGCATGTGACATCATAATATTGTTTAGAGAGAGCGAAAGATTGTTTTTAACATCATAATATTGTATTGATTGTGTAAGTTTCATAATTAATAAATCACCTGAGGGAGACATAAATGAATTTGGAAGCTAAAATCGAAACAAATTAAAAGTTAAATAATAAAACTAAAATTTTAAAAATTTAAATAATAAATTTAAAATTATTCATAATCCAGATATATAACGTAGGGTTTTACATAAATTTTACTAGTACATCAGAACAAAGTCATGAACTCCACGGCGGAGATTAGCAGAAGACAAAAGTTAAAGCACATGGGGTGCACCCCAGCTACGTCCCACTGCGCAAGTGCTTCCAAATTCATTTATGTCTCCGTCACGTGATTTATTAATTATGAAACTTACATAATCAATACAATATTACGATGTTCAAGACAATTTTCTCTCTCTCTAAATAATTTTTGTCGGATGCGATTGATGGAGATGCATTTTTTTAATTTTTCCTACGGCTAGATAGCACCAACCTAGATTTTAGTACATGGCATAAGATGGCAAAAGGGCTGTATCCTATCCGGGTACATCTGATAAATTTTTTTAATATAACTTTTAAATTATTTTGTATAATTTTTTTTTATTAATTTAACATTTTTTGTAAAAGTAGAATATTTTTATTATTTTTGTAGATTCATATCGAATTTTTTTAAAACGGATCAAAATAACTTTTAAATTATTTTGTATAAATTTTTTTTATTAATTTAACATTTTTGTAAAAGTAGAATATTTTTATTATTTTTGTAGATTAATATCGAATTTTTTTAAAACTGGTCAAAATATTTTTATTTTAACTTTCTTTACTCTCTTTGTATTTCTCCTCCATTGCTCCCATGTCGCTCTGCGCTCCTCTCGTATCTCGCTCACACGAGAGAGGACAACGACGAAGCTTGACTTGCTCGTTGCTGCCTATTCCTGGCATTCTCCAGTGAGGTCACCGTGATAGGGACGAGGGTGGTGTTGCTAATCGAGGATGCTTCCAAAGTAGGTTCATGAGCTAGTTTGCGAGTGTTGTTGCGGTGGTGAGGTGGTGGCGGTAGTGAGAGAGTTGACAAATGACGCGATGTTGCACTGCTTTTAAAAAAGTTACACGTTTGAACATACGTTACACTATTTAACATGAAAGTCGTACTATTTGATACATAAAATAAGTTATGGAATAATACAATATATGTAGTGGTCCAGGTCCCCATGCAGTTTTCCCGTGAATCCACAGTGAGAAACACCTGTTGTTGGTGTGTCTGGAGCATAGTGCATCAAGGGATGCCATAGATGGGCACAGTGAGGTATCTAGTGTTGGATTGGCCTTCGGCCGCTTTTGCCGAAATGTAGAAAAGGTTTTGGGCCAAACAGAGGTTGGATTTGGATTCAGCACGGAAAAACGCTTGAAAACGGCTATTTGTTTGTTTGATTCTGAGTCCGGAGGCATAAAAACGGACTCCCGAAAGTTTTCAATAGTTTTTGGTGCATGGGGGGGACCGTAGACCGCCGGCATGCCACGTGGCGGTCTGTCATTGGCTGGCTTACAACGCTCGGTCCACAGAGCGGCGCGACATGGTGCATAGACCCGGCGCAGGGACACGTGGCGCTACCGGATTGGCGGGCTCTTGGTGCGCGGTCTACAGAGCGGGGCGCGGCGGTGCATGGACCAGGGCGGAGGACAAGTGTCAGTCCCCGGTTGGTCGGCGCACGCGGCGTGGTCCACGGAACCCAAAAGTGGGTGCGTGGACCGGGCGCAGGGGACAGGTGTCGGCGCGTGATTGGCTGGCTCACCGGTTGCGGTGCACGAAGACGCGGGTGGCCGCCTCGGGGTGCGTGCGTGGCAGGGCGGTCAGAGCCGCCTGCCCGCATGTGCGGCCCGTGATGCGGGGGGGGCACGTGGCGCCCCGCAATTCGCGGGCGCCACCTACCCCCGTTGACCGCGGTGCCACGCGGTAGCGCCCGGCTGGGCTTGTACGCCTGTCCCGTGTTCAGGACACGTGTCAAGCCCAGGAGGATTCGGGTGCACACAGTATTTCCATTGTTTCCGCGGATTCGGGCGCCCGAATCTTCTTCGAGCGCCCGAATCCGGGGACCTTTTCGGTATTTTTCGAAATGTTTTTTTGGCCTGTATAAAGGCCCGAGCCACTTTCTTTGCGGGTTTTTCTCCTCTTCCGAGCCTTTTCTCGCCGAGGGTCCTGCTGCGAAGTTACTCCCCCACCTATGCTGCATCACTTGGAGGATTCCTGGAATTTTACGTGGCACGCACTTCAAGGTTTTCATTTCTTCGGCTCATCACGACGTTCCTTCGCCGGTGATCTTTTCCGTCGCGTTTCGGTGCGCGAGCTCTCCTGGCCTACTCCGACCATCTTTTTGCACGATTTTTGTGCCGTTGGCTTCACGACAGGTAGGGCTTCGATCTGTCTATTTTCTGCTCCCCCTCATTTCGAGTTTTTCATAGAGTTTTCCTAGCTTCTTGAGACCCCTTTTCTGTGGCAGAGTTTTTGGACAGCACCGGATTGTTTTGTGATTTTCTCTACGCTAGAGCATCGGATTGAGGCGTTCCTGCACTCGTTTCTCATCTACGCATCGCAAGGATTATCGTCGTATTTTTTTGGGATTTTTCTGAGGCTTACCCGAAGGTATAATTTTCCACCTTTTCTGTGTGGATTGCTACAATGTTTGTGTTTGTGGAGTTTCGCGCTCACCGCATTGCGGAATTTGTAACTCGGCTTACGGGGCTCGGTTTGGGACGTGCAGGTACTCGTTTCGAAGGGCTCGACGCGTCGATCGCAGCGGTATTTTTGTTGGAATTTTCGGAGTCCATCCTAAAAGTGAAAACCGAGCCTCTTTGTGACTGATTTTGGGACAACGGTTGATTGTGGAATTGTATGTGTAATTGGGCACCGGTTGGTATTTTTGCAGTTGTTGCGGCGGGCTATGTATTCTTGGGCGAGCGTGCTTCCAGTAGTTGGAATTAGCGATCGAGGTGGGTGTTGTTGTGAACCTCCTGCTTTTGACTACCCATTAGGCATATTAGAGTAGCCCCTTTGTGATAAAATATTAATTGCGCCCTCGGTTAAAATTGCATGCTTACCTGAATTCGAAGGGCATCCTTTGTGTAATAAGCCTTCATGAGAGATTGTTTATTTGGGGTTGGGAATGTCATGTTATATTAGACACTAGAAAACTGTTGATTGTATTTCTTATCACTTTGGAAAATTTGCATGCTTGTATGGGCATCTAGATAGGCCACCTTTTTCTGCTACACTATCATGCTGGAATTCGACTTAGGAGAAACCTTGATTGTTATTTCTTTCTCCTTTTATTGTTAGACTCAGGGTATTAGAAGCTCGGGTTCGAGCAGGGTTGTAGGATAGTGTAGCCGAGATTGTTGATTTAGATTGGTTATACCAGATTGGGGGTATGTGGGGTGTGGCGGCTACCGCAGACATTGGGCGGTTGACCGGATATTGTACTTGTGCATCAGATTGGGTATCAGATTTTCTATAGTGGATGGAGTTTCCCACTTCTTGTTACTGTTGTAGCAGATTCGGGATCGCGTTCCCCTTTTGTGGATAGGTTTTCCCACTTTGATCAGAGTCATGATCCAATCCTGCTATATTGTGATACCTGTGACAGTGACACTTTACTCGTGTGGGTCGCTCCCCTCGAGTGCCACTCCGGAGTAGGCTTTAGACCGTGACGGGTGCCGGTCAGTTGGATAGTTGGAGATACTGAGTTTGTGAGATTGATGACAGGGCAGGCAGTACCGGGGTTATACCGGTTCATCTGATTGGGTTTTATTGGTAGACTCATTTACTGATGCATTATGTAGTTACTTTTTTCGGCTCTGCATGTAGAGGCATAGTAGTGGTAGCTTCATTATATCAGCTGTTGTACTTTTAGCATACCACCTCTTTTTCCCTTTTTGCCTCTAGTTGTCCTAGTGGGCTTGTCTGAGTTTGATGCTTAACCCACTAGGGGAGGCTACTGTTTTTATAGTAATTCTCACCCCCATTGTCCTTCTTCTTTTTGTTCTCCCCTGTTTTGCAGAGTCTTCTGCGGGAGTGGCTGGACCATCTTCGGCGGATTGAGGTGAGAGGATAGCGGACTAGATAGTCGTCTACCCGTCTGCGAGCATAGTAGTGTTTTGGTTGTATCCCCTAGACACTCAGACAGTTGTATTTTCTTTTATTTTGGGTCTGGCTTCGGCCAGCTGGTTGTATTTTATCTGGTGAGCTGGGAGAGACATATGTATTATTTGAGAGTTTTATTGTACTTTTATTTTCCAGCTGTGGTCTGAGATGTATTAGTTTTAGTTTATCTCTACTTTTATGATCCTTTATTATATCCTTTTTATCTGAGCAGGTTACCAGCGCTTCGTGTACACGGAAAATTCCGTGTGCACGGCGGATCTGTGAACGAGCCCGGGTTCTGGTTTACACTCGGGGCGTGACAGATTAGGTTGGTATCAAAGCTTAGGGATAGGTCAGTTGGGACTTAGGAAACCCTAGGCTTATGGTAGACCCTAGGATGGCAGGGCGTGAGTGACGTGATATTTTGCGAAAGTCGGCGATTTAATTATTAGACTCTTCCAGTGAGTAAAGAGAGATTGGCATTTTCTATTTCTAGTGGACTGTTATGTTGGCTGCAGACAACATCAAGTTACAGAAATAGGGGGATGCCTTTGACTTTCGCTAGATTGGGTCGAGTGTGGTTTTGTTACTGACATGTGGTTTATTGTGACAGAATGCCTCCCCGACATCAGATCCCTACCCGGGGTACCCCTATTGTAGGTTTTTATGGATCCACAAGGATATAAATAGGTACTATCAAACAACTAGAGGGGGGGGGGGTGAATAGGTGTAATACTTATAAAACCAAATCTCAGTGCAGAATAAAAACCAATGCGGAAAATAAAAACAGCACACCAAGATATACGTGGAAACTCCAATCCATGAGAAAAACCACGGGACCAACACGCAATAACAATCCACTAAGAATAGAAGAATAACAAGGTGATTACCGACTCCACGGACTCAACCCCTCCTTCAGCTTCTTCGGACCTTGCGCTGACCGGTTAGATATCCACGCAATAACAATCCCTAAGAAAAGAAGAATAACAAGGTGATTACCGTCTCCACGGATTTAACCCCTCCTTCAATTTCTTGGACCTCGCGCTCCACCGATTTTGCACGTCCACTGCACACGTTCGAATCCACGAACGCCACTCGAATCCACGAGCACATGTTTCGAATCCACGAAACGCCTTTAGCACACCGTATCCACGATGCCACGTCGAATCCACGACGCAAACTCAGTCGATAAGAATATTGACTTCGATGGTGATCCTTTGCTTAGATTCTCATTGAAGAACCGTAGAAGAAATCTCTAAGCAAAGATTAGATCAATTCGACGAAAGATATGTTCTTGAAAGAACCATCGAATTGACCTAAAAGAGGCTATAAAGAAGAACGATGAAAACCTAGCCTCTAGGGTTGCTCTCAAGTGTTTTAGAAATTGATCGGCCGTAGCTCCCACGTTTTTGAGAAACCCTAAACGTCTATTTATAGTTTAGAAACCTTTGGAAAGAGATAAGAATCAAAAACATACCTTATCTGAAAATTTTCAGGACGGCGATCCGGATCGGATTTACTGCGATCCGGATCGTCGTAACGAGATTGACGATTCCAGAAATACCATGGTTCGGGATCCGGATCGCATTGCCCGATCCGGATCGTTCATACAAATCAGAAAACTTAACATTCGGGATCCGGATCAGAAATTGCATGGATCCGGATCGAAGTCTTGTATGAAGCAACAACCTTCGGGATCCGGATCGTTGGCTCTGATCCGGATCCTGAACATGTCCGAACACCAGTTTTTGATTATTATGACAATAAAAGTTCATCCAAGTGTTTCTACACTATAAGAAGGTATTCGGATCACCAAAATTATTTAGTTAAACATACCTGATCCTTTTGAATACTTTCTTCTTGAGATTGATGTAACTGATCCACAATTCTTCATCTTCAATCTTCAAGACTCAAGACATTGAGTGTCAACTTGAGCTCTTGTTGAATCTTCTCTAAGTCTTTGATTGCTGATTGACAATTTGATCCCTTTAAGACTCCGACTCAACTCACTGACTTGACTCACGAAATATGCCAACACCAAAATGCCGTAACAATCTCCCCCTTTGGCAATTTCGTGACAAAACCCAAAAATACATAAAAGCGCTCAAGTCACTCATCTTAAACCAAAAAATCGAAACTCAATGTCATCACCAAAACATTGATTTTCTTTGCGTGAAAGATCCAATAAATACAAAATTACATTTGAACCAACAGTCCTAGAACATACTCTATGACTTAGGACTAGTGATGTAATTCCTGCAAAACAAAACTCCAAACGAAATCAAACGTTAGTCGTTAGAATTTGGAATCCTACATTTGATCCGTCTTTCTTTTGGTTCTTTTGTTTTTCGGCTCTTTCAATTTTTCTTTGTCTCCCCCTATCTTGAGCATCTCTAACATGTTCTCCATGTTCTTGAGCATCTATGTTCTCCCCCTTTGTGGTACGATCATCATTTTCCGTTCTCCCCCATTTTTCCATTTTCGTTTCGTTTGTCCTCTCTTGATGATCTCATCTCCGTCATTTCTCTTCTCCCCCTTTTTGTCACAAATTGTCAAACAGTGAACATACTAGACAAAAGGATATCACTAACAACATCAGTTCAAAGAGAAAGAGAGATAAAAGCTCAGTTCCGGTATATAACAAAAATGCAGATTGCGTACCGGTACCAGAAGGCAAAAAGCAAATAATTCCTTGAAACAAATCCAAAATTTAGAATCTTTTCAAATACCGATTTGTATTCCATCAAGAAAACAATTTAAGTGCTTTAACCAATGAATTAACAAGATGTCATTCAATCCAATTAATTTCACAAGATTAAAAAGATTTACTCCTAAATCATGAAAAACAAAGATAAAACATTATAAACCGTTTTTCATGTTATATTCATCAAACACAAGTCATCAAAAATAATCTTGAGATCCAAAGTCTATCAAGATGTAACGGATTTACAAAGATAACTTACAGAGATTTCCAAATGACATCAATTTGATTTCTTACCCTTTCAAATTTGAGATAAGCACTAAAATGCCTAAGGGTGGCTCTTTGAGCATCTTTCAACTATCCCACCTTATACCAACCAGGAGATTGTTCAAAATAAAAGAGTTTTGCATATAAATCTCCAAATGCTTCAACTAAAGATTTTCTCATAAAATACTATCAAGCATCCATAACATGTGGTAGCTTCACACACAAACCGGACGACCGGGGTGGCAGCTCTTTCCAGCATGTGGTGGTAGTTTTCACACTCCTTTCGGATGTAACTCTTTCCACATCTTTTAAAAATTTATTTATTTACCCTTGTAAGAATACAATCTCTTACGTGAAAGAATTAAATCCCAAATTTCAATCAATCGGTTGTCTCACGTTTATCACAATGAATTCACACAACCGAGATAGATTAAGCATCTAAAGATTACACATGATTTCTAAAATTTGATGCTTATAATATCAAAAACTCCTATAATGAAGTATCTTCAAGATTATGATTATGGAGTAAAGTTGATAATCCAAATAAAATTAAATTGGAGTGATTGAAAGTGAAAACCCTTTTCATTCAATGCACTTGTTCGTTAAAAAAACCTTTTGTCTTAAAAGAAACAAAACATAAAAACGAAGAGCATTGAAAACATGTAATGCAGAGATTCAGAAAAATATGAAGGGAAAACCAATCAAAGCATTACATACAGTCATAAGCTAATTAGAACTTAAGACAAGGAAAGATATCACCTTTCCGAATCCAAAATCGCTGGATTTTGGGTTGTCTTGATTCGTTGTGGCCGGGGGTTGTCCGCTTTGACTGTTGGTCCACCTTAGGTCTTTGCCTCGTAGTGATCCACTTGTATGATTGATATTGTGGCTCGGACCTTTGGTGGGTTGAGTGAACTCCTTTGACTTGATGTGTCTTTTGATTCCGTTGAGTTCGCTCCGCAGATGAAGTTGCCGAAGAGCTCTTCTTTCTCTTTTTCGGGCAATTCTTCACCAAATGACCTTCAAGTCCACATAAGTGACACGTTCTTCCTTTCAATTTGAATGTGGAACTTGAAGCATGCACAGTTTGATCCTTTTTAAATCTCAAACCAACCTTGCTTGCTTGACCTAATCCGGATATACAATCAAATTTCTTGGAAACAGTTGAAAGCCTTTGTATGTCGGATTTGAGTTCATGAACTTGCTTGGTCAATACTTGGTTGGTGACATGAATCTCCTCAAACTGTTTTTCTAGAAAACCAATCTTGTCCATACATGATTTAGCGTTTGTCTCCGATTGGTTTAGCTTTTCTTGGAGGATTTTATTGTTATCCAATAAACGTCCTTGTTCCTCCTCGAGATCTTGAAGTTTTATCTTTAAAGCTTGATTCTCGTCTTGACCTTCAAGTCGTTGCTTCCTCAACTTCTTAATATGTTTGGCCATCTTCTTTGATTCCGTAAGAAGTTGTTGATATGCCTCAACGAGTTCTTCTTCGTCCGACTCCCCCTCACTTGATGACTCTCCGCCGGTTGTTGATGTTTCATACAAAATCAAAGGAGTAGAGTCAGTGACTAAAGATGATAAGCACAAATTAGAAGAGGGAATTTGAGAGGCATGTAAAGCAACAACATATTCCTCTTTACTTGAGGTCGATTCATTAGAAGTAGAATCGTCCCAAGTTTTCACTTGCAAAGCCTTCTTTTTATATAATTTCGGAGTAGGACAATCCGTTGAAATATGGCCGTAGCCTTTGCATCTATAACATCGGATTTCCCCTTCGAATTCATCTTTTTCCTTAGAAGGTTTTGCAAGGAATTTGAGGTTAGAGGATTTAGAACCCGATGATCCTTTAGAAGGTTTCGTGGATGAAGATCCATCGGTTCGATTCTTCCAAAATTTCCGACGAAATTTCTTTGTTATCCGCGCCAATTGTTCTTCAAAATCGGCAAAAGAGATTTCATCGTCGGAACTCGATTCGCTATCTTCTTTCTTTGTGGATTTGAATGCAATACCTGTAAGCTTAGAAGAAGACTTGGAAGAAACTTGATTAGTAGGAAAAGTCAATTCATAAGTTTGCAAAGCACCTACTAATTCCTCAACACTCATCTCATCCGGATGACTAACGGTTTCAATGGCGGTAACCTTTGCCCTAAACCGTTCCGGAAGAGTCCGAAGTATCTTTCTTACAATTTTCGACTCCGTGATCTTTTCTCCTAAATTAGCACATGTATTAATTACATCTTGAAGTCTAGTGTAATAATCTGTAAACAATTCATGCTCTTCCATATGAATAGAGTCAAATTGACTTGTAAGCATCTGGAGCTTTTGAATTTTTACAAGATTAGTACCCTCATGTGTAATTTTGAGAATATCCCAAATTTCCTTCGCGGTTTCACACGCGGAAATTCTTGTAAATTCAGTCGAGGAAAGAGAATTAAATAAAGCGTTCATACCTTTCCCATTGTAAGAAGATCTTTCAAATTCCTCTTTGGACCATCTAGAGCGAGGTTTTGGGGTAGTAGAATTTCCTACTTCCTCAACAGGATGCACCCAACCGCATTCCACGGATTGCCATACTCGCTCATCAATTGCGATGAGAAAAGCTCTCATCCGCACTTTCCAATAAGCATAATTAGTCCCATCAAAAAGAGGAGGTCTATAAATATTACCACTTTCACCCAACATGATAGATAAACCTAAAACCCGCTCCGATACCAATTGTGGGTTATTAATCCCAAAGGATCTAAATAGGTACTATCAAACAACTAGAGGGGGGGGTGAATAGGTGTAATACTTATAAAACCAAATCTCAGTGCAGAATAAAAACCAATGCGAAAAATAAAAACAGCACACCAAGATATACGTGGAAACTCCAATCCAGGAGAAAAACCACGGGGCCAACACGCAATAACAATCCACTAAGAATAGAAGAATAACAAGGTGATTACCGACTCCACGGACTCAACCCCTCCTTCAGCTTCTTCGGACCTTGCGCTGACCGGTTGGATATCCACGCAATAACAATCACTAAGAAAAGAAGAATAACAAGGTGATTACCGTCTCCACGGATTTAACCCCTCCTTCAATTTCTTGGACCTCGCGCTCCACCGATTTTGCACGTCCACTGCACACGTTCGAATCCACGAACGCCACTCGAATCCACGAGCACATGTTTCGAATCCACGAAACGCCTTTAGCACACCGAATCCACGATGCCACGTCGAATCCACGACGCAAACTCAGTCGATAAGAATATTGACTTCGATGGTGATCCTTTGCTTAGATTCTCATTGAAGAACCGTAGAAGAAATCTCTAAGCAAAGATTAGATCAATTCGACAAAAGATATGTTCTTGAAAGAACCATCGAATTGACCTAAAAGAGGCTATAAAGAAGAACGATGAAAACCTAGCCTCTAGGGTTGCTCTCAAGTGTTTTAGAAATTGATCGGCCGTAGCTCCCACATTTTTGAGAAACCCTAAACGTCTATTTATAGTTTAGAAACCTTTGGAAAGAGATAAGAATCAAAAACATACCTTATCTGGAAATTTTCAGGACGGCGATCCGGATCGGATTTACTGCGATCCGGATCGTCGTAACGAGATTGACGATTACAGAAATACCATGGTTCGGGATCCGGATCGCATTGCCAGATCCGGATCGTTCATACAAATCAGAAAACTTAACATTCGGGATCCGGATCAGAAATTGCATGGATCCGGATCGAAGTCTTGTATGAAGCAACAACCTTCGGGATCCGGATCGTTGGCTCTGATCCGGATCCTGAACATGTCCGAACACCAGTTTTTGATTATTATGACAATAAAAGTTCATCCAAGTGTTTCTACACTATAAGAAGGTATTCGGATCACCAAAATTATTTAGTTAAACATACCTGATCCTTTTGAATACTTTCTTCTTGAGATTGATGTAACTGATCCACAATTCTTCATCTTCAATCTTCAAGACTCAAGACATTGAGTGTCAACTTGAGCTCTTGTTGAATCTTCTCTAAGTCTTTGATTGCTGATTGACAATTTGATCCCTTTAAGACTCCGACTCAACTCACTGACTTGACTCACGAAATATGCCAACACCAAAATGCCGTAACACCTATCCCCCCGGAGGAGCCAGAGCAGTCGAGGCCTTCTGAGCTCAGTGAGTTTAGGGCCATGATGGCCTAGTTGGCAGAGAGCCATCGCAGGCAGGAGCAGAGGATCAATCAGTTGCTCGCCTAGAGAGAGGCACCGCCCCCGATAGTTTCTGAGGCCCCGACACCACCAGTTGTACCATCTGTACCGACGGCGCCATCGTCGAGTAGTGGGGCACAGGGAGCGATCCAGCCGTTGACCCCGGCTGAGGAGATGGATATCGCCGACAAACTCACCAAGTTTTTTCAGCGTGGACCGCCTAGATTTTCGGGCCGAGATACACAGCCGTGGGAGTTAGGGATGTAGTTGGCAGCGATGGAGAAGCTGTTCAGGGACTTCTTCATCGATCCGAGGTATCGGGTGCACATTGCCGTGCACTGTTTGGATGGAGATGCAGACGCCTGGTGGCAGCGTGTTGGGTTATGTTAAGATATGGATCTAAATAGGAGAAAAACCACCTAGAGGTGGGGTGAATAGGTGTAAACAATAAACACTCAAAAATCGTTGCGTAATAAAACCCAATGCGGAAATGAAAATATAACACGCAAGATTTTTACGTGGAAAACTCCAACACCGGAGTAAAAAACCATGGGACCGATAACACGCCGAAATCCACTAGAATTAACACACGTACAAAGGTGATATACCGTACTCACAGACGACTCGACCTTTTCCATACGCTCCTAGTAGATCTTCTCCGCTCGCTCCACAACGCCTCCTCGAATCCACGATTAGCGTCCAACGCCGAATCCACGGCGTCCAACGTCGACTCCACGACGTCCAACCGAATCCACGGTCTTCACCCAGTAGCACGTCTCGAATCCACGAACGTACCTCGCTCCGAATCCACGAGAGCGGGTAGCACCTTGAATCCACAAGGCCACGCGAGTCCACGCGCCGATTTTGGGGAAAATCGTGTTTTTGGGTGGTGATGATCCGCCGAATACTTAGATCAAGGATAGATCGGAAATACCATCTAAGTATTCATTAATTTGATTCTACTCAAAATCTGAGTATGAAAACCTAGAATCAAATTAATCAATATAGATGAAGAAATATAGATTTAATCTAGTTATTTCCTTTCTTCTCTATATGTGGATTTTTCTCTTTGACCGTATTTTGGATTACCCTAAAAATGAATCGTAGGGTTTATTTATAGGTTAGAAACCGTTGGAAGAGGATAAGAATAAAAAACTAACCTTTTCTGAAATTTTACAGGACGACGGTCCGGACTAGAAATTATGGCGGTCCGGACTGTCGTAGCAAAACAGACTTTTTCCAGAAAAACATACCTTCGGGGTCCGGACTGTAATTTTCACGTTCCGGACTGTTCATGCAATTCTTTCAGAATTACGGTCGGGGTCCGGACTGAAATACCACGGTCCGGACTGTCCAAGCAATTCCATCAGAATTAACGTTCGGGGTCCGGACTGAAATACCACGGTCCGACTGGAATTGCACCTGACTACCCTATGTTCGGGGTCCGGACTAAGTGCCCGATCTGGATCCTGAACATGTAGTATGTCCAGTTTTTTTATTTTATTCAATTAAAAGAAATATCACCAAGTGTTTCTAACCTATAAGAAGTATTCAGATCATACAAAATTATTAGTTAAACGTACCTGATCCTTTTGAATTCGTCTTTCTTGAGATTGGAGTACAATCCAAACTTCTTTATATTCAATCTCTTCACGACTTAACACTTCACGAATATGCCAAAATAAATTTCCTTAACAATCTCCCCCTTTGGCGGTTTCGTGACAAAAGACAAATCCACTCAGACAATTCAAAAAGATATTTTTGTTGCTATCACCATAACAACAAAAATTTACATTGGAACCAAAACAAAATGAGATAAACTCCTAGAACAGACTCTAGACTTAGACACTGTACTCTCTGCAAAAAAGATCATTTGCAAAACAAAACGTTAGATCCTCAAGAATGTTTTTGCATTCAAAACCAACAGATATAGAGCTTATACTCACTATGACATTTGGACTCAGATCCGAGTATTAAGATATCATAATCAGAAGTAGAACATATCTTCTAAGCAATAAAATCCAAATGTCATAGAACTTGTTAGTAATCAAACAACTTGTTAGTAATAATACAAGCCCAAAAGTTAGTCGAATAGTAGTCAAGGCAGTGCATGCAATCACAATACAAACCAAAAGTTGCTTTGATACTTACCCTTCATATTTTCATAGTTCACAAACATGTTCAAAGTGCACAACCAATATTTTATCATTGTTTGTTCGTTCTCTCTCTCTCCTCCTTTTTGTTACAGAATCAAGCCAAAATTGCAAAATAAAGGAGAGTTAAAAAAAAAAAAATTGAACCTGCACAGAAGGTGAAAGAAGTTAGAAAACACAGAAACCACAGATCAGATCACAGAGCAATGATCATATCGATATCAGACTGGTCATAACTGCTACAGTCTCATTTGTTCAAAATTCCTTTGAGCATCCTGATATTTTGGAACATTTTCTTTTCATCTTGTTGTGAATGTTTGGTGGACTCTTGTTCTGCAGACATTTTTCTCTGTTCTCCGTTTGGATAGAGAGTAATCATCCTGTGGTGTTTCTCCTGGAGGTCGAATGGGATTGTGTGGATGCTGACGGTGCATATTGACCTTCATTCCATGCATGTTTCTAGGCAGAGAGCGTGCTCTGTCGCGGGTTTCATTAATCTGATTTTCCAGTGCCCCGCGAATCTTTCGCCTATGTACGCTTTGTTGTTGAAGAAGACTTCATCAGCTTTTTTATTTTTTAAATAGAACCTATCTTCGTCATCACACCTTTGTACTTCTTTACAAAAAGTGTCCCAATCCTCTTCATCTTTCTGATTCTGACTCAATTTGAGAACCTTCTTTGTTTCTTCTTGATAGTGTCCATCTTGTTTCTTTTTAACAGATGCTCGAGTTCCTACTAATGCTACAGTGATCACAATAATCCCAGTAAAAAACCATCCTTGCAAAGTACGTTAGCAAGAGCAACCCTGTGAGCAAGAACTCAGAACACGACAAAAATATTAATTTTCAGAAATTTGAAAATTTGTACCTAAACCAATCATATCGTGTAGAGAGACTAGGAATCAAATTAGTTTGCAAAAAGAATTTTAAATAGATCAATCCCATGATTTTCAAAATTCTATTATATGCCCTAAAACCAAATTTTTAGAACTCGAAGCCTAAAAATCCGTTACACCAAGAGAAAACCTAGCATATAATCAAAACTAATCTACCCAGAGTTCTTATTTCAAAAGAATTTGAGCAAAAACCAATCTTAAACCTGAAATTGTCCCTAGTACCAAGTTCTAACTTCCCATTGCGTCTTGCATGTTAGCTAAGTTGAAAAGACAGCCTATAACTAGATCTAAATGTGAAGTGACTATTACAAGATTTCCATCACGTTTGACAAAAAGTGAAAACAGTGGAAAAACCGAGTTTTTGATCCAGAAACTTCCTTGGAATCGAAATACACATATTGGAAAGGCTCCAAATCGGTTGATTTCTAGAGAGAGAAGCTCTGGAGACTTTTGAACAAAAATTGCATAAAAGAAAAGCAAACCCTTTTGTTCTATATAACCCTAGCTGCGGTCCAAGATCGATCCTGAATCCAGTCCGTCGGCTACCCGCAGGAAATTCCTGCGTTCGGGATCCAGATCGATTATCCAGTCCCGATCGGCTCCAAACTTTTTTTTAGAAAATTCCGAAAATTCTAGAAAATCCAAAAAAAGATTGTAAACACTTTTGTGTGTCAACTTAAATAAAATCATCATTTCATGTGCCCAGAAAAATAGTTATGCTAAATCTATCAATAATATCCACATAATGAAAACAAAATTTAAAGAATAATCCCTTAAAGTTGAACAAGTTCAATTACATCTCTCAGGAAGCATTATGAATAATGGCCTTTTATCAACCATCAATTGGTAAAGAAAATAAAATAGCAAGATCATAGATGTTTGAAATCCCAAACAGTTAGATAATATATCTATCAAATTATTATAAGTAGTGGGCTCTTGCGCATCTTTCAATCAAAATCCCACCTTATATCAACTTGGAATTGGACAGAGTCAGTATTCCAAAAAGTTATTTTAGCTAATCAACTCGAAAAAACCAGGCTTGGTATACATGTGTAGCTGCACACAGTACTCGGACGAACCGAGGTGGTAGTTCCTTTCCTCCATGTGGTGGTAGTTTTTCCACAAGCCTCATTGGGATGTAACTCTTTCCACATCTTTTGAGTTAACAATTTTCATTGACTCCCCCTCAAATGGCTATCAATTATTTAAATATAAGTATTCAACCAAATTGATCTCAATTTCATACTCGACTCAATTGTCAAATAAATAAAAACTAAACCCAGAGATCATTTGAGAGAGAAATTGACCTTTGATCAAAACAAGATGACTTAATTGACATAAATTATTATTGCATCAAATAATTATTATGATATCCAAAGCATAATAAATTTCTAATGTAATGAAAGGATGCATTACAGTCAATAATTCTAATGCGCAATTAATGCTATGTCTAAGCATAGATAATGAACACAAACAAAAACAACAACCTAACCTTAGCATGATTTTCAAAAAGGATATTTCAAGGAAAGCATTCCAATTGCCTTACGCAAATAATAAATCGTTTTTGATCCAAAGGTTTTGTTAAGATGTCAGAATTGATCTTCAGTTGAAATGTAGAATCTGAAGAATATTTGAACTCAACTAGCTCTCTTAGAAAATGATATCTAAGTCAATGTGTTTTGTTCTCAGTGCAACACAGGATTTTTAGAAATATTTAAGCACTGTGTTGTCACAAAGAATCGTTCCGTGGCAGAGTTGCGGAAGATCCGGAGTCGTTCACACCCCACTTTTCATCCAAATAGTTGGTTTGACAACTACCCATGCTGAACTATATTCCGCTCGGCAGTCGAGAGTGCAATGACAGTTTTGCTTTTTACTATGCCATGCAACAAGGCATGGCCAAGATAAAACATGCCCCTCGAACTCTTCCGATCATCCACAGATCTCCCTGCCCAATCGGCATATGAATATCCTATAATGTCAAGCGTTGTTCCATAGGATACCAAATTCCAAAAAATCAAAGTTCCTTTGATGCTACCGGATGATCCTTTTCAACCCTTCTTCAGGTGAAACCTCCTTTGGTGCTGATTGATATCTCGCAAAATCCAACACTAAAGGAAATGTCCGGACGACTAGCCGTGAGATAGAGTAGGCTATCTATCATGCCTGTGATAAGCTTCTCGTCTACACTCTCACTAAGAGATTCACTTCCTAATCCCTTATGCTAGTTCCCCTAGGATCGGAAATCTTTAGAGTTTTCTAAATCGAATTTCTTCACCAACTCCCTTGCATACTTGGATTGGCACAAATGATGCCTTCATCATTTTGTTTTGCACTTGCAATCCAAGAAAGTATGTCAGTTCGCCCCTCATTGAATCTCAAATTCGCTTTCCATGGTTTCGGCGAATTTAGAAGCATCATTATCTCTTGTTGCCCCAAAACAATGTCATCGACATAGATTTGTGCCACATGAAATTATCCTGATAATGCTTCACAAAGAGAGTCCGGTCTGCTCCCCCTCGGTATAGCCCTTTTCAAATAGGTGCTTTGTCAACCGTTCATACCGCACAACCCCAAGGTGCTTGTTTTAGACCGTAAAGAGCCTTTTTCAAACGAAAAACATGGTTAGGTTGTTTATAGTCACAAACCCTTTCGGTTGAGCCACATAAACCTTCCTCTTTAAAAACCCATTAAAACGCGCTCTTAACTTCCATTTGAAAGAGTTTGATTTAAAATGACAAGCAATTGCAAACAAAATTCATAATCGACTCGAGTCGAGCTACCTGGGGTCAAATGTTTCACAATCAAAGTCTATCCCTGCAATTTGTGAGTACCCTGAGCAACTA
>CM055061.1:46361021-46399139 GCA_029204045.2 Tillandsia leiboldiana | reverse complement strand
TATGTAGTTACTTTTTCGGCTCTGCATGTAGAGGCATAGTAGTGGTAGCTTCATTAATCAGCTGTTGTCTTTAGCATACCACCTTTTTTCCCTTTGGCCTATAGTTGTTCCTAGGGGCTTCTGTGAGTTTGATGCTTAACCCATAGGGGAGGCTACGCGTTTTTATAGTAATCTCGACCCCCATGGTCCTCGATTTTTCGTTCTCCCCTGTTTTTGCAGAGTCTTCTGCGGAGGTGACTTGACCATCTTCGCGGATTGAGGTGAGAGGAAGCGGACTAGATAGTCGTTTCTACCCGTCTCGAGGCATAGTGTGTTTTGGTTGTATCCCCTAGACACTCAACAGTTGATTTTTTTATTTTGGGTCTGGCTTCGGCCGCTGGTTGTATTTTATCTGGTGAGCTGGGAGGAGACATATTGTATATTTGAGAGTTTTATTGTACTTTTATTTTCCAGCTGTGGTCTGAGAGGTATTAGTTTTAGGTTTATCTCTACTTTTATGATCCTTTATATATCCTTTATCTGAGCAGGTTACCAGCGCTTCGTGTACACGGAAAATTCGTGTGCACGGCGGATCTGTGAACGAGCCCGGTTCTGGTTTACACTCGGGGCGTGACAGATTAGGTTGGTATCAAAGCTTAGGGATAGTCAGTTGGGACTTAGGAAACCCTAGGCTTATGGTAGACCCTAGGATGGCAGGGGCGTGAGTGACGTGATATTTGCGAAGTCGGCGATTTAATTATTAGACTCTTCAGTGAGTAAAGAGATGGCATTTTCTATTTCTAGTGGACTGTTATGTTGGCTGCAGACAACATCAAGTTACAGAAATAGGGGGATGCCTTTGACTTTCGCTAGATTGGGTCGAGTGTGGTTTTGTTACTGACATGTGGTTTATTGTGACAGAATGCCTCCCCGACATCAGATCCCTACCCGGTACCCCTATTGTAGGTTTTTATAGATCCACAAGGATCTAAATAGGTACTATCAAACAACTAGAGGGGGGGGTGAATAGGTGTAATACTTATAAAACCAATCTCAGTGCAAAATAAAAACCAATGCGGAAAATAAAAACAGCACACCGAGATATACGTGGAAACTCCAATCCAGGAGAAAAACCACGGGACCAACACGCAATAACAATCCACTAAGAATAGAAGAATAACAAGGTGATTACCGACTCCACGGACTCAACCCCTCCTTCAGCTTCTTCGGACCTTGCGCTGACCGGTTGGATATCCACGCAATAACAATCCCTAAGAAAGGAAGAATAACAAGGTGATTACCGTCTCCACGGATTTAACCCCTCCTTCAATTTCTTGGACCTCGCGCTCCACCGATTTTGCACGTCCACTGCACACGTTCGAATCCACGAACGCCACTCGAATCCACGAGCACACGTTTCGAATCCACGAAACGCCTTTAGCACACCGAATCCACGATGCCACGTCGAATCCACGACGCAAACTCAGTCGATAAGAATATTGACTTCGATGGTGATCCTTTGCTTAGATTCTCATTGAAGAACCGTAGAAGAAATCTCTAAGCAAAGATTAGATCAATTCGACAAAAGATATGTTCTTGAAAGAACCATCGAATTGACCTAAAAGAGGCTATAAAGAAGAACGATGAAAACCTAGCCTCTAGGGTTGCTCTCAAGTGTTTTTAAAATGATCGGCCGTAGCTCCCACGTTTTTGAGAAACCCTAAATGTCTATTTATAGTTTAGAAACCTTTGGAAAGAGATAAGAATCAAAAACATACCTTATCTGGAAATTTTCAGGACGGCGATCCGGATCGGATTTACTGCGATCCGGATCGTCGTAACGAGATTGACGATTCCAGAAAACCAAGGGTTCGGGATCCGGATCGCATTGCCCGATCCGGATCGTTCATACAAATCAGAAAACTTAACATTCGGGATCCGGATCGGAAATTGCATGGATCCGGATCGAAGTCTTGTATGAAGCAACAACCTTCGGGATCCGGATCGTTGGCTCTGATCCGGATCCTGAACATGTCCGAACACCAGTTTTTGATTATTATGCAATAAAAGTTCATCCAAGTGTTTCTACACTATAAGAAAGTATTCGGATCACCAAAATTATTTAGTTAAACATACCTGATCCTCTTGAATACTTTCTTCTTGAGATTGATGTAACTGATCCACAATTCTTCAACTTCAATCTTCAAGACTCAAGACACTGAGTGTCAACTTGAGCTCTTGTTGAATCTTCTCTAAGTCTTTGATTGCTGATTGACAATTTGATCCCTTTAAGACTCCGACTCAACTCACTGACTTGACTCACGAAATATGCCAATACCAAAATGCCGTAACAATCTCCCCCTTTGGCAATTTCGTGACAAAACCCAAAAATACATAAAAGCGCTCAAGTCACTCATCTTAAACCAAAAAATCGAAACTCAATGTCATCACCAAAACATTGATTTTCTTTGCGTGAAAGATCCAATAAATACAAAATTACATTTGAACCAAACAGTCCTAGAACATACTCTATGACTTAGGACTTAGTGATGTAATTCCTGCAAAACAAAACTCCAAACAAAATCAAACGTTAGTCGTTAGAAATTAAAATCCTACATTTGATCCGTCTTCCTTTTGGTTCTTTTGTTTTTCGGCTCTTTCAATTTTTCTTTGTCTCCCCCTATCTTGAGCATCTCTAACATGTTCTCCATGTTCTTGAGCATCTATGTTCTCCCCCTTTGTGGTACGATCATCATTTTCCGTTCTCCCCCATTTTTCCATTTTCGTTTCGTTTGTCCTCTCTTGATGATCTCATCTCCGTCATTTCTCTTCTCCCCTTTTTGTCACAAATTGTCAAACAGTGAACATACTAGACAAAAGGAAATCACTAACAACATTAGTTCATAGAGAAAGAGAGATAAAAGCTCAGTTCCGGTATATAACAAAAATGCAGATTGCGTACCGGTACCAGAAAGCAAAAATCAAATAATTTCTTGAAACAAATCCAGATTTTAGAATCTTTTCAAATACCGATTTGTATTCCATCAAGAAATCAATTTAAGTGCTTTAAACAATGAATTCACAAGATGTCATTCAATCCAATTAATTTCACAAAATTAAAAAGATTTACTCCAAAATCATGAAAAATAAAGGTAAAACATTATAACCGTTTTTCATGTTATATTCATCAAACACAAGTCATCAAAAATAATCTTGAGATCCAAAGTCTATCAAGATGTAACGGATTTACAAAGATGACTTACAGAGATTTCCAAATGACATCAATTTGATTTCTTACCCTTTCAAATTTGAGATAAGCACTAAAATACCTAAGGGTGGCTCTTTGAGCATCTTTCAACTATCCCACCTTATACCAACCAGGAGATTGTTCAAAATATAAGAGTTTTGCATATAAATCTCCAAATGCTTCAACTAAAGATTTTCTCATAAAATACTATCAAGCATCCATAACATGTGGTAGCTTCACACACAAACCGGACGACCGGGGTGGCAGCTCTTTCCACATGTGGTGGTAGTTTTCACACTCCTTTCGGATGTAACTCTTTCCACATCTTTTAAAATCATTTCAATACCCTTGTAAGAATGCAATCTCTTACGTGAAAGAATTAAATCCCAAATTTTAGTCTATCGGTTGTCTCACGTTTATCACAATGAATTCACACAACCGAGATAGATTAAGCATCTAAAGATCACACATGATTTCTAAAATTTGATGCTTATAATATCAAAAACTCCTATAATGAAGTATCTTCAAGATTATGATTATGGAGTAAAGTTGATAATCCAAATAAAATTAAATTGGAGTGAATGAAAGTGAAAGCCCTTTTTATTCAATGCACTTGTTCGTTAAAAACCCTTTTGTTCAAAAACAAAGTATAAAAACGAAGAGCATTGAAAACATGTAATGCAAAGATTAAGAAAAATATGAAGGGAAAACCAATCAAAGCATTACATACAGTCATAAGCTATTTAGAACTTAAGACAAGGAAAGATATCACCTTTCCGAATCCAAAATCGCTGGATTTTGGGTTGTCTTGATTCGTTGTGGCCGGGGGTTGTCCGCTTTGACTGTTGATCCACCTTAGGTCTTTGCCTCGCAGTGATCCACTTGTATGATTGATGTTGTGGCTCGGACCTTTGGTGGGTTGAGTGAACTCCTTTGACTTGATGTGTCTTTTGATTCCGTTGAGTTCGCTCCGTAGATGAAGTTGCCGAAGACTCTTCTTTCTCTTTTTCGGGCAATTCTTCACCAAATGTCCTTCAAGTCCACATAAGTGACAAGTTCTTCCTTTCAATTTCATTGTGGAACTTGAAGCATGCACAGTTTGGTCCTTTTTGAATCCCAAACCAACCTTGCTTGTTTGACCTAATCCGGACATACAATCAAGTTTCTTGGAAACGGTTGAAAGCCTTTGTATGTCGGATTTAAGTTCATGAACTTGCTTGGTCAATGCTTGGTTGGTGACATGAATCTCCTCAAACTGTTTTTCTAGAAAATCAATCTTGTCCATATATGATTTAGCGTTTGTCTCCGATTGGTTAGCTTTTCTTGGAGGATTTTATTGTTATCCAATAAACGTCTTGTTCCTCCTCGAGATCATGAAGTTTATCTTTAAAGCATGATTCTCGTCTTGATCTTCAAGTCGTTGCTTCCTCAACTTCTTGATATGTTTGGCCATCTTCTTAGATTCCGCAAGAAGTTGTTGATATGCCTCAACGAGTTCTTCTTCGTCCGACTCCCCCTCACTTGATGACTCTCCGCCGGTTGTTGATGTTTCATACAAAATCAAAGGAGTAGAGTCAGTGACTAAAGATGATAAACAAATTAGAAGAGGGAATTTGAGAGGCATGAAAGCACACTTTTTCCTCTTTACTTGAGGTCGATTCATTAGAAGTAGAATCGTCCCAAGTTTTCGCTTGCAAAGCCTTCTTTTTATATGATTTCGGAGAAGGACAATCCGTTGAAAAATGGCCGTAGCCTTTGCATCTATAGCATTGGATTTCCCCTTCGAAATCATCTTTTTCTTTAGAAGGTTTTGCAAAGCTTTGAGGTTAGAGGATTTAGAACCCGATGATCCTTTAGAAGGTTTCGTGGATGAAGATCCATCGGTTCGATTCTTCCAAAATTTCCGACGAAATTTCTTTGTGATCCGCGCCAATTGTTCTTCAAAATCGGCAAAAGAGATTTCATCGTCGGCACTCGATCGCTATCTTCGTTCTTTTGTGGCTTTGAATGCAATACCTGTAAAGCTTAGAAGAGACTTGAAGAAACTTGATTAGTAGGAAAAGTCAATTCATAAGTTTTGCAAAGCACCTACTAATTCCTCAACACTCATCTCATCCGATGGACTAACGGTTGTCAAATGGCGGTAACCTTTGCCCTAAACCGTTTCCGGAAGAGTCCGAAGTATCTTTCTTACAATTTTCGACTCCGTTGATCTTTTCTCCTAAATTAGCACATGGTATTATTACATCTTGAAGTCTAGTGTAATAATCTGAAAACAATTCATGCTCTTCCATATGAATAGAGTCAAATTGACTTGTAAGCATCTGGAGCTTTTGAATTTTTACAAGATTAGTACCCTCATGTGTAATTTTGAGATATCCCAAATTTCCTTCGCGGTGTTCACACGCGGAAATTCTTGTAAATTCAGTCGAGGAAAGAGAATTAAATAAAGCGTTCATACCTTTCCCATTGTAAGAGATCTTTCAAATTCCTCTTTGGACCATCTAGAGCGAGGTTTTGGGGTAGTAGAATTTCCTACTTCCTCAACAGGATGCACCCAACCGCATTCCACGGATTGCCATACTCGCTCATCAATTGCGATGAGAAAAGCTCTCATCCGCACTTTCCAATAAGCATAATTAGTCCCATCAAAAAGAGGAGGTCTATAAATATTACCACTTTCACCCAACATGATAGATAAACCTAAAACCCGCTCCGATACAATTGTGGGTTATTAATCCCAAAGGATCTAAATAGGTACTATCAAACAACTAGAGGGGGGGGGTGAATAGGGTGTAATACTTATAAAACCAAATCTCAGTGCAGAATAAAAACCAATGCGAAAAATAAAAACAGCACACCAAGATATACGTGGAAACTCCAATCCAGGAGAAAAACCACGGGGCCAACACGCAATAACAATCCACTAGAATAGAAGAATACAAGGTGATTACCGACTCCACGGACTCAACCCCTCCTTCAGCTTCTTCGGACCCTTGCGCTGACCGGTTGGATATCCACGCAATAACAATCACTAAGAAAAGAAGAATAACAAGGTGATTACCGTCTCCACGGATTTAACCCCTCCCTTCAATTTCTTGGACCTCGCGCTCCACCGATTTTGCACGTCCACTGCACACGTTCGAATCCACGAACGCCACTCGAATCCACGAGCACATGTTTCGAATCCACGAAACGCCTTTAGCACACCGAATCCACGATGCCACGTCGAATCCACGACGCAAACTCAGTCGATAAGAATATTGACTTCGATGGTGATCCTTTGCTTAGATTCTCATTGAAGAACCGTAGAAGAAATCTCTAAGCAAAGATTAGATCAATTCGACAAAAGATATGTTCTTGAAAGAACCATCGAATTGACCTAAAAGAGGCTATAAAGAAGAACGATGAAAACCTAGCCTCTAGGGTTGCTCTCAAGTGTTTTAGAAATTGATCGGACCGTAGCTCCCACATTTTGAGAAACCCTAAACGTCTATTTATAGTTTAGAAACCTTTGGAAAGAGATAAGAATCAAAACATACCTTATCTGGAAATTTTCAGGACGGCGATCCGGATCGGATTTACTGCGATCCGGATCGTCGTAACGAGATTGACGATTACAGAAATACCATGGTTCGGGATCCGGATCGCATTGCCAGATCCGGATCGTTCATACAAATCAGAAAACTTAACATTCGGGATCCGGATCAGAAATTGCATGGATCCGGATCGAAGTCTTGTATGAAGCAACAACCTTCGGGATCCGGATCGTTGGCTCTGATCCGGATCCTGAACATGTCCGAACACCATTTTTGATTATTATGACAATAAAAGTTCATCCAAGTGTTTCTACACTATAAGAAGGTATTCGGATCACCAAAATTATTTAGTTAAACATACCTGATCCTTTTGAATACTTTCTTCTTGAGATTGATGTAACTGATCCACAATTCTTCATCTTCAATCTTCAAGACTCAAGACATTGAGTGTCAACTTGAGCTCTTGTTGAATCTTCTCTAAGTCTTTGATTGCTGATTGACAATTTGATCCCTTTAAGACTCCGACTCAACTCACTGACTTGACTCACGAAATATGCCAACACCAAAATGCCGTAACACCTATCCCCCCGGAGGAGCCAGAGCAGTCGAGGCCTTCTGAGCTCAGTGAGTTTAGGGCCATGATGGCCTAGTTGGCAGAGAGCCATCGCAGGCAGGAGCAGAGGATCAATCAGTTGCTCGCCTAGAGAGAGGCACCGCCCCCGATAGTTTCTGAGGCCCCGACACCACCAGTTGTACCATCTGTACCGACGGCGCCATCGTCGAGTAGTGGGGCACAGGGAGCGATCCAGCCGTTGACCCCGGCTGAGGAGATGGATATCGCCGACAAACTCACCAAGTTTTTTCAGCGTGGACCGCCTAGATTTTCGGGCCGAGATACACAGCCGTGGGAGTTAGGGATGTAGTTGGCAGCGATGGAGAAGCTGTTCAGGGACTTCTTCATCGATCCGAGGTATCGGGTGCACATTGCCGTGCACTGTTTGGATGGAGATGCAGACGCCTGGTGGCAGCGTGTTGGGTTATGTTAAGATATGGATCTAAATAGGAGAAAAACCACCTAGAGGTGGGGTGAATAGGTGTAAACAATAAACACTCAAAAATCGTTGCGTAATAAAACCCAATGCGGAAATGAAAATATAACACGCAAGATTTTTACGTGGAAAACTCCAACACCGGAGTAAAAAACCATGGGACCGATAACACGCCGAAATCCACTAGAATTAACACACGTACAAAGGTGATATACCGTACTCACAGACGACTCGACCTTTTTCCATACGCTCCTAGTAGATCTTCTCCGCTCGCTCCACAACGCTCCTCGAATCCACGATTAGCGTCCAACGCCGAATCCACGGCGTCCAACGTCGACTCCACGACGTCCAACCGAATCCACGGTCTTCACCCAGTAGCACGTCTCGAATCCACGAACGTACCTCGCTCCGAATCCACGAGAGCGGTAGCACCTTGAATCCACAAGGCCACGCGAGTCCACGCGCCGATTTTGGGAAAATCGTTGTTTTTGGGTGGTGATGATCCGCCGAATACTTAGATCAAGGATAGATCGGAAATACCATCTAAGTATTCATTAATTTGATTCTACTCAAAATCTGAGTATGAAAACCTAGAATCAAATTAATCAATATAGATGAAGAAATATAGATTTAATCTAGTTATTTCCTTTCTTCTCTATATGTGGATTTTTCTCTTTTGACCGTATTTTGGATTACCCTAAAAAATGAATCGTAGGGTTTATTTATAGGTTAGAAACCGTTGGAAGAGGATAAGAATAAAAAACTAACCTTTTCTGAAATTTTACAGGACGACGGTCCGGACTAGAATTATGGCGGTCCGGACTGTCGTAGCAAAACAGACTTTTTCCAGAAAAACATACCTTCGGGGTCCGGACTGTAATTTTCACGTTCCGGACTGTTCATGCAATTCTTTCAGAATTAACGTTCGGGGTCCGGACTGAAATACCACGGTCCGGACTGTCCAAGCAATTCCATCAGAATTAACGTTCGGGGTCCGGACTGAAATACCACGGTCCGGACTGGAATTGCACATGAACTACCCTATGTTCGGGGTCCGGACTGTAGTGCCCGATCTGGATCCTGAACATGTAGTATGTCCAGTTTTTTTATTTTTATTCAATTAAAAATTCATCCAAGTGTTTCTACACTATAAGAAGTATTCAGATCATCAAAATTAATTAGTTAAACGTACCTGATCCTTTTGAATTCTTCTTTCTTGAGATTGAGGTATATGATCCAAACTTCTTTATATTCAATCTTCAAGACTTAACACTTTCACGAAATATGCCAAAATAAATTCCTTAACAATCTCCCCCTTTGGCGGTTTCGTGACAAAAGACAAATCCACTCAAGACAATTCAAAAAGATATTTTTGTTGCTATCACCATACAACAAAAATTTACATTGGAGATCCAAAATAAAATGAGATAAACTCCTAGAACAGACTCTAGACTTAGACATCTGTACTCTCTGCAAAAAAGAATCATTCTTGACAAAACAAAAACGTTAGATACCTCAAGAATGTTTTTGCATTCAAAACCAAACAGAGATAGAGTTTATACTCACTATGACATTTATGAACTCAGATATGTATTAAGATATCATAATCAGAAGTAGACATATCTTCTAAGCAATAAAATCCAAATGTCATAGAACTTGTTAGTAATCAAACAACTTGTTAGTAATAATACATGCCCAAATAGTTAGTCGAATAGTTAGTCGAGGCATGCATGCAATCACAATACAAAACCAAAAGTTGCTTTGATACTTACCTTTCATATTTTCATAGTTCACAAACATGTTCAAAGTGCACAACCAATTAGTTGATCATTGTTTGTTCGTTTCTCTCTCCTCCTTTTTGTTACAGAATCAAGCCAAAATTGCAAAATAAAAGGAGAGTTAAAAAAAAAAAAAAAATTAAACCTGCACAGAAGGAAAAGAAGGTTAGAAAAACACAGAAACCACAGATCAGATCATCAGAGCAAATGATCATTCGATATCAGACTGGTCAGAACTGCTACAGTTCAATTTGTTCAAAATTCCTTTGAGCATTCCTGATATTTTGGAACATTTTCTTTTCATCTTGTGAATGTTTGTGGACTCTTGTTCTGCAGACATTTTTCTCTGTTCTCGTTGGATAGAGAGTATATCAGCCTCTGTGGTGTTTCTCCTGGAGGTCGAAGGGGATTGTGTGGATGCTGACGGTGCATATTGACCTTCATTCCATGCATGTTCTCTAGGCAGAGAGCGTGCTCTGTCGAGGGGTTCATTAATCTGAATTCCAGTGCCCCTCGAATTCTTTCGCCTAGTGTACTGCTTTGTTGTTGAAGAAGACTTCATCAGCTTTTTATTTTTTAAATAGAACCTATCTTCGTCATCAACAGCCTGTTGTACTTCTTTACAAAAAGTGTCCCAATCCTCTTCATCTTCTGATTCTGACTCAATTTGAGGAACATTCTTTGTTTCTTCTTGATTAGTTCCATCTTTTTCTTTTTTAACAGATGCTCGAGTTCCTACTAATGCTACAGTGATCACAATAATCCAAGTAAAAACCATCCTTGCAAGTACGTTAGTCAAGAGCAACCTGTGAGCAAGAACTCAAGAACACGAAAAATTATTAATTTTCAGAAATTTGAAAATTTGTACCTAAACAATCATAATCGTGTAGAGAGACTAGGAATCAAATTAGTTTTGCAAAAAGAATTTTAAAAATAGATCAATCCCATGATTTTCAAAAATTCCTATTATATGCCCTAAAACCAAATTTTTAGAAATCGAAGCCTAAAAATCCGTTAACCAAGAGAAAACCTAGCATATAATCAAAACTAATCTACCCAGAGTTCTTATTTCAAAAGAAATTTGAGCAAAAACCAATCTTAAACCTGAAATTGTCCTAGTAGCCAAGTCTAACTATCCAATTGCGTCTTGCATGTGTAGCTAAGTTGAAAAGACAAGCCTATAACTAGATCTAATGTGGAAGTGACGAGTTACAAGATTTCCATCACGTTTTGAGCAAAATAGTGAAAACTGTGAAAAACCGAGTTTTTGATCAAGAAAACTTACTTGGAATCGAAGAACCTGAGTTGGAAAGGCTCCAAATCGGTTGATTTCTAGAGAGAGAAGCTCTGGAGACTTTTGAACAAAAGATTGCAGTAAAAGAAAATCAAAACCCTTTTGTTCTATATGAAACCCTAGCTGCGGTCCAGATCGGATCATGAATCCAGTCCGGATCGGCTACCCGCAGGAAATTCCTGCGTTCGGGATCCAGATCGGATTATCCAGTCCGGATCGGCTCCAAACTTTTTCTTTAGAAAAATTCCGAAAAATTCTAGAAAATCCAAAAAAAGATTGTAAACACTTTTGTGTATCAACTTTAAATTAAAATCATCATTTCATGTCAAGAGAAATAGATTATGCTAAATCTATCAATAATATCCAAATAATGAAACAAAAATTTATAAGAATTAAATCCCTTAAAGTTGAACAAGTTCAATTACATCTATCATGATCTTATGAGTAATGCCTTTATCAAATCATCAATTTGGTAAAGAAAATAAAATAGCAAGATCAATAGATGTTTGAAATCCCAGATAAGTTAGATAATATATCTAGTCAAATTATTATAAGGAGTGGCTCTTTGAGCATCTTTCAATAAAATCCCCACCTTATATCAACCTTGGAATTTGACAGAGTCAAGTATTCCAAAAAGTATTTTATCTAATCAACTCGAAAAACCATGCTTGGTATACATGTGGTAGCTGCACACAGTACTCGGACGACCGAGGTGGTAGCTCTTTCCTCCATGTGGTGGTAGTTTTCACACTCCTCATTGGGATGTAACTCTTTCCACATCTTTTGAGTATAACAATTTTCATTTACTCCCCCTCAAATGGCTATCAATTATTTAAAATATAAAGTATTCAACCAAAAATTGATCTCAATTTCATACTCGACTCAATTGTCAAATAAGATAAAAACTAAACCAAGAGATCATTTGAGAGAGAAATTGACTTTGATCAAAACAAAGATGACTTAATTGACATAAATGATTATTGCATCAAATGAATTATTATGATATCCAAAGCATAATAAATTTCTAATTTAATGAAAGGATGCAATTAAAGTCAATAATTCTAATGCTCAATTAATGTTCTATGTCTAAGCATAGATAATGAACAAAAACAAAAAAACAAAACCTAACCTAAGCAATGATTTCAAAAAGGAATTATTTCAAGGAAGGCATTCCAATTGCCTTACGCAAATGAATAAATCGTTTTTGATCCAAAGGTTTTGTTAAGATGTCAGCTAATTGATCTTCAGTTGAAATGTAAGAAATTTGAAGAATATTTGACTCAACTAGCTCTCTTAGAAAATGATATCTAAGTTCAATGTGTTTTGTTCTCGAGTGCAACACAGGATTTTTAGAAATATTTATAGCACTTGTGTTGTCACAAAGAATCGTTACCGAAGTTGCTGAAATCCGGAAGTCGTTCAACACACTTTTCATCCAAATGAGTTGGGTTGAACAACTACCTGCTGAAATATATTCCGCTTCGGCAGTCGAGAGTGCAATGCAGTTTTGCTTTTTACTATGCCATGCAACAAGGCAATGGCCAAGATAAAAACATGCACCACTCGTACTCTTCCGATCATCCACAGATCCTGCCCAATCGGCATATGAATATCCTATAATGTCAAGCGTTGTTCCCATAGGATACCAAATTCCAAAATTCAAAGTTCCTTTGATGTACCGGATGATCCTTTTCACCGCTTTCAGGTGAACCTCCTTTGGTGCTGATTGATATCTCGCACAAATTCCAACACTAAAGGATATGTCCGGACGACTAGCCGTGAGATAGAGTAGGCTTCCTATCATGCTGTGATAAAGCTTCTCGTCTACACTCTCACTAAGAGATTCACTTCCTAATCCCTTATTGCTAGTTCCCATAGGAGTCGGAAAATCTTTAGAGTTTTCTAAATCGAATTTCTTCACCAACTCCCTTGCATACTTGGATTGGCACAAATGGATGCCTTCATCATTTTGTTTCACTTGCAATCCAAGAAAGTATGTCAGTTCGCCCATCATTGACATCTCAAATTCGCTTTCCAGGGTTTCTGCGAATTTAGAAGCATCATTATCTCTTGTTGCCCCAAATACAATGTCATCGACATAGATTTGTGCCACAATGAAATTATCCTGATAATGCTTCACAAAGAGAGTCCGGTCTGCTCCCCCTCGTGTATAGCCCTTTTCTAATAGGTGCTTTGTCAACCTTTCATACCACGCTCACGGTGCTTGTTTTAGACCGTAAAGAGCCTTTTTCAAACGAAAAACATGGTTAGGTTGTTTATAGTCTACAAAACCTTTCGGTTGAGCCACATAAACTTCCTCGTTTAAAAACCCATTTAAAAACGCGCTCTTAACTTCCATTTGAAAGAGTTTGATTTTAAAATGACAAGCAATTGCGAACAAAATTCTAATCGACTCGAGTCGAGCTACCGGGGCAAATGTTTCATCAAAGTCTATACCTTCAATTTGTGAGTAGCCCTGAGCAACTAGGCGTGCTTTGTTCCTGATGATGGTACCATCCTCATTTTTCTTATTCTTGAAAATCCATTTAGTACCAATCACGTTGTGTTGCTTCGGAGGCTTCGTTAATTCCCAGACTTTGTTTCGTTCGAACTGATGGAGCTCTTCCTGCATTGCTTCAATCCAGTAGTCATCCTGAAGAGCTTCATCGATGTTCTTTGGTTCTAACATGGAGACGTAACATGCGACTCCACAAACCAACTGTCTCCGAGTCCTGACTCCTTCTTGTGGGTCTCTAATAATATTAGATTCCGGATGATCCTTGGAGATGCGTAACGTTTGCGGTAACGGAGTATTCGGAGGTACTTGTGATAATTCCTGCAAATTAGATAAACTTGAAGAACCATTAGATGCATCAACTTTATTGAAAGAGTTATTACGAGAAGATGCATTTATAGGAGTATCATCATCTAGAGACATATCAAGGGTAGATTTATCAGATGCAAAGTGGAAAGCTTCATCTACTTTAACATTTATAGATTCTATCATCGTTTTAGATTCCAAGTTAAATACCCGATATGCTCTACTGTTTATAGAATAACCCATGAAAATTCCTTCGTCACTTCGAGAGTCAAATTTTCTAAGATTTTTGTGGTCACGCAAAATGTAACAGCGACTCCCAAAGATACGAAAATGTTTGATATTAGGTTTTCTACAAAACCACAGCTCATATGGTGTATTTAAAGTTCCCGGGCGCAAATAAACTCGATTAATTACATAGACGGCGGTGTTCACAGCTTCAGCCCAAAAATATAACGGTAAATTCCGGCTATGAAGCATCACACGCGCCATCTCTTGAACAACCCAGTTTTTGCGCTCGACAACACCATTCTGCTGAGGTGTATAGGGTGCTGAGAATTCATGTTTTATGCCATTGGAAGTGCAAAAATCAATGAATTTAGAATTAATGAATTCTCCACCTCTATCACTTCGAACACGAACGATCTTTTCATTTCTTTCATTCGTAATACGATGACAAACCTCATGAAAAGAGTCGAAAGTATCCGCTTTCTCTTTTAAAAAAGTTACCCATGAATACCTAGAGAAATCATCAACCAACAAAAAAATATACCATTTACCTCCCAAGGATGGTTGACGAGTCGGCCTCATTAAGTCCATGTGCAATAATTCCAAGGGCCGATTGGTACCAACGTGGTTCAAGTTCTTGTGTGCAACCCTTGATTGTTTTCCCTTTTGACAACCACCGCACACAATGTTTTCTTTAAATAAAAGTTTAGGAACCCCCTTAACCACGTCTTTATTTGAAATCCTTGCTAGTTCTTTAAAATTAATGTGACCTAGTCTTTTATGCCAAAGAGTTTCATTATCCAAAGAAACTAGGTTACATTTTTCAGAAATTTTATTTGAAACAACATAGCAATTATTTTCTGACCTAACCCCTTTCAAAAAGAAATTGTTGGGTTATGTATAATTGGATCTAAATAGGGGAAAAAACACGTAGAGGGGGGTGAATAGGTGTAAACAATAAACACTCAAAAATCTTTGCGATATAAAACCTAATGCGGAAAAATAAATAACACGCAGAGATTTTTACGTGGAAAACTCCAAACCGGAGTAAAAAACTACGGGACCGATAACACGGTGAAATCCACTAGAATTAAACACGTACAAGGTGATATACCGTACTCACAGACGACTCGACCTTTTCTATACGCTCCTAGTTGATCTTCTCCGCTCGCTCCACGACGCTTCTCGAATCCACGATGTGCGTCCAACGCCGAATCCACAGCGTCCAACGTCGAGTCCACGACGTCCGACCGAATCCACGGTCTTCACCCAGTAGCACGCTTCGAATCCACGAACGTACCTCGCTCCGAATCCACGAGAGCGGTAGCACCTTGAATCCACAAGGCCACGCGAGTCCACGCGCCGATTTTGGGGTAAATCGTTGTTTTTTGGGTGGTGATGATCCGCCGAATACTTAGATTAGAAATAGATTGGAAATACAATCTAAGTATTCATTGATTTGATTCAACTCAAAATGTGAGTATGAAAACCTAGAATCAAATCAATCAATATAGATGAAGAAACATAAGATAGAATCTATGATTTCCTTTCTTCTCTATATGTGGATCTTAGGCCGTATAAAAGATGACGGCTACTTTTTCTATTATGTGGATTAGCCCTAGAAAAAGAATCATAGGGTCTATTTATAGGTTAGAAACCCTTGAAAAAAGATAAGGATCAAAAAATATCCTTTTCTGGAATTTTTACATGATGACGATCCGGATCGGAGATCGGTGATCCGGATTGCTGTAGCGAGAAAAACAGATTCCAGAAGAACGAAGGTTCGGGATCCGGATCGAAGTGCTTGATCCGGATCGTTCATACAGTTCACCAAACATCAACGTTCGGGATCCGGATTACAAAGCCTGATCCGGATCGCTCAAATAAAATGGTAAACCCAGTGTTCGGGATCCGGATCAAGGGAAGCTACGATCCGGATTGAACTGATGTATGAACGAACCACCTTCGGGATCCGGATTGCAAAGCCCGATCCGGATCCTGAACATGTCCCATGTCCAGTTTTTGATAATTATGCAATTACAAGTTCATCCAAGTGTTTCTACACTATAAGAAGTATTTGGATCACCAAAGATATTAAGTTCAACATACCTGATCCTTTTGAATTCTTCTTTCTTGAGATTGAGTTATATGATCCAACCTTCTTTACCTTCAATCTTCAAGACTTAACCGAATTCACGAAATACGCCAACTTAAATTCCGTAACAATCTCCCCCTTTGGCGGTTTCGTGACAAAACATAGATCCACTCAAGAAAATTCAAAAAGATATTTTTGTTGCTATCACCATACAACAAAAATTTACAATGGAGATCCAAAATAAAATACATGAGTTAAACTCCTAAAACAGACTCTAGACTTAGACATCTGTACTCTCTGCAAAAGAAATCATTCTTGACAAAAGAAATCGTTAGATACCTCAAGAATTTTATATCATTCAAAAACCACCTACAGAGATGAAGTTTATACTCATTTATACTTACCATGACATTTATACATTCAGATATGTAAATTGATCATAGTTAAAACACCAACATATCTTCTATGCAATCAAAATCCAAATGTCATGTTAGTGAACATCAACTTGTTAGTTATATTACATGCCCAAATAGTTAGTCGAATAGTTAGTCGAGGCATGCATTCAAACACAAATGAAAACCGAAAGTTGAAGTTCTACTTACCAAGTTCTACTTACCTCTATAGTTTCAAGTTTCTTTCTCACACACATTGTATCATTGTTTATCTCTCTCTCCCCCTTTTTGTCACAAAAGTTAGCCAAAAAATACCAAAATGGAGAGAATGGTTAACAGTTCAAGTACCAAAAGTTTGAGAATTAAAAACTAAAAACTAAAACGTAAAACCTGCACAAAAGAAAGTTAAAAATCTGAATAAGAAAAAGATATTAGAAGGATACGGACTATTCAGACTCCTCTGAACTGATACAGCCAAGAATTTGGAAGATTTTCTTTAATCGCTTGTTCATTGATGACTGATTCTTATTTACCTTCTTTATTTCTTCCTTTACCTCAATAAGTTCATTTGATATACGTTCTTGCTCGTTGGAGAGCCTTTGCTGTTCTTTATAGATTGAGGTAACTGATGCATCATCATCAGAAGTTGATGGAGGTGCTCGTTGTGCTGCATGTGCTGGTTGGACTGGAGGAGTTGCTGCCGGTGCAGAGGTTGTCGCTTGTTGTTGTTGTGCTCGTTGTCGGTGAGGAGGTAATATGGGCTCGTCTTGCTTTGTCGAGAGAGACTTTACAATTGTTGTTTCATTGATCGTTCCTAAACTGTGCATGTAGGAACTCGCATTTGTGTCAGCTTTAAATTTGCGAAGAATGCGCATGATGATCATTGGATAAGGTAGTCTCTCTGAAGGGTGAGCATGTTCCACATAGCGAGCCATCCTCGCCCAGATGATGTAAGGGATGTTTAAGTTTGCTCCCATTGCTGCTGTCGGGTTTCCAAGAAGATAAAGGAATAACATCCTATCCCATCGAAGAACCTTCGTGTTCATATTTGGAAGGACGTTATAGCAGACAATGAAGTTTAAGTAGCGATACTCAGGTCGTAGCTCTTTTGAAAAGACTGAGTTTCCTGCTGACGGATTATCGGGCAGACAGATGCCATCAACTACCACTCTCCAGGAGTTGGTGTTGAAAATTTGATTCTTCAGATAATGAGCGCCATCGGCTCGGGCCTTCATCCCTAATACCTCTCCAATCAGTTGAGGGGTTACTTTAATCTTAACATTTTTGACCAATGTTTGAAAGTCTCGACGACCGCTCTCCTGATCAACGAGATAGCAAGCATTTTGATAGAACATCCTCACTGAGTGAAGACAATACCCAGTGGTCTCCGGGAAATCGCAAATGGGAGCAAGACCTGTCTGGTCATACAGAGTCCCAAATGCCGGAGATCTTTCCTTCAAGGCTTTGACATTAACATGCCTTTCGCCAATGCATTCCCTGTTTTCAAAGTCCTTTATCCTAGCAGAGCTGATAAAGTCTTGTGGAGGTGCTTGGCTATCAACTGGTTGCTCAATGGAAATTCCTCGAGCACTCCCTCTTTTGGGAGCAACACTTTTTCTTCTTGTCTTCCCAGAAGTTTCTTCCATTGGAGCTTTGCCCTTTTCAGCAGCAGTAGGTGGAGCCTTCGATGTCTCCGCAGGCGCTTTTCCCTTTGAAGCAGTGGGAACAGTTGTAGCTTCAACTTGAAGCTCATCCCAATCAATTGATTCCGTTTCAGATTCTGTATCGGAATCATCTTTAGTTTTCTTCGCTTTCTTAGCCCTCTTGGGCTTGACAGTGTCTCTCGTATGTACCATAGCAGCCAGAAGAAGAATGATCCAGGTGATCACCATTGCTATTGGTTTCTTGTGAAAAGAAATCCTGTGAGCAACACCTCAAGAACACGAAAAAATTATTAATTTTCAAAAATTAGAAAAATAGTACCCAAACAATCATTATCGTGTAGAGAGACTAAGAATCAAATTAGTTTTGCAAAAAGAATTTTAAAAATAGATCAATCGCATGATTTTCGAAAATTCCCATTATATGCCCTAAAACCGAAATTTTTGAAATCGAAGGCCAAAAATCCGTTTATCTTGAGAATACCTAGCATATAATCAAAACTAATCTACCCAGAGTTCTTATTTCAAAAGAAATTTGATGCAAAAACCATCCACAAACGAAATAGATACAAGAATTTCATCACGTTTTGAGGAAGAATATGAAAAACTGTGAAAAACCGAGATTTTGATCAATAAAACTTACTTGGAATCGAAGAACTTGAGTTTGAACGCTTCCAAGATGGATGAAATTCTAGAGAGAGAAGCTCTGGAAACTTTGGAACAAAAGATTGGAGTAACAGAAATCAAAACCTTTTTGTTCTATATAAAACCCTAGCCGTGATCCGGATCAGTTCGTGATTACGATCCGGATCGGCTACCCGCAGAGAAAAATCTGCGTTCGGGATCCGGATCGGCAGGTCCAATCCGTATCGGCTGCCCGCAGAAGAATATCTGCGTTCGGGATCCGGATCGGCAAGTCCAATCCGGATCGGCTCCAACTTTTTCTTTAGAAAATTTCAGAGAAATTCTAGAAAAACCAGAAAAAGATTGTAAGCACTTTTGTGTATCAACTTTAAATGAAAATTATCGTTTCATACAACAAGAAATAGATTATACCAAATCTATCAATAACATCCAACAAATGAAATGAAAATTTATAAAAATTAAATCCCTTAAAGTTGAACAACTTCAATTACATCTAACTTGATCTTATGAGTAATGCCTTTATCAAATCATCAATTCGGTAAAGAAAATGAAATACAAAGACCAATAGATGTCTAACATCCCAGAGAAGTTAGATAATATATCTAGTCAATTTATTGAAGAGAGTGGCTCTTTGAGCATCTTTCTTTAAAAATCCCACCTTATACCAACCTTGAAATTTTGACAGAGTCAAGTATTTCAACATGCATTTTAATTTAATCAAACTTGAAAAACCTTGCTTGGTATACATGTGGTAGCTGCACACAGTACTCGGACGACCGAGGTGGTAGCTCTTTCCTCCATGTGGTGGTAGTTTTCACACTCCTCATTGGGATGTAACTCTTTCCACATCTTTTGAGCATAGTACTTTTTCTTTCACTCCCCCTCAATTGGCTATCAATTATTTAAGATATAAAGTATTTCAGCCAAATATTGATCTCGATTTCATACTCAGTCTAAACAGTCAAATAAGATAAAAACTATACCAAGAGATCATCGAGAGAGAAATTGACTTTGATCAAAACAAAGATGATTAATTGACATAAATGATTATTGCATCAAATGAAATATTATGATATCTAAAGCATAATAGATTTCTAAATATATAAAAGGATGCAGTTCAAAGTCGATAAAAACTAATGCTCAATTAATTTCTATGTCTAAGCATAGATAATGAACAAAAACACAAAAACAAAACCTAACCTAAACAAGAGTTTCAAAAAGGGTTTATTTCAAGGAAAGCATTCCAATTGCTTTGCGCAAATGAATAAAACGTTTTTGATCCAAAGGTTTTGTTAAAATGTCAGCTAATTGATCTTCAGTTGAAATGTAGGAAATTTGAAGAATATTTGATTCAACTAGCTCTCTAAGAAAATGATATCTAAGTTCAATGTGTTTTGTTCTATAGTGCAACACAGGGTTTTTTGAAATTTTATAGCACTTGTGTTGTCACATAAAACAGTTACCGAAGTTGCTGAAATCCGAAAGTCGCTCAACACGCTTTTCATCCAAATAAGTTGAGTTGAACAACTACCTGCTGAGATGTATTCCGCTTCGGCAGTCGAGAGTGCAATGCAGTTTTGCTTTTTACTATGCCATGCAACAAGACAATGGCCAAGATAAAAATATGCACCACTCGTACTTTTCCGATCATCCATAGATCCTGCCCAATCGGCATCTGAGTATCCAATAATATCTAAACTTGTTCCCATAGGATACCAAATTCCGAAGTTTACAGTTCCTTTGACGTACCGGATGATCCGTTTCACCGCTTTCAGGTGAACCTCCTTTGGTGCTGATTGATATCTCGCGCAAATCCCAACACTAAAGGATATATCCGGGCGACTAGCTGTGAGGTAAAGTAGACTTCCAATCATGCTGCGATAGAGTTTCTCGTCTACATTATCACTAAGAGATTCACTTCCTAATCCCTTATTGCTAGTTCCCATAGGAGTAGGAAAATCTTTAGAATCTTCTAATCCGAATTTCTTTACCAACTCCTTTGCGTACTTGGATTGACACAGATGGATGCCTTCACCATTTTGTTTCACTTGCAATCCAAGAAAGTATGTCAGTTCGCCCATCATAGACATCTCAAATTCGCTTTCCATGGTTTCTGCGAATTTAGAAGCATCATTATCCTTTGTTGCTCCAAACACAATGTCATCGACATAGATTTGTGCAACAATGAAGTTATTTTGATAATGCTTCACAAAGAGAGTCCAATCTGCTCCCCCTCGAGTATAGCCCTTCTCCAAAAGGTGCTTTGTCAACCTTTCGTACCATGCTCGCGGTGCTTGTTTTAAACCGTAAAGAGCCTTTTTTCAAACGAAAAACATGGTTAGATAGTTTACAGTCTACAAAATCTTTCGGTTGAGCCACATAAACTTCCTTATTTAAAAACCCATTTAAAAACGCGCTCTTAACGTCCATTTGAAAGAGTTTTATATTGAAGTGACAAGCAATAGCGAATAAGATACGAATGGACTCGAGTCTAGCTACAGGGGCGAACGTTTCATCAAAGTCTATACCTTCCATTTGAGAGTAGCCTTGAGCAACTAAACGTGCTTTGTTCCTGATGATGGTACCATCCTCATTTTTCTTGTTCTTGAAAATCCATTTAGTACCAATCACATTGTGTTGCTTCGGAGGCGTCGTTAATTCCCAGACTTTGTTGCGTTCAAACTGATGGAGCTCTTCCTGCATTGCTTCAATCCAGTAGTCATCCTGAAGAGCTTCATCGATGTTCTTTGGTTCGATCATGGAAACGTAACAGGCGAATCCACAAACCAACTGTCTCCGAGTTTTGGCTCCTTCTTGTGGATCTCCAATGATGTTTGATTCAGGATGATCCTTGGAGATGCGTAACGTTTGTTGTAATGGAGTACTCGGAGGTACATGAGATGACTCCTGCACATCAGATAAACTTGAAGAACCATTAGATGCATCATTAATATTGGAAGTATTATCATGAGAAGATGCACTTACAGGAGTATCATCATCAAGAGAGATATCAGGGGTAGATTTATCAGATGCAAAGTGGAAAGCTTCATCTACTTTAACATTTAGAGATTCTACGATCGTCTTAGATTCCAAGTTAAATACCCGATATGCTCTACTATTCGTAGAATACCCCAAGAAAATCCCTTCGTCACTTCGAGAGTCAAACTTTCCAAGATTTTCGCAGTCACGTAAAATGTAACATCGACTCCCGAAGATACGAAAATATTTGATGTTGGGTTTTCTACAACACCATAGTTCATATGGTGTATTTAACGTTCCCGGGCGCAAATAAACTCGATTAATAACATAGATTGCAGTGTTCACAGCTTCAGCCCAAAAATGTAGCGGTAAATTCCGACTATGAAGCATAACACGTGCCATCTCTTGAACAACCCTGTTTTTGCGCTCGACAACACCATTCTGTTGAGGTGTATAGGGTGCTGAGAATTCATGCTTAATGCCGTTGGAAGTGCAAAAATCAATGAATTTAGAATTTATGAATTCTCCACCTCTATCACTTCTAACACGAATGATCTTTTCATTCTTTTCAATCATAATACGAAGGCAAATCTCGTGAAAAGAATCAAAAGTATCAGCTTTCTCTTTTAAAAATGCTACCCATGAATACCGAGAGAAATCATCAACCAATAAGAAAATATACCATTTACCTCCCAAGGATGGTTGACGTGTTGGCCCCATAAGATCCATATGCAATAATTCCAAGGGCCGTTTGGTACCGACGTGATTCAAGTTCTTGTGTGCAGTCCTAGATTGTTTTCCCTTTTGACAACCACCACACACAATGTTTTGATTAAGTGAAAGTTTAGGAACCCCCTTTACCACGTCTTTGTTCGAAATTCTAGCAAGTTCCTTAAAATTTATGTGTCCTAGCCTTTCATGCCAAAGTGTTTCATTATTCAAAGAGGCTAAGTTACAATTTTCAGAAATTTTATTGGGAACAACATAACAATTGTTTTCAGATCTAACCCCTTTTAAAAGAAAACATGATCTTTATCAGTTACAATGCATTCAACAGATGAACAGAAAAACCATTGTCGCAAAGTTGACTGATACTAGTGAGGTTAGTCTTAAGCCCATCAACAAATAATACATTATTCAGAATTGGGCCATCTGGAATAGCTACCGTTCCTTTTCCAACAATTTTGGAAGACTGACCGTCTCCGAAAACCACAAGGTCTCCGGTGATTTTCTCAAAATTTTGAAAGCAGTTTTTGTCACCGGTCATGTGGCGGGAACAGCCGCTATCCAGATACCAAGACGAATTATCATATGCATGCAAGGAAATATTTGTAACAAGACAAGGGAAAACTTCACCTTTGCGTACCCAAACCTTTCGAGTTTTGGTGTACGTCGGAAGTGATTGTGAGGTTGATACCTTTGGTGAAAGCGTCTTGTTTGATCCATCGCTTTTCCTTGACGTCGTCGTCTTGTTTGATGAACTACCGAGGCTTTTTCCTTTCGAATAATTTGCATTTGCTTTCCGAGGAATTACCCTTTTGGTAGTCGTTGCAAGAAGTGCTTGAGTTGAGCGTTTGGCTCCCATCTTGCAATTTCTCCTTATGTGCCCTGCAAAATTACAACGAAAACATACCTTAGTGCTTGACGATCACGAGGAGGGTGAAGTTGGCTTGTTGTCGTTGCTTGTCGTGAATTCCGGTGTCGGAGGAGGAGATACCGACTGAGGCATGAAAACTGTCCCAACCGAACTAAAATCGTCTTTAGTTCGATTGTATCCGAGGCCGAACTTGTTTGATTGACCAAGACCAAGAAGCTTATCCAACTTACTCCTTCCTGATGAAAATCGCTGTAAGTCATCCTTGAGTTGGAGAATGGTCTCTGTCATTTCCAATTTTTCCTGTCGAGCCTCGCCGTTGAGCTTCAAGAAGTAATTCGCTTTGTTAACCATATCTATATAATTCTTCTCGAATTGCTTATTGGACTCTTGAAGGGAAACATTTGCTTTTATCAGATTATCCCTTTCCACTTCAAGATCGGTCGAGAGAGAAGTTACCCTTTTTAGTTCTTCTTCGAGATCCTGCAATCTCCCTCTCAACCCCTTGTTTTGCTTAGCCAGTTTCTTTGAATCCCTCAAAAGTCTATGGTAGGCTAGAGCAAAATCTTCACCTTCCGAATCATCCGATTCATTGTCCGTTACATTCTTTTCAACAGTGGAGTTGGAAAGCGAGTCGGATGTACTTGCCATTAAGCACATGAAGGGTGAAGATGTGGACGCGTGGAACGCAGTTGCGTTGTCTTCTTCATCACTTGACGATGACTCATTTGACGATGAGGTGTCATCCCAAGTGACGGCTTGCATCGCCTTCTTCTTAGACGGATTCTTAGTTGGACATTCCGTTGAAATTTGGCCGTACCCTCGGCACTTGAAGCATTGGACTTGTCCTTCTGTGCTTTTCTTATCCTTAGAAAAGCCTTCTTGCTTTCTTGACTTGTAACTTGAAGAACCCTTGCCTTTCTTCCACTTTCCGAATGATGGAGTTTTGCTTGAATTACCCCTTCGAAAATTTCGGCGAAACTTCCTTGTCAAGAGAGCGAGCTGCTTCTCAAAGTCCGCCATAGATAAATTCTCGTCATCGCCTGAGGAGGATGAATCCGCGTCTTCTTCTTTTGTTGTTTTCAAAGCATAACCTGAAGACTTAGAAGAGGATGCCTTTCCCGAAGAATAGTTAGTAGGAAATGTCATTTCATAATGTAGCAATTCGAACTATCTTATCTTTTTAATAAATAGATTAAAAGTAGAATTTGAGTTGGGTTCGAATTCAAAAGACCTATGTTGACCTTTTTGGTCAATCGCTAGTGTGCAAGATGCACTATTGACGAGACAAAAAGGCTATCTTCTAACCCGAACGTAATCTTGGAAATCCGAGATGACCGTGGTGATCATCTCGTCGAGCTGAGCGAAATTCATATTCAGCACTTTTCAATCTGACGGTCGGATCTTCCAAAAATCAGTGAAGAAGCGGGCGAATGTCGCGACCAATGTATCAGTGGTCTGCGCTCAAGGGCACTTAAGTGAATTACTGTACATGAACAGTAACCCCAATTTCGGGACTCCTTTGAGTGAAACGCTGACCAATTCACTGTTCGGATTCCGAACATACTGATCCAGGTAGTCGTTTTGATCAGTTTCGACGATCTGGACGCAATGGTGTTGACGGAATTTCTGTCTGACGATCCTAGAGTCTCTAGAAGCGTGTCTTACTATTTAATTGTACAGTAGTTGTGGACCGAGAATTTATCCGGGCATTTCGTCGAAAAACAGAAATCGCTATTTGATAGGTTTCGTCGAGCCGGACGTCGTGGCGAAGTCCATTTTTCGTTTCGACGACCAGAACGCCTCGAAAAGCATGTAATACGGTGAAAATGCGGCTTTTTGCACAGTAAACCCTATACTTCTTGCCTCGTTTTGCGTGCCACCCTTTGGAGAAGGACTAGGGTGTGAGAGAAGTGTACAGGGAGGGACTGGACAATAAATTACTGAAGCTAGAAGGGGATAAACAACAAGTGTACCAAAACCATATATATATATGTGTATACTTCAGCTGGGGTTCACAAACCCTAAACTCCAGAGCCCTTGCCCTAGCCGCACCCTCCAACAGACTCCCCTTCTCTGCCGCACTCCACGGGAGCCCCCTCCGGCCGCCGCCACCCCGTCGCCGGAGAAGAAGGATCAAGAAACCATCTTGATCTCGAGTGTCTTGGAGAGGAAGGTGCTCGGGAGGGTCCTAGGTCATCAAGTCCCTGCCTGTGGAGTTCCCCGGGCAGCCGCAACCGAGCTGTGGTGAAACTGGTGCCGGCCGCCGGCGAGCGCCGCCGCGGGAGACACCCTTCATCTTCCAACTTTCCGGCGAGGTGAGTTTATGAAACTTTTCTCATCGTTTTTGCTTTTGGGCATGACCAGTGGACTACTGACACCGTGGAGACCATCCGGGTGCAGGCCGAGCCGCTGCCGCCGTCCCGATCGCCGGCGGGAACTCTTGGCCGCCGGAATTGGCATTTTGGCCGATCGGGAGCGCCGCGGTTATCCAGCCGTCAAACCCAAGATCAGCACCGTTGAAACGCCTCCTCTCGTCGACTGCAGCACCTCCACGAGGTCTGACCACCATCGGTTGTGGATCGGACCCGAGTGGACGAGCCCTAGTTTCGGTCTTCTTCACCTCGGCCGATCTCGGCCGTCCGGCGCCGCCACTGCCTCCCACCGTCGGCCATCACCACTAGAAGCTCCCTGGCACCAACAGGAAGCTTCTGGTCCAAGTTGCACCGGCCCGGAGTCCCTCGGCCGGAAACCGCCATTAACGGCCTTGGAGCTTCAACCGAGCTCCGCCGCCGCGCGTCGCCGTCGCCTCCAGACGCCGGCCAACCGTGAGGGTAAGATTATTTGATCATTTTGGTGACAATGGTGGCTTTGCATGGAGGTTTTAACGTTCAGTCCTTGATCTCTATAGTTGCACCCGAATTTCACCTAGCTTCGGTCTCCGGCCATCTCCGGCGGTCCGGGCTCCGGCCATCTACCCAGGTAGGCTCCAAAGTTAATTTGTTGATTTCCCATCATTCTGCTTTGGGCCAAGAAACCCCTGTAACAGAGCTCGGGACTTGCACCCGAAGTGTCCAGCTCGGGCTTTGCTTCCGGCCGCCGCCGCCTCCGGCCGCCGGCGCTCGACCCCGCATGGACCAGCCACCTTCTGGGACCCAAAGCTAACTGATGCTCACCCTTGTTCGCAGTTTGACTGGGAGTGGGTCTGGACTTGGCCAAAACCGAGCCTTGGCATCTTGTGGTGCTGCTCCGACGACTGTTCCGGCCACCCTCCGGCGCACCCGAGGTGAGCCCTCAACTCTACTTAGTCCCCTGTACACGATGCTCCACTTAACTCCTACTTTGATCAAGTAATAATAGAGGTTTAGCATAGTTGTTATTTAAGCCAAAGTGTATTATGGGCCAACTTTGTTCTCGGGATCCGTGTCAGTCCAAACTTGTGAGCACGAGCTTCGTCTCGTCGTAATGAGCGCGCTGAAATTTACAGAACAGCTTTTGGAGTCCCGGATTCCAAGAACGAGTCGAAACGGTCATTTAACTCAGGGTTTTATGCAATTTAAGATTTGTCAGGGATCATATTATAAGTTGGACACGACAGCTGTCTTTAGGCAGTGTTTTCACACCTACTGGGCATTTTGTTAGAGTCCCGTAGGCTCTCGTTGAGCGGGAATTGGATCTTGTTCCGTAAATCGGCTAAGTTACCCCGTGTTAGCGTTGTATCGCTGTGTTAGCGTATGAGTGGGTCGGTTTCTGACTTCAGTTACTGTTCAGGTCCCTGCAGTTCAGCACCAGCCTCCCAGTGTCTAGCGGGAGCTCAGGATCGGCCTACATTCAGGTGGGTTTTTATTCTTAAGTCTTAGCATTTAGTTCTATCATATTGGACGGGGTCAACCTTATGTGCACTTGGGTTAAACATGGTAGGGAGGCGTCAACTATTCGTTATGACTGTACGGTTCTTATGATTAGATATACATATTGTTTCATATGGTTCTTGTCACGTCCCGGGTGTAAACCAGAACCCGGGCCCGTCTACAGATCCGCCGTGCACACGGTATTTCCCGTGTACACGAAGCGCCAAACCTGCTCAGATAAAAGAGACAACAATAAAAGAGCAATAAAACAGAGCTGAACTAAAACTAATACATCTCAGACTGAAGCTGGAAATAAAATACAATACATCTGTATAAATGATACATCTGTCTCTCCTAGCTCACCCAAAATAAATACAACCTGCTGGCAAAAGCCAGTCCCAAATGTAAAAGTACAACCGTCTGAGGAAACCTGGGTACACCAACAGTCCAGCTAACACGCTCATCCTGCCTCGAGATCTATCTACTCAGCCGTCCTCTCTCCTCGACCCGCCGCTAAAAGCCCAGCAGCACCCGCAGAAGACACTGCAAAACAAGGAAGAAGAAAAAGAGGAAAGAAGAATGGGGGTGAGAACTACTAGTAAACCAGTAGCCTCCCCTAGAGGGTAAAACCTCAAACTCTGACACACCCACTAGGCCTACCAGAGGCAAAAAGGAAAGAAGAGTGGTAAGAAATGAAACCGCTGCAAAAGGGAAATCTACCACTACTATGCCTCTAAAATACAGTCCTAGACTGGAATAACCGTATGCCACAATAACCAACCGTCCCAGATAAACCCAATCTGTACCGCCCTCATCATCGGGCAAGAAAGCCGCGCCGATGTGATAGCAAAATTCCTGCTGCCGCCCTCATCATCGGGCAAATAAGCCGCGCCGATGTGATAGCAAACCTGTCCATAACTGTCCGGCCCCGGCCTCCGAAGGGGATCTCGAGGGGAGCTACCCACACGAGTAAAGCACCACCGGGCAATAACCGCGCCGGGGTAATAAAAGCCTCACCGGGCAATAACCGCGCCGGTGATAAAAGCAGGATTGGATCACAACTATAAAGCCCCCAGTGGAACACAACCCTCCACTAAAAGAAAACTGATTCCCCAATCAGATGCAAGAGTAACCATCCGGTCAATCGCCCAATATCCGCGATTGCCGCAATACCCCACAATCCACGACCAGGTCTAACAACCGACCTCCGGTCAACCGCCCAATATCCGCGGTCGCCGTAAAAACCCACAATCACAAACATGTCTCACATCCGACATTTGGTCAACCGCCTACTATCCGCGGTTGCCACAAAACCCTCTAGTCCATAATCATGACCCATCACCGATGTCCTATAACCGACATCCGGTCAACCGCCCAATATCCGCGGTCGCCGCCAAAACCCATGATCCATAATCCAGGCCCCGGCTACACTATCCCAAACCCCTGCTCAAACCCGAGCAAACCCACCTGACTAACGAAAAGGAGAAAGAAGCAAACAAGGTTTCTCCTAAGTCAAGTTCCAGCATGAAAGTGTAGCGATAAAAGATGGCCTACCTAGATGTCCAAACAAGCATGCAAGTGTTCTCAAGGAAATAAAAGAAAAGGCGACCAATAGTGGTTCCACATGTGTAACAATTAATGGCTCCGCATAGATATAACCATCATGCTAAAACATTATCCAACCACACATGTCTATAATCCATGATAAAGCATCACTATCCACCTATGCATGTCATAAAATCCTCAACTAGTACCAACCACTAACAGGATCATCATATAGTCCAAAATAAACATTCCCATCCACATGCAAGGTTAACCGCTAACATTGCATCCATACAAACATGTATAAGTCCCAACCACTATCAAATATCCACAATAGTAATTTCCATAGGAAAAGCTCACAATTTATATCACTTAAGCATGCATGTCCAAATAAAGGGATCACTCTAATATTCCTAGTGAGCATGTCAAAATAGAGGTAAACAACAACCACCCACCTCGATCGCTAATTCCAAGTCCCAAAAAGTGCCCTCGCCCAAACCGATAAGCCGCCGCGATCGCTGTACAAAATTCCCAAAAGAACATACATAAATAACATACAATGCTCACACAAAACTGTCCCAAACACAACAGTCCACAGTTCCCCTGTTTTTACCTGCGAGAAATGCCCGGAAAATTCCAAGAAAAATACTGTCACGATCCTCGCGACGAACCCGTCGAAACGACTACCTGTACACTCAAATCCGAGTTTCCTACACTGAGAAACAAATCCGACAAGAGAACCATCTCGAAACAAACTGCTCACAAAAACTGACCACAAGGTTCTGTAAACAGGGATATTCACCTTCGGGGAAAAATTCAGAAAATTCCAAGAAAATTTGGAGATATTCCTCGTGATGTGTAGATGCAAAACGCCTCTTGAATCGCCCCGATCCGATGCCTGTGCGCGAAGATATCGCAAAAATACCACACCGCTGTCCCAAAACTCCGCCCCAGAAAATGAGGTCACAAGATGATCCGAAAAACCCATGAACAGCTCGGAATGGGAAAAACCAGTAAACATGGGAAACGTAGCCCTACCTGTCGTGAAGCCAACGGCAGCAAGAATCGCCTCATTCGGAGGTCGGAGTAAGCCGAGGGAGTCCTCGCACCGAAATGCGACGAAGAAGAACACAAACGAACGAGCGTCGCGCCGCGCCGTAAAAATGGTAACCTCGGGATGCGTGCCTCTGAAAAATCTGGAAATCTGCAGATGGAATCGCCACAGGGAGAGGAGCATTTCTTGTGAAGGTTGCACAGTGAAAATCCGCGCAGAGAAGAAGTTCTTCAGTGCTGAACTCGGCCTTTTATATGCTGGGAGAAACAAATCTGAAAATACCCAACATGTCCCAATTTCCGGGCGCTCCAACTTTCGGGCGGCTACAGTGTTGGGCCCGGCCCAACACTGTGCGTGCCCGAAAGCCCACCGGGCCTCCACGTCGCCCCCCGCACAGCGGACAGCCACGCTGGCCGCCCACTACGCGACGCGTGGGCCAATGCTGCGGCGACACGTGGCGCGCACCCGGTCAACGCCCGCCTGCCGCGCCCACGTGCCCGCCTGACGCGCCGCCTGGCGCCCCTGCCAGGCACGGAACCCGAGGCCACCCGCACCCGATCGGTGCACCGAGCGCTCTACACCGCACCAACCACCGACCGCCACGTGTCCACCCCGGTCCACCGTGCGCCCCGCACTCTCCGTAGACCCCGCCCCGCGGACCGGCCCACTCCCGAGCCGCCACGCGTCCCGCCCCCCGGTGCACGCCTGCCGCGTGGACCGGGCGGCCCGCGCCTCTGCCCGCCGCGCTGCCCGCGGCTGCTCCGCCGCTGCCCGCCGCCGCCGCCGCTGCCCGCCGGCGGCCGGGAACACTGTTCCGGCATGAACAGTACCCGAAGCTCAAAAATAACAAGTGGGTAGTCCGTTTTAACCGTTTTCGTGCGCTGAATCCGAATTTGATGTCCATTTGCCAAATTCCAACCCCAAAATTTGCCGATGGCATCCGGAAAGGTATTCCTTGGTCCAAACTTCGCGCTGAGTCCATTTTTAATATCCGCTTCGCGCGAAACCACTTCTAACGATCCGACGGAGTCCACCGATCACCCACGTGATCCAATAAGCCCGAAGTCCGCCACTTGTGTCCAATTGGTGCACAAACACCCCCGACACACAAAACAGGCTCCCAGATGTCACCAATGACTCTACCACAGCTCTGCAGAGATCCAGGTCATCACATCCTCCCCCACTAAAAGAAAGTTTCGTCCTCGAAACTAAAATCAATCCTCACCCGAAACCTCAACCAAATAGAGGGAGTAAATATCCAATCATCCACCACTCAAGCTCCCAAGGCTGTCTATACCTCCTCCAGAGACGCGATACAACCCTCGGGTCTCTAACTAGAACAAAATAGAGGCGGGCATTCCAGAAAACCGCACCACCTCATCCAAGTACAGCTGGGCTAACAGCTCGAGCTACCAAGTAGTCTGCATCGGTACAAGCATCCGCTCCTCCCAAGGTCTCAAATAATCCAACCACAAGTCCATCGGCACAAATGCTTGATCCCAATACCTCTGTACCCCAAGGTACCCAATATAAGTCCCCCCAACTGATCACGTAGACTCTGCTCTCTAATCTCTAAACCGTCGGGATGTAGAAGCAATTCCCCGACTCTCCGGCATCAACACCCAGCCAAAAGTCTAGTCATCCACAACGAAACATCCGCCTCGCTCCCGAAGTCAAAACTATAGAGGCGAAGATAACCCTCAAGCAACCCAAGTACACCAACACCTCCAGGCCTGGCTCCCCAAGAAAACTGTCCTCGCGGCATAATCAACCGTCGCGAAAGAAAACTGAACCCGCCAGCCCAACAAGTACCAACCACACGACCGCTGTAACATATGTGCTCCGACTGTCTCAGAAATCCACTATCCTGGAAAAGAAATCGGAAATGCCTCCACCGACTGATCTGTTCCCCCATCACCCGCGCCAAGCGCCTCAATCAGAACTCGCCTCAGGCGGTAGATCCCAATCCAAAGGAACTACAATACCACGCTCCACACCCGGCGCCTACTCCAATGAGGAGTCCTAAATCCGTACTGGAGGGACCCAATGCGTTACAAGGTATCCTGGCGCAATCCACCTCTCAGACACTCATATCCTATGCGTCCCGTCCCTCTATACATGGAGCGTGCAGTTCAGCAACTGCGTAACTCTTGCCATAAAGACCTTCAAGTACTCTCTATCCCCCACCGAAACAAGACCCTGCCTCCAAGGGCTCCATACTCAATCCCACAAATCGGGGTGACTCATCCGCCAAAACTGGCTCACTCGATCAAAGCAATCCCACAGCTTACCCGCTGTCAACTGTCCACCCTACCTCGGTGCCCCCAACACTAAACGTCGGCACGGAGGGGGCTACTCGCTACTCCGACAACTGTGCCACTGCGCCGATCCGACAACTGTGTCACTGCGCTAATCCGACAACTGTGTCACCGCTCCGACAACTGTGCCACTGCGCTGATCCGACAACTGTGTCACCACTCCGACAACTGTGCCACTTCGCTGATCCTACAACTGTGTCACCACTCCGACAACTGTGGCCACTGCGCTGATCCGACAACTGTGTCACCACTCCGACAACTGTGCCACTGCGCTGATCTGACAACTGTGTCACCACTCCGACAACTGTGCCACTGCGCTGATCCGACAACTGTGTCACTGCTCCGCTGATCTGCCTCCAACACACCTACCCTTCGGGTCCGGAACTCTCAGACTCCAATCTGGGTATCCGGCCCGAAACAACCAGCTCAGGACCCAACTGCCGCACCAAGGTGCACCGGGTCAGGGCCCAACGTCGGGGAGACACCGCTCACCACGACAAAACCGCAAATCAGCACACCCCAAACACTCGACCCAATCTAGCGAAAGTCAAGGACATCCCTCTATTTTTGTAACTTTATGTTGTCTGCAGCCAACATAACTGTCCCACAAAAATAGGATATGTCGATCCCTCTTCACTCACATGAAGAGTCAAACAAATAATCACCGACTTTCGCAAAATGTCGCGTCTCTCACGCACAAACATCCTAGGGTCCGCCGAAAAGCCTAGGGTTTTCCTAAGTCCCAATGACCTATCCCTAAGCTCTGATACCACCTATGTAGGGTTATATGTAATAAGGATCTAAATAGGTACTATCAAACAACTAGAGGGGGGGGTGGAATAGGTGTAATACTTAAAACTCAAATCTCAGTGCAAAATAAAACCAATGCGGAAAATAAAATAGCACACCGAGATTTACGTGGAAACTCCAATCCAGGAGAAAAACCACGGGACCAACACGCAATAACAATCCACTAAGAATAGAAGAATAACAAGGTGATTACCGACTCCACGGACTCAACCCCTCCTTCAGCTTCTTCGGACCTTGCGCTGACCGGTTGGATATCCACGCAATAACAATCCCTAAGAAAAGAAGAATAACAAGGTGATTACCGTCTCCACGGATTTAACCCCTCCTTCAATTTCTTGGACCTCGCGCTCCACCGTTTTGCCCGTCCACTGCTCACGTTCGAATCCACGAACGCACGCTTCGAATCCACGAAACGCCTTTAGCACACCGAATCCACGATGCCACGTCGAATCCACGACGCAAACTCAGTCGATAAGAATATTGACTTCGATGGTGATCCTTTGCTTAGATTATCAATGAAGAACCGTAGAAGAAATCTCTAAGCAAAGATTAGATCAATTCGACAAAAGATATGTTCTTGAAGGAACCATCGAATTGACCTAAAAGAGGCTATAAAGAAGAACGATAAAAACCTAGCCTCTAGGGTTGCTCTCAAGTGTTTTATAATTAATCGGTAGAGAACCCACGTTTTTGAGAAACCCTAAATGTCTTTTTATAGTTTAGAAACCTTTGGAAAGAGATAAGAATCAAAAACATACCTTATCTGGAAATTTTCAGGACGGCGATCCGGATCGGATTTACTGCGATCCGGATCGTCGTAACGAGATTGACGATTCCAGAAAACCAAGGGTTCGGGATCCGGATTGCATTGCCCGATCCGGATCGTTCATACAAATCAGAAAACTTAACATTCGGGATCCGGATCGGAAATTGCATGGATCCGGATCGAAGTCTTGTATGAAGCAACAACCTTCGGGATCCGGATCGTTGGCTCTGATCCGGATCCTGAACATGTCCGAACACCAGTTTTTGATTATTATGCAATTAAAAGTTCATCCAAGTGTTTCTACACTATAAGAAAGTATTCGGATCACCACAATTATTTAGTTAAACATACCTACCTCCGAATACTTTTCTTGAGATTGATGTAACTGATCCACAAATCTTCAACTTCAATCTTCAAGACTCAAAACACTGAGTGTCAACTTGAGCTCTTGTTGAATCTTCTCTAAGTCTTCGATTGCTGATTGACAATTTGATCACTTTAAGACTCCGACTCAACCCACTGACTTGACTCACGAAATATGCCAACACCAAAAATGCCGTAACAACCTAATCTGTCACGCCCCGGGTGTAAACCAGAACCCGGGCCCGTCTACAGATCCGCCGTGCACACGGTATTTCCCGTGTACACGAAGCGCCAAACCCTGCTCAGATAAAAGAGACAACAATAAAAGAGCAATAAAACAGAGCTGAACTAAAACTAATACATCTCAGACTGAAGCTGGAAATAAAATACAATACATCTGTATAAATGATACATCTGTCTCTCCCAGCTCACCCAAAATAAATACAACCTGCTGGCAAAAGCCAATCCCAAATGTAAAAGTACAACCGTCTGAGAAAACCTGGGTACACCAACAGTCCAGCTAACACGCTCATCCTGCCTCGAGATCTATCTACTCAGCCGTCCTCTCTCCTCGACCCGCCGCTAAAAGCCCAGCAGCACCCGCAGAAGACACTGCAAAATAAGGAAGAAGAAAAAGAGGAAAGAAGAATGGGGTTGAGAACTACTAGTAAACCAGTAGCCTCCCCTAGTGGGTAAAACCTCAAACTCTGACACACCCACTAGGCCTACCAGAGGCAAAAAGGAAAGAAGAGTGGTAAGAAATGAAACCGCTGCAAAGGGAAATCTACCACTACTATGCCTCTAAAATACAGTCCTAGACTGGAATAACCGTATGCCACAATAACCAACCGTCCCAGATAACCCAATCTGTACCGCCCTCATCATCGAGCAAGAAAGCCGCGCCGATGTGATAGCAAAATTCCTGCTGCCGCCCTCATCATCGGGCAAATAAGCCGCGCCGATGTGATAGCAAACCTGTCCATAACTGTCCGGCCCCGGCCTCCGAAGGGGATCTCGAGGGGAGCTACCCACACGAGTAAAGCACCACCGGGCAATAACCGCGCCGGGGTAATAAAAGCCTCACCGGGCAATAACCGCGCCGGTGATAAAAGCAGGATTGGATCACAACTATAAAGCCCCCAGTGGAACACAACCCTCCACTAAAAGAAAACTGATTCCCCAATCAGATGCAAGAGTAACCATCCGGTCAATCGCCCAATATCCGCGATTGCCGCAATACCCCACAATCCACGACCAAGTCTAACAACCGACCTCCGGTCAACCGCCCAATATCCGCGGTCGCCGTAAAAAGCCACAATCACAAACATGTCTCACATCCGACATCTGGTCAACCGCCTACTATCCGCGGTTGCCACAAAACCCTCTAGTCCATAATCATGCCCATCACCGATGTCCTATAACCGACATCCGGTCAACCGCCCAATATCCGCGGTCGCCGCCAAAACCCATGATCCATAATCCAGGCCCCGGCTACACTATCCCAAACCCCTGTTCAAACCCGAGCAAACCCACCTGACTAACGAAAAGGAGAAAGAAGCAAACAAGGTTTCTCCTAAGTCAAGTTCCAGCATGAAAGTGTAGCGATAAAAGATGGCCTACCTAGATGTCCAAACAAGCATGCAAGTGTTCTCAAGGAAATAAAAAAAAAGGCGGCCAATAGTGGTTCCACATGTGTAACAATTAATGGCTCCGCATAGATATAACCATCATGCTAAAACATTATCCAACCACACATGTCTATAATCCATGATAAAGCATCACTATCCACCTATGCATGTCATAAAATCCTCAACTAGTACCAACCACTAACAGGATCATCATATAGTCCAAAATAAACATTCCCATCCACATGCAAGGTTAACCGCTAACATTCCATCCATACAAACATGTATAAGTCCCAACCACTATCAAATATCCACAATAGTAATTTCCATAGGAAAAGCTCACAATTTATATCACTTAAGCATGCATGTCCAAATAAAGGGATCACTCTAATATTCCTAGTGAGCATGTCAAATAGAGGTAAACAACAACCACCCACCTCGATCGCTAATTCCAAGTCCCAAAAAGTGCCCTCGCCCAAACCGATAAGCCGCCGCGATCGCTGTACAAAATTCCCAAAAGAACATACATAAATAACATACAATGCTCACACAAAACTGTCCCAAACACAACAGTCCACAGTTCCCCTGTTTTTACCTGCGAGAAATGCCCGGAAAATTCCAAGAAAATACTGTCACGATCCTCGCGACGAACCCGTCGAAACGACTACCTGCACACTCAAATCCGAGTTTCCTACACTGAGAAACAAATCCGACAAGAGAACCATCTCGAAACAAACTGCTCACAAAAACTGAACCACAAGGTTCTGTAAACAGGGATATTCACCTTCGGGCAAAATTCAGAAAATTCCAAGAAAATTTGGAGATATTCCTCGTGATGTGTAGATGCAAAACGCCTCTGAATCGCCCCGATCCGATGCCTGTGCGCGAAGATATCGCCAAAATACCAGACCGCTGTCCCAAAACTCCGCCCCAGAAAATGAGGTCACAAGATGATCCGAAAAAACCCATGAACAGCTCGGAATGGGAAAAACGAGTAAACATGGGAAACGTAGCCCTACCTGTCGTGAAGCCAACGGCGCAAGAATCGCCTCATTCGGAGGTCGGAGTAAGCCGGGGGAGTCCACGTACCGAAATGCGACGAAGAAGAACACAAACGAACGAGCGTCGCGCCGCGCCGTAAAAATGGTAACCTCGGGATGCGTGCCTCTGAAAAATCTGGAAATCTGCAGATGGAATCGCCACAGGGAGAGGAGCATTTCTTGTGAAGGTTGCACAGTGAAAATCCGCGCAGAGAAGAAGGTCTTCAGTGCTGAACTCGGCCTTTTATATGCTGGGAGAAATAAATCTGAAAATACCCAACATGTCCCAATTTCCGGGCGCTCCAACTTTCGGGCGGCTACAGTGTTGGGCCCGGCCCAACACTGTGCGCGCCCGAAAGCCCACCGGGCCTCCACGTCGCCCCCCGCACAGCGGGCAGCCACGCTGGCCGCCCACTGCGCGACGCGTGGCCAATGCTGCGGCGACACGTGGCGCGCACCGGTCAACGCCCGCCTGCCGCGCCCACGTGCCCGCCTGCCGCGCCGCCTGGCGCCCCTGCCAGGCACGGAACCCGAGGCCACCCGCACCGGTCGGTGCACCGAGCGCTCTACACCGCACCAACCACCGACTGCCACGTGTCCACCCCGGTCCACCGTGCGCCCGCACTCTCCGTAGACCCCGCCCCGCGGACCGCCCACTCCCGAGCCGCCACGCGTCCCGCCCCCGGTGCACGCCTGCCGCGTGGACCGGGCGGCCCGCGCCTCTGCCCGCCGCGCTGCCCGCGGCTGCTCCGGCCGCTGCCGCCCGCCGCCGCGCCGCTGCCCGCCGCGGCCGGAACACTGTTCCGCATGAACAGTACCCAAGCTCAAAAATAACAAGTGGGTAGTCCGTTTTGACCGTTTTCGCGCGCTGAATCCGAATTTGATGTCCATTTTGCCAAATTCCAACCCAAAATTGCCGATGGCATCCGGAAAGGTATTCCTTGGTCCAAACTTCGCGCTGAGTCCATTTTAATATCCGCTTCGCGCGAAACCACTTCTAACGATCCGACGGAGTCCACCGATCACCACGTGATCCAATAAGCCCGAAGTCCGCCACTTGTGTCCAATTGGTGCACAAACACCCCACACACAAACAGGCTCCCAGATGTCACAATGCTCCTACCACCCCCAGCTCGGCAGAGATCCGGTCATCACATTCTCTGCGTGGATAGGCGTATGTTGTGAATATATATGTTTCATATGTTCTCATGCATGGATCGGTTATGTGTGAATAATATATTTTTCATAGGGTTCTCATGACGGATATGTGTATGCCTTTTCATACGTTTCTCATACATGATAGATATATAGGCCTCACATGGTTCGCAAACATGCACATATATAGTAATGGTTCACGTTACTATGCTTCGGCTGCAACACGCTCACCCTCGTTTTTTGGCCACCGCAAGGGTGTGCTTTTCCGAAAAAAGTGGTCGATGACCCTGTATACC
>CM055061.1:46328906-46360921 GCA_029204045.2 Tillandsia leiboldiana | reverse complement strand
TCCTGTCCCATGTCCAGTTTTGATAATTATGCAATTACAAGTTCATCCAAGTGTTTCTACACTATAAGAAGTATTTGGATCACCAAAGATATTAAGTTCAACATACCTGATCCTTTTGAATTCTTCTTTCTTGAGATTGAGTTATATGATCCAACCTTCTTTACCTTCAATCTTCAAGACTTAACCGAATTCACGAAATACGCCAACTTAATTCCGTAACAATCTCCCCCTTTGGCGGTTTCGTGACAAAACATAGATCCACTCAAGAAAATTCAAAAAGATATTTTTGTTGCTATCACCATACAACAAAAATTTACAATGGAGATCCAAAATAAAATACATGAGTTAAACTCCTAAAACAGACTCTAGACTTAGACATCTGTACTCTCTGCAAAAGAAATCATTCTTGACAAAAGAAATCGTTAGATACCTCAAGAATTTTATATCATTCAAAAACCACCTACAGAGATGAAGTTTATACTCATTTATACTTACCATGACATTTATACATTCAGATATGTAAATTGATCATAGTTAAAACACCAACATATCTTCTATGCAATCAAAATCCAAATGTCATGTTAGTGAACATCAACTTGTTAGTTATATTACATGCCCAAATAGTTAGTCGAATAGTTAGTCGAGGCATGCATTCAAACACAAATGAAAACCGAAAGTTGAAGTTCTACTTACCAAGTTCTACTTACCTCTATAGTTTCAAGTTTCTTTCTCACACACATTGTATCATTGTTTATCTCTCTCTCCCCCTTTTTGTCACAAAAGTTAGCCAAAAAATACCAAAATGGAGAGAATGGTTAACAGTTCAAGTACCAAAAGTTTGAGAATTAAAAACTAAAAACTAAAACGTAAAACCTGCACAAAAGAAAGTTAAAAATCTGAATAAGAAAAAGATATTAGAAGGATACGGACTATTCAGACTCCTCTGAACTGATACAGCCAAGAATTTGGAAGATTTTCTTTAATCGCTTGTTCATTGATGACTGATTCTTATTTACCTTCTTTATTTCTTCCTTTACCTCAATAAGTTCATTGATATACGTTCTTGCTCGTTGGAGAGCCTTTGCTGTTCTTTATAGATTGAGGTAACTGATGCATCATCATCAGAAGTTGATGGAGGTGCTCGTTGTGCTGCATGTGCTGGTTGGACTGGAGGAGTTGCTGCCGGTGCAGAGGTTGTCGCTTGTTGTTGTTGTGCTCGTTGTCGGTGAGGAGGTAATATGGGCTCGTCTTGCTTTGTCGAGAGAGACTTTACAATTGTTGTTTCATTGATCGTTCCTAAACTGTGCATGTAGGAACTCGCATTTGTGTCAGCTTTAAATTTGCGAAGAATGCGCATGATGATCATTGGATAAGGTAGTCTCTCTGAAGGGTGAGCATGTTCCACATAGCGAGCCATCCTCGCCCAGATGATGTAAGGGATGTTTAAGTTTGCTCCCATTGCTGCTGTCGGGTTTCCAAGAAGATAAAGGAATAACATCCTATCCCATCGAAGAACCTTCGTGTTCATATTTGGAAGGACGTTATAGCAGACAATGAAGTTTAAGTAGCGATACTCAGGTCGTAGCTCTTTTGAAAAGACTGAGTTTCCTGCTGACGGATTATCGGGCAGACAGATGCCATCAACTACCACTCTCCAGGAGTTGGTGTTGAAAATTTGATTCTTCAGATAATGAGCGCCATCGGCTCGGGCCTTCATCCCTAATACCTCTCCAATCAGTTGAGGGGTTACTTTAATCTTAACATTTTTGACCAATGTTTGAAAGTCTCGACGACCGCTCTCCTGATCAACGAGATAGCAAGCATTTTGATAGAACATCCTCACTGAGTGAAGACAATACCCAGTGGTCTCCGGGAAATCGCAAATGGGAGCAAGACCTGTCTGGTCATACAGAGTCCCAAATGCCGGAGATCTTTCCTTCAAGGCTTTGACATTAACATGCCTTTCGCCAATGCATTCCCTGTTTTCAAAGTCCTTTATCCTAGCAGAGCTGATAAAGTCTTGTGGAGGTGCTTGGCTATCAACTGGTTGCTCAATGGAAATTCCTCGAGCACTCCCTCTTTTGGGAGCAACACTTTTTCTTCTTGTCTTCCCAGAAGTTTCTTCCATTGGAGCTTTGCCCTTTTCAGCAGCAGTAGGTGGAGCCTTCGATGTCTCCGCAGGCGCTTTTCCCTTTGAAGCAGTGGGAACAGTTGTAGCTTCAACTTGAAGCTCATCCCAATCAATTGATTCCGTTTCAGATTCTGTATCGGAATCATCTTTAGTTTTCTTCGCTTTCTTAGCCCTCTTGGGCTTGACAGTGTCTCTCGTATGTACCATAGCAGCCAGAAGAAGAATGATCCAGGTGATCACCATTGCTATTGGTTTCTTGTGAAAAGAAATCCTGTGAGCAACACCTCAAGAACACGAAAAAATTATTAATTTTCAAAAATTAGAAAAATAGTACCCAAACAATCATTATCGTGTAGAGAGACTAAGAATCAAATTAGTTTTGCAAAAAGAATTTTAAAAATAGATCAATCGCATGATTTTCGAAAATTCCCATTATATGCCCTAAAACCGAAATTTTTGAAATCGAAGGCCAAAAATCCGTTTATCTTGAGAATACCTAGCATATAATCAAAACTAATCTACCCAGAGTTCTTATTTCAAAAGAAATTTGATGAAAAACCATCCACAAACGAAATAGATACAAGAATTTCATCACGTTTTGAGGAAGAATATGAAAAACTGTGAAAAACCGAGATTTTGATCAATAAAACTTACTTGGAATCGAAGAACTTGAGTTTGAACGCTTCCAAGATGGATGAATTCTAGAGAGAGAAGCTCTGGAAACTTTGGAACAAAAGATTGGAGTAACAGAAATCAAAACCTTTTTGTTCTATATAAAACCCTAGCCGTGATCCGGATCAGTTCGTGATTACGATCCGGATCGGCTACCCGCAGAGAAAATCTGCGTTCGGGATCCGGATCGGCAGGTCCAATCCGGATCGGCTGCCCGCAGAAGAATATCTGCGTTCGGGATCCGGATCGGCAAGTCCAATCCGGATCGGCTCCAACTTTTTCTTTAGAAAATTTCAGAGAAATTCTAGAAAAACCAGAAAAAGATTGTAAGCACTTTTGTGTATCAACTTTAAATGAAAATTATCGTTTCATACAACAAGAAATAGATTATACCAAATCTATCAATAACATCCAACAAATGAAATGAAAATTTATAAAAATTAAATCCCTTAAAGTTGAACAACTTCAATTACATCTAACTTGATCTTATGAGTAATGCCTTTATCAAATCATCAATTCGGTAAAGAAAATGAAATACAAAGACCAATAGATGTCTAACATCCCAGAGAAGTTAGATAATATATCTAGTCAATTTATTGAAGAGAGTGGCTCTTTGAGCATCTTTCTTTAAAAATCCCACCTTATACCAACCTTGAAATTTTGACAGAGTCAAGTATTTCAACATGCATTTTATTTAATCAAACTTGAAAAACCTTGCTTGGTATACATGTGGTAGCTGCACACAGTACTCGGACGACCGAGGTGGTAGCTCTTTCCTCCATGTGGTGGTAGTTTTCACACTCCTCATTGGGATGTAACTCTTTCCACATCTTTTGAGCATAGTACTTTTTCTTTGACTCCCCCTCAATTGGCTATCAATTATTTAAGATATAAAGTATTTAGCCAAATATTGATCTCGATTTCATACTCAACTAAACAGTCAAATAAGATAAAAACTATACCAAGAGATCATCGAGAGAGAAATTGACTTTGATCAAAACAAAGATGAGTTAATTGACATAAATGATCATTGCATCAAATGAAATATTATGATATCTAAGGCATAATAGATTTCTAAATATATAAAAGGATGCAGTTAAAGTCAATCAAAAACTAATGCTCAATTAATGTTCTATGTCTAAGCATAGATAATGAACGAAAACACAAAGACAAAACCTAACCTAAACAAAAGTTTCAAAAAGTGGTTATTTCATGGAAAGCATTCCAATTGCTTTACGCAAATGAATAAAACGTTTTTGATCCAAAGGTTTTGTTAACAAGTCAGCTAATTGATCTTCAGTTGAAATGTAGGAAATTTGAAGAAATTTGATTCAACTAGCTCTCTAAGAAAATGATATCTAAGTTCAATGTGTTTTGTTCTAGAGTGCAATACAGGGTTTTTTTGAAATATTTATAGCACTAGTGTTGTCACATAAAACAGTTACCGAAGTTGCTGAAATCCGGAAGTCGCTCAACACGCTTTTCATCCAAATGAGTTGAGTTGAACAACTACCCGCTGAGATGTATTCCGCTTCGGCAGTCGAGAGTGCAATGCAGTTTTGCTTTTTACTATGCCATGCAACAAGACAATGGCCAAGATAAAAACATGCACCACTCGTACTTTTCCGATCATCCACAGATCCTGCCCAATCGGCATCTGAGTATCCAATAATATCTAGACTTGTTCCCATAGGATACCAAATTCCGAAATTAATGGTTGCTTTGATGTACCGGATGATCCGTTTCACCGCTTTCAGGTGAACCTCCTTTGGTGCTGATTGATATCTCGCGCAAATCCCAACACTAAAGGATATATCCGGGCGACTAGCTGTGAGGTAAAGTAGACTTCCAATCATGCTGCGATAAAGTTTCTCATCTACATTCTCACTAAGAGATTCACTTCCTAATCCCTTATTGCTAGTTCCCATAGGAGTAGGAAAATCTTTAGAATCTTCTAATCCGAATTTCTTTACCAACTCCTTTGCATACTTGGATTGACACAGATGGATGCCTTCACCATTTTGTTTCACTTGCAATCCAAGAAAGTATGTCAGTTCCCCCATCATAGACATCTCAAATTCGCTCTCCATGGTTTCTGCGAATTTAGAAGCATCATTATCCTTTGTTGCTCCAAACACAATGTCATCGACATAGATTTGTGCAACAATGAAGTTATTTTGATAATGCTTCACAAAGAGAGTCCGATCTGCTCCCCCTCGAGTATAGCCCTTCTCCAAAAGGTGCTTTGTCAACCTTTCGTACCACGCTCGCGGTGCTTGTTTTAAACCGTAAAGAGCCTTTTTCAAACGAAAAATATGGTTAGGTAGTTTACAGTCTACAAAACCTTTCGGTTGAGCCACATAAACTTCCTCATTTAAAAACCCATTTAAAAACGCGCTCTTAACATCCATTTGAAAGAGTTTTATTTTAAAGTGACAAGCAATAGCGAATAAGATACGAATGGACTCGAGTCTAGCTACAGGGGCGAACGTTTCATCAAAGTCTATACCTTCTACTTGAGAGTAGCCTTGAGCAACTAAACGTGCTTTGTTCCTGATGATGGTACCATACTCATTTTTCTTGTTCTTGAAAATCCATTTAGTACCGATCACATTGTGTTGTTTCGGAGGCATCGTTAATTCCCAGACTTTGTTGCGTTCAAACTGATGGAGCTCTTCCTGCATTGCTTCAATCCAGTAGTCATCCTGAAGAGCTTCATCGACATTCTTTGGTTCGATCATGGAAACGTAAAAGGCGAATCCACAAACCAACTGTCTCCGAGTTTTGACTCCTTCTTGTGGGTCTCCAATGATGTTTGATTCAGGATGATCCTTGGAGATGCGTAACGTTTATTGTAATGGAGTACTCGGAGGTACATGAGATGATTCCTACACATCAGATAAACTTGAAGAACCATTAGATGCATCATTAATATTTGAAGTATTATCATGAGAAGATGCACTTACAGGAGTATCATCATCAAGAGAGATATCAGGGGTAGATTTATCAGATGCAAAGTGGAAAGCTTCATCTACTTTAACATTTATAGATTCTACGATCGTCTTAGATTCCAAGTTAAATACCCGATATGCTCTACCATTTGTAGAATACCCCAAGAAAATCCCTTCGTCACTTCGAGAGTCAAACTTTCCAAGATTTTCACGGTCACGTAAAATGTAACACCGACTCCCGAAGATGCAAAAATATTTGATGTTGGGTTTTCTACCACACCATAGTTCATATGGTGTATTTAACGTTCCCGGGCGCAAATAAACTCGATTAATAACATAGATTGCAGTGTTCACAGCTTCAACCCAAAAATGTAGCGGTAAATTCCGGCTGTGAAGCATAACACGTGCCCTCTCTTGAACAACCCTGTTTTTGCGCTCGACAACACCATTCTGTTGAGGTGTATAGGGTGCTGAGAATTCATGCTTAATACCATTGGAAGTGCAAAAATCAATGAATTTAGAATTTATGAATTCTCCACCTCTATCACTTCTAACACGAATGATCTTTTCATCCTTTTCAATCATAATACGAAGGCAAATCTCGTGAAAAGAATCAAAAGAATCAGCTTTCTCTTTTAAAAATGCTACCCAAGAATACCGAGAGAAATCATCAACCAATAAGAAAATATACCATTTACCTCCCAAGGATGGTTGACGTGTCGGCCCCATAAGATCCATATGCAATAATTCCAAGGGCTGTTTGGTACCGACGTGATTCAAGTATGAAAGAAGAATTCACCTTTGCGTACCCAAACCTTTCGAGTTTTGGTGTACGTCGGAAATGAGTGTGAGGTTGATACCTTTGGTGAAAGCGTCTTGTTTGATCCGTCGCTTTTCCTTGACGTCGTCGTCTTGTTTGATGAACTACCGAGGCTCTTTTCCTTCAAAGAATTTCCATTTGATTTTCGAGGAATCACCCTTTTGGTAGTCGTTGCAAGAAGTGCTTGAGTTGACCGTTTGGCTCCCATCTTGCAATTTCTCCTTATGTGCCCTGCAAAATTACAACGAAACATACCTTAGTGCTTGACGATTCCGAGGAGGGTGAAGTAGGCTTGTTGTCGTTGCTTGTCGTGAATTCCGGTGTCGGAGGAGGAGATACCGACTGAGGCACAAAAACTGTCCCCACCGAACTAAAATTGTCTTCAGTTCGATTGTATCCGAGGCCGAACTTGTTTGATTGACCAAGACCAAGAAGCTTATCCAACTTACTCCTTCCTGATGAAAATCGCTGTAAGTCATCCTTGAGTTGGAGAATGGTCTCTGTCATTTCCAATTTTTCCTGTCGAGCCTCGCCGTTGAGCTTCAAGAAGTAATTTGCTTTGTTCACCATATCTATATAATTCTTCTCGAGTTGCTCATTGGACTCTTGAAGGGAAACATTTGCTTTTATCAGATTATCCCTTTCCACTTCAAGATCGGTCGAGAGAGAAGTTACCCTTTTCACTTCTTCTTCAAGATCCTGCAATCTCCCTCTCAATCCCTTGTTTTGCTTAGCCAGTTTCTTTGAATCCTTTAAAAGTCTGTGGTAGGCTAGAGCAAAATCTTCACCTTCCGAATCATCCGATTCATTGTCTGTTGCATTCTTTTCAACAGTGGAGTTGGACAATAACTCGGATGTACTTACCATTAAGCACATGAAGGGTGAAGATGTGGACGCGTGGAACGCTGTTGCGTTGTCTTCTTCATCACTTGACGATGACTCATTTGACGATGAGGTGTCATCCCAAGTGACGGCTTGCATCGCCTTCTTCTTGGATGGATTCTTATTTGGACATTCCGTTGAGATATGGCCGTATCCTCGGCACTTGAAGCATTGGACTTGTCCTTCTGTGCTTTTCTTATCCTTAGAAAAACCCTCTTGCTTTCTTGACTTGTAACTTGAAGAACCCTTGCCTTTCTTCCACTTTTCGAAGGATGGAGTTTTGCTTGAATTACCCATTCGAAAATTTCGGCGAAACTTCCTTGTCAAGAGGGCGAGCTGCTTCTCAAAGTCCTCCATAGATAGGTTCTCGTCATCGCCTGAGGAGGATGAATCCGCGTCTTCTTCTTTTGTTGTTTTCAAAGCATAACCTGAAGACTTAGAAGAGGATGCATTTTCCGAAGAATAGTTAGTAGGAAATGTCATTTCATAAGTTTGTAAAGAACCAACTAATTCTTCTACACGGATTTCGTCCGGGTGTTTAATAGTTTCAATGGCTGTAACCTTGGAACGAAATCTTTCAGGAAGAGTTCTTAATATTTTTCTTACAATTTTAAATTCTGGAATCTTCTCTCCCAAGTTAGCACATGAGTTTACGATGTCTTGCAATCGTGTGTAATAGTCTGTGAACGATTCATTTTCTGCCATGAAAATAGAGTCAAACTTGCTCGTAAGCATTTGCAGTTTCTGAATCTTCACAAGGTTAGTTCCCTCATGCGTAACTTGAAGAACATCCCAGATTTCTTTCGCAGTCTCACATGCCGAGACGCGAGAGAACTCTGTTTGTGATAAGGCATTAAATAAAGCATTAATTCACTTGCCATTGTAAGAAGATATATCAATCTCTTCCTTGGTCCATTTCGACCTAGGTTTGATGGTGCAAACATCACCAATAAATTCAGTTGGATTAGTCCATCCTAATTCAATTGATTGCCACACCCGTTCGTCGATGGAAATTAAAAAGGCTTTCATCCGTACTTTCCAGTACGCATAATTTGTTCCATCGAAGAACGGAGGTCTGTTGATGTTTCCACCTTCAACCATTGTTTACAACCCTATTCGCTCTCTGATACCACTTGTTGGGTTATGTATAATTGGATCTAAATAGGGGAAAAAACACCTAGAGGGGGGTGAATAGGCGTAAACAATAAACACTCAAAAATCTTTGCGATATAAAACCCAATGCGGAAAAATAAATAACACGTAGAGATTTTTACGTGGAAAACTCCAAACCGGAGTAAAAAACGACGGGACCGATAACACGGTGAAATCCACTAGAATTAAACACGTACAAGGTGATATACCATACTCACAGACGACTCAACCTTTTCCATACGCTCCTAGTTGATCTTCTCCGCTCGCTCCACGACGCTTCTCGAATCCACGATGTGCGTCCAACGCCGAATCCACAGCGTCCAACGTCGAGTCCACGACGTCCGACCGAATCCACGGTCTTCACCCAGTAGCACGCTTCGAATCCACGAACGTACCTCGCTCCGAATCCACGAGAGCGGTAGCACCTTGAATCCACAAGGCCACGCGAGTCCACGCGCCGATTTTGGGGTAAATCGTTGTTTTTTGGGTGGTGATGATCCGCCGAATACTTAGATTAGAAATAGATCGGAAATACCATCTAAGTATTCATTGATTTGATTCAACTCAAAATGTGAGTATGAAAACCTAGAATCAAATCAATCAATATAGATGAAGAAACATAAGATAGAATCTATGATTTCCTTTCTTCTCTATATGTGGATCTTAGGCCGTATAAAAGATGACGGCTACTTTTTCTATTATGTGGATTAGCCCTAGAAAAAGAATCATAGGGTCTATTTATAGGTTAGAAACCCTTGGAAAAAGATAAGGATCAAAAACTATCCTTTTCTGGAATTTTTACATGACGACGATCCGGATCGGAGATCGGCGATCCGGATTGCAGTAGCGAGAAAAACAGATTCCAGAAAAATGAAGGTTCGGGATCCGGATCGAAGTGCTTGATCCGGATCGTTCATACAGTTCACCAAACATCAACGTTCGGGATCCGGATTGCAAAGCCTGATCCGGATCGCTCAAATAAAATGGTAAACCCAGTGTTCGGGATCCGGATCAAGGGAAGCTACGATCCGGATTGAACTGATGTATGAATGAACCACCTTCGGGATCCGGATTGCAAAGCCTGATCCGGATCCTGAACATGTCCCATGTCCAGTTTTTGATAATTATGCAATTACAAGTTCATCCAAGTGTTTCTACACTATAAGAAGTATTCGGATCACCAAAGATATTAAGTTCAACATACCTGATCCTTTTGAATTCTTCTTTCTTGAGATTGAGTTATATGATCCAACCTTCTTTACCTTCAATCTTCAAGACTTAACCGAATTCACGAAATACGCCAACTTAAATTTCGTAACAGAAATCATGGTTCTTATCAGTTACAATACATTCTACAGAGGAAAAATTAACTGAGAAACCATTGTCACAAAGTTGACTTATACTAATGAGGTTTGTCTTTAGCCCTTCAACAAATAAGACATTGTTCAAAACTGGGCCTTCTGGAATAGCGATTGTTCCCTTTCGAACAATTTTGGAAGAACGACCGTCTCCGAAAACAACATGTCCTCCGGAGATTTTCTCTAAATTTTGAAAGCAGTTTTTGTCACCGGTCATGTGACGGGAACACCCACTATCCAGATACCAAGACGAGTTGTCATAAGCATGTAAAGAAGTATGAACAACAAGACAAGGTAAGATTTCACCTTTGCGCACCCAAACCTTTTTGGACTGCGTCGGCAATGTTCGTGAAGTTATTCTCCTTGGTGAAATCGTCTTGATTGATTCATCGCTTTTTCTTGATGTCGTCGTCTTGTTTGATGTACTACCAATGTTCTTTCCTTCTGAAAAATCCTTCTTTGATTTCCGGGGAATCACCTTTTTGGTAGTTGTTGCAAGATGTGCTTGAGTTGATCGTTTTGCTCCTATCTTGCAATTTCTTCTAATGTGCCATGCAAAACCACAACGAAAATATACCTTTGAACTTGATGATCCCGAAGAGGGTGAGGTAAGGTGGTTGTCGTTGTATACAGTGATTTCCGTCGTCGGAGGAGGAGATACCGACTGGGGCACAAAAACTGTTCCACTCGAACTTGGACTGTCTCCAGTTTGAGTGTATCCGAGGCCGAATCGGTTTGTTTGACCAAGACCAAGCATCTTATCCAACTTGCTCCTTCTAGAAGAAAAACGCTTTAAATCATCCTTGAGTTGGAAAATGGTCTTCGTCATTTCCATTTTCTCTTATCGGGCCTCGGTATAGAGCTTCAAGAAGTAACCAGCTTTGTCAATCATTGTTACATGTATCTTCTCGAAATGCTCATTTTTCTCTTGAAGTGAAGCATTTGCTTTTATCAGGTTATCCCTTTCCACTTCAAGACCGGTCGAGAGAGAAGTTACCCTTTTTACTTCTTCTTCGAGATCCTGCAATCTCCCTCTCAACCCCTTGTTTTGCTTAGCCAGTTTCTTTGAATACCTCAAAAGTCTATGGTAGGCTAGAGCAAAATCTTCACCTTCAGAGTTACTCGATTCGTCGTCCGTTATAGTTTTTTCAACCTGGGAGGAGTTGGACAATGAATCGGATGTACTTGCCATTAAGCATATGAAGGGTGAAGATGTGGACGCGTGGAACGCCGTTGCGTTATTCTCTTCATCACTTGAAGATGACTCATTTGACGTTGAGGTGTGATCCCAAGTGACGGCTTGCATCGCTTTCTTCTTTGACGGATTCTTATTTGGACACTTCGTTGAGATATGGCCGTATCCTTGGCACTTGAAGCATTGGACTTGTCATTCTGAGCTTTTCTTATCCTTTGAAAAGCTTTCTTGCTTTCTTGACTTTTGGCTTGAAAAACCTTTGCCTTTCTTCCACTTTCCGAATGATGGAGTTTTACTTGAATTACCCCTTCGAAAGTTTCGGCAAAATTTTCTTGTCAAGAGAGCAAGCTGCTTCTCAAAGTCCTCTATAGATAGGTTCTCGTCATCGTCTGAGGAGGATGAATCCGCGTCTTCTTCTTTTGTTGTTTTCAACGCAAAACCTGAAGACTTAGAAGTAGATACTTTTCCAGAAGAATAGTTAGTAGGAAATGTCACTTCATATGTTTGTAATGAACCAACTAATTCTTCTACACGGATTTCGTCCGGGTGTTTAATAGTTTCAATGGCCGTAACCTTGGAACGAAATCTTTCAGGAAGAGTTCTTAAAATCATTCTTACAATTTTAAATTCTAAAATTTTCTCTGTGACACCCCCGGAATTTGGATTAGTCCTATATATAAATGATATGATAGGACTAAATCTCTCAACCCGGCTATAGCATTTTGGATGGTAGCAAGATCCAAGAGGAACATGAGAGTTAAGCGTGCTAGAGCTAGAGTAGTTCTAGGATGGGTGACCCCCTGGGAAGTGGGGGGTCTAAGTTGGTATCAGAGCTTAGGGATAGGTCAGTTGGGACTTAGGAAACCCTAGGCTTTTGGACAGACCCTAGGATGATAGGGCGTGAGTGGCGTGATATTTTGCGAAAGTCGGTGATTTTTATAGTTAACTCTTCCTGTGAGTGAAGAGGGATCGACATAGTCTATTTCTGTTGAACCATTATGTTGGCTGCAGACAACATAAGGTTACAGAAATAGGGGGATGTCTTTGACTTTCGCCAGATTGGGTCGTGTGGGGTTTCGTTACTGATGCTTGGTTTCTTGTGGCAGGATGCCTCCTCGACGTCGAATTCCCACTAGGGGTGCCCCTTCACCCCCTGTTGAGCCAGAGCAGCCTGCACCCCCCGAGCTTACTGAGTTGAGGGCCTTGGTGGCCCAGTTGGCGGAGGGTCAGCGCCGCCAGGAGCAGAGGTTTGAGCAGCTGCTTGCTCAGCGGGAGGCACCATCCCCAGCTGTTCCTGAGGCCCCTGTGCCTCTTGTTGCCCCTTTTGTGCCGTCGGTACCATCTTCGAGTAGCGGGGCTCCTGGAGCTATTCAGCCTTTGACTGCGGAGGAGGAGCGGGATTTTGCTGACAAACTCGCTGCGTTTGTTAAGCGGGGACCACCTAGATTCTCGGGGCGGGATGCTCAGCCCCGGGCTGTTGGGAGATGGCTTTCTGCGATGGAGAAGCTTTTTCGGGACTTCTTCATCGACCCGAGGTACCGAGTGCACATGGCGGTGCACTGTTTGGATGGAGATGCTGATTTTTGGTGGCAGCGAGTTGAGCCACTGGAGTTCCGGATCACTCGGCAGTTGCCTTGGGAGGAGTTCAAACGGATGGTATTGGACACCTATTTTTCTACCAGTGTGAAGAAGAAGTTGGAGGACGACTTGAAGAATCTGCAGCAGGGCGATCGACCGGCCCATGTCTATTTCCAGGAGTTCATGGAGTTGCTGAACTGTGTGCCCTTCGTCGCTCGTGACGGTCCACACCAGGTTGAGTTGTTCGAGGGAGGCCTCCGTCCAGAGATTTTCACGCTTGTGCATGCACAGAGATTTCAGACCCTAGAGGCAGCCGCAGAGCACGCGCAGTGGGTGGAGAGAGGCGATCAGCAGGTGGCCAGACGGAGGGCCGCGGTCGCGCAGGGTTCCGACAGGAAGCGACCAGCCCCAGAGGACGGGGGACAGGCCAGCTCATGGAGACCGCCACGGCCGCCGCAGTCCCAGTCTTACGACCGTGGGCGATCTGATAGGAGAGGTCCTGGTGGACCCCAGAGACCGCAGCAGCATCAGCAGCAGCACCAGCAGCAGAGATCGCAGCAGAGGCAGCAGAGATCTCAGCAGCAGTCCTCGAGACAGCAGCAGCAGCCGAGACAACCCCGATCTTCTGACCGATGTATCTTCTGCGGCGGTCAGCATGCCGCCATCACTTGTGATCTGAGATGGGGTCGATGCTTCCGTTGTGGACAGCCGGGGCATGTGCGAGCTACTTGCCCCCTTGCTACTTCTTCGGCACCTTCTTCGGCGTCGGCTCCATATCCCCCTCAGCAGCAGCAGCCATCAGCTCAGCGGCATTATGCTCCAGCGAGCAGGCCGTCCACCTCCCATCCTTCAGATTCTCGACCTCCAACACCGAGCGGGCGGGTGTATGCCGCCCAATTAGCAGATTCCGCAGCGGCAGACCAGGTGGTGGCAGGTATTACTCTACTTTTTGGTATTCGGGCTCGCTCTTTATTCGACACTGGAGCATCTCATTCTTTCATTAGTCGAGCATTTGCATCCCTGCATGGTCTAGAGGTAGAGTCATTGTCATGTGCATTAGAGGTGCGGGTTCCTGATCACGTTTTGCATGTCGAGGAGCGTTGTTTGGCATGCCCGGTGCAGTTGGGGCCTTGGATTTTGCCTGCAGACTTGCTTGTCTTGCAGCAGCTCCATGATTTTGACTTGGTGTTGGGGATGGATTGGCTATCACGGTACTCCGCCACGATCGACTGCAGAGATAGGACGGTGACTCTTCGCGAGCCAGGACAGGAGGAGTTCATCTTCAGAGGCTGCCAGAGCACGCTGTTCGCAGCGACCATTTCCTCGGCGAGAGCTAGGAGGATGATGAGTAGAGGTTGCACTGCCTTTTTGGCCACCGTGGTGGAGGTGCCTACGGCGGCACTGGGACTCGAGGATATCCCTATCGTCCGAGAGTTCCCAGATGTGTTTCCACCTGAGTTGACGACGATGCCGCCGGAGAGGGAGATTGAGTTTGTGATTGATGTAGTCCCTGGGACTGCACCAATCTCAAAGGCACCCTATAGGATGGCGCCAGCTGAGTTGAGGGAGTTGAAAGCCCAGCTTCAGGATCTTTTGGATAGGGGTTTCATTAGACCCAGTGTTTCTCCGTGGGGAGCGCCTGTGTTGTTTGTCAAGAAGAAGGATGGATCACTGCGGTTGTGTGTGGATTATAGGGAATTGAACAAGGTGACCATCCGGAACAAGTATCCCCTCCCCCGGATAGATGATTTGTTTGATCAGTTACAGGGAGCATCTGTGTTCTCGAAGATTGATCTGCAGTCCGGTTACCACCAGCTTAGGGTGAGGGCCGAGGACATCTCCAAGACGGCTTTCAGATCGCGGTACGGGCATTATGAGTTTACTGTGATGCCTTTTGGGTTGACTAATGCCCCTGCCGCATTCATGGACTTGATGAACAGGATTTTTCAGCCGTTTTTGGATCGGTTTGTGGTGGTGTTCATAGATGATATTCTGATCTACTCCCGGAGTGATCTGGAGCACGAGGAGCACTTAAGAACCGTGCTGCAGCTTCTGCGGGGGAAAAAGCTGTATGCTAAGTTCAAAAAGTGCGAGTTTTGGCTCCGGGAGGTTGCCTTTCTGGGTCATGTGGTTTCAGCTGCTGGAGTGGCGGTGGATCCGGCCAAGGTGGATGCTATTAGAGATTGGCCGAGGCCGACGACCATCACCGAGGTGCGGAGTTTTCTTGGATTGGCGGGCTACTATCGGCGCTTTGTGGAAGGCTTTGCGAAGCTTTCCTCTCCCCTCACTCGTCTGACCAGAAAAGGGGTTAAGTTTGTTTGGAGCGAGATTTGCCAAAGCTGTTTTGAGGAGCTGAAGCAGAGGTTGATGACCGCTCCAATCCTTGCCCTCCCAGTTATGGGGGCAGGATTTGTGATCTACAGTGATGCCTCACATAGTGGTCTGGGGTGTGTGTTGATGCAGCATGGTAGGGTAATTGCCTATGCTTCGCGGCAATTGAAGGACTATGAGAAAAATTACCCTACTCATGATCTTGAGCTGGCAGCGGTGGTGTTTGCTCTGAAGCTGTGGCGGCATTATTTGTATGGAGAGCATTGTGAGATTTATACTGATCACAAGAGCTTGAAGTATCTGTTCACCCAAAAGGAGCTAAATTTGAGGCAACGCCGGTGGTTGGAGTTGTTAAAGGATTACGATCTGAGTATCCTTTACCATCCCGGCAAGGCCAATGTCGTGGCAGATGCTTTGAGTAGGAGGACGAGTCTGAGCTTATTGATCTCGCAGCAGGCGCCGTTGGTCGAGCAGATGAGGCGGTTACAGTTGGTATCAGAGCCATTCACCAGCCGGAAATGTGAGATGAGTCTCGGCTGAGCCAGGGTTATTTAGCGGGTAGAGCGAGGCTCCCCGGCTAATGACCGTTGTGGGTGGAGTGCAGCTCCCCACAAGGTCGGCTAAGGCTAGCGAGACGAGTCTCACATCGCCTGGTGCTTGTGAGTGTGCTTGAGCCTGACGTGGACGTCAGGGCTTAAAGGGGGGAAGAATGTGACACCCCCGGAATTTGGATTAGTCCTATATATAAATGATATGATAGGACTAAATCTCTCAACCCGGCTATAGCATTTTGGATGGTAGCAAGATCCAAGAGGAACATGAGAGTTAAGCGTGCTAGAGCTAGAGTAGTTCTAGGATGGGTGACCCCCTGGGAAGTGGGGCGTCACATTCTCTCCCAAGTTAGCACATGTATTTACGATGTCTTGCAATCGTGTATAGTAATCTATGAAAGATTCATTTTTTGCCATGAAAATAGAGTCAAATCTGCTCGTAAGCATTTGCAGCTTTTGAATCTTCACAAGGTTAGTTCCCTCATGTGTAACTTGAAGAACATCCCAGATTTCTTTCGCAGTCTCACATGCCGAGACGCGAGAGAATTTCGTTTGTGACAAGGCATTAAATAAAACGTTAATTCCTTTGCCATTGTAAGAAGATAAGTCTATCTCTTCCTTGGTCCATTTCGACCTAGGTTTGATGGTGTGAACATCAACAATAATTTCAGTTGGATTAAACCATCCTAACTCAATTGATTGCCACACCCGTTCGTCGATGGAAATAAGAAATGCTTTCATCCGTACTTTTCAGTAGGCATAGTTTGTTCCATCGAAGAACGGGGGTCTGTTGATGTTTCCACCTTCAGCCATTGTTTAGAACCCTATTCCCGCTCTGATACCAATTGTTGGGTTATGTTAAGATATGGATCTAAATAGGGGAAAAACCACCTAGAGGGGGGGGGGGTGAATAGGTGTAAACAATAAACACTCAAAAATCGTTGCGTAATAAAACCCAATGCGGAAATGAAAATTTAACACGCAAGATTTTTACGTGGAAAACTCCAACACCGGAGTAAAAAACCACGGGACCGATAACACGGCGAAATCCACTAGAATTAACACACGTACAAAGGTGATATACCGTACTTACAGACGACTCGACCTTTTTCCATACGCTCCTAGTAGATCTTCTCCGCTCACTCCGCAACGCTCCTCGAATCAACGATTAGCGTCCAACGCCGAATCCACGGCGTCTGTGAGGACCTGGATCCCCACGAGGTGATTACTGGCTGACCAGCAGCTTCTGGAGGCCTATGTGGCGTGTCGGTGGCGTTTGTACACCAATTGGACACTTTTGATGGACTCGGTGTGTTAATTGGATCACGAGAGTAGTCAGATGGCCCCATTGAATGCTTAGAAGTGGTTTCGCGCGCAATGGATATTAAAATTGGATTCGGGGCGAAGTTTGGATAAAGGATCACCTCTCCGGATGCCTTCGGCAATTTTTAGAGCTGGAAATTGGCAAATCGGATTTTTGGAATGGACCCGGCGCGAAAATCGGATCAAGTGGGCTTTCCGGGGACTTTCGGCAAATTTTCGGATAAGAATTTGGGGAATCGGACACCGTATTTGGATTCAGCGCGCGAAATCGTTGAGAATGGACTATTTACTTGTTTTTTTCGGAGCCCGGTTGACGCGGGCGTTTTTCGAGGCGTGCACGGATCTCGAGACGTCGCGGCGCGAATCCCGAGGTGCGCTCGGGTGTACTGCACGAGGGAGGGAAACGCAGACAGGCGCGTTGGGAAAACGCGCCTGACTGCGCAGGTGACACGGGGGGGGGGGGGGGGCGCCACGTGGCGTGCCCCCATTCGCGCCCGCGCGGACGCGGGGGGCACGCGCCCGCTCGGTGTCACGCGCCCGGTGTGGCGCAGTGTCACGCGCCCGTGTGGCGCGTGCCGCGTGGCACAGTGGGCGCGCGCCTGCGCCTGGCGCACGCGCCCCTGTGCAGTGGACCGCCTGGCAGCGGGCCCGGTGCACCGTGGACCCGGCCCACGGGAGCCCTCATCTCCCCTCTTTCTTCTCTTCTTTTTCCTTTTCCTCCCCGCGCACCATTTCTTCTCCCCTTGTTCTTTTTCTCCAACCGAGCGAGAGAGAGTATGAGGGAGTGGATTTTGTGGGGTGCGGCGGTTCGCCGTGGACCTCGCGAAGCGCGCGAGGTGTTCCGAGGAGTCGGTTGGGCGGCGCGACGCGGTCGGGGTAGGTCCCTCGTGTTATTTTTGCGGTATTTTTGGCACAGTTTTGGAGCGTTCTTTTGGACATTGGATTTGACCCCTTACTCTCGTGTGTGTTAGGGACCGTATTTTACTGCTCCGTTTTGCGTGCGGACCCCGACGACATCCACCGTTTTGCGTGCGGACTCCGTTTTGCGCGCGGGTATCGGCACAGTGCACCGTTTTGCGTGCGGGCTCTGTTTTGCGCGCGGGTTTCGGCACCGTGCTCCATTTTGCGTGCGGACTCCGACGGTGTGCACCGTTTTGCGTGCAACTTGTTGTACGAGCTCGGATGGAGGCGTGCCTTTACACTCTTTGGATCTACGCGTCACAAGGATTACCGTCGTGTTTTCCGGGAATTGCCCAAAGGTATACTTTTCCCGTTCTCCTGTGCAATGTGATACAGATGTGTATATTGTGGACTTTCGCGCTCACCGCGTTGTGGAATTTGTAACTTGGCCTCCGGGACTCGGATTTTGGCGTGCAGGTACTCGTTTCGAAGGGCTCGACGCGACGATCGCGTCCGTATTTTTGGTGGATTTTGCAGAGTCCGTTATGCAGGTGAAAATTGCACATCTTTGGGGCTGGTTTCAACAGATGGTGTATACTTGGATATTTTAGCATAAAGTGTAACTTTGGACCTTTTGTTGTACCCAGGAGGGGTCGCGAGTGTTTTTGGAACACTGCAAGGAGCCGAGGTGGTGCGACATGTACCGTGGATACGGGTTCAGCGGATTGTGCGAGCATGTGGCCACGCTCTTCACCGACCCCAGGTTTGCCTTGGATTGAACACTTCAGGTGGGTAAGCTTAATATCAGTAACTGTATAAGGCAATGATTATGTTATGGCAAATGTAAGTGCACTTGTGGGGATGTCACCCCTCGATGACTGACAGCAGGCATATTTGATGCACAACCGATATAAGCGAAAGGTAAGCAAGGAATGGCCTACTTGGGTGAGATTGGTATACCATAGTGGGAATCCTTTAGCATGCTTTGCTAATATATGTTTCACCCACTTTTATCGTTTCTGAGGATAAAAGCATGCTTGTATGGACATGTAGTTAGGCCATATTTTATTGCTACACCCTTTATTGGAACTTGACCTAGGAGAAACCATGCTTTTCCTTTCTCCTTCTTTGTTAGTCAGGGGGTCAGTGTTGCTCGGGTTCGAGCAGGGATCTGGGTAGTGTAGTCGGGACTTGGTGCCTGGGACAGGTTGGATTAGTTGTGGGGCTTTGCGGCAACCGCGGATATTGGGCGGTTGACCGGATATTTATTTATGCACCAGATTGGGTATCTGGTTTCTCTAGTGGACAGAGTTACCCACTAGTTGAGTACTTTTGCATATGATTGAGGACCGAGGCTTTCTTTAGTGGTTGGGGCTTTCCCACTTAGATCAGTGTCATGATCCAGTCCTGCTGATTTATTCTACTATGATACTTGTTACTCAGACCTTTGAGTCCTTGAGACTCCTATCCCCTGTCGATGTTATGCGTAGGCTGGCATACCCGATTTGGCATACACCTTTGAGTCCTTGAGACTCCTGTCCCCTATCGGTGCTATGCGTTGGCCCGCATACCCGATTTGGCAGGCACATACACACTTTGAGTCCTTGAGACTCCTATCCCCTGTCGGTGTTATGCGTAGGCTGGCATACCCGATTTGGCATACACCTTTGAGTCGTTGAGACTCCTATCCCCTGTCGGTGTTATGCGTAGGCTGGCATACCCGATTTGGCATACACCTTTGAGTCCTTGAGACTCCTATCCCCTGTCGGTGTTATGCGTAGGCTGGCATACCCGATTTGGCATACACCTTTGAGTCCTTGAGACTCCTATCCCCTATCGGTGTTATGCGTTGGCCCGCATACCCGATTTAGCAGACACATCAGGCATAGGCAGGCATAGCAGGCACAGCAGGCATAGGAAGGCATAGCAGGCACAGCAGGCATAGGCAGGCATAGGCAGGCATAGCAGGCATAGGCAGGCATAGCAGGCATAGGCAGGCAAAGCAGGCACAGCAGGCATAGGCAGGCATAGGCAGGCAAGGCAGGCATAGCAGGCATGGCAGGCATAGGCAGGCATAGGCAGGCATAGCAGGCACAGCAGGCATAGGCAGGCATAGGCAGGCATAGGCAGGCATGGCAGGCATAGGCAGGCAGGGCAGGCATAGCAGGCATGGCAGGCATAGGCAGGCATAGGCAGGCATGGCAGGCATAGCAGGCAGTGCCAGTGATTACTGGTCTATAGATTGGGTCGATTGTGCACTTCATGTGCTAGTAGTTGTATACCATCCTTTGGTTCTCCCCTTTTGAGCATTTAGTTAGAGGCATGATAGCTGTTGAGAGGCTCTATCTTCTTTATATCAGTCTTTACGGCTTTGGTTAGTTTTTGTCTCTTGAGGACTTGATGGGCAGACTGTCGGTCCTGGCGGTGGTACCCACTGAGAACTCCCTTTTTGGTGTAGTTCTCACACCCTTTGGGGGTTTTCCCCCTCCTTTTTCCTTCCTCTCCTTTGTTTTGCAGAGTCTTAGCGGGTGTTGCTGATTCTGCGGTTGATGAACGAGGCGAGGGAGTCGCGAGCTAGATCCCTACCCATGTTTGGAGAGTAGCGGTACCCCTTCTGAGGAGAGCTTCAGTAGATTAGTTATTTTATTTCCTATTTTGAGAGACTGATGTAGTGAGGATATATTATGTATCGAGAGACTGTACACTGTTGTATTTATTGGAGATACCTCCCTGTTGAGCTACGAGTTCTGTATCTGAGGATATTGTACGATTATCATTTTTGGGAGGTGGACATCGTTGTATTATTTTCCAGTTGTACAGTGAATGATTTTAGTTATACAGCAGGTTTTTGTTTTTAGCTCTGATATCTGTTAGCTGTAGTACTTTTCTTGCAGGTAGGACGCTTCGCCTGTGCGGCTTTGGCATAGGTGGCGGATCTGTTGGCGAGCCCGGGTCGCAGTTTCGACCCCGGGGCGTGACAGCGTCCAACGTCGAATCCATGACGTCCAACCGAATCCACGGTCTTCACCCAGTAGCACGTCTCGAATCCACGAACGTACCTCGCTCCGAATCCACGAGAACGGTAGCACCTTGAATCCACAAGGCCACGCGAGTCCACGCGCCGATTTTGGGAAAATCATTATTTTTGGGTGGTGATGATCCGCCGAATACTTAGATCAAGGATAGATCGGAAATACCATCTAAGTATTTATTAATTTGATTCTACTCAAAATCTGAGTATGAAAACTTAGAATCAAATTAATCAATATAGATGAAGAAACATAGATTTAATCTAGTTATTTCCTTTCTTCTCTATATGTGGATTTTTCTCTTTTGACCGTATTTTGGATTACCCTAAAAAATGAATCGTAGCGTTTATTTATAGGTTAGAAACCGTTGGAAGAGGATAAGAATAAAAAACTAACCTTTTCTGGAATTTTACAGGATGACGGTCCGGACTGGAATTATGGCGGTCCGGACTGTCGTAGCGAAACAGACTTTTTCCAGAAAAACATACCTTCGGGGTCCGGACTGTAATTTCCACGGTCCGGACTGTTCATGCAATTCTTTCAGAATTAACGTTCGGGGTCCGGACTGAAATACCACGGTCCGGACTGTCCAAGCAATTCCATCAGAATTAACGTTCGGGGTCCGGACTGAAATACCACGGTCCAGACTGGAATTGCGCATGAACTACCCTATGTTCGGGGTCCGGACTATAGTGCCCGATCCGGATCCTGAACATGTAGTATGTCCAGTTTTTTTATTTTTATGCAATTAAAAATTCATTCAAGTGTTTCTACACTATAAGAAGTATTCGGATCATCAAAATTAATTAGTTAAACGTACCTGATCCTTTTGAATTCTTCTTTCTTGAGATTGAGGTATATGATCCAAACTTCTTTATCTTCAATCTTCAAGACTTAACACTTTCACGAAATACGCCAAAACAAATTCCTTAACACAGCGGGTAGAGCCACTAGAGTTTCAGGTTACCCGGCAGCTACCGTGGTCCGAGTTTCGCCATATGATTCTGGACACCTATTTCTTGACTAGTGTGAAGCAGAAACTTTAAGATGACCTGAAGAATCTGCAGCAGGGCGACCGATCAATACTAGCCTACTACCAGGAGTTCACGCAGTTGCTTAACTGTGTACCTTTTGTGCTCGTGATGGACCCCATCAGGTGGAGTTATTCGAGGCTGGTCTCCGCACTGAGATTTATACATTGGTGCATGCCCAGCGGCTTCAGACTCTCGAGGAGGCCGCGGAGCATGCCTAGTGGGTAGAGAGAGGAGACCATGTAGTCGCCAGGCGTGGCGGTGCAGTTGCACAGAGTTCCGATAGGAAGCGGCCAGCACCAGAGGACGGGGGACAGGCCAGTTCGTGGAAACCGCCACGACCGCCGCGGCCTCAGTTTTCCGGCCGTGGGCATTCGGAGCGGCGAGGGCCTGGTGGATCCCAGAGGCCACCGCAGCAGCAGCATCAGCAGCAGCAGAGATCCCAGTCGAGGCAGCAGAGGTCACAGCGGCAGTCTCAGAGATAGCAGCAGCAGCAGTCGCGGCAGTTACGGGTCCCTGGCAGTTGTATCTTCTGTGGAGGTCAGCACTTTCCCAGCACTTGCGATCAGAGGTGGGGGCGTTGTTATGGCTGTGGTCAGGCAGGGCACTTACGAGCCTCATGCCCTCTTACGACATCAGCGGCACCTTCTTCGGCATCAGCTCCTTTTCCACTTCAGCAGCAACCGCCAGCTCAGCGGCCCTATGCTCCAGCGAGCAGATCCCCTTCTTCCCACCCTACCGCCTATCGACCTCCATGTGACACCCCCGGAATTTGGATTAGTCCTCTATATAAATGATATAATAGGACTAAATCTCTAACCCGGCTATAGCATTTTGGATGGTAGCAAGATCCAAGAGGAACATGAGAGTTAAGCGAGCTAGAGCTAGAGTAGTTCTAGGATGGGTGACCCCCTGGGAAGTGGGGCGTCACAGTTGGTATCAGAGCCATTCACCAGCCGGAAATGTGAGATGAGTCTCGGCTGAGCCAGGGTTATATAGCGGGTAGAGCGAGGCTCCCCGGCTAATGACCGTTGTGAGTGGAGTGCAGCTCCTCACAAGGTCGGCTAAGGCTAGCGAGACGAGTCTCACATCGCCTGGTGCTTGTGAGTGTGCTTGAGCCTGACGTGGACGTCAGGGCTTAAAGGGGGGAAGAATGTGACACCCCCGGAATTTGGATTAGTCCTCTATATAAATGATATAATAGAACTAAATCTCTAACCCGGCTATAGCATTAGGCTCCCCGGCTAATGACCGTTGTGAGTGGAGTGCAGCTCCTCACAAGGTCGGCTAAGGCTAGCGAGACGAGTCTCACATCGCCTGGTGCTTGTGAGTGTGCTTGAGCCTGACGTGGACGTCAGGGCTTATAGGGGGGAAGAATGTGACACCCCCGGAATTTGGATTAGTCCTCTATATAAATGATATAATAGAACTAAATCTCTAACCCGGCTATAGCATTTTGGATGGTAGCAAGATCCAAGAGGAACATGAGAGTTAAGCGTGCTAGAGCTAGAGTAGTTCTAGGATGGGTGACCCCCTGGGAAGTGGGGCGTCACACTCCAACTCAGAGCGGACGGGTCTACGCCGCCCAGATAGAGGACTCCTCGGCAGCCGACCATATGGTGGCAGGTATCACTTTACTTTTCAGTATTAGAGTTTGTACTTTATTTGATACTAGTGCATCATATTCTTTTATTAATCGATCATTTGCATCATTACATGGATTAGAGGTAGGTCGGTTGCCACATGCATTAGAGGTCCAGATTCCTGATCATACTTTGCATGTAGGGGAGTGTTGTTGGTCTTGCCCAGTGCAGATTGAGTCCTGGATTTTGCCAGCGGACCTTATGGTCTTGAGTCAGCTGCGGGACTTTGATGTGGTACTGGGGATGGATTGGCTGGCTCGGTATTTCGCGACTATTGATTGTGCCGCGAGGACGGTCCCCTTTTGCGAGCCAGGCCAGGAGATATTTGCATATCGGGGCTGCCAGAGTGCCTTCTTTGCCTCTACAGTTTCGACTTCTCGAGCGAGGCAGATGATCCGCAGTGGATGCGTAGCCTTTTTGGCTAGTGTGGTTGAGGAGCCTACGGCGGTTCCGGGACTCGGGGATATCCCTGTTGCTCATGAGTTCCCAGATGTTTTTCCCCCGGAGTTGACTAGTATGCCGCCAGATAGGGAGATTGAGTTTTTGATTGACGTAGTTCCAGGAACTGCGCCAATCTCTAAGGCTCCTTATCGAATGGCACCGGCTGAGTTGCGGGAATTGAAGGCGCAGCTTCAGGACTTGATGGATAAGGGTTTTGTCAGACCCAGTGTATCGCCTTGGGGAGCGCCGGTGCTATTCGTGAAAAAGAAGGATGGTTCACTTCGACTTTGTGTGGATTATAGAGAATTGAACAAAGTGACCATCAAGAACAAGTACCCTTTGCCGTGCATTGATGATCTTTTTGACCAGCTGCAAGGGTCTTGTGTGTTCTCCAAGATTGATCTGCAATCAGGTTACCACCAATTGAAGGTGAAGGCCGAGGATATTCCGAAGACGGCGTTCAGGACCCGGTACGAGCATTATGCGTTTACCGTCATGCCTTTTGGATTGACTAATGCCCCTACCGCCTTCATGGATTTGATGAACCGAATTTTTCGACCATTTCTGGATCGGTTCGTGGTTGTGTTCATTGATGATATCCTAGTTTACTCCCGCAGCGACACTGATCATGAGGAGCACTTGAGGATTGTGCTGCAACTTCTACTAGAGAGGAAATTGTACGCCAAGTTATCGAAGTGCGAGTTTTGGCTCCGGGAGGTAGTTTTCATGGACCATGTGATTTCAGCCGCAGGTGTGGCAGTGGACCCGGCGAAGATTGAGGCAGTCCGGGATTGGCTCCGACCGACGACCGTTTCTGAGGTGCGCAGATTCATGGGATTGGCTGGTTACTACCGTCGGTTTGCGGAAGGCTTTGCGAAGCTCTCCTGTAGTAACCATGATTTTAAAATCCAAATTTAGGATTAAGATAATTTCCAGAATTATTTAAATAGGCAATTAGTGGGTCAATAGTGGCCCAGAAATGTCGACTTTTGATCGGGGTATGATCTGGAAAATCCGAGATCACCATTGCGATCGTCTCGTCGAAACATGGAAGTTTCATATACATATGTTTTCGATCCGACGGTCGGATCTTCCAGAAATCAGAAATCAAAAAGTGGGCCCCGCGACTTAAAGTGAATAGTAACCCTCGATTTTAATTCCCTCACGATCACTAATGGCCAAACTACTATCTAAGATTTTAACATAGGAGTATGAGTAATGGATTCTAGCTATTTTCGACGTTCTGAGCGCAATGGCACTGATAAATTTCGCGTTTGGCGATCCGAGTGCATCGGGATGCGTGCAGTACACCACAAACCATCAAATTAAATGACCCAAGATTTTACCTGAGCGTCAAATGAATCAAACAAATACGCTACTTGACAGGTCTCGACGAGCCGGACGTCGTGGCGAAGTCCGTTTCGCAAAATGACGAGCGGATTGTCTCGAAATGCGTAAAAACCACCCAAAAATGGACTAAATTGCAAGGAAAGCTAATATTTTATGCACCATAGTTTAAGGAACTTAATGGTCAGGGTGTTGGGTGCATTTTGCAACCCCTGATCAGGTCTCGGATGCTAGGTTTGGGTGTGAACCCGGTTTGAGGAGAGAATCATGCATTAAGTGTTATGTCTCTTAGTCTTCTGGGATTCATGCACACGAGGAGTTGTGGGGAATTCCAAGCATCCAACTTCTCCTCTACATCATCAAGGAAGAGCCTCGGATGCTTGGGAGGCCGAAGAATACAAGCCACTCATAGAGAGAGAGCCCGAGAGAGAGAAAGAGAAAGGAAGGTTGGACCAAATCTTTACCAAGTTGGAGTTGAAGTTTCCTGTGGTGTTCCACAGTACCAGAGGAGCATCTGGAGGCTTACTGAAGTTGCGCGAAGTGGGAGGAGTGAACTGGCTTCATCCTTTCTTCCCCGAGCTCGGCCAAGGTAAGAAACCTAAACCAAAGGCTTCTTGCACCCGAGACCACATGCAGTAGGTTAAGAAGTTCCTTAGGAGGCTCCCTACAAAGTCCTAGCCTTCCCTGCAAAGTGCATGGCCGGCGGGAGAGTATGATGGCCGGAAACCTAGATGTGCTCCGCCTCGAAAGAACTCGGCAACCACTGAACCAAAATAGCTAAAAATTTGTATGCAAGGACTTTAGGATATGTAGATTAAATATGCAAAGTTTCATTGAATATGGCTAAGTATTTAGAAAGAAAATGGATGCCCTAACTTTTTGAATTATTGCAAGTTGGCCGAGCTTCTTGCTCCGGCGCCAGCGGGCTTCTCCGACGCCGGCCACATGCCCAGAACTCTTCTAGGGACCGAGGGGATTCCATCCATGCACTTGCATGGCAACCATGCAGCGCGGCCAAGATGGGTTCGAAATGGGATCAAATTGTTGGGTTATATGTAATAAGGATCTAAATAGGGGAAAAAATACCTAGAGGGGGGTGAATAGGTGTAAACGTATAAACACTCAAAAATCGTTGCGATAAAAACCCAATGCGGAAATAAAAAATAATACGCAAGATTTTTACGTGGAAAACTCCATCACCGGAGTAAAAAACCACGGGACCGATAACACGGCAGAAATCCACTAGAATTAAAACACGTACAAGGTGATTTACCGTACACAATTACGACTCAACCTTTTCCATACGCTCCTAGAGGATCTTCTCCGCTCGCTCCGCGACGCTTCTCGAATCCACGATCTGCGCCCAACGCCGAATCCACGGCGTCCAACGTCGAATCCACGACGTCCGACCGAATCCACGGTCTTCACCCAATAGCACCCTTCGAATCCACGAACATGCCTCGCTCCGAATCCACGAGAGCGGTTGAACCTTGAATCCACAAGGACACGCGAATCCACGCGCCGATTTTTGGGGTAAATCGTTGTTTTTGGGTGGTGATGATCCGCCGAATACTTAGATCAAAGATAGATCGGAAATACCATCTAAGTATTCATTAGTTTGATTCAACTCAAGATGTGAGTATGAAAGCCTAGAATCAAACTAATCAATATAGATGAAGAAACATAGAGTATTCTCTAATGATTTCCTTTCTTCTCTATATGTGGATCTAGAGGCGTATATATGAAAATGACGGCTATTTTTATTTTCGGCCTCTTTTTGGATTAACCCTAGAAGAAGAGTCATAGGGTCTATTTATAGGTTAGAAACCATAGGAAGGAGATAAGAATCAAAAACCTAACATTTCTGGAGATTTTACGGACGGCGATCCGGATCGGATTAGCTGTGATCCGGATCGTCGTAACGAGTCAGGTAATTCCAGAAAAACGAAGGTTCGGGATCCGGATCGAAGTGCTTGATCCGGATCGTTCATACAGTTCACCAAACATCAACGTTCGGGATCCGGATTGCGAAGCCTGATCCGGATCGTTCAAGGAAGATGGTAAACTCAGTGTTCGGGATCCGGATCAAGAGAGGCTACGATCCGGATTGAACTGGTGTATAAACGAACCACCTTCGGGATCCGGATCGAACAACCTGATCCGGATCCTGAACATGTCCCAAGTCCAGTTTTTGATTTTTATGCAATGAAAGATTCTTCCAAGTGTTTCTACACTACAAGAAATATTCGGATCACACAAAATCTTTAGTAAAACATACCTGATCCTTTTGAATTCTTCTTTCTTGAGATTGAGTTAAATGATCCAACTTACTTCACCTTCAATCTTCAAGACTTGAGACTTTCACGAAACTACGCCAACTCAAATTCCGTAACAATCTCCCCCTTTGGCGGTTTCGTGACAAAACACAGATCCACTAAAGAAAATTCAAAAAGATATTTTTGTTGCTATCACCATACAACAAAAATTTACAATGGAGATCCAAAAATTTAAAAACATGAGATAAACTCCTAAAACAGACTCTAGACTTAGACATCTGTACTCTCTGCACAAAAAAATCATTCTTGACAAAAAGAGATCGTTAGATACCTCAAGAATATTTAGCATACAAAACCTAGTACAGAGATAGAGTTTATCTGATCATCATGACATTTGAGAATTCAGATATGTAAGAGAATCATAGTCAAAAACCAACATATCTTCTATGCAATTAAAAACCAAATGTCACAAAAAGTTAGTCCAACATCAACTTGTTAGTCATATTACATGCCCAAATAGTTAGTCGAATAGTTAGTCGAGACATGCAAACAATCACAAGATAAAAACCAAAGTTGAAGTTGAAGTGATACTTACCTTGATGTATACAAAATCTTCATCATCAAGATTTTCACAATCATTGTTCTAAACTCTCTCCCCCTTTTTGTCACAAACAAAGCCAAAGATTACAGAAGTGGAGAGAATGGTTAACAGTTCAAGTTGGAGAACTAAGGACTCAAATTAAAACTTAAAAACCTGCACAAAAGAGGGATTTAAACATATGCATAATAAACAGAAATTGGAAGGATACGGATTATTCAGACTCGTCTGAACTGATACAGCCGAGGATTTAGAATATCTTCTTTAATCGCTTGTTCATTGATGATTGATTCTTATTTACCTTCTTGATTTCTTCCTTTACCTCAATTAGTTCATTTGATATACGTTCTTGCTCGTTGGAGAGCCTTTGCTGTTCTTTATAGATTGAGGTAACAGATGCATCATCATCAGAAGTTGATTGCGGTGCTTGTTGTGCCGGAGGTGCTGGTTGTGATGGTGGTGCTGGTTGGACTGGAGGAGCTGCTGCCGGTGCAGAGGTTGTTGCTTGTTGTCGTTGTTCTCGTTGCCGGTGAAGAGGTATGAAAGGTTCATCTGGCTTCGTCGAAAGAGACTTTACAATTGTTGTGTCATTGATCGTTCCTAGACTGTGCAGATAGGAACTCGCATTTGTGTCAGCTTTAAATTTGCGAAGAATGCGCATGATGATCATTGGATAAGGTAGTCTCTCTGACGGATGAGCTTGCTCCACATATCGTGCCATCCTTGACCAGATGACGTAGGGAATGTTTAAGTTAGCTCCCATTGCTGCTGCGGGGTTTCCAAGTAGATAAAGGAATATCATTCTTTCCCACCGAAGAACCTTTGTGTTCATGTTTGGAATAACATTGTAACAAACAATAAGGTTTAAGATGCGGTACTCTGGTCGTAGTTCTTTCGAGAAAATGGAGTTTCCTGTCGACCGAGTATTTGGAACACAGATTCCATCAACTACCACTCTCCAGGAGTAGGTGTTGAAGGCTTGATTCTTCAGGTAATGAGTGCCATCGGCTCGGGCGTCCATCCCTAGTACTTCACCAATTAGCTGAGGCGTTACTTTGATTCTGACATTCTTGACTAATGTTTGAAAATCCCGACGCCCGCTTTCCTGATCAACTAGATAGCAGGCATTCTGATAAAACATCCTCACTGAGTGAAGACAATACCCAGTGGTCTCCGGGAAATCGCAAATGGAAGCAAAACCTATCTGGTCAAACAAAGTCCCAAACGTCTGAGAACGCTGCTTTAAGGCTTTTACATCAACATGCCTTTCTCCAATGCATTCTCTGTTTTCAAAATCCTTTATTCTAGCCGAGCTGACAAAGTCTTGAGGAGGTGCTTGCCTATCAGCTGGTTGCTCAATGGAGATTCCTTGTGCACTCCCTCTTTTGCGAGCAATACTTTTTCTTCTTGTCTTCCCAGAAGTTTCTTCCATTGGAGCTTTGCCTTTCTCAGCAGCAGTGGGTGGAGCCTTTGATGTCTCTGCAGGTGCCTTTCCCTTTGAAGCAGTCGGAACAGTCGTTGCTTCAACTTGCAGTTCATCCCAATTAATTGATTCCGTTTCAGATTCTGTATCGTAATCATCTTTAGCTTTCTTTACTTTCTTAGCCTTCTTAGCCCTCTTGGGCTTGACGGTGTCTCTCGTATGTACCATAGCCGCAAGTAGGAAAACAATCCAAGTGATCACCATTGCTAATGGTTTCTTGAAAAAAGGAATCCTGTGTGGAACGACTCAAGAACACATGAGAAAATTGTTAATTTTCAAAGATTGAAAAATTGTACCCAAACAATCATAATCATGTAGAGAGACTAAGAATCAAATTAGTTTTGCAAAAGGACTTTTAAAAATAGATCAATTGCATGATTTTCGAAAATCCTTATTATATGCCCTAAAACCGAAATTTTAGAAATCGAAGCCTAAAAATCCGTTAATCAGGAGAATACCTAGCATATAATCAAAACTAATCTACCCAGAGTTCTTATTTCAAAAGAAATTTGATCAAAAACCATCCACAAACAAAGTTGATCCAAGAAATTCATGACGTTTGAGGAAGAAGAGAGAAAAACGATGAAAAACCGAGATTTTGATCACTAAAACTTACTTGGAGTTGAAGAACTTGAGTTTGAAAGCTTCCAGGAAGGATGAAATCTAGAGAGAGAGGCTCAGGAAACTTCGGAACAAAAGATTGGAGTAAAAGAAATCAAAAACCCTTTTGTTCTTTATAAAACCTAGCCGCGATCCGGATCAGTTCATAACTGCGATCCGGATCGGCTACCCGCAGTGAGAAACTGCATTCGGGATCCGGATCGGCAGATACAATCCGGATCGTCAGCCCGCAGAAGAATTCCTGCGTTCGGGATCCGGATCATCTAGCCCGATCCGGATCGGCTCCAACTTTTTCTTTAGAAAATTTCAGAGAAATTCAAGAAAAAAACCAGAAAAAGATTGTAAGCACAAATGTGTATCAACTTTAAACAAAAATCATCGTTTCATACAACAAGAATTAGATTATGCCAAATCTATCAATAATATCCAAAAATGAAACGAAAATTTACAAAAATTAAATCCCTTAAAGTTGAACACCTTCAATTACATCTAACTTGATCTTATGAGTAATGCCTTTATCAAATCATCAATTCAGTAAAGAAAATGAAATGCAAAGATCAATAGATGTTTGAAATCCCAAATATAATAGATAATGTATCTAGACAATCTGTTGAAGAGAGTGGCTCTTTGAGCATCTTTCTTTAAAAACCCACCTTATACCAACCTTGAAATTTGACGGAGTCAAGTATTTCAACATGCATTTTACTTAATCAAAAATTTAAACAACCATGCTTGGTATCCATGTGGTAGCTGCACACAATACTCGGACGACCGAGGTGGTAGCTCTTTCCTCCATGTGGTGGTAGTTTTCACACTCCTCATTGGGATGTAACTCTTTCCACATATTTTGAGCATTTTACTTTTTCTATGACTCCCCCTCAATTGGCTATCAATTATTAAGATATAAGGTATTCAACCAAATATTGATCTCGATTTCATACTCGACTAAGCAGTCAAATAAGATAATGACTATACCAAGAGATCATAGAGAGAGAGAAATTGACTTTGATCAACTTAGAAGATGATTTAATTAACATAAATGATCATTGCAACAGTGAAATATTATGATGGCAAAAGCATAATAAATTTCTAAATGTGCGAAAAGATGCAATTAAAGTCAATTATGATCTATGCTCAATTAATGTCCTATGTACAAACATAGATAATGAACAAAACAAAAACAAATACAAAACCTATCCTTAGCAAAGGTTTCAAAAAGAAGTTTATTTCAAGGAAAGCATTCCAATTGCTTTCGTAAATGAATAAAACGTTTTGATCCAAAGGTTTTGTTAGAATGTCAGCTAATTGATCCTCAGTCGAAATATATGAAAGTTGAAGAGTATTTGATTCAACTAGCTCTCTCAGAAAATGATATCTAGCTCAATATGTTTTGTTCTAGAGTGCAACACAGGGTTTTTAGAATGTTAATTGCACTTGTGTTGTCACAAAGAATTGTTACCGAAGATGCTGAAAGCGGAAATCGCTCAATACGCTTTTCATCCAAATGAGTTGAGTTTTGCGCAACTTCCAGGTGAAATCGTATTCCGCTTCGGCAAGTAGAGTGCTATGCAGTTATGCTTTTTATGTGCCATAGACCAACAAGGCAAGGCCAAGATATGAAGCCTGCACACTGTTGCTATTCTAGAGCATCCACTGCTACTGCCCAATCGGCATCTGAGTATCCAACAATATCCAACTTGTG
>CM055061.1:46304101-46328806 GCA_029204045.2 Tillandsia leiboldiana | reverse complement strand
CGCGCGCGGCCATGCCGCGCGCACCTGCGCGCGGCCCTGCCGCGCGCGGCCATGCCGCGCGCACCTGCGCGCGGCCCTGCCGCGCGCGGCCATGCCGCGCGCTACCTGCGCGAGGGCCAAGCGGTGCCGCGCGCACCTGGCGTGGCCCTGCCGCGCTGCGCCAGCGCGCGGCCAGGGGCCGCGCGCACCTGCGCGCGGCCAAGCTTGGCCGCGCGCACCTGCGCGCGGCCCCTGCCGCGCGCGCCCCGCGCGCGGCCAGGCAGCGCCGCGCAAACCTGCGCGCGGCCAGGCAGGGCCGGCCGCGCGCGCCTGCGCGCGGCCAGGCAGTGCCGCGTGCAGCACTTTGCTGCACGCGGCGCCGCGCCCAGCGGCACCTCGCCGCAGGGTGCTGCCAACAGCAGCACCCTGGCGCCGCGCGTGCGCCGTTGCGCGCGCGCGCTGCGGCCGCCGGCGACGGTAAATCCAACAAAAGCTCCGAAAAATCCGATAAATCCGAAAATCCGATTTTAGCAATATAAAACCCAATTAAAAATTCCTCATAGCTCACAAAACTCCAAAAACTGCATAAACCTCCAAAAAAACCCAAAAGTCAGAATTTGCTTACCTTGACGATGCTCGCCGCACGCCCACGAGCTCTACGCGGCTTCCAACGGCGAGTCCAAAAAATCCACGAATGCCTCGAACCCCTTTTTCTTCTTTTTCTTCTTCTTCCTTTTTCCTCTCTTTTCCTTTCCTTTCTTTCTCTTTTCCTTTCTTTCTCTTTTCCTGCTGCAGAGAGTGGGCTGGGGAAGCTTTTATAAAGCAAAAGCTTTATTAATTAAATCCGTTAATTAATTAATTCCAAAAACCCCAACTCCAACTCACTTTTTGCCTTCGGGCTCTCCGCCGCTGCCCGGAACCTCCCGAACTCCGCTGTAAATCGAAAATACACGCGCTCTCAGCTTTTCTCTTCAAAAAGCTCATCCGTTGAGGCGGGGTGCTCAAATCAGTTACCGGCTCCAAAATTGACAGTTCCAACTCACTTTTTGCCTCCGGGTCCTCCGTGTCAGTCCGGAACCTCCCGAACCTCGCTGTAAATCAAAAGTACACGTGTCCACAGCTTTTTCTCCTCAAAAAGCTTATCCGTTGAGTCGGGGTGCTCAAATCCATTACCGGCTCCAAAATTGCCAGTTCCGACTCACTTTTGCCTCCGGGTCCTCCGCGTCAGTCCGGAACCTCCCGAACCTCGCTTGTAAATCAAAAGTACACGTGTCCCACAGCTTTTTCTCCTCAAAAAGCTTATCCCGTTGAGTCGGGGTGCTCAAATCCATTACCGGCTCCAAAATTGCCAGTTCCGACTCACTTTTTGCCTCCGGGTCCTCCGCGTCAGTCCGGAACCTCCCGAACCTCGCTGTAAATCAAAAGTACACGTGTCCACAGCTTTTTCTCCTCAAAAAGCTTATCCGTTGAGTCGGGTGCTCAAATCCATTACCGGCTCCAAAATTGCCAGTTCCGACTCACTTTTTGCCTCCGGGTCCTCCGCGTCAGTCCGGAACCTCCCGAACCTCGCTGTAATCTGAAAGTACACCTGTTCCAAGGGTTCCTGAATTTCCGGCGCTCCACGGTGAAGTCGGAAATTTCCAATCTCATCCTCAATCGGCCTACCAAGCCCGGAAAAACCCCGATTCGAGCTGGAGCTTCCGCGTTGATCCGAATCAACCCGGCATCAACAGTAACCTCAAATACAACATGCCCAAGGCAACTCTCTGCTCCAAGCCATCTGTGTGGTCGGCGCGCTATCCAATGCCCCGGTACTTTACACTCTCCCTCCTTCAAAAGGTTTCGTCCTCGAAACCAAAACACACACCCTACCCCAAGAAACTTACCTCGGGAAAACATCAACTCCAACTCTCTCTCAAAAGTAAAGCAGCCGAAAATAGCGAAAAGTCCATAATTTCCAACGGACCGATGCTTTCGCCCCGATCAAAACAAGAACAGGTTCCAGCATCGCCTCCATTTCTAGAGTAGTCCTTCGAAATTTAACATTCCGCTGCTATTTTCGGCGTTAAAACGGGAAAACAAGGAGAGAACGATGTTGAAGTTGTCCCTGCTGTGGCCGCAACCCAAAACCACAGTCCACCAACTCAACCAAGTAGGGGTGCAAAACTCTGATCTCAACCACAAGGAAAGGAAGTCATACCAAGTACCAAGCGATCCGCTAACCTGGCGCCCACCAATCGGCAACCCAAACTCATCCTCTCGGCTCTCAGGTGGTCGCTCTAGCTCAACAAACAGGCATCGCCGAACCTTCACTAGGTAAACTCAACCGTAAATTCCATAACTTCACAAGTAAGAATTTCTTCGGTTGCTTCAGATAGCTCAAATCCTTGTTCGACTCCAACGAAGAAAAGCCGATAAAGTGCGAGGATTCAATTACACTTCCTCCTATCAGACGAAAATCACGATCCAAACTCCCCGCGTAAACTCAAGTCTATAAACATAAACCTTTGCGGCTAGTGGCTTCCAAAAATCGAAGTCTCCAAAAAGGCAAAACTCCTCCGTTGCTCCTTAGCAACCAAAACAATCAAGTCTCGCAGGTACATCCCTCGATTAGGCAACCAACAACTCCCCTCTCGGAGTTGCTACCCTACCCTCCAGTGATCTTGAAGCTCTAAGCCACTTCGGAAACAGATCCAAATGTCCACGACGGGTCCGGCTGCTAACCCGTTCAAACACAGCTGGAGAACTCGATTCTTCAAATACTATCAATCGCAGGCCTCAGTCAATCCACTTGACCGCAAGGCAAGCTCAAAAAGCCCCTACCGGGTTCTGAACACTAACCGGGCACAACCTCGGCTGCAAGGTTCCATAACCAAGTCGACCACTATCTCGGTCTCCAATCCAGTATCCTAGCGCCTCAACTGCCGAGAACCTCCAGGTCTCTGTCTCCTCTGAGACACATGACCCTGAGGCTGGCACCAAGGCAACCTCGATCCACTCCACTATCCCGAAATCAGGCAATACTGGAAGACTCTCTCTCTGGAGCTGGTCCCTCGATCTCCGTCCCTCCTGGACGTGATCAGCGATCCCCGGTCAATCCATCGCACATGCCCAATCGCTGCATCTACGGTCGGCACTCGCCGAGAATACACAATGAGATAAATATCCAGGTGTAGTCCCCTCTCAACATAAACAACCCCGAAGCCTCAACCTGGGTGACAAGGGGCCCACTGCTCAACCCTCGCGGAAACTCGCTCCCGGTGGTCCAACAGGACGAACCCGACGCCACCAACTCTCGGCGTCCCAAACGAAAGGCGCAAGATCCCGCACCCTGAAGCTTCTCCAGGATGAACAAATCCTTGAACAGCTTTCCCATAGCAGCGATCCAGTTCTCGGCCTCCCAAGGCCCCAACTTAAAACCCAAAATCTGCAGGGGATGGGACTGGATGAAGTAGAATAACCGGTTGGCAACCTCTCGCTGCTCCTGCACCATCGGTGGTGCGACCAGGGTCGAAATCGACAATGTCGCGGCTGGAGTACTACTGGCGATACCCCGGGAGATGCTCTCAGCTCAAACATGCGCAACACACGCTCCATGTTCTTCTCCTGGCGCCGCAACGCCTCCGACATCTGGGCCCCCTGAGCCCGCAGATCCTGCACCTCACCCTGCCTAGCCTGCTCGGCAGCCCGCCGTCCGGGCTCCTCAGCTGAGGTCAAACGCCCGCTCGTCGCTGCACGACGTCTCGGCGGCATCGCAAGTAACTGAAACAAAACAAACATCAGGACACAACAACCATACGACCCAATCCAGCGAGAGTCTAAAATTTGTTATCCTTCCTAAAGTATTATGTTGTCTGCAGCCAACATAATCACTTTGAGAGAATAACATATCAAATCACTCATCCCAACCCGAGGGAGAGGTAAAAACTCAATCTGGACTCTCGCTAAAAGTCACGACTCTCACGTAGTCATCCTAATGTCCAACCACAAGCCTAGGGTTTCTAAGTCCTCAATGACCTATAACCTAGGCTCTGATACCACTCTAATCTGTCACGCCCCGGGGTCGAAACTGCGACCCGGGCTCGCTAACAGATCCGCCATCTGTACGGAAACTGCCGTACAGACAAAGCGTCTAGCCTGCAAAGACAAAACTACAGCTACACAGATATCAGAGCGGATAAAAAACTGTACTATAAAATTTTTCACAACTACAAAGCTGCCACAACACATAGCCTATCTCCCAAAATCAGAAGATACAAAAAGAAGTGCACCTATACAACATCTACAAATCCAAATGGGAGATAGCTAAACAGGAAACATAACCAACTCCCACAATTCGGGATGGTACATCTACCTCTCTCTAAAGTAACAATGCTGGTAGGGAACTATCACGGGACTCCCTGTCCTCGGTCCGTCCAGTCAAGCACAGCAGGAACGGAAGAAAGCCTCAGCAACCTGTCACCGACAGAGGGTGTGAGAACTACATCCTACAGTAGTTCTCAGTGGGTACCGTCTCCAAGAACCACGGTCTGCCCACTAAGTCTACCAGAGGCATAAGATAGAGAAAAGACTGATAATAAGATAAATAAGCTGGAAAAGAATCTACAGCTATCATGCCTCTATCTACTATGCTCAATAAGAAGAGAATATGGATGATGGTATGCAGTCACTCACAGCTGACAACATGTCACAAGTACTAAGCCCAAGACGCTCTACTATGACACATGCTACACCATCACTCTCTCAGTACATCACAAATCTCAGCGACTGCCCACCCGGGTCCAGTCGAGTCAAGCCTGCGCCCCCTGGTGTATCAACCAGGGTGTCCCAACGGACAAACTCGATATCTCACACAGTGACCCCATGGTAGCACGGCCAGGGGTATCAAGCGACCTCTAGTATATGAACTAGGCGCATCATCGCAGCCTCGTCAGGCTCGGTATCATCATCGCAGCCTCATCAGGCTCGGAATCATCAACGCACCCGGGGCGTGGTTCGAGGGGTGCGACCCCACCGAACTCCAGTATCTCAACAGTATCACTGTCTCACAAGTGGCTCCTGCAGGCTGTGGTCCTCGATCAAACAGATCGGTATCTCGATGCTCAAAGCACAAACTCAGTCGGAGAACCCTCCACGACTCAAACTCACAACACAGACCCACTGAACTCAACACTCAACTCACGGCCGGAGCTACTCCACGGCCAGATCTACGAAGGGTCCGAAACCCAGGGAGACTAACATCTACGTCCCCAAGAGAGAAAGCAGCCCTTAGAACCCAGATCACTCGAATCCGCTCGGGTGGATAAGTTTATAAGAAACCATGTCATTTATTTCAGAAAACCATTCGATCTGAGAGAAATCCATCTTTTTAATGATTTTTAGTCTCTTTTAGGAAAAACATTTGAAATCAAGTTTTATGCCCAAACCTCGAAGAGCTGATGCCTTCGTCCCAACAGACGAGAACAGACTCAAACAACCTTGCGAGGCTTGGAAGAAACATTGGCTGACTAAAATCATGTATTTATCCAAAAAAGGGTTCTGGGTTCAAGGTCCTGCTAACACACGTGCACCACGATCCCAACCTGGTGGTGACGAGAAGAACAGTGGAAAGGAAAACCCCCGGGACCACCGTTTATCTGAAACGGCTCCCCAAAATGCTAACACTGGCCTAACCCAGCCACCAGACCCCACTCGGCCCCCCGGGCCCGAGTGCAACACCCGTCCCACAACACTCTGACGACTCGGCCCACTACCCGGGCGAGGAAACTCTAAGTCCCGAAGGATATGAAAAGTGCGGGATGTCTAAAGCATAAAGGAACCTAGCCCAAATTAAGGTTCACAAAATGGTCTGGTCAAACTCATGCACATATGACGGGGGTGCTAGTTAAGTTCCAAGCCAACACTTAAACTAGCATGCAATCCTATCACAATAGAATTAGAAGAAAGTCCGTAGACTTGGAGAGAACACCAACCCACCTCAGAAAGCCACCAATTGCTCGTCGACACTTGCAATTGGCACAGCGGGCTTACCTGGCCTCCAAGGGGTCCGCACGCAACCCGAAGCCCGATGCCAGAATCCGCCCGCGAAACGGAGCACGCAGCGACCAACCACACGACCGCGCGCCCCGCGGAACAAAAACCGCACCGCACGCTGCCAGAAGCGAAGAAATCGCAAAATCAATCCACACAGTCAAAACCGAGCATCCGACGGCGAAAAATAGCTTCCGTCGGCGAAAACAGCCTCCGTCAGCGAAAACCAGTGCCCGACGGCGAAAAACAGCACGCGGCGGCGAAAACGGCTCCGTCGGCGAAAAAACAGCGCCCGACGGCGAAAAACAGCACGCGGCGGCGAAAAACAGCTCCGTCGGCGAAAAAACAGCGCCCGACGGCGAAAAACAGCACGCGGCGGCGAAAACAGCTCCGTCGGCGAAAACCAGCGCCCGACGGCGAAAAACAGCACGCGGCGGCGAAAAACAGCTCCGTCGGCGAAAACCAGCGCCCGACGGCGAAAAAACAGCACGCGGCGGCGAAAAAACAGCTCCGTCGGCGAAAAACAGCGCCCGACGGCGAAAAACAGCTCCGTCGGCGAAAAAAACAGCGCCCGACGGCGACAAACCTCTCAAAAATCAGCTTTGCGAAAATCCTGCGAAAACCGCTCGCGAAAAACTGCCAGAAATCTGCTCGACGGCGAAAAAGCAGCAGCCGACGGCGAAAAACAGCGGCCGACGGCGACCCACGGGCTCCGACGGCGAAAACACGGCGCCGGCACGCAAACCGAGGAGTCGCCCGCCGTCCGGGAGCACGCCGCGCGGCGAAAACCCAGCCGCGCGACGAGGGAGGCCCACCGCGCGGCACCAAGCCAAACCGCGCGGCGCAGGGGCTGCTGCGCGACGCTGGGAGGCCCACCGCGCGGCACCAAGCCAAACCGCGCGGCGCAGGGGCCATGCCGCGCGCACCTGCGCGCGGCCAAGCGGTGCCGCGCGCACCTGCGCGCGGCCCTGCCGCGCGCGCCCGCGCGCGGCCAGGCAGCGTCGCGCGCACCTGCGCGCGGCCAGGCATGGCCGGCCGCGCGCGCCTGCGCGCGGCCAGGCAGCGCCGCGTGCAGCACTTTGCTGCACGCGGCGCCGCGCCCAGCGGCACCTCGCCGCAGGGTGCTGCCAACAGCAGCACCCTGGCGCCGCGCGTGCGCCGTTGCGCGCGCGAGCGCGGCCGCCGGCGACGGTAAATCCAACAAAAGCTCCGAAAAATCCGATAAATCCGAAAATCCGATTTTAGCAATATAAAACCCAATTAAAAATTCCTCATAGCTCACAAAACTCCAAAAACTGCATAAACCTCCAAAAAAACCCAAAAGTCAGAATTTGCTTACCTTGACGATGCTCGCCGCACGCCCACGAGCTCCACGCGGCTTCCAACGGCGAGTCCAAAAAATCCACGAATGCCTCGAACCCCTTTTTCTTCTTTTTCTTCTTCTTCCTTTTTCCTCTCTTTTCCTTTCCTTTCTTTCTCTTTTCCTTTCTTTCTCTTTTTCCTGCTGCAGAGAGTGGGCTGGGGAAGCTTTTATAAAGCAAAAGCTTTATTAATTAAATCCGTTAATTAATTAACTCCAAAAACCCCAACTCCAACTCACTTTTTGCCTTCGAGCTCTCCGCCGCTGCCCGGAACCTCCCGAACTCCGCTGTAAATCGAAAATACATGCGCTCACAGCTTTTTCTCTTCAAAAAGCTCATCCGTTGAGGCGGGGTGCTCAAATCAGTTACCGGCTCCAAAATTGCCAGTTCCAACTCACTTTTTGCCTCCGGGTCCTCCGTGTCAGTCCGGAACCTCCCGAACCTCGCTGTAAATCAAAAGTACACGTGTCCACAGCTTTTTCTCCTCAAAAAGCTTATCCGTTGAGTCGGGGTGCTCAAATCCATTACCGGCTCCAAAATTGCCAGTTCCGACTCACTTTTTGCCTCCGGGTCCTCCGCGTCAGTCCGGAACCTCCCGAACCTCGCTGTAAATCAAAAGTACACGTGTCCACAGCTTTTTCTCCTCAAAAAGCTTATCCGTTGAGTCGGGGTGCTCAAATCCATTACCGGCTCCAAAATTGTCAGTTCCGACTCACTTTTTGCCTCCGGGTCCTCCGCGTCAGTCCGGAACCTCCCGAACCTCGCTGTAAATCAAAAGTACACGTGTCCACAGCTTTTTCTCCTCAAAAAGCTTATCCGTTGAGTCGGGGTGCTCAAATCCATTACCGGCTCCAAAATTGCCAGTTCCGACTCACTTTTTGCCTCCGGGTCCTCCGCGTCAGTCCGGAACCTCCCGAACCTCGCTGTAATCTGAAAGTACACCTGTTCCAAGGGTTCCTGAATTTCCGGCGCTCCACGGTGAAGTCGGAAATTTCCAATCTCATCCTCAATCGGCCTACCAAGCCCGGAAAAACCCCGATTCGAGCTGGAGCTTCCGCGTTGATCCGAATCAACCCGGCATCAACAGTAACCTCAAATACAACATGCCCAAGGCAACTCTCTGCTCCAAGCCATCTGTGTGGTCGGCGCGCTATCCAATGCCCCGGTACTTTACAGCAAGAGTTGGCCGGAACGCCGGCGGCCGAGATTTGATCCCATTTCGAACCCATCTTGGCCGCGCTGCATGGTTGCCATGCAAGTGCATGGATGGAATCCCCTCTGTCCCTAGAAGAGTTCTGGGCATGTGGCCGGCGTCGGAGAAGCCCGCCGGCGCCGGAGCAAGAAGCTCGGCCAACTTGCAATAATTCAAAAAGCTAGGGCATCCATTTTCTTTCTAAATACTTAGCCATATTCAATGAAACTTTGCATATTTAATCTACATATCCTAAAGTCCTTGCATACAAATTTTTAGCTATTTTGGTTCAGTGGTTGCCGAGTTCTTTCGAGGCGGAGCACATCTAGGTTTCCGGCCATCATACTCTCCCGCCGGCCATGCACTTTGCAGGGAAGGCTAGGACTTTGTAGGGAGCCTCCTAAGGAACTTCTTAACCTACTGCATGTGGTCTCGGGTGCAAGAAGCCTTTGGTTTAGGTTTCTTACCTTGGCCGAGCTCGGGGAAGAAAGGATGAAGCCGGTTCACTCCTCCCACTTCGCGCAACTTCAGTAAGCCTCCAGATGCTCCTCTGGTACTGTGGAACACCACAGGAAACTTCAACTCCAACTTGGTAAAGAGTTGGTCCAACCTTCCTTTCTCTTTCTCTCTCTCGGGCTCTCTCTCTATGAGTGGCTTGTGTTCTTCGGCCTCCCAAGCATCCGAGGCTCTTCCTTGATGATGTAGAGGAGAAGTTGGATGCTTGGAATTCCCCACAACTCCTCGTGTGCATGAATCCCAGAAGACTAAGAGACATAACACTTAATGCATGATTCTCTCCTCAAACCGGGTTCACACCCAAACCTAGCATCCGAGACCTGATCAGGGGTTGCAAAATGCACCCAACACCCTGACCATTAAGTCCCTTAAACTATGGTGCATAAAATATTAGCTTTCCTTGCAATTTAGTCCATTTTTGGGTGGTTTTTACGCATTTCGAGACAATCCGCTCGTCATTTTGCGAAACGGACTTCGCCACGACGTCCGGCTCGTCAAGACCTGTCAAGTAGCGTATTTGTTTGATTCATTTGACGCTCAGGTAAAATCTCGGCTCATTTAATTTGATGGTTTGCGGTGTACTGCACGCATCCCGATGCACTCGGATCGCCAAACGCGAAATTCATCAGTGCCATTGCGCTCAGAACGTCGAAAATAGCTAGAATCCATTACTCATACTCCTATGTTAAAATCTTAGATAGTAGTTTGGCCATTAGTGATCGTGAGGGAATTAAAATCGAGGGTTACTATTGACTTTAAGTCGCGGGGCCCGCTTTTTGATTTCTGATTTCTGGAAGATCCGACCGTCGGATCGAAAACATATGTATATGAAACTTCCATGTTTCGACGAGACGATCGCAATGGTGATCTCGGATTTTCCAGATCATACCCCGATCAAAAGTCGATATTTCTGGGCCACTATTGACCCACTAATTGCCTATTTAAATAATTCTGGAAATTATCTTAATCCTAAATTTGGATTTTAAAATCATGGTTACTACATCACCCACAACTTCTAAGAAGTTTCGTCCCCGAAACTTAACAAAACATACTTCCAGTAGGTCTCTAATGGATTCACGATAGTGACAACTAGTCACAAGACATCAATAATCTTCAAGGCTACTAGGTTAGACCCAATCTGAATATTCCCCATCACAGGGCAGAGTATTTCTCAATTCTTTCGAAAGTACGTTGTCGGCCGCCAACGTGCTTACCAAAAGAAAGGCAAAATACCAGAGATCTGTCTCCAACGACTGGTTGGGGACACAACTTACACCTGAAGGTACATCACATACCTTCCCATACAGTTTCTATGCAGATAACATAACCTCTACTAAAGGTCACTACACTCCCGAGGTCATGAATGCTAACTCACGAGAAACTGGAACCATACTTCAGTGCTTACTAATTACAACACGGTGGTCTATCTCTTAGTCTCTGATACCTGTAACTGATCTGAGCCTTTTGGCCCTACTGAAACTTCAAGCCCACGGTCTAAACCATGACCGCGGCAAATCCTGAAATGTGAACACGAAACACTTCTAAGTTCCTAACTTACTGTACCAAAACCCAGCGCTCTCACGTGACACGAGTCATCCTAGGGTTCGTTCCTAGCCAAACCTAGACATTGCGTTTCCTATTGCTCTGATACCATCTAATCTGTCACGCCCCGAGTTTAAAAACCAGCGTCTAAAAATTTTTTTTTTTTTTTTTTTAAATCAGAGTTTAAAACCAGCCAGGGCGCAACAGACCGCCACATATATAGAAGAGTCCCAATCCCACTGGGGATTGAGCCTTTTCTATATATGCACGGCTCACTTGGCATACAATCAGAGTACTAACTACGTACATCTACTAAGCAAGATTAAATTACAATAACAATAACTTCTCAATTACATTGCATTACACTTGATACAACAAATAACTAAATACTTGATCTTATCGGCTGTCCAGGGTCAAGCTCTATCTCGTGATCTCACCAACTCGTCCCGACATCTCAACACCCGCTCGACCTGAAAAACAGTCACCCGAGGGTGTGAGACACACCGGAGTGTATCCCAGTGGGCACGACGAGCCGAGAAATAGCAGATCGTACCTACTGGTATACAATGCTAGAGAATAGTAATAGATCAGGGGTTAGGGTAAAGCAGATATATAACTGGTGCTGTAAAGAAAGCAAAACTCATAATCTGGGTACAAGCATAGGAGATAATTTTAGCAGAATTTAAAACATGTATCAGGATAATCAACACATCAAGGAGTTAGGACAATCAGCAAGATAACAATGAAACTATAATCAAAGGCGTCACATAGAATCATATAAAGGTAGAAAACTAGAAGCCAGATCAAAGAATCATGTTAAAGCAACTTAACAACACATGCATCAAATAGATGAAAACGCAAAGACCCAATCACAAGCTACCATATTGGCCTCCACAAGACCTCAGGCAAGGCTGCCCAACCTAGCACCAACCTGGTTGACATTCCCCAAACTAGGGTCACGGGTTGCCACAGCTAACCACTTTACCGGTAAAGAACATCGCTACGGGTAGCAAATCCGCTGATGTTCGTGAAGTACAACGGTGCGGGCGAATCATATGCAAATGCTCAAGCTCACGGTCCACTGACCGGGTAATCGGCAACAAGCCGGGAAATCCCCACTGGGATGCAATGACAAGATCAACTGAATCTCAACACTTATGCAGGAACACTCAGCAATAAATCTCAACTCATATGCAAGATCAAGGCAAATCTCAACTCAGCAGAAGCTCACATATAAACTCAACTCAACCACACAAACCAACCAAATGATACAAAACTTAAACACATATTTTTAAGAAAACTGTTTTGAAAAGTCCAAACCCTGAAAAGCATTGCCCTCGTCCTATCAAACAAGAACAGACTTAGGCGACACTACGAAGCTTGGGTTTCCAAACCTCGTAGAGCAATTGCCTTTGTCCTATCAAACAAGAACAGACTCCGGCGACCCTACGAAGCTCGGTAAAAACATCAGTTAAACGAATCTATGTGCTCAGCAGTGTATCATTTGATCGACAGGACCAACAGGCTTACTCATCAACCATGGAAATGTTCCAAGATAAGATATAAATACCAGAGGCACTAAGAATAATCATGTAAGGCAGAATAGAACTGATAACAGGCATGGCTCAACGTCTCACCCAATCAGACAGACTAACCCCTTATGCAACTAAACACATGTTTTTAAGAAAACCTTTGAAAACAATAGGTTTTCGTGTCCCAACCCTCGTAGAGCGTTACCCTCGTTCTATCAAACAAGAACAGACTCAGGCTACCCTACAAGGCTTGGTAAAAAAACATTTATTTTAAAAGATCATGTATTCAGCAACATAACGGGCGAACAACAAGGAAGCAGGTATAAAGCAGGCATAAGGTAGCAAATCACTGAATCAATGGAAAGGCAGGCTCAAGCATTAATAGACTGATATAATAATCAAGCATAGGAGTGCAACTACGAAATGGCCAATTAGTCAGAGCAACTAACAGTAATATATATTGCAACCAAAGGCAGACAGGCTCAAAATAAACTAAGTTACCAAGAACAGGAGTCCAACCAGTATCGCACCCCAGAGGGCCGAACTGATAAAACCCGGACCGAAGATAACCGACCTGACAAATCGCAGGCGACTAAATCGTATCCACTGTATGCTCAGAACCAGAGGCACCGAATAAACCTGAATCAATCATATTGATCAAGGATCAACTCTGACTCTAACTTATTCCAATTCAACTTAAAACCCAGATCAATTTTAAAACCTCTACATAGCCATTTTGCATTTTTGTTTCTCCGGGACTTCAAAATCAGTTTTTAACGCGAGCATCGCGTTCAGTGACCCCAAATTAGCCAGGAGTACACTGCCGCGGCTTCGCTAACAGCCCGGAACTTAGTTTTGTTCCAACATTAGTTTAAAAGGTTGATTACACTATAACTTTTAATCTAAACCTCTTTTAATTACACTTTGTATATGAAAATGTCTTTAAACAGTGCAAGGACACTGGGGCTCACCTCTTTTGCAGCCCAGACCTGCTGGTTCAACCAGAACCAGATCCTGGCAATCATACAAGTTTTTATTGCTCCAAATTTTAATCCACACAGACCCATCTTGGCCTGAAGTGAGCATCAAGCTCAGGGAACATTTCTAAGCAACTTTGATATTTATATCTTTGTCAAATTCCAATTAAAAGTTCATTGTGGCATTTAATCAAACAGGTGGTGTGCACAAATAATCCACATACAACATAGCCAAATTCAAACTTGGTTCTCTGCAAATACTGGACCAGAAGGCATATAACTTGGATCATTAGATTCTACTAAGTCTCTGGAGCAACTCCCATCAACCTGGAGCAAGCCAGATGCCAAGTTGGCCGCGGGCTCAAGGAAGAAGATGATGACTCCTTGCTTTGAAATTCGTGATGCTTCAACCAGAAGTTCTGGGACCAAACCAAAAGCACCAATAGGTGCTAAATACTTCACTAAAGCTTCCTGTGCCCATGCCCGGTCGACGGGGTGTGGCGGCGGCGGCGGGGAGCAAAGCTCCATTTCGAGCTCAACCCCTCTAATGGCGGAATTTAAAAGAGGATATATGAAGCCTTCCAACTTGGATAGAAGGTTCCTCTGGTCCATACAAAGCTTCCCGACCAACCCTCCCCGGCCGGAGTTGGCCGGAACGCCGGCGGCCGAGATTTGTGTTACGGAATTTGAGTTGGTGTAGTTTCGTGAAAGTCTCAAGTCTTGAAGATTGAAGGTGAAGTAAGTTGGATCATTTAACTCAATCTCAAGAAAGAAGAATTCAAAAGGATCAGGTATGTTTTACTAAAGATTTTGTGTGATCCGAATATTTCTTGTAGTGTAGAAACACTTGGAAGAATCTTTCATTGCATAAAAATCAAAAACTGGACTTGGGACATGTTCAGGATCCGGATCAGGTTGTTCGATCCGGATCCCGAAGGTGGTTCGTTCATACACCAGTTCAATCTGGATCGTAGCCTCTCTTGATCCGGATCCCGAACACTGAGTTTACCATCTTCCTTGAACGATCCGGATCAGGCTTCGCAATCCGGATCCCGAACGTTGATGTTTGGTGAACTGTATGAACGATCCGGATCAAGCACTTCGATCCGGATCCCGAACCTTCATTTTTCTAGAATTACCTGACTCGTTACGACGATCCGGATCACAGCTAATCCGATCCGGATCGCCGTCCGTAAAATCTCCAGAAATGTTAGGTTTTTGATTCTTATCTCTTTCCTAGGGTTTCTAACCTATAAATAGACCCTATGACTCTTCTTCTAGGGTTAATCCAAAAAGAGGCCGAAAATAAAAATAGCCGTCATTTTCATATATACGCCTCTAGATCCACATATAGAGAAGAAAGGAAATCATTAGAGAATACTCTATGTTTCTTCATCTATATTGATTAGTTTGATTCTAGGCTTTCATACTCACATCTTGAGTTGAATCAAACTAATGAATACTTAGATGGTATTTCCGATCTATCTTTGATCTAAGTATTCGGCGGATCATCACCACCCAAAAACAACGATTTACCCCAAAAATCGGCGCGTGGATTCACGTGTCCTTGTGGATTTAAGGTTCAACCGCTCTCGTGGATTCGGAGCGAGGCACGTTCGTGGATTCGAAGGGTGCTATTGGGTGAAGACCGTGGATTCGGTCGGACGTCGTGGATTCGACGTTGGACGCCGTGGATTCGGCGTTGGGCGCAGATCGTGGATTCGAGAAGCGTCGCGGAGCGAGCGGAGAAGATCCTCTAGGAGCGTATGGAAAAGGTTGAGTCGTAATTGTGTACGGTAAATCACCTTGTACGTGTTTTAATTCTAGTAGATTTCTGCCGTATTATCGGTCCCGTGGTTTTTTACTCCGGTGATGGAGTTTTCCACGTAAAAATCTTGCGTATTATTTTTTATTTCCGCATTGGGTTTTTATCGCAACGATTTTTGAGTGTTTATACGTTTACACCTATTCACCCCCCTCTAGGTGTTTTTTCCCCTATTTAGATCCTTATTACATATAACCCAACAAGTGGTATCAGAGAGGGAATAGGGTTGTAAACAATGGTTGAAGGTGGAAACATCAACCAACCCCCGTTCTTCGATGGAACAAATTATGCGTACTGGAAAGTACGGATGAAAGCCTTTTTAATTTCCATCGACGAACGGGTGTGGCAATCAATTGAATTAGGATGGTCTAATCCAACTGAATTTATTGGTGATGTTCGCACCTTAAAACCTAGGTCGAAATGGACCAAGGAAGAGTTAGATTCATCTTCTTACAATGGCAAGGGAATTAATGCTATCTTTAATGCCTTATCTCAAACTGAATTCTCTCGCGTCTCGGCATGTGAGACTACGAAAGAAATCTGGGATGTTCTTCAGGTTACACATGAGGGAACCAACCTCGTGAAGATTCAGAAACTGCAAATGCTTACGAGCAAGTTTGACTCTATCTTAATGGCAGAAAATGAATCTTTCACGGACTACTATACACGATTGCAAGACATCGTAAACTCATGTGCTAATCTGGGAGAGAAGATTCCAGAATTTAAGATTGTAAGAAAGATCTTAAGAACTCTCCCTGAACGATTTCGCCCAAAGGTTACTGCCATTGAAACTATTAAACACCCGGACGAAATACGTGTAGAAGAATTAGTTGGTTCATTACAAACTTATGAAATGACATTTACTATTAACAATTCTTCTGGAAAGGCATCCACTTCTAAGTCTTCAGGTTATGCGTTGAAAACAACTAAGGAAGAAGACGCGGATACATCCTCCTCAGACGATGACGAGAACCTTTCTATGGAGGAATTTGAGAAGCAGCTCGCTCTCTTGACAAGGAAGTTTCGCCGCAACTTTCGAAGGGGTAATTCAAGCAAATCTCCATCCTTCAGAAAGTCGAACAAAGGCAAGGGTACTTCAAGTTACAAGTCAAGAAAGCAAGAGAACTTCTCAAAGGATAAGAAAAGTTCAGAAGGACAACTACAATGCTTCAAATGTCGAGGCTACGGCCACATTGCAACGGAGTGTCCTAACAAGTATCCGGCAAAGAAGAAGGCGATGCAAGTCGTCACTTGGGATGACAACTCAACGTCAAATGAGTCGTATTCGAGTGATGAAGAAAAGAGCTCCACCGCATTCCACGCGTCCGTATCTTCACCCTTCATGTGCTTTATGGCAAGTACATCCGAGTCGTTGTCCAACTCCACTGTTGAAAAGAATGCAACGGACAACGAATCGGATGATTCGGAAGGTGAAGATTTTGCTCTAGCCTACCACAGACTTTTGAGGGACTCAAAGAAAGTGGCTAAGCAAAACAAGAGTTTGAGAGGGAGAGTGCATGATCTCGAAGAAGAAGCAAAAAGAGCGACTTCTCTCTCAAACGCTCTTGAAGTGGAAAGGGAAAACCTGATAAAGGCAAATGTTTCCCTTCAAGAGTCCAATGAGCAACTTGAGAAGGAACATACAAATCTGGTGGATAACGCGAATCACTTCTCAAAGCTCTACAACGAGGCTCGACAGGATAACCTGGAAATGACAAAGACCATTTTCCAACTCAAGAATGACTTACAACGATTCTCTTCAGGAAGGAGTAAGTTGGATAGACTTCTTGGTCTTGGTCAATCAAATCGGTTCGGCCTCGGATACACTCAAACTGGAAACAGTCCAAGTTCGAGTGAGACAGTTTTTGTGCCCAGTCGGTATCTCCTCCTCCGACACCGGAATTTAAGACAAACAACGACAACAAACCTACTTCATCCTCTTTGGGATCGTCAAGATCTAAGGTATGTTTTCGTTGTAATTCTGCAGGGCACATTGGAAGAAATTGCAAGATTGGAGCTCAAAGATCAAATCAACCACATCTTGTAACTGCTACCAATAAGTTCACTCCATGGAATTCAAAGAAGGATTTTCCTAAAGAAAAGGACATTGGTAGTACTTCAAACAAGACGATGACAAAAGAAAAAGACCAATCTTGCAAGACGTCTTCATCAAGGAAAACTTCTCAACCATTGCCAACATACTCCAAAACTCAAAAGGTTTGGGTATGTAAAGGTGAAACCCCTCCTTGTCTTTAATCGTTCTTCGATTAAATCTTGTGTAGTTTATGTATACTACTTTCTTTTCTTCTTTTTCTTTTGGCCGACCCGTCAACCATCTTTGGGAGGTAAATGGTATATTTTTTTATTGGTTGATGATTTCTCTCGGTTTTCTTGGGTAGCATTTTTAAAAGAGAAAGCTGATACGTTTGACTCTTTTCATGAGATTTGCCATCGTATTATAATTGAAAAGAATGAAAAGATCATTCGTGTTAGAAGTGATAGAGGTGGAGAATTCATAAATTCAAAATTCATTGATTTTTGCACTTCAAATGGCATTAAACATGAATTCTCGGCACCCTATACACCTCAGCAGAATGGTGTTGTTGAGCGCAAGAACAGGGTTGTTCAAGAGATGGCGCGTGTGATGCTTCATAGCCGGAATTTACCGCTACATTTTTGGGCTGAAGCCGTGAACACCGCTGTCTATGTCATTAATAGAGTTTACTTGCGCCCAGGAACTTTAAATACACCATATGAGCTGTGGTTTAGTAGAAAACCCAACATCAAATATTTTCGTGTCTTCGGGAGTCGATGTTACATTTTACGTGACCATGAAAATCTTGGAAAGTTCGACTCTCGAAGTGATGAAGGGATCTTTTTGGGTTATTCTACGAATAGCAGAGCATATCGAGTATTTAACATTGAATCTAAGACGATCGTAGAATCTATAAATGTTAAAGTAGATGAAGCTTTTCACTTTGGATCTGGAAAATCTACCCTCGATATCTCTCTAGATGATGATTCTCCTGCTAATGCATCTTCTCATAATAATACTTCCAATATTAATGATGCATCTAATGGTTCTTCAAGTTTATCTGATGTGCAGGAATCATCTCATGTATCTCCGAGTACTCCGTTTCAACAAACGTTACGAATCTCCAAGGATCATCCGGAATCGAATATTATTGGAGATCCACAAGAAGGAGTCAGAACTCGGAGGCAGTTGGTTTGTGGATTCGCTTGCTACGTATCTTTAATCGAACCAAAGAACATAGATGAAGCTCTTCAGGAAGACTACTGGATTAAAGCAATGCAGGAAGAGCTCCATCAATTTGAGCGAAACAAAGTCTGGGAATTAACGAAGCCTCCAAAGCAACACAATGTGATAGGTACCAAATGGATCTTCAAGAACAAGAAAAATGAGGATGGTACTATCATCAGGAACAAGGCACGATTAGTTGCTCAAGGCTACTCTCAAGTAGAAGGTATAGACTTTGATGAAACATTCGCCCCTGTAGCTAGACTCGAGTCCATTCGTATACTATTTGCTATTGCTTGTCATTTTAAAATCAAATTATTTCAAATGGACGTTAAGAGCGCATTTCTAAATGGGTTTTTAAATGAGGAAGTTTATGTGGCTCAACCGAAAGGTTTTGTAGATCATAAACAACCTAACCATGTTTTTCGTTTGAAAAAGGCTCTTTACGGTCTGAAACAAGCACCGCGAGCATGGTACGAAAGGTTAACAAAGCACCTTTTGGAGAAGGGCTATACTCGAGGGGGAGCTGATAGGACTCTCTTTGTGAAGCATTATCAAAGCAATTTCATTGTAGCACAAATCTATGTCGATGACATTGTATTTGGCGCAACAAGAGATAATGATGCTTCTAAATTCGCGGAGACCATGGAAAGCGAATTTGAGATGTCCATGATGGGCGAATTGACTTATTTCCTTGGATTGCAAATTAAACAAAATGAGGAAGGTATTCACTTGAGTCAATCCAAGTATGCAATGGAGTTGGTCAAAAAGTTTGATCTCGAAAATTGTAAAGATTTTCCGACTCCAATGGGAACTAGCCACAAGGGACTTGGAAGTGAATCACTTAGTGAGAATGTAGACGAGAAACTGTATCGAAGTATGATTGGAAGTCTACTTTACCTCACGGCTAGTCGCCCGGATATATCTTTTGGTGTTGGGATTTGCGCGAGATATCAATCAGCACCAAAGGAGGTTCACCTAAAAGCGGTGAAAAGGATCATCCGGTATATCAAAGGATCAATTAATTTCGGAATTTGGTATCCTATGGGAACAAGTTTGGATATTGTTGGATACTCAGATGCCGATTGGGCAGGATCAGTGGATGATCGGAAAAGCACGAGTGGTGCATGCTTCTATCTTGGCCATTGCCTTGTTGCATGGCACAGTAAAAAGCAGAACTGCATAGCACTCTCGACTGCCGAAGCGGAATACATTTCAGCTGGAAGTTGCTCAACTCAACTCATTTGGATGAAAAGCGTATTGAGCGATTTCCGCATTTCAGCATCTTCGGTAACAATTCTTTGTGACAACACAAGTGCAATTAACATTTCTAAAAACCCTGTGTTGCACTCTAGAACAAAACATATTGAGCTTAGATATCATTTTCTGAGAGAGCTAGTTGAATCAAATACTCTTCAACTTTCATATATTTCGACTGAGGATCAATTAGCTGACATTCTAACAAAACCTTTGGATCAAAAACGTTTTATTCATTTACGAAAAGCAATTGGAATGCTTTCCTTGAAATAAACTTCTTTTTGAAACCTTTGCTAAGGATAGGTTTTGTATTTGTTTTTGTTTTGTTCATTATCTATGTTTGTACATAGGACATTAATTGAGCATAGATCATAATTGACTTTAATTGCATCTTTTCGCACATTTAGAAATTTATTATGCTTTTGCCATCATAATATTTCACTGTTGCAATGATCATTTATGTTAATTAAATCATCTTCTAAGTGATCAAAGTCAATTTCTCTCTCTCTATGATCTCTTGGTATAGTCATTATCTTATTTGACTGCTTAGTCGAGTATGAAATCGAGATCAATATTTGGTTGAATACCTTATATCTTAAATAATTGATAGCCAATTGAGGGGGAGTCATAGAAAAAGTAAAATGCTCAAAATATGTGGAAAGAGTTACATCCCAATGAGGAGTGTGAAAACTACCACCACATGGAGGAAAGAGCTACCACCTCGGTCGTCCGAGTATTGTGTGCAGCTACCACATGGATACCAAGCATGGTTGTTTAAATTTTTGATTAAGTAAAATGCATGTTGAAATACTTGACTCCGTCAAATTTCAAGGTTGGTATAAGGTGGGTTTTTAAAGAAAGATGCTCAAAGAGCCACTCTCTTCAACAGATTGTCTAGATACATTATCTATTATATTTGGGATTTCAAACATCTATTGATCTTTGCATTTCATTTTCTTTACTGAATTGATGATTTGATAAAGGCATTACTCATAAGATCAAGTTAGATGTAATTGAAGGTGTTCAACTTTAAGGGATTTAATTTTTGTAAATTTTCGTTTCATTTTTGGATATTATTGATAGATTTGGCATAATCTAATTCTTGTTGTATGAAACGATGATTTTTGTTTAAAGTTGATACACATTTGTGCTTACAATCTTTTTCTGGTTTTTTTCTTGAATTTCTCTGAAATTTTCTAAAGAAAAAGTTGGAGCCGATCCGGATCGGGCTAGATGATCCGGATCCCGAACGCAGGAATTCTTCTGCGGGCTGACGATCCGGATTGTATCTGCCGATCCGGATCCCGAATGCAGTTTCTCACTGCGGGTAGCCGATCCGGATCGCAGTTATGAACTGATCCGGATCGCGGCTAGGTTTTATAAAGAACAAAAGGGTTTTTGATTTCTTTTACTCCAATCTTTTGTTCCGAAGTTTCCTGAGCCTCTCTCTCTAGATTTCATCCTTCCTGGAAGCTTTCAAACTCAAGTTCTTCAACTCAAGTAAGTTTTAGTGATCAAAATCTCGGTTTTTCATCGTTTTTCTCTCTTCTTCCTCAAAACGTCATGAATTTCTTGGATCAACTTTGTTTGTGGATGGTTTTTGATCAAATTTCTTTTGAAATAAGAACTCTGGGTAGATTAGTTTTGATTATATGCTAGGTATTCTCCTGATTAACGGATTTTTAGGCTTCGATTTCTAAAATTTCGGTTTTAGGGCATATAATAAGGATTTTCGAAAATCATGCAATTGATCTATTTTTAAAAGTCCTTTTGCAAAACTAATTTGATTCTTAGTCTCTCTACATGATTATGATTGTTTGGGTACAATTTTTCAATCTTTGAAAATTAACAATTTTCTCATGTGTTCTTGAGTCGTTCCACACAGGATTCCTTTTTTCAAGAAACCATTAGCAATGGTGATCACTTGGATTGTTTTCCTACTTGCGGCTATGGTACATACGAGAGACACCGTCAAGCCCAAGAGGGCTAAGAAGGCTAAGAAAGTAAAGAAAGCTAAAGATGATTACGATACAGAATCTGAAACGGAATCAATTAATTGGGATGAACTGCAAGTTGAAGCAACGACTGTTCCGACTGCTTCAAAGGGAAAGGCACCTGCAGAGACATCAAAGGCTCCACCCACTGCTGCTGAGAAAGGCAAAGCTCCAATGGAAGAAACTTCTGGAAGACAAGAAGAAAAAGTATTGCTCGCAAAAGAGGGAGTGCACAAGGAATCTCCATTGAGCAACCAGCTGATAGGCAAGCACCTCCTCAAGACTTTGTCAGCTCGGCTAGAATAAAGGATTTTGAAAACAGAGAATGCATTGGAGAAAGGCATGTTGATGTAAAAGCCTTAAAGCAGCGTTCTCAGACGTTTGGGACTTTGTTTGACCAGATAGGTTTTGCTTCCATTTGCGATTTCCCGGAGACCACTGGGTATTGTCTTCACTCAGTGAGGATGTTTTATCAGAATGCCTGCTATCTAGTTGATCAGGAACGCGGGCGTCGGGATTTTCAAACATTAGTCAAGATGTCAGAATCAAAGTAACGCCTCAGCTAATTGGTGAAGTACTAGGGATGGACGCCCGAGCCGATGGCACTCATTACCTGAAGAATCAAGCCTTCAACACCTACTCCTGGAGAGTGGTAGTTGATGGAATCTTTGTTCCAAATACTCGGTCGACAGGAAACTCCATTTTCTCGAAAGAACTACGACCAGAGTACGGCATCTTAAACCTTATTCGTTTGTTACAATGTTATTCCAAACATGAACACAAAGGTTCTTCGGTGGGAAAGAATGATATTCCTTTATCTACTTGGAAACCCCGCAGCAGCAATGGGAGCTAACTTAAACATTCCCTACGTCATCTGGTCAAGGATGGCACGATATGTGGAGCAAGCTCATCCGTCAGATGAGACTACCTTATCCAATGATCATCATGCGCATTCTTCCGCAAATTTAAAGCTGACACAAATTGCGAGTTCCTATCTGCACAGTCTAGGAACGATCAATGACACAAACAATTGTAAAGTCTCTTTCGACGAAGCCAGATGAACCTTTCATACCTCTTCACCGGCAACGAGAACAACGACAACAAGCAACAACCTCTGCAACCGGGCAGCAGCTCCTCCAGTCCAACCAGCACCACCATCACAACCAGCACCTCCGGCACAACAAGCACCGCAATCAACTTCTGATGTGATGCATCTGTTACCTCAATCTATAAAGAACAGCAAAGGCCTCTCACAACGAGCAAGAACGTATATCAAATGAACTAATTGAGGTAAAGGAAGAAATCAAGAAGGTAAATAAGAATCAATCATCAATGACCAACGATTAAAGAAGATATTCTAAATCCTCGGCTGTATCAGTTCAGACGAGTCTGAATAATCCGTATCCTTCCAATTTCTGTTTATTATGCATATGTTTAAATCCCTCTTTTGTGCAGGTTTTAAGTTTAATTTGAGTCCTTTAGTTCTCCCAAACTTGAACTGTTACCATTCTCTCCACTTCTGTAATCTTTGGCTTTGTTTGTGACAAAAAGGGGGAGAGAGTTTAGAACAATGATTGTGAAAATCTTGATGATGAAGATTTTGTATACATCAAGGTAAGTATCACTTCAACGTTCAACTTTGGTTTTTATCTTGTGATTGTTGCATGTCTCGACTAACTATTCGACTAACTATTTGGGCATGTAATATGACTAACAAGTTGATGTTGGACTAACTTTTTGTGACATTTGGTTTTTAATTGCATAGAAGATATGTTGGTTTTTTGACTATGATTCTCTTACATATCTGAATTCTCAAATGTCATGATGATCAGATAACTCTATCTCTGTACTAGGTTTTGTATGCTAAATATTCTTGAGGTATCTAACGATCTCTTTTTGTCAAGAATGATTTTTTTGTGCAGAGAGTACAGATGTCTAAGTCTAGAGTCTGTTTTAGGAGTTTATCTCATGTTTTAAATTTTTGGATCTCCATTGTAAATTTTTGTTGTATGGTGATAGCAACAAAAATATCTTTTTGAATTTTCTTTAGTGGATCTGTGTTTTGTCACGAAACCGCCAAAGGGGGAGATTGTACGGAATTTGAGTTGGCGTAGTTTCGTGAAAGTCTCAAGTCTTGAAGATTGAAGGTGAAGAAAGTTGGATCATTAACTCAATCTCAAGAAAGAAGAATTCAAAGGATCAGGTATTTTTACTAAAGATTTTGTGTGATCCGAATACTTCTTGTAGTGTAGAAACACTTGGAAGAATCTTTCATTGCATAAAAATCAAAAACTGGACTTGGGACATGTTCAGGATCCGGATCAGGTTGTTCGATCCGGATCCCGAAGGTGTTCGTTCATACACCAGTTCAATCCGGATCGTAGCCTCTCTTGATCCGATCCCGAACACTGAGTTTACCATCTTCCTTGAACGATCCGGATCAGGCTTCGCAATCCGGATCCCGAACGTTGATGTTTGGTGAACTGTATGAACGATCCGGATCAAGCACTTCGATCCGGATCCCGAACCTTCGTTTTTCTGGAATTACCTGACTCGTTACGACGATCCGGATCACAGCTAATCCGATCCGGATCGCCGTCCGTAAATTTCCAGAAATGTTAGGTTTTGATTCTTATCTCCTTCCTAGGGTTTCTAACCTATAAATAGACCCTATGACTCTTTTTCTAGGGTAATCCAAAATAGCCGAAATAATCAATCGCCTTCATTTTCATATATCGCTCTAGATCCACATATAGAGAAGAAAGGAATCATCAGAGAATACTCTATGTTTTCTTCATCTATATTGATTAGTTTGATTCTAGGTTTTCATACTCACATCTTGAGTTGAATCAAACTAATGAATACTTAGATGGTATTTCCGATCTATCTTTGATCTAAGTATTCGGCGGATCATCACCACCCAAAAACAACGATTTACCCCAAAATCGGCGCGTGGATTCGCGTGTCCTTGTGGATTCAAGGTTCAACCGCTCTCGTGGATTCGGAGCGAGGCACGTTCGTGGATTCGAAGGGTGCTATTGGGTGAAGACCGATTCGGTCGGACGTCGTGGATTCGACGTTGGACGCCGTGGATTCGGCGTTGGGCGCAGATCGTGATTCGAGAAGCGTCGCGGAGCGAGCGGAGAAGATCCTCTAGGAGCGTATGGAAAAGGTTGATCGTAATTGTGTACGTAATCACCTTGGACGTGTTTTAATTCCTAGTGGATTTCTGCCGATGTTA
>CM055061.1:46191408-46304001 GCA_029204045.2 Tillandsia leiboldiana | reverse complement strand
CTTTCCTTGGTGGTTGAGTTTTCCCACTTTGATCTGATTGATGATCAAGTCCTGCTGTTTCGAGATACTGTTGATGTTGATGACAGAGATGCTTTACTCGTGTGGGTAGCTCCCCTCGAGTGCCGCTCCGGAGTAGGCTTCAGACCGTGTTGGGTTCCGGTCAGACCGTGTTGGGTTCCGGTCAGACCGTGTCGGGTGCCGGTCAGAGCGTGTTGGGTTCCGGTCATTTGGACAGTGGAGATACTGAGTTCGAGAGATTGATAGAGCAGGCAGCACCGGGTTTTATACCGGTTCATTCGATTGAGTTTATTTCGGTCAAATACTTTTATTGTTACACTCGTGCCTGGGGGCCGAGTGTAGACTGGTAGTTGAGTTTAGATCAGTGTTAGTATTGTTGAGAGCCGTCTGGTTGACGGTGGTCCCGTGTTGTTGCGAGTACTTTGACCGCTGTGTGAGAGGTTGAGCATCATGATTCTATCCGTTCTGAGAGAGAGCGTGGATTTTGACCATAGCCTGCATGATCCTCTACTCGATAGCGAGCTAGTCCGTTTGGACGCCCTACGTAATTCCTGCCCGTCATCGGGAGGTGGTTGTAGGTGGATGCAGGTTTGACTGGACCAGATGTGGCAGTCAGCTCGATTGGGTCGATGGTGCACTTCATGTGCTAGTGGTTGCATACCACTGTTTGGTTGTCCCCTTTTAGCCTTTAGTTAGGGGCAGGGTAGCTGTTGAGAGTCTCCAGCTTACCCATTTCAGTCTTATGACTTGGGTCAGTTTTTGTCTCTTGAGGACTTGGTGGGCAGACCGTCGGGTCTGGCGGTGGTACCCACTGAGAACTCCCTTTTTGGTGTAGTTCTCACACCCTTGGGGGTTTCCCCCCTCTTTTTCTCTCCTCTCCTTTGTTTTGCAGAGTCTTAGCGGGTGTTGCCGACTCTGTGGTTGTTGATCGTGGCGAGGGAGTCGCGAGCTAGATCCCTACCCGGCGTTGGAGAGTAGCGGTACCCTTCAGAGGAGATCATCAGTAGATTAGCTGTTTCTTTTTCCTCTTTTGAGAGACTATTGTAGTGAGGATATTTTGTATCGAGAGACTGTACACTGTTGTATATATATTGGAGTTACCTCCCGGTTGGGTTTAGAGCTTGTACTTGAGGATTTGTATTATTATTATTTTGGGAGGCAGACAGTGTTGTTTATTTCCAGTTGTACAGTGATTGATTTTTAGTTACAGCAGATTTTTATTTATAGCTCTGATATCTGTTTAGTTGTAGCACTTTTCTTGCAGGTAGGACGCTTCGCCTATGCAGGTTGGCATAGGTGGCGGATCTGTTGGCGGGCCCGGGTCGCAGTTTCGACCCCGGGACGTGACATTTTCGGTGCATGGGGGAGACTCGTGGACCGGCCTGAGCCACGTGGCGGCCTATGATTGGCCGGCTCACGCAGCTCGGTCCACGGGGAGGCGCGGCGGTGCATGGACCGCGGGCGGGAGACGCGTGGCGTGCCCTGCTAGGCCGGCGCACGCGGCACGGCTCAGCGGCTTTGCGGGGTTGTTGTGGACCGGGCGCATGACACGTGGCGGCTTCGGATTCGCTGGCTCACGTGGGCGCGGTCCACGGTGCGCGCAGGGGGACGCCTCGGGACAGCGCGCACACAGTGGCGCCAGGCGGGCGGTCGGCCGCACTCGAGTGCGCCACGTGTCGCCTCGTGGTTGGGCGGCCATACCTACCCCCGCTGACCGCGAGGGGACACGCGGCGCACAGCGGGCCGCCTGGGTTTGCTGTCCCCTGTTTGGGGTGACGTGGCCGCACCAGGGACTTTCGGGCGCGTCGGACGGGAGGTGTACAACCGGGTTTCCGGGCGCAGTGCGCCCGAAACCTCCGCCCGAAAACCCGGCCCAACAGCATATGGGCTGGGCCTATAAATAGGCTTCCCTGTTCGTTCTTTAGGCTTTTTGGCCCCCTTTTTCGCAGAGTGCTCTTCAGAGAAGTTTTCCCTCTCACAGTGCACTACCCATTGGAGAACTTTGAGGATTTTTGGAGGCGCTCTTCCCGAGGTTCACCATTTTACGGCGCGGCGCGACGCTTGTTTCCCGGCGATCCTCTTCGCCCCTTCTCAGTGTTTGGACTCCTCCGACTCACCCCGACTTCGGATTTCGCCGATTCTTGCGCCGTTGGACTCACGACAGGTAGGACTTCAACTCCTGTGTTTTGAGGTTCCTCGATTTCCGTGCTGATCTTGGAGTTTTCTGAGCACCCATTTGACCCATTTTTCTTCGCGGACTTTTGGACAGCACCGCGGTGTTCTTGCCGTATCTTTTCGCTCAGACATCGGATTGAGGCGATTCAAAAGGCAATCTTCATCTACTCTTCACGAGGAGTCTTCTGGATTTTTCTCAGATTTTTCTGGATTTTACACGAGGGTGAGAATCTCCTTTCTCTGTGGTTCTTTGTCACAGAAATTTGGTACAGTTTGGATTGGGGTGTACCCCTTGCCGGATTTTTATCTCAGCGTAGGAAACTCCGATTTGGGCGTGCAGGTACTTGTTTCGACGGGCTCGTCGCAAGGATCACGATAGTGTTTTTCTTGGATTTTTCTAGGCATTATTCGCAGGTAAAAATTGGAGAATTCTAGACTGTGGAATTAGGGGACAGATTTTGGAAATTGGGAATGAATAGCTTATGTACTTTCCTTTGGGGTATTTTGTACAGATTGGTGGTGAGTTTTGGACTGATCTTGGACTTTGCTTTTGGGAACTTGGAATAGCGCTCGAGGTGGGTGATGTTGTGAACCTCCTACTTGTGAATGTCACTAGGCCTATTAGAATGCCTTGATCATGTGCTATTAATTGTGAATGTATCTAGCGTGCTTGTATGAGATTAAGGTTCCTTTGTTAATATTTGCATTGTTAGCAGGCTACAGGTTAGTAAGTGGTGTTTCCATGTTTAGATATGCAATTTAATTAATTGGAAAGAATACTAAAGCCATATCATGTCATATGTTAAGGGAAGGTTTGGGGCATGTGGTTAGAATGCATGTTGTAAAAGAGGTACTTGCTAGTAGATTGTGCATCTAAATTGTATCATGTATCATATATCCTGCCACATGTACATCGGGAGTTCCAAACACTTAATGTTGCATATGTTAGAATAATTGAAATGATTTTATCAAATAAAGGACTTTGCATGCTTGAATGGTCATCTAGCTAGGCCACCTTTTTCTGCTACACAAACATATTGGAATTGACTTAGGAGAAACCATGCTTTTATTCGTTCTCCAGTCGTCTAGTCTTAGGGGATTGTGTAGTCAGATGTTCAGAGTTGGGACAGTCGGGGGTCGATGTTTGGGTGTTGCTGTAGAGTCCTGGCGTCCCCTTGCCCGGGTAGGCCTCCCTTTTATTTTTGACGGGACTGTTAGGAAAACTTTTAACTGCATTTTCTGCAATGGGCTGGCCTGGACCGCGAGTATTTTTCTGCGATTGAGCTCGAAAAACGGAAGACGGCAAAGCGAACGGATTCGGTTTTCGATTTACGGATCTCCCGGAATGGGGGTCAAAGCGTTTGCTTTGAGTGGTGCATCGAAACCCGCGCTAAGTGGCTGGCACGCTTTTTGAGGCGATCGGCGGGATCCTGCTGTGATCGGACCTTTCATCTTTTTATGTTAGTGGATTATTTTTATTCATTTGGTGGTACCTCGACCTTACGGTTTCCGTTTTGGGTCCTAATTGAATAGTTTTTCAGTCGATTATGGAGGGGTTGAAATTCGAGAATTTTTGGGCAGACCGTCGGGACGCGCGGGTATTTTTAGATGTTAGAGCTCGCGAAACGGTGAACGGTGGCGCGATCGGATTTGAATTCCGACCCCGGGATCTCCCAGAAACAATTTTTGAAGTTTGCTATCTACTTGGGCGCATCGGAATGCGTGCCGGCGATCGGCACGTTTTCCGAGGCGATCTAGACCTCTCGTTCAATTTCAAAAGGCTAAGGTTGTTGACCTGGGTTTAATTTTAAAGTCTCTTCGTATAAGTTAAACCGATCGGGGTGCGGGGGGGAAACCCTAGAAACCCTTTTTTTTTTTCTTTTTCCCCTTTTTTCCAAGAAACGGCGGAGGAACCGAGAATGAGAATCGGGCAGAGAAAGGGAAAATCGTCCATCCTCTGCGGGATTGATCGGGCGTGGAGGGGACGATCTTCTTCCTTCATCCTCCTCCGGCGGAATCAAGGTGAGCGGTTGGGGTTTTCCTTTCTGTCCTTTTTGCAATTTCTGTGGGGTCGAGGGGTGGTGGTCGTTCGGGTGTCGCACGCCGGGTGGGTTGTGTGGGTAACGGGAAGCCGCCGCCGCCGTTGTTAAACGGGAGGCCGCCGCCGCCGTTATCGTGCCCACGGGGTCGTTGCCGCAGTCGCGGTGTTCGCGGGGTCGTCACCGGAGCCGCGGGGAGACGAAACGGGAGGTTACTGTTCACCCGTACGGACCACACCCCGCGCGGTCCACCGGAGCGGCATGCACCCGGTGCACGTCTCGCAGCCCGAAGGCGCGGAACCGGGCGCACGGTCGCGTGCGCCAGCCCGGCCCGCGCATCGCGGTGCACGCCTCCAGCGTGCACCCGGTGCGCGTCGCCGCGGCCCGTGGGGGTGAGCCCGGTGCGCGCCCTGCGCGTGCACCGGCCCGGCCCGCTTACCGCGGTGCACGCCTCCAGCGTGCACCCGGTGCGTGCCGCAGCGCCCGTGGGGGTGAGCCCGGTGCACGCCCTGCGCGTGCACCGGCCCGGCCCATGCTGCCTGGTGCACGCGCCCGGGTGAGCCCGGTCTGCGCCGCGCACCCTCTGCACTGTGGACCCGGTCCACGCCTCTGCCCGTGCACCAGCCCCCAGCCCGGAAGCCCGGTAACTCCGTTTCGGCCCGTTTTTGGCCCGTTTCGCCCCGTTGTTCAGTGTTTTTTGACCACGACGATGTTTTTAACATCATTACTTATTGTAGCTTTTTCGGGCACAGGATGGGAGTGTTTTAGCGGGGGTTCCGTACACCTTCTTCTTCGCGTTTCAGGTGGGTACACCTTTAGAAATCCTTTGTGCACAATCTCGTTTCAGTTATGGTTATCATATTGTGAGTACTTGTCCTGAGGGTTAGGGTCGGGCTTTGAAAACTGGAAATATATTTAAAAGTGTGGGTTTTTTATTCTTAAGTCTTAGCATTTAGTTCTATCATGTTGGACGGGGTCAACCTTATGTGTACTTGGGTTAAACATGGTAGGGAGGCATCAATTATTCATTATGGCTTTACGGTTATTATGATTAGATGTACATATTGTTTCATATGGTTCTCATGCATGGATAGGTGTATGTCGTGAATATATATTGTTTCATATGCTTCTCATGCACGGATATGTACATATTATTTCATACGGTTCTCATACATAGATATGTATATATTGTCTCACATGGTTCGCTTACATGCACATATATATATTGTTCACGGTTACTATGCTCGGCTGCAACACGCGCACCCGCGGTTTGGCCACCGCGAAGGGTGCGCTTTTCCGGAAAAGTGGTCTATGACCCGTGTATACCCACAGGACGGCGTGGGGCCTCTTTAGTTGTGGGGCTTGGATGCGCCAAGGTGTGAGCGGTGCGACCCGTCGGTTTAGTTGTCCGACGTGGGAGCGGTGCGACCCATTCGGTTTAGTTGTCCGACTTGGGCGCGGTGCGATCCGTCGGTTTAGTTGTCCGACGGGATCGGGTATTGCAGGTTTACAGGTGTTTGATTTTACTTTTCCCTTGCGAGGGTGGTTGCTCCGGATAGACTACGGTTGGACGTTTTCTTTACCTGCTTTACTTTTATCACTTTTGTTTAGTCGCTGACTTCCCACTTTGCGACAGGGTCCTACAGGAGGGAGAGTTAGGCGACGGTGAGGCCGCGGCTAGAAATTTTGGGTCCCAGGAGACCGGAACAGTACTTTACCTCTTACTGTCGCATTCCATTTATTATTTGTAGACTGTGGATGGTTCTCGATACCCTCGTGGGGTCGGTGTGGATGTCGGTACGGTGACAACTGAATTGTTTAGTTTTCTTTACATCTCTGTGGGCCGCTTTGGAAAATAAAATAGCAAATAAAAGAACAGATTGCGAAAACTACTATTTCAAAACTCGGGTGCCGTGTGGGCACCGTTTTCAAAACCTTGTGGATTTATGGTTTGCGAAAATGGATTTCAAAACCTAAGTGTCGTGTGGGCACTGTTTCTCAAACCCCTGAGTTTATGTTGCTTTCGAAAAAGGGTTTTCAAAATATGGGTGCCGGGTGGGCGCCGTTTCAACAATTGTGGGTTTTATCCTTTCAAACTAATCGGCCGTGAGTTTATTCTGCACATTGTGAATGGTTATACGTTTGGATTGTTGTGATTGAATGTTTACTCGTTTTGAACATTGTACAAACCGCGACGCCGTGCATATACAGGGGAGACTCTGTCCGTTTGTAGAGTGATCCTGTATATGCGGCGGATCTGGGCACGCGCCGGGGAAGAAGGTTTTCAAAAAAAAAAAAAAATAAATACATACCTTTTGTAATCCGTTTCCGCTAAATTAATCCCCCGGGGCGTGACAGATTAAGATGGTATCAGAGCCTTTCTTCAATCACAACAGTTTGTGCCCGACATCCACAAAGATACCTCACTTAGCTACAAATGAATGAAATGAATGGCATAGAAGCGTAGAACGCAAATGATCGAGGGGGGGGGGGGGGGGGAAAGTATAGGTCCCTTTTCTCGATAGTTGTTTGAGTGCTATGCTAGCAGGAGGCTAAAACTGACTTGTGTTGTGTGGGTGTACGGGTTAAGTTTTGTTTCTCGGTTTAGCGTGGTTGTCGTGCATGTGTAGTCGTGTTGATGTGGAGGCTGGGGTCGAGGCCGGCTGCCACCGGGGTATTGATGGTTGCTAGGAATCAATGGATTAAGCAACCAGCACGGGACACGGTGGGCCTGCTGACGTTGTTCTTGCACTTGGTGCGGCTGTTATCACAGCAGATCATTGCGCCGGCTTTTGTTTTTCGAACCCCTTTCCCCTGCCGACGTGCTGGCCGTCGTTAGTGACGGCGACTGGGGGTAGAGTAATCCGCCGGTGTTTGTTAGTGGTCGGCTGTTTGTCGGTCGTGGGTAGCTGGACAGCCGTTGGTCTAAGGTTGTACCTTCTAGGTCTTCGGGTGTTGGGTTTTAGCGGGTAGTCGGCCGTTTCTTTTTGCACCATGGGCAAGGTATGGGTGGGAATGAGGATTCTTCCCCTATGATTGTTACCCATAGTTCGGCTTCTCACTATAGACACTGCGATGGTTGTAGAGATCGACGTGTTGGGGGCCTTGGGGTTCTCCTTTAGATTGAAAAAGGAGACCCCCAGGGCTAGTGAATCTTGTCCGTTTGGGCTCGATTTTGGTTAGAGAGGCGGTGTCCCGCGTTGCACAAGTGCGCGTAAGTGGCGACTTGTTATTGGGGGAAATTAGCTTTTGACGCTGGGTGATGCCCGGTAGCTCTGGGTCGAGTTCCTGTGTTCTGCGCTAGAGGGCCGGTTAGGTCGTCCTATTGGTGGGTTGGCGTGTGATCCCCTCGAGTGCGTTTAGTGAACCTAGGTAACTTCTGATAGGGTTCTTCTTGCTGTTTTCGTGGCTTATCTTCTTCTGACCCTTTTGGTTTCAGATGGATAGTCTTCGGTACCTGAGGTCACTGTTGAGCGGACCTAGAGCTTAGGTTTTCTCCTAGTTGGGAGTGTCACTTTTGGTCTGGAGGTTTACCGCTCGTTTCGATGCCCGGTACTTGGTGGGGCAACGGTTTGGGACCGAGAGTTAGGGGCAATTGAGAGCGTCACACCTCGTCGGCGCCAGGACGGAGGTAGGACCTTACCTGGCGGGTTGTGTTGCTAGCTTCCCATGACTAAGACATAGCCTTGAGGCTTAGTTTTGGGAGCGTTTTGGATTGTTGATCTTTTGGGCCAGGTGTGAGTCAAGGGGGGGAATCTGGCGACTACTCGGAGTTTTGGCACTGGTCACTTTCGGCTAGGAGGCCCCGTACGCAGCCCTTTTTGTGGGGTAGACCTTATGGTGAGTCCTAGAGCTGAAACCTAACGATAGCCTTGACCGTCGCCTCGGTAGGACGGACAGTCGGAACGGGTAGTCCGGGATGGTGGTTAGACTTCGAGCTTGTGATCCGTGTTGGTGACGGAGAGGAGCGGTCCGGGTGGGTGACAGGTGAGTTCGTTGTGTGCAGGGAGGAAATTTCGGGTGGTTAGTAACCCAGCCTGTTTTGTTGGCACCTATTGTAGCCTTGTAAAGGCGTTAGTGCGGTTGTTTTCCTTGTTTTCGGGTTCGTTGTTCTAGACTTTTAAGGGCTCATTGGTACTGGTTGGGTGGTACGACTGGGGTACCTCGAAGCATCACGAGATTTTGTTGCTAACTGCTCAGCGCTGGCTGGGGTGGTTTGCGGACCGGCGGCGTTGTGACGGGGAAATTCCGAGTCGGGAAGCAGGATTACTACGAGGTGCTGGGCATGGACCGGTTCACGAGGTACCAGGCGGATGTATAGTTACTTGGTTTCAGTGAGCCTAGCGACTTGACCCTCTGCATTTCTCACTGACACCCCCGTTGTAGGGGTTACTTTCGACGTCCTCCTGACTGAACTGCCGGGAATACCCCCGAGCAAGGGGGTCATCCTCTCTTTCAAGCTTCTACCGGACACAACTAGGAGTTTTTCTGGATAAAGGGTTCATCAGACCGTGTGTGTCGCCTTGGGACGCACCCGTGCCTTTTGTGCGAAAGAAGAACGGAGGACTGCGTCTACGCATCGACTACAGGGAGATAGACAAGGTTACAGTGAAGAACAAGTCCGGAATGGATGACCACTTCGATCAACTACGAGAGGCACTTACAGATTATTCTCCGGACTCTCAGGGACCAGGGGCTGTTTGCTAAGTTTAAGAAATGTGAGTTTAGACTTCGCAAAGTGGACTTTTTGGCGCACGTTGTGTCAGCAACGGGAATCACAGGGAATGTGAGCGGAACTGCCCGGCACACGATCCGGAACTGGCAGCAGTCGTCTCCGTTTTAAAACGTTAGAGACACCACCTTTTGGATTTCATCGGGATGTGTTTTTGGATCGCCAGAGCTTTGAGTTTTGTTCGCAGAGAAGGAATTGTTTTTGCGGCACAGGCATGGGTTGGAGTTGCTGAAGGACTCGGCTGGACCGTCCAGTATCACCTTGGGAAAAGCAAGTGTAGTAACGGATGTTTTGAGTGGGAAGGGTCAAGTCGAGGAGGAAACTGACGAGCGCGAGTACTTAGCAGGACCGGTACTGTCGCGCGACTTTTATCGTTGATGGTCGAGCCAACCCTAGAAGGTCAGAAAACAGGCACACAGATACAACTTATTCGAGACAAGACCCCCGGATCACGCGAGCGACTCTTCGGCGAGTGCAAACGACGCAACACGTTTTCGAGGGCGAAATTGCTTACCGGAGCTGCCAGAGTTGAAAGAGGAGATACCGTTAGAGGCGCACTGCGCCCCCTATACGGCGCATCCGGGTGACACGAAGATATTCAAGGACGGGATGCGGTTTGAGTCACGGTAGATCGACTGACGAAGGCGACTCTTTTTCCAACCACCGTACGACGTGGACTAGAGACTCTCGGCTAGTGTCGAACAGTTGGCAAAGCCTAGGGCAAGCTTTAAAGACTAAACCACACTTCAGCACGGTGTTTCACCCCCAGACCGACGGACAGTCCGAGCGAGCGATCCGGATTCTCGAAGATATGCTTCGAGCCTGCGTACTTGATTGAGATGATGGATGATCACTGCTGTGGAGCTTAGAGAGGACCTGAGCTCCGGTGAAACACCGGTGCGGACCTTAGCATGGGAGGACATAAACGATTGCGCAACCGGACGATCCCCTATGTGAAGGTGCTGTGGAGCCACCAGGAAGCACGTGAAGCGACTTGGGAACTGGCGTCAGAGAAGAGAGAGTTGCTACTCAGATTTACTCGTTGCAGACCAGGATTAAGTTTCGAGGACGAAACTTCTTTTAAGTGGCGAGTGATGTAGAGTCCTGGCGTCCCCTTGCCCGGGTAGGCCTCCCTTTTATTTTTGACGGGACTGTTAGGAAAACTTTTAACTGCATTTTCTGCAATGGGCTGGCCTGGACCGCGAGTATTTTTCTGCGATTGAGCTCGAAAAACGGAAGACGGCAAAGCGAACGGATTCGGTTTTCGATTTACGGATCTCCCGGAATGGGGGTCAAAGCGTTTGCTTTGAGTGGTGCATCAAAACCCGCGCTAAGTGGCTGGCACGCTTTTTGAGGCGATCGGCGGGATCCTGCTGTGATCGGACCTTTCATCTTTTTATGTTAGTGGATTATTTTTATTCATTTGGTGGTACCTCGACCTTACGGTTTCCGTTTTGGGTCCTAATTGAATAGTTTTTCAGTCGATTATGGAGGGGTTGAAATTCGAGAATTTTTGGGCAGACCGTCGGGACGCGCGGGTATTTTTAGATGTTAGAGCTCGCGAAACGGTGAACGGTGGCGCGATCGGATTTGAATTCCGACCCCGGGATCTCCCAGAAACAATTTTTGAAGTTTGCTATCTACTTGGGCGCATCGGAATGCGTGCCGGCGATCGGCACGTTTTCCGAGGCGATCTAGACCTCTCGTTCAATTTCAAAAGGCTAAGGTTGTTGACCTGGGTTTAATTTTAAAGTCTCTTCGTATAAGTTAAACCGATCGGGGTGCGGGGGGGAAACCCTAGAAACCCTTTTTTTTTTTCTTTTTCCCCTTTTTTCCAAGAAACGGCGGAGGAACCGAGAATGAGAATCGGGCAGAGAAAGGGAAAATCGTCCATCCTCTGCGGGATTGATCGGGCGTGGAGGGGACGATCTTCTTCCTTCATCCTCCTCCGGCGGAATCAAGGTGAGCGGTTGGGGTTTTCCTTTCTGTCCTTTTTGCAATTTCTGTGGGGTCGAGGGGTGGTGGTCGTTCGGGTGTCGCACGCCGGGTGGATTGTGTGGGTAACGGGAAGCCGCCGCCGCCGTTGTTAAACGGGAGGCCGCCGCCGCCGTTATCGTGCCCACGGGGTCGTTGCCGCAGTCGCGGTGTTCGCGGGGTCGTCACCGGAGCCGCGGGGAGACGAAACGGGAGGTTACTGTTCACCCGTACGGACCACACCCCGCGCGGTCCACCGGAGCGGCATGCACCCGGTGCACGTCTCGCAGCCCGAAGGCGCGGAACCGGGCGCACGGTCGCGTGCGCCAGCCCGGCCCGCGCATCGCGGTGCACGCCTCCAGCGTGCACCCGGTGCGCGTCGCCGCGGCCCGTGGGGGTGAGCCCGGTGCGCGCCCTGCGCGTGCACCGGCCCGGCCCGCTTACCGCGGTGCACGCCTCCAGCGTGCACCCGGTGCGTGCCGCAGCGCCCGTGGGGGTGAGCCCGGTGCACGCCCTGCGCGTGCACCGGCCCGGCCCATGCTGCCTGGTGCACGCGCCCGGGTGAGCCCGGTCTGCGCCGCGCACCCTCTGCACTGTGGACCCGGTCCACGCCTCTGCCCGTGCACCAGCCCCCAGCCCGGAAGCCCGGTAACTCCGTTTCGGCCCGTTTTTGGCCCGTTTCGCCCCGTTGTTCAGTGTTTTTTGACCACGACGATGTTTTTAACATCATTACTTATTGTAGCTTTTTCGGGCACAGGATGGGAGTGTTTTAGCGGGGGTTCCGTACACCTTCTTCTTCGCGTTTCAGGTGGGTACACCTTTAGAAATCCTTTGTGCACAATCTCGTTTCAGTTATGGTTATCATATTGTGAGTACTTGTCCTGAGGGTTAGGGTCGGGCTTTGAAAACTGGAAATATATTTAAAAGTGTGGGTTTTTTATTCTTAAGTCTTAGCATTTAGTTCTATCATGTTGGACGGGGTCAACCTTATGTGTACTTGGGTTAAACATGGTAGGGAGGCATCAATTATTCATTTATGGCTTTACGGTTATTATGATTAGATGTACATATTGTTTCATATGGTTCTCATGCATGGATAGGTGTATGTCGTGAATATATATTGTTTCATATGCTTCTCATGCACGGATATGTACATATTATTTCATACGGTTCTCATACATAGATATGTATATATTGTCTCACATGGTTCGCTTACATGCACATATATATATTGTTCACGGTTGCTATGCTCGGCTGCAACACGCCCACCCGCGGTTTGGCCACCGCGAAGGGTGCGCTTTTCCGGAAAAGTGGTCTATGACCCGTGTATACCCACAGGACGGCGTGGGGCCTCTTTAGTTGTGGGGCTTGGATGCGCCAAGGTGTGAGCGGTGCGACCCGTCAGTTTAGTTGTCCGACGTGGGAGCGGTGCGACCCATTCGGTTTAGTTGTCCGACTTGGGCGCGGTGCGATCCGTCGGTTTAGTTGTCCGACGGGATCGGGTATTGCAGGTTTACAGGTGTTTGATTTTACTTTTCCCTTGCGAGGGTGGTTGCTCCGGATAGACTACGGTTGGACGTTTTCTTTACCTGCTTTACTTTTATCACTTTTGTTTAGTCGCTGACTTCCCACTTTGCGACAGGGTCCTACAGGAGGGAGAGTTAGGCGACGGTGAGGCCGCGGCTAGAATTTTTGGGTCCCAGGAGACCGGAACAGTACTTTACCTCTTACTGTCGCATTCCATTTATTATTTATAGACTGTGGATGGTTCTCGATACCCTCGTGGGGTCGGTGTGGATGTCGGTACGGTGACAACTGAATTGTTTAGTTTTCTTTACATCTCTGTGGGCCGCTTTGGAAAATAAAATAGCAAATAAAAGAACAGATTGCGAAAACTACTATTTCAAAACTCGGGTGCCGTGTGGGCACCGTTTTCAAAACCTTGTGGATTTATGGTTTGCGAAAATGGATTTCAAAACCTAAGTGTCGTGTGGGCACTGTTTCTCAAACCCCTGAGTTTATGTTGCTTTCGAAAAAGGGTTTTCAAAATATGGGTGCCGGGTGGGCGCCGTTTCAACAATTGTGGGTTTTATCCTTTCAAACTAATCGGCCGTGAATTTATTCTGCACATTGTGAATGGTTATACGTTTGGATTGTTGTGATTGAATGTTTACTCGTTTTGAACATTGTACAAACCGCGACGCCGTGCATATACAGGGGAGACTCTGTCCGTTTGTAGAGTGATCCTGTATATGCGGCGGATCTGGGCACGCGCCAGGGAAGAAGGTTTTCAAAAAAAAAAAAAAATAAATACATACCTTTTGTAATCCGTTTCCGCTAAATTAATCCCCCGGGGCGTGACAGTTGCGGCGACCGCGGACTGTGGGCGGTTGACCGGATTATTATTATTATTATTACTTTTGCATCAGATTGGAGGTAGGGGATCGAGTTTCCCTTTAGTGGATGGGTTTTCCCACTTTGATCAGAGTCGTGACCCCGTCCTGCTATTTTATGATACTGATGATACTAGTGACAGTGATACTATGCTCGTGTGGGGTCGCTCCCCTCGAGTGCCACTCCGGAGTAGGTTTCAGACCGTGTTGGGTGCCGGTCAGACCGTGTTGGGTTCCGGTCATTTGGACAGGGGAGATACTGAGTTGTGAGGTTGACAGCAGAGCAGGCAGTACCAGTGTTTACTGGTGTTTTGATTGGGTTGGTCTGTCAGTCTTTGACGTTCTGGTGCATGCTTTCAGCTATTCTTTAGTTAGGCATCTTAGAGGCATGTTAGTGGTAGCTCTTCATCAGTAGTGTACTTGTAGCTTACCACCTCTGTTTTCATTTTCGCCTCTGATAGTCCTAGTGGGCATGTCTGAGTTTGAGGTCTACCCACTAGGGGAGGCTACTGTTTTTATAGTAGTTCTCACCCCCCACTGCTTTCTCTTTTCTTTTCCCCTTTGTTTTGCAGAGTCCTCTGCGGGAGTTGCGGGACCCTCTTCCCTGGATCGAGGTAAGAGGATCGCTGATTAGATAGCCACTGCCCCGAGTTTGAGTTTTGTAGTTTTGATGTATCCCCAGTACACTCAGACGGTTGTATTTCCTTTTATTTTGGGTCTGGCTGCGGCCAGCTGGTTGTATTTATTTCGTGAGCTGGGAGAGACACTTGTATATTTGTGAGAGCTTATTGTACTTTTATTTCCAGCATTTGTCTGAGATGTATTAGTTTTAGTTTAGCTCTGTTTTATGCTCCTTTATTATATATTTTATATCTGAGCAGGTTACCAGCGCTTCGTGTACACGGAAAATTCCGTATGCACGGCGGATCTGTGGACGGGCCCGGGTTCTGGTTTACACCCGGGGCGTGACAACGTGAGTCTGTGTTCCGGTATGCAATGCAATTTACAGAAAATTCTGTGTCGGGTTCGAGGAACTCAAAGTGTGGTTCCGGTACGCAATGTAAAAACTGATTTTTCCAAGATAAGCTTTATCCAAATCAAACCTAGTACCGGAATCCAAACTTAAGAAAGGTTGTAAGTTAAAACCAAGTTCCTAAAACCAAGTCTAAACTGGGTTTCAATCATTTCCAGATTCCAATGATTATAAATGAACTTAAATCACCATGGTTTACTTAAACATACCTGAGTGTTATCTTGAGCTCATGTTGAATCTTCAATGAGTCTTCGAAAGCCGATTTGACAATTTGTTCCCTTTAAAACTCCGACTCAACTCACGAAATGTGCCAACACAAAATGCCGTAACAATCTCCCCCTTTGGCAATTTCGTGACAAAACCCAAAAATACATAAAGTCGCTCAAGTCACTCATCTTAAACCAAAAAGACGAAACTCAATGTTATCACCAAAACATTGATTTTCTTTCCGTGAAAGATCCAATAAATACAAAATACATTTGAACCAAACAGTCCTAGAACATACTCTATGACTTAGGACTTGGAGTCTTAAAGTGATGTAATTCCTGCAAAACAAAACTCCAAACAAAATCAAACATTAGTCGTTAGAAATTAAAATCCTACATTTGATTCGTCTTCCTTTTGGTTCTTTTGTTTTTCCGGCTCTTTCAATCTGTTCTTTATCTCCCCCTATCTTGAGCATCCATGAGCATCCATGTTCTCCCCCTGTCTTGAGCATCTATGTTCTCCCCCTTTGTGATGCTCTATTTTCTCCCCCTTTGTGATGCAATCATTATTTTCTGTCTCCCCCTTTTTATGATATGTCCATCATTTCCATCATTTCCGTTCTCCCCCTTTTTGTCACAAATTGTCAAACAGTTAATATAAACAAAAGGTAAAAATACTAGGAGGATAAGTTCTTAGTTACAGGACGATTAGAGTTCTTGTTCATCACAAAGTGAAAAGAAAATGAAAACCAAAAAACAAGAAGGAAAAGAAGTCACTCATCCTCATTTGAATCATCATTATCATCATGCGATGTTGGTCCATGCGATGTACTTGGTGCTGTTGCGCCAGTGACCACATCATCATGTTTGCACCCAAGGATATCGAAGATTTTCTTTAAACCATCCTCAAGTTTCTTGAAGCCTTGCTCCATCCTTTGCTCCATCTTTTGCTTTAATGAACGAACATCCCGATGCAAGGTTTGAAGAGTTATGACCTCATCTGGTTCAGGAGATTCTTGACGAGGTGGTGCACTTACTGTCGTTTCACTTACATAACCTTTTGTATGCCCAAATGTCTTCAAAGTGCTAATTGACTTGGCTAAAGTGATTCCATCAATTGCCCCCAAGCCATAATCATATTTGGCACAAGAAATGTCCACTCCGTGATCTTCCAGAATACTAGTAATCAAGATTGGATACGGTAGAAGGTCATGTTGCCTTGATCCTTCAATGACATGTACCATTTGCTGCCAAATGAGAAATGGAATGTTGGTGTTAATTCCATTTGCACTTTCCGGGTGACCGAGGAAAAAGAGAAGTAGCAATCGATCCCATCGAATCCTTTTGGTCCCCAGTGTGGGCAATAGGTTGTAGCATACAATTAAGGACAAAATATGATACTCTGGTTTTAGGTCCTTTGATTCAACATATGATCTGTTCGTGTGCGTCCCTGTCTTGCAAAAAGAGTCCACAACCATATCCCAATGGGTATCATGTTGGAAATTACCATCAGTGTAATAAAGACCAGTAGTGTCAACAGCTAATCCAAGGTTTGCACCAATTACTGCTGGAGTAATGTCAAACTTGACGTCTCTAACTGTTGTTTCAAAGACGAAGGCTCCGGTGTCATGGTCTTTTTGAAGTATGTTACCTCGCATGTAGAAATCCTTGATGATCTCCACACAAAAACCCATCTTAGGTTGAACTCTGCCAAGTGGTCGAATATAACTTCGTTCCAAAAGCCTTGCAAAGTCTGGCACCTCACGACATAGCTCGTTAAAGTTCACGTGTCGCTCTCCAATGCATGTGCGGTTCGCAAATCTGGCACGGCGTTTTGCACTCACATGCGGTTCACTTTCTTCAACATTTGATCTCCGTTGAGAGCGCTCGCGTATTACCGGTCCACCGGTACTTCTACGCGGAGGAGAATCCGCACCCTTCTTTTTCCTTGGAGCCAAAGGTGCTTTTCCCTTTCCTTGAACTGATTCCTCTTCATATTCTGAGGAATGTTCAGATTCTGAGCTAGTTGAATCCTCGTTGCGTGATCGTTTGGTAGCCTTTTTCTTTCCAGAACCGCGACCACGTCCACTTCCAGTGGCCATCAAAATCACTAGTCCAAGAAGCCATGAAAATGCCATTTCCTACAAAGAACACAATGCACTATGATTTGATCTTATAGGAAGGTTTAAACATGTCTAAGAAACATTCTAAACATGTCACAATTGATGATTCATCATTTAAAAATCATTTACATTAAAAGCCCTAATTCTCAATTTCTTTTATGCTAAGAACATATGAAAATGTTAGATTCAATCAAATAAGCATGAAAACATGAATCTAATTAGATAGAAAGCAACCATATATGTTCTAAACATGAATTAAGGGTAATTTATGCAAGAGATTTCATTTGGAGTAAGAATCAACTCAAAAATCCCAAAATAACACATCAAAACCTAAAAACTAGGGTTTTGAAACAAAAGAAAGCAAGATTAATGAAGAAACTTACAAATGAGAGCAACAAATCACTTGATCTTGAAGAGAAAACCCTTAGAGATGTTTTAGAGAGAGAGAGGGAGGGTTTTGAAGTGGGAGAGATGAGTTAAAAAACTTGGAGTTTCGGAATATAAAGAATTCCAGATCGCGTACCGGTACAAGAAGTCGCGTACCGGTACGTAGTGTAAAAATCGAAAAGCCTTCGTTCGGGATCCGGATTAACAGGCAGTGGGTGATCCGCATCCGCAAAGTAGTTCCGGTACTAAAAATGTAGTACCGGTACGCAAGTGAAAAACCAGAAAAATTCACATTCGGGATCCGGATTGGATTTTCTAATCCGGATTGGATTTTCAGGTACTAAAAAGCAGGTACCGGAACAACAGAGCCAAAGAGCAAAAATTTCTTGAAACAAATCCAAATTTTGAAATCTTTTCAAATACCGATTTGTATACCATCAAGAAATCTATTTAAGTTCTTTAAAAAACAATGAACTCACATAGATGTCATTCAATCCAATTAATTATAAAAATTAAAAAGATTTACTCCAAAATCATGAAAAATAAAGGTAAAACATTATAAACCGTTTTTCATGTTATATTCATCAAACACAAGTCATCAAAAATAATCTTGAGATCCAAACTCTATCAAGATGTAACGGATTTACAAAGATGACTTACGGAGATTTCCAAGTGACATCAATCTTGAATTCTACCCTTTCAAATTGAGATAAGCACTAAAATACCTAAGGGTGGCTCTTTGAGCATCTTTCAACTATCCCACCTTATACCAACCAGGAGATTGTTCAAAATAAGAACTTTGAATTTAAATCTCCGAATGCTTCAACTAAAAAAAATTTCATAAATATTTTTCAAGCATCCATAACATGTTGTAGCTTCACACACAAACCGGACGACCGGGGTGGCAGCTCTTTCCAACATATGGTGGTAGTTTTCACACTCCTTTCGGATGTAACTCTTTCCACATCTTTTGCAATTCATTTATTTACCCTTGTAAGAATGCAATCTCCTACGTGAAAGAATCAAATTCCAAATTTTAGTCTATCGGTTGTCTCACATTTATCACAATGAAATCACACAACCGAGATAGATTAAGCATCTAAAGATCACACATGATTTCTAAAATTTGATGCTTATAATATCAAAAACTCCTATAATGAAGTATCTTCAAGATTATGATTATGGAGTAAAGTTGATAATCCATATAAAATTAATTTGGAGTGAATAAACGTGAAGCCCTTTTTTTTTTTATTCAATGCACTTGTTCATTAAAACCCTTTTGTTCAAAAACAAAACATAAAAACGAAGAGCATTGAAAACATGTAATGCAGAGATTCAGAAAAATATGAAAGGAAAACCAATCAAAGCATTACATACAGTCATAAGCTATTTAGAACTTAATACAAGGAAAGATATCACCTTTCCGAATCCAAAATCGTCGGATTTTGGGTTGTCTTGATTCGTTGTGGCCGGGAGATGATAGCTTTGACTGTTGGTCCACCTTAGGTCTTTGCCTCGCAATGATCCACTTGTATGATTGATGTTGTGGCTCGGACCTTTGGTGGGTTGAGTGAACTCCTTTAACTTGATGTGTCTTTTGATTCCGTTGAGTTCGCTCCGTAGATGAAGTTGCCGAAGGATTTTTCTTTCTCTTTTTCGGGCAATCCTTCACCAAATGTCCTTCAAGTCCACAAAGGTGACACGTTCTTCCTTTCAATTTGAATGTGGAACTTGAAGCATGCACAGTTTGATCCCTTTTAAATCCCAAACCAACTTTGGTTGTTTGACCTAATCCGCACATACAATCTAGTTTCTTGGAAACGGTTGAAAGCCTTTGTATGTCGGATTTGAGTTCATGAACTTGCTTGGTCAATGCTTGGTTGGTGACATGAATCTCCTCAAACTGTTTTTCTAGAAAACCAATCTTGTCCATATATGATTTAGCGTTTGTCTCCGATTGGTTTAGCTTTTCTTGGAGGATTTTATTGTTATCCAATAAACGTCCTTGTTCCTCCTCGAGATCATGAAGTTTTATCTTTAAAGCTTGATTCTCGTCTTGACCTTCAAGTCGTTGCTTCCTCAACTTCTTAATATGTTTGGCCATCTTCTTTGATTCCGTAAGAAGTTGTTGATATGCCTCAACGAGTTCTTCTTCGTCCGACTCCCCCTCACTTGATGACTCTCCGCCGGTTGTTGATGTTTCATACAAAATCAAAGGAGTAGAGTCAGTGACTAAAGATGATAAACACAAATTAGAAGAGGGAATTTGAGAGGCATGAAAAGCAACGGCATTTTCCTCTTTACTTGAGGTCGATTCATTAGAAGTAGAATCGTCCCAAGTTTTCGCTTGCAAAGCCTTCATTTTATATAATTTCGGAGAAGGACAATCCGTTGAAATATGGCCGTAGCCTTTGCATCTATAACATCGGATTTCCCCTTCGAATTCATCTTTTTCCTTAGAAGGTTTTGCAAGGCTTTTGAGGTTAGAGGATTTAGAACCCGATGATCCTTTAGATGGTTTCGTGGATGAAGATCCATCGGTTCGATTCTTCCAAAATTTCCGACGAAATTTCTTTACGATCCGCGCCAATTGTTCTTCAAAATCGGCAAAAGAGATTTCATCGTCGGAACTTGATTCGCTATCTTCTTCCTTTGTTGATTTGAATGCAATACCTGTAAGCTTAGAAGAAGACTTGGAAGAAACTTGATTAGTAGGAAAAGTCATTTCATAAGTTTGCAAAGCACCTACTAATTCCTCTACACTCATCTCATCCGGATGACTAACGGTTTCAATGGCGGTAACTTTTGCCCTAAACCGTTCCGGAAGAGTCCGAAGTATCTTTCTTACAATTTTTGACTCCGGGATCTTTTCTCCTAAATTAGCACAAGTATTGATTACATCTTGAAGTCTAGTGTAATAATCTGTAAACAATTCATGCTCTTCCATATGAATAGAGTCAAATTGACTTGTAAGCATCTGGAGCTTTTGAATTTTTACAAGATTAGTACCCTCATGTGTAATTTTGAGAATATCCCAAATTTCCTTCGCGGTTTCACACGCGGAAATTCGTGTGAACTCAGTCGAGGAAAGAGAATTAAATAAAGCGTTCATACCTTTTCCATTGTAAGAAGATCTTTCGAATTCCTCTTTGGACCATCTAGAGCGAGGTTTTGGGGTAGTAGAATTTCCTACTTCCTCAACAGGATGCACCCAACCGTATTCCACGGATTGCCATACCCACTCATCAATTGCGATGAGAAAAGCTCTCATTCGCACTTTCCAATAAGCATAATTAGTCCCATCAAAAAGAGGAGGTCTATAAATATTACCACTTTCACCCGACATGATAGATAAACCTAAAACCCGCTCTGATACCAATTATTGGTTTTTAAGGATCCACACGGATCTAAATAGGTACTATCAAACAACTAGAGGGGGGGTGAATAGGTGTAATACTTATAAAACCAATCTCAGTGCAAAATAAAAACCAATGCGGAAAATAAAAATAGCACACCGAGATATGCGTGGAAACTCCAATCTAGGAGAAAAACCACGGGACCAACACGCAATAACAATCCACTAAGAATAGAAGAATAACAAGGTGATTACCGACTCCACGGACTCAAACCCCTCCTTCAGCTTCTTCGGACCTTGCGCTCACCGATCGGACGTCCACGCAATAACAATCCACTAAGAAAAGAAGAATAACAAGGTGATTACCGTCTCCACGGATTCAACCCCTCCTTCAACTTCTTCGGACCTTGCGCTCCACCGATTGCACGTCCACTGCACACGTTCGAATCCACGAACGCCACTCGAATCCACGAGCACACGTTTCGAATCCACGAAACGCCTTTAGCACACCGAATCCACGATGCCACGTCGAATCCACGAACGCCACTCGAATCCACGAGCACACGTTTCGAATCCACGAAACGCCTTTAGCATACCGAATCCACGATGCCACGTCGAATCCACGACGCAAACTCAGCCGGTAAGAATATTGGCTTCGATGGTGATCCTTTGCTTAGATTCTCATTGAGGAACCGTAGAAGGAAACTCTAAGCAAAGACTAGATCAATTCGACAAAAGATAGATCTTGGAAGAACCGTCGAATTGACCTAAAAGAGAAGAACGGTAAAAACCAGCCTCTAGGGTTGCTCTCGAGTGTTTCTGAATTGATCGGTAAGTATCGAGAAACCCTAAGTGTCTATTTATAACCCTTGGAAAAAGATAAAAGTCGGTTTAGTAATTTTATCCCGATAGGGCATTGTGTACCGGTACCAAATAACGTGTTACGGTACGCAATGGTGCAAACACAGATTTTTCTATTGTGTTCGGGTACGCGAGTCTGTGTTCCGGTACGCAATGCAATTTACAGAAAATTCTGTGTCGGGTTTGAGGAACTCAAAGTGTGGTTCCGGTACGCAATGTAAAAACTGATTTTTCCAAGATAAGCTTTATCCAAATCAAACCTAGTACCGGAATCCAAACTTAAGAAAGGTTGTAAGTTAAAACCAAGTTCCTAAAACCAAGTCTAAACCGGGTTTCAATCATTTCCAGATTCCAATGATTATAAATGAACTTAAATCACCATGGTTTACTTAACCATACCTGAGTGTTATCTTGAGCTCTTGTTGAATCTTCAATGAGTCTTCGAAAGCCGATTTAACAATTTGTTCCCTTTAAGACTCCGACTCAACTCACGAAATGTGTTACGGAATTTTAGTTGGCGTAGTTTCGTGAAAGGTTCAAGTCTTGAAGATTGAAGGTGAAGAAAGTTGGATCATTTAACTCAATCTCAAGAAAGAAGAATTCAAAAGGATCAGGTATGTTTAACTAAAGATTATTGGTGATCCGAATACTTCTTGTAGCGTAGAAACACCTGGAAGAGTTTTTAATTGCATAAAAATCAAAAACTGGTGTTCGGACAGGTTCAGGATCCGGATCAGAGCCAGCGATCCGGATCCCGAAGGTTGTTGTTTCATACATTACTTCAATCCGGATCGCAGCATCTCACGATCCGGATCCCGAACGTTGAGTTTTCTGAAATGTATGAACGATCCGGATCAGGCATTCCGATCCGGATCCCGAACGTTTGTTTTCTGGAAACCGTCTTTATTGCTATTGCAATCCGGATCGCCCAAATCCGATCCGGATCGCCGTCCGTAAAAATTCCAGAAATGTTAGGTTTTTGATTCTTATCTCCTTCCAAATGTTTCTAACCTATAAATAGACCATATGACTCTTTTTCTAGGGTTAATCCACATGAGGCCGGAAATGAAAATAGCCGTCATTTTCATATATCATTTTCATACGGCCTAAGATCCACATATAGAGAAGAAAGGAAATCATTAGAGAATACTCTATGTTTCTTCATCTATATTGATTAGTTTGATTCTAGGTTTTCATACTCACATCTTGAGTTGAATCAAACTAATGAATACTTAGATGGTATTTCCGATCTATCTTTGATCTAAGTATTCGGCGGATCATCACCACCCAAAAACAACGATTTCCCCAAAATCGGCACGTGGATTCGCGTGTCCTTGTGGATTCAAGGTTCAACCGCTCTCGTGGATTCGGAGCGAGGCACGTTCGTGGATTCGAAGGGTGCTATTGGGTGAAGACCGTGGATTCGGTCGGACGTCGTGGATTCGACGTTGGACGCCGTGGATTCGGCGTTGGGCGCAGATCGTGGATTCGAGAAGCGTCGCGGAGCGAGCGGAGAAGATCCTCTAGGAGCGTATGGAAAAGGTTGAGTCGTAAGTGTGTACGGTAAATCACCTTGTACGTGTTTTAATTCTAGTGGATTTCTGCCGTGTTATCGGTCCCGTGGTTTTTTACTCCGGTGATGGAGTTTTCCACGTAAAAATCTTGCGTGTTATTTTTATTTCCGCATTGGGTTTTTTATCGCAACGATTTTTGAGTGTTTATACATTTACACCTATTCACCCCCCTCTAGGTGTTTCTTCCCCTATTTAGATCTATATTACATATAACCCAACAAGTGGTATCAGAGAGGGAATAGGGTTGTAAACAATGGTTGAAGGTAGAAACATCAATCGACCCCCTTTCTTTGATGGAACAAATTATGCGTACTGGAAAGTACGAATGAAAGCCTTTTTAATTTCCATCGACGAAAGGGTGTGGCAATCAATTGAATTAGGATGGTCTAATCCAACTGAAATTATCTCTGATGTTCGCACCTTAAAACCTAGGTCGAAATGGACCAAGGAAGAGTTAGATTCTTCTTCTTACAATGGCAAGGAAATTAATGCTATTTTTAATGCCTTATCTCAAACTGAATTCTCTCGCGTCTCGGCATGTGAGACTGCGAAAGAAATCTGGGATGTTCTTCAGGTTACACATGAGGGAACTAACCTCGTGAAGATTCAGAAACTGCAAATGCTTACGAGCAAGTTTGACTCTATCTTGATGGCAGAAAATGAATCTTTCACGGACTACTATACACGATTGCAAGATATCGTAAACTCATGTGCTAACCTGGGAGAGAAGATTCCAGAATTTAAGATTGTAAGAAAGATCTTAAGAACTCTTCCTGAACGATTTCGCCCAAAGGTTACTGCCATTGAAACTATTAAACACCCGGACGAAATACGTGTAGAAGAATTAGTTGGTTCATTACAAACATATGAAATGACATTTACTACTAACAATTCTTCTGGAAAAGCATCCTCTTCTAAGTCTTCAGGTTATGCGTTGAAAACAAGTAAGGAAGAAGACGCGGATACATCCTCCTCAGACGATGACGAGAACCTTTCTATGGAGGAATTTGAGAAGCAGCTCGCTCTCTTGACAAGGAAGTTTCGCCGCAACTTTCGAAGGGGTAATTCAAGTAAATCTCCATCCTTCGGAAAGTCGAACAAAGGCAAGGGTACCTCAAGTTACAAGTCAAGAAAGCAAGAGAACTTCTCAAAGGATAAGAAAAGTTCAGAGGGACAACTACAATGCTTCAAATGTCGAGGCTACGGCCACATTGCAACGGAGTGTCCCAACAAGTATCCGGCAAAGAAGAAGGCGATGCAAGTCGTCACTTGGGATGACAACTCAACGTCAAATGAGTCGTCTTCAAGTGATGAAGAAAAGAGCTCCACGGCATTCCACGCGTCCACATCTTCACCCTTCATGTGCTTTATGGCAAGTACGTCCGAGTCATTGTCCAACTCCACTGTTGAAAAGATTGCAACGGACAACGAATCGGATGATTCGGAAGGTGAAGATTTTGCTTTAGCCTACCACAGACTTTTGAGGGATTCAAAGAAAGTGGCTAAGCAAAACAAGGGGTTGAGAGGGAGATTGCAGGATCTCGAAGAAGAAGTAAAAAGGGTAACTTCTCTCTCAACCGATCTTGAAGTGGAAAGGGATAATCTGATAAAAGCAAATGTTTCCCTTCAAGAGTCCAATGAGCAACTCGAGAAGAATTATATTGATATGGTAAACAAAGCAAATTACTTCTTGAAGCTCTACGGCGAGGCCCGACGGGAAAGATTGGAAATGACAGAGACCATTCTCCAACTTAAGGATGACTTACAGCAATTTTCTTCTGGAAGGAGTAAGTTGGATAAACTTCTTGGTCTTGGTCAAACAAACAAGTTCGGCCTCGGATACAATCAAACTGACGACAATTTTGGTTCGGTTGGGACAGTCTTTGTGCCTCAGTCGGTATCTCCTCCTCCGACACCGGAATTCACGACAACCAACGACGACAAGCCTACTTCATCCTCTTTGGAATCATCAAGCACAAAGGTATGTTTTCGTTGTCATTTTGCAGGGCACATTGAAAGAAATTGCAAGATTGGAGCTCAAAGATCAAATCAACCACATCTTGCAACTGCTGCCAATAAGTTCACTCCCCGGAATTGAAAGAAGGATTTTTCTAAAGAGAAGGACATTGGTAGTACTTCAAACAAGACGATGACAAAAGAAAAAGATCAATCATACAAGACGTCTTCATCAAGGAAAACTTCTCAACCATTGCCAACATACTCCAAAACTCAAAAGGTTTGGGTATGCAAAGGTGAAACCCTTCCTTGTCTTTAATCGTTCTACGATTAAATGTTGTATAGTTTATGTAGACTATTTTTTTTCTTTTGGCCAACTCGTCAACCATCTTTGGGAGGTAAATGGTATATTTTCTTGATGATTGATGATTTCTCTCGATATTCTTGGGTAGCATTTTTAAAAGAGAAAGCTGATACGTTTGACTCTTTTCATGAGATTTGCCATCGTATTATGATTGAAAAGAATGAAAAGATCATTCGTGTTAGAAGTGATAGAGGTGGAGAATTCATAAATTCCAAATTCATTGATTTTTGTACTTCCAACGGCATAAAACATGAATTCTCAGCACCCTATACACCTCAGCAGAATGGTGTTGTTGAGCGTAAAAACAGGGTTGTTCAAGAGATGGCGCGTGTGATGCTTCATAGCCGGAATTTACCGCTACATTTTTGGGCTGAAGCTGTGAACACCGCTGTCTATGTCATTAATCGAGTGTATTTGCGCCCAGGAACTTTAAATACACCATATGAGCTGTGGTTTAGTAGAAAACCGGATATCAAATACTTTCGTATCTTCGGGAGTCGATGTTACATTTTACGTGACCGTGAAAATCTTGGAAAGTTTGACTCTCGAAGTGACGAAGGGATCTTTTTGGGTTATTCTACAAATAGCAGAGCATATCGAGTATTTAACATTGAATCTAAAACGATTGTAGAATCTATAAATGTTAAAGTAGATGAAGCTTTTCACTTTGCATCTGAAAAATCTACCCTCGATATCTCTCTAGATGATGATACTCCTGTAAGTGCATCTTCTCATGATAATACTTCCAATATTAATGATGCATCTAATGGTTCTACAAGTTTATCTTATGTGCAGGAATCATCTTATATACCTCCGAGTACTCAGTTTCAACAAACGTTACGAATCTCCAAGGATCATTCTGAATCAAACATCATTGGAGATCCACAAGAAGGAGTTAGAACTCGGAGGCAGTTGGTTTGTGGATTCGCTTGCTACGTATCTTTAATCGAACCAAAGAACATAGATGAAGCTCTTCAGGATGACTACTGGATTAAAGCAATGCAAGAAGAGCTCCATCAATTTGAGCGAAACAAAGTCTGGGAATTAACGAAGCCTCCACAGCAACACAATGTGATAGGTACCAAATGGATTTTCAAGAATAAGAAAAATGAGGATGGTACTATCATCAGGAACAAGGCACGATTAGTTGCTCAAGGCTACTCTCAAGTAGAAGGTATAGACTTTGATGAAACTTTCGCCCCTGTAGCTAGACTCGAGTCCATTCGTATACTGTTTGCTATTGCCTGTCATTTTAAAATCAAATTATTTCAAATGGACGTTAAGAGCGCATTTCTAAATGGGTTTTTAAATGAGGAAGTTTATGTAGCTCAACCGAAAGGTTTTGTAGACCATAAACAACCTAACCATGTTTTTCGTTTGAAAAAAGGCTCTTTACGGTCTGAAACAAGCACCGCGAGCATGGTACGAAAGGTTGACAAAGCACCTTTTGGAGAAGGGCTATACTCGAGGGGGAGCTGACAGGACTCTCTTTGTGAAGCATTATCAAAATAACTTCATTGTTGCACAAATCTATGTCGATGACATTGTTTTTGGAGCAACAAAGGATAATGATGCTTCTAAATTCGCGGAGACCATGGAAAGCGAATTTGAGATGTCCATGATGGGCGAATTGACTTATTTCCTTGGATTGCAAATTAAACAAAATGATGAAGGTATTCACTTGAGCCAATCCAAGTATGCAATGGAGTTGGTTAAAAAGTTTGATCTTGAAAATTCGAAGGATTTTCCGACTCCAATGGGAACTAGCCACAAGGGACTTGGAAGTGAATCACAAAGTGAGAATGTAGACGAGAAACTGTATCGAAGTATGATTGGAAGTCTACTTTACCTCACAGCTAGTCGCCCGGATATATCCTTTAGTGTTGGGATTTGCGCGAGATATCAATCAGCACCAAAGGAGGTTCACCTGAAAGCGGTGAAAAGGATCATCCGGTACATTAAAGGAACCATAAATTTCGGAATTTGGTATCCTATGGGAACAAGTCTGGATATTGTTGGATACTCAGATGCCGATTGGGCAGGATCAGTGGATGATCGGAAAAGCACGAGTGGTGCATGCTTCTATCTTGGCCATTGCCTTGTTGCATGGCACAGTAAAAAGCAGAATTGCATAGCACTCTCGACTGCCGAAGCGGAATACATTTCAGCTGGAAGTTGTTCAACTCAACTCATTTGGATGAAAAGCGTATTGAGCGACTTCCGGATTTCAGCATCTTCGGTAACAATTCTTTGTGACAACACAAGTGCAATTAACATTTCTAAAAACCCTGTGTTGCACTCTAGAACAAAACATATTGAACTTAGATATCATTTTCTTAGAGAGCTAGTTGAATCAAATACTCTTCAACTTTTATATATTTCAACTGAGGATCAATTAGCTGACATTCTAACAAAACCTTTGGATCAAAAACGTTTTATTCATTTGCGAAAAGCAATTGGAATGCTTTCCTTGAAATAAACTTCTTTTTGAAACCTTTGCTTAGGATAGGTTTTGTTTGTTTTTGTTTTGTTTTGTTCTTTATCTATGTTTGTACATAGGACATTAATTGAGCATAGATCATAATTGACTTTAATTGCATCTTTTCGCACATTTAGAAATTTATTATGCTTTTGCCATCATAATATTTCACTGTTGCAATGATCATTTATGTTAATTAAATCATCTTCTAAGTGATCAAAGTCAATTTCTCTCTCAATGATCTCTTGGTATAGTCATTATCTTATTTGACTGCTTAGTCGAGTATGAAATCGAGATCAATTTTTGGTTGAATACTTTATATCTTAAATAATTGATAGCCAATTGAGGGGGAGTCAAAGAAATGTAAAATGCTCAAAAGATGTGGAAAGAGTTACATCGCAATGAGGAGTGTGAAAACTACCACCACATGGAGGAAAGAGCTACCACCTCGGTCGTCCGAGTATTGTGTGCAGCTACCACATGTATACCAAGCATGGTTGTTCAATTTTTGATTAAGTAAAATGCATGTTGAAATACTTGACTCCGTCAAATTTCAAGGTTGGTATAAGGTGGGATTTTAAAGAAAGATGCTCAAAGAGCCACTCTCTTCAACAGATTGTCTAGATATATTATCTACCATATTTGGGATTTCAAACATCTATTGATCTTTGTATTTCATTTTCTTTATTGAATTGATGATTTGATAAAGGCATTACTCATAGGATCAAGTTAGATGTAATTGAAGGTGTTCAACTTAAAGGGATTTAATTTTTGTAAATTCTCGTTTCATTTTTGGATATTATTGATAGATTTGGTATAATCTATTTCTTGTTGTATGAAACGATGATTTTTGTTTAAAGTTGATACACAAATGTGCTCACAATCTTTTTCTGGTTTTTCTTGAATTTCTCTGAAATTTTTCTAATGAAAAAGTTGGAGCCGATCCGGATTGGACCTGCCGATCCGGATCCCGAACGCAGATATTCTTCTGCAGGCAGACGATCCGGATTGGACCTGCCGATCCGGATCCCGAACGCAGTGTTTTCACTGCGGGTAGCCGATCCGGATCGCAATCATGAACTGATCCGGATCGCGGCTAGGGTTTTATAAAGAACAAAAGGGTTTTGATTTTTTTACTCCAATCTTTTGTTCCAAAGTTTCCAGAGCTTCTCTCTCGAGATTTCACCCATCTTGGAAGCTTTCAAACTCAAGTTCTTCAACTCCAAGTAAGTTTTATCGATCAAAATCTCAGTTTTTCATAGTTTTTCTTATTCCTCCTCAAAACGTGATGAATTTCTTGTATCGATTTCGTTTGTGGATGGTTTTTGATCAAATTTCTTTTGAAATAAGAACTCTGGGTAGATTAGTTTTGATTATATGCTAGGTATTCTCCTGATTAACGGATTTTTAGGCTTCGATTTCTAAAATTTCGGTTTTTGGGCATATAATAAGGATTTTCGAAAATCATGCAATTGATCTATTTTTAAAAGTCCTTTTGCAAAACTAATTTGATTCTTAGTCTCTCTACATGATTTTGATTGTTTGGGTAAAATTTTTTCAAATCTTTGAAAATTAACAATCTTTCATGTGTTCTTGAGTTGTTGCTCATAGGATTTTCTTCTCATAAGAAACCAACAGCTGTGGTGATCACGTGGATCATTCTCCTTCTGGCGGCTATGGTAAATACGAGAGACACTGTAAAGCCCAAGAGGGGTAATGTGACGCCCCACTTCCCAGGGGGTCACCCATCCTAGAACTACTCTAGCTCTAGCACGCTTAACTCTGATAACCTCTTGGATCTTGCTACCATCCAAAATGCTATAGCCGGGTTAGAGATTTAGTCCTATTATATCATTTATATAGAGGACTAATCCAAATTCAGGGGGTGTCACATTCTTCCCCCCTTTTAAGCCCTGACGTCCACGTCAGGCTCAAGCACACTCACAAGCACCAGGCGATGTGAGACTCGTCTCGCTAGCCTTAGCCGACCTTGTGAGGAGCTGCCCTCCACTCACAACGGTCATTAGCCGGGGAGCCTCGCTCTACCCGCTATATAACCCTCGCTCAGCCGAGATTCATCTCACATTTCCGGCTGGTGAATGGCTCTGATACCAACTGTGACGCCCCACTTCCCAGGGGGTCACCCATCCTAGAACTACTCTAGCTCTAGCACGCTTAACTCTGATAACCTCTTGGATCTTGCTACCATCCAAAATGCTATAGCCGGGTTAGAGATTTAGTCCTATTATATCATTTATATAGAGGACTAATCCAAATTCAGGGGGTGTCACAGGTAAAAAGGATGAAGTCAACTGGGATGAGTTGTCAGAGGATGAAACACATTCTAAAAATTTGCCACAGAAAACCTCTACTGCTTCGAAAGGGAAAGCCCATGCAGAGACATCAAAGGAAAAGGCTCCGCCCACTGCTATTGAAAAAGGAAAAGCACCAATGACCTCTTCATCCATACTAAAAAGAAAAAGACTCGCTCGACGACCTGGACGAGCTCGAGGTATTGAAATAAATGAACCATGTCAAGAGAACCCAAGGAATATCTCTCAAATTGACACTGAATCAGAAGACGAAGAAGATTGGGACACATTTCTTGCCGAAGTACAACAAGGTATTGATGAAGAAAATAAGGTTTACCTGAAGAAAAAGAAGCTACTGAAGTCTTCCTCAATACTTAAGCAGCAAGCAAAGAAAAAGAATGTGCCAAGCAATGAACCTCTCGACAATTCACATTCCTTGCCAAGAAGATCTCCTCGAAATGAAGGATAGACTGCTCCGTCGATTGTCACACAACGTTCTTCAAATTCTAGAAAAGTTGATCAAAAGGCAAACTTAGAGTCCTCTTTCAATCAAGACCAAGATAAACTGGCTCTTGAACTCAGAAAAATGTCCAAGGACATACATGGGATGAAACAAGAATGTTCTGCGATGTCGGTAATGCTTAAAGGAATCTTGAAGAAACTAGGCTGCATGAGCTCTGAAGACTCTGACTCAGATGATTGAGTTGTCCTCAAATTTTTGTTCGGACTGACTTAACTTTCTTTCTAATCGTTTTGTGCAGGATTTCAGTTTTAATATTTTTACTTTGCTTTAGTTTTAGTTCTCAGGTTTTTCTTGATTTTGGAATTTTTAACTCTCCTTAAATTTTTGTAATTTTGGCTTAGTTTGTGACAAAAAGGGGGAGAGAGTTTAGAGATAACTTGAACAATGATTGATGTAAATGTGTGAACATCAAGGTAAGTATCATTTCAACTTTGACTTTGGTGAAAGGTAAGTATCACAACTTTGGTTTTTATCTTATGATTTGTTGCATGTTCCTACTAACTATTCGACTAACTATTTGGACATGTATTATTACTAACAAGTTGTTGATTACTAACAAAGCAAAGTTATGACATTTGGAATTTTATTGTTTAGAAGATATGTCAATGCTTGATTGTGATCTTATTACATATCTGAATTACTCAATGTCATGGTGAGCATAAACTCTATCTCTGTTAGGTTTTGAATGCTAAATATTCTTGAGGTATCTAACGATCTCTTTTTGTCAAGAATGATTTCTTTGCGCAGAGAGTACAGATGTCTAAGTCTAGAGTCTGTTTTAGGAGTTTATCTCATGTTTTTAAATTTTTTGGATCTCCATTGTAAATTTTTGTTGTATGGTGATAGCAACAAAAATATCTTTTTGAATTTTCTTTAGTGGATCTGTGTTTTGTCACGAAACCGCCAAAGGGGGAGATTGTTACGGAATTTGAGTTGGCGTAGTTTCGTGAAAGGTTCAAGTCTTGAAGATTGAAGGTGAAGAAAGTTGGGTCATTTAACTCAATCTCAAGAAAGAAGAATTCAAAAGGATCAGGTATGTTTAACTAAAGATTATTGGTGATCCGAATACTTCTTGTAGTGTAGAAACACCTGGAAGAGTTTTTAATTGCATAAAAATCAAAAACTGGTGTTCGGACAGGTTCAGGATCCGGATCAGAGCCAGCGATCCGGATCCCGAAGGTTGTTGTTTCATACATTACTTCAATCCGGATCGCAGCATCTCACGATCCGGATCCCAAACGTTGAGTTTTCTGAAATGTATGAACGATCCGGATCAGGCATTCCGATCCGGATCCCGAACGTTTGTTTTCTGGAAACCGTCTTTATTGCTATTGCAATCCGGATCGCCCAAATCCGATCCGGATCGCCGTCCGTAAAAATTCCAGAAATGTTAGGTTTTTGATTCTTATCTCCTTCCAAATGTTTCTAACCTATAAATAGACCCTATGACTCTTTTTCTAGGGTTAATCCACATGAGGCCGGAAATGAAAATAGCCGTCATTTTCATATATCATTTTCATACGGCCTAAGATCCACATATAGAGAAGAAAGAAAATCATTAGAGAATACTCTATGTTTCTTCATCTATATTGATTAGTTTGATTCTAGGTTTTCATACTCACATCTTGAGTTGAATCAAACTAATGAATACTTAGATGGTATTTCCGATCTATCTTTGATCTAAGTATTCGGCGGATCATCACCACCCAAAAACAACGATTTCCCCAAAATCGGCGCGTGGATTCGCGTGTCCTTGTGGATTCAAGGTTCAACCGCTCTCGTGGATTCGAAGCGAGGCACGTTCGTGGATTCGAAGGGTGCTATTGGGTGAAGACCGTGGATTCGGTCGGACGTCGTGGATTCGACGTTGGACGCCGTGGATTCGGCGTTGGGCGCAGATCGTGGATTCGAGAAGCGTCGCGGAGCGAGCGGAGAAGATACTCTAGGAGCGTATGGAAAAGGTTGAGTCGTAAGTGTGTACGGTAAATCACCTTGTACGTGTTTTAATTCTAGTGGATTTCTGTCGTGTTATCGGTCCCGTGGTTTTTTACTCCGGTGATGGAGTTTTCCACGTAAAAATCTTGCGTGTTATTTTTATTTCCGCATTGGGTTTTTTATCGCAACGATTTTTGAGTGTTTATACGTTTACACCTATTCACCCCCCTCTAGGTGTTTCTTCCCCTATTTAGATCTATATTACATATAACCCAACAAAATGTGCCAACACAAAATGTCGTAACATTAACCATTTGCACGAAATATGGCAACACAAATTCCTTAACAATCTCCCCCTTTGGCGGTTTCGTGACAAAACACAAATACACTCAAGAAAATTCAAAAAGGTATTTTTGTTGCTATCACCGTACAACAAAAATTTACATTGGAGATCCAAATAAAGATAAATACATGAGATAAATTCCTAAAACAGACTCTACACTTAGACATCTGTATTCTCTGCAAAAAGGAAATCATTCTTGACAAACGAGATCGTTAGATACCTCAAGAATTTTAGTATTTAAAGACCAAACACAGAGATAGAGTTTATACTCACCATGATATCTATGAATTCAGATATGTAATAAGATCAAAATTAAAAGGAATATATCTTCTAAACATTAAAAATCCAAATGTCACAGAATTGTTAGTCAACAACAACCACTTGTTAGTTATATTACATGCCCAAATAGTTAGTCGAATAGTTAGTCGAGGCATGCATGCAAAACACAATATAAAACCACAGTAAAGTTGAAGTTGTACTTACCTTCATAGTTCAAAGTTCATTGTTCTCACAAACATGTTCAAAGTGCACAACCATTAGTCGATCATTGTTCAAAGTGCACAATTAGTCGATCATTGTTCGTTCTCTCTCCCCCTTTTTGTCACAAAATCAAGCCAAAATTACAAGATAAAAGGAGAGTTAAAAGTTCAAAAAGAAGAAAATGTGAGAACTAAAAAGCTGCAAAAACAAAGTTAAAAGATTAGAACAAAATAAGATTACAGAATCCTCTGAACTAATGCACCCGAGTTTTTGGAAAATTTTCTTTATGCGCTTGTTCATTAACACTTGTTCCTTTTTAACTTCTCGAATTTCTTCCTTCATTTCGATAAACTCATTTGACATGCATTCTTGCTCGAAGGAGAGATGCTGTTGCTCTCTATAAATTGAGGTAACCGATGCGTCATCGTCTGAAGTCGAAGGAGGTGCAGGTCATGCGGCAGGTGCTGGTGGGACTGAAGCTGTAGCTGCTGAAGTTGAAGGTCTGCGTCTGAGAGGAGGTGAAGGAGGCTCATCTTGTTTCGTTGGTAGAGACTTTACGACAGTCGTATCGTTGATTGTTCCTAGACTATGCATATAAGTTGATGATGAAGTGTCGACTTTGAATTTCTTCAAAATTCGCATAATTATGATTGGGAAGGGAAGTCTCTCTGTGGGATGAGCATGTTCCACATACCGTGCCATCCTTGACCATATGAAGAAAGGAATGTTGAAATTAGAACCCAAAGCAGCTGCCGGGTTTCCAAGGAGATAGAGGAATAGCATCCGGTCCCATCGAAGAACTTTTGTTTGCATGTTGGGAAGAATGTTGTAGCAAACAACAAAGTTCAAGTATCGATACTCCGGTCGAAGTTCTCTTGAAAAGACTGAGTTTCCCGTCGACTTAGTATCTGGCATACAAATTCCATTCACGACCACTCTCCATGAGGTGGTGGAGAAAGCATGACTGTGAGGTCCCGGAATCCCCCGCGTAGGGTTTGCTGGTTGTTGGGCAGCTTTTGGTGGCCGTTGGGAGTGTTTGTGCGCGTGTCGGGCCCGAGAAATGGATTTGTGGTGCAATTTGGATTTTAGTTTGCATCACTGGAGGCCTGCGTGGTCTGTTGGTGGTGTTTGCGTGCAGTTTGGACTCAAGTGTTGGACTTTGGGCTTAAAAGGGGATCCCGTGGGGGATTGGAGGACCCGTCGAGTGTTTGGAAGTGGTTTCGCGCGACACAGATGTCAATTTGGACTCCGGGCGAAATTTGGATAAAAGTTTACCTCTCCGGTTGCCTTCGGGAATTTTTAGAGTTGAAATTTGGCAAATCGGACTTCAGAAATGGACCCGGCGCGGAAATCGGATCAAGTTGGCTATCCGGGGGCATTCGGCAAATTTTTGGATGAGAATTTGGAGGAACGGACATCATTTTTGGATTCAGCGCGCAAAATCGCTAAGAATGGACTATTTACTTGTTTGTTTTGGGGCCCGGTTGAAAAGCGCGTTTTTCGAGGCACGGCACGTTTTTCGAGGTGTGGCGCGGATCCTGAGGTGGCGCGCGGTTCGAGGCGGCGTACAGACGCGGGAATGCGCGCGTCTGGCGCGCGTTGGGAACGCGCGCCTGCGCCGATCAGCGCAGGGCCGCCACGTGGCGGCCCCCCGTTGGCGCCCGCGCGGGAGCGAGGGCACGCGCGCCCGTGTGGCGGGCGCGTGTCCCGCGCCCGGGGGTGGCGCGGTGTAACGCGCCGGTGTCGCGGGCGCGTTGCCGCACGCCACCTGGCGCACGGGGCGTGTGCGTGGACCCGGTGCACGCGCCCCGGCCTCGTGGACCACCCGGCAGCTGGGCCCCCCTTTTGTGCGGTGCACCGTGGACCGGCAGTTGTGGACCACCTTCTCTCTCTCTCATTCTTTTCTTCTTCTTCTTCCTCCCCCGCATGCCATTTCTTCCCTTCCTTTTCTTTCTTCTTCAACCGAGCGAGAGGGAGATTGAGGGAGGAGATGGTGGGTGGTGCGGCGGTGCGTCGTGGCCTTCGTGGAGCGCGCGGGGTTTTCCAACGGAGCGGTTGGGCGGCGCGGCGCAGTCGGGTAGGTCCCGCTCTTGCTTTTACGGTATTTTAGCACAGTTCTAGAGCGATCTTTTGGACAGTTAATTGACCCTCTTGCTCTTATCTGTGTTAGGGACCGTGTTTTACTGCACCGTTTTGCGTGCGGACCCCGACGACGTGCTCCGTTTTGCGTGCGGACTACGATTTGCGTGCGGATTTCGGCACCGTGCTTCGTTTTGCGTGCGGACTCCGGCACCGTGCACCGTTTTGCGTGCGGACTCCGTTTTGTGCGCGGATTTCGGCATTGTGCTCCGTTTTGCGTGCAGATTCTATTTTGCGTGCAGATTCTGGCACCGTGCTCCGTTTTGCACGCGGATTTTAGCATCGTGCTTTGTTTTGCGTGCGGACTCCGTTTTGCGCACGGATTTCGGCATCGTGCTCCGTTTTGTGTGCGGACTCCAACAGCATGCTTCGTTTTGCGTGCGGACTCCGGCAGCGGGCACCGTTTCGCGTGCGGATCGCGTGGAGGCCAATTGCAAGTGTCTACGAGCAATTGGTGGCAAATCGAGCTGGGTGGCCTTATCTCCAAGTTTTATGGACTGTACAGTAATTCTACTGATGTAGGACTATGCATGATAGTTATTCTCTTGTGTAGCATGCTAGAAGGTAGAATTGTTATTCCTGATATTTATCTGATGATCTTATGATCCCTCTTGCTTCCTACCACATGTTAAATTATAGTTATCTTGGAACTTGACCTAGCACCCCCGTCATATGTTGCATGTGTAACCAGACCAGTAGAAAACCCTCACTTGGGCTAGGGTTATTTATGTTTAGACATCCACACTGTTCTTTCATTCCTGGACTTAGTTTTATCCTCGCCCGGGTAGTGGGCCGAGGGGTCGGGACTTTCTTTTAGTGTGGGATGCATTTGCACTCGTGCTTGGGGAGCAGAGCGGTGTCTGGTAGTTGTAGTGGGTCGCTTATCTGTGCCGGGAGCCGTTTGGGTAAACGGTAGTCCCGGGAGGTCTTGTAGCCCTGTTTATGCTGTCGCCACGGAGTTAGTGGCAGTTGTGTGCTTGTCTTAGCTGGACCTAGAACCCAGAACCCTTTTCACATACACATAATTTTTAGTCCATTGATGTTTTCTTCCAAGCATCGAAGGGCCGCTGAAGTCTGTTCTTGTTTGATTGGACAAAGGCATCAGCCCTTCGGGGTTTGAGTAAATCCTTATTTTCTAACTGTTTTTCTTAAAAAGAACTAAAAATCATTAAAATGGGTTTCTCCTCAAATCAAGTTGGTTTTTCAAAAAGGGAACTACCTTTAGTCCTTACCCGCGTGGGTTGAGTGAAAATGGTTTTCAGTAATTAATGTCACCCCATTTTCGTGTAAACTTCCCCACTCATAAGGATTCGAGTGGTCTGGGTTCTAGGGGCCATCCCTTGTCGGGACGAAAGCCACGGGGGCCAAGCCTGGAACCCGTTCTTGTTTGATAGGGTTGTAGGTGTTGGTCTCCCGGAACTTCCGGGCCCTAGCTAATATCTTCTGCGTGTTGTACCGAGGTTGTCGTGTTCCCGAACTATAAGGGGGCCGAGAATTTCGATAGGCGGAGCCTAGAGTCTGTTCTTGTTTGATAGGGTTCTTAGCACCGACCTATCGGGTTTTCCAAACCCTTATGGTGTCGGCCTTTCCTGAGTTATCGGTGTGGTTGGTGTTCTGTTGTGAGAGCCGTTGGGGTTGACGGTGGTCTCGGGTCGTTGAGTGTTGTCCGACCAGTTTTGTTAGCCCTGAGTTGTGGGTCGTTCCTGGCTGTGGAGTATCTCCAGCCAGTGTGTTTTGGGTTGCGAGCTGATCAGCTGAGTCGTCGAGAGTGCTCCGACCGTTGTGCGAGATGATTGAGGATTCTGAGTCTTTCCGTTCAGAGCGTGAGCGTGGATTTTGGACTATAGCCTGCAGTGCCACTTGAGTTCGACAGAGTGCGCGGATGCCTTTTCCCTCGATGGGGTCGCTCCCCTCGAGAGCCACACCCGGGGTGGATCTGTTACTATTGTATCGCGACTTGTCGACGCCGTCCCTCTGACTGGGCCAGTTAGTGGCAGTTACGGACGCAGTCCCTCTGGCTGGGCCAGTTAGTGGCAGTCACGGACGCCCTACGTAAGTCCGGTCCTCCGTGGATGTAACGGCAGTAGGTAGGCGCAGGTTTGACTGGACCCTATGCGGCAGTCAGTGTAGATTGGGTGACTATACTTGTGAGTCAGTAGATGCATCATATTATCATCTGTTCCACTTCTTGAGCATCTAGATAGAGGCATAGTAGCTGTAGAGTTATCCTCTTCCAGCTCTTTTCTTTCTGTATTACTTTGTTACTTTATGCCTCTAGTAGACTTAGTGGGCAGACCGTTGGGCTTGTTGACGGCACCCACTGAGAACTACTGTGGGAAGTAGTTCTCACACTCGTCGTGGTGTCTTTTCCCCAGGGACTTCTACTCCTGTTCCTGTGCTCCTGTTGCTGATCCTTCTGACCGGTTTCGAGGGAGTCGCGAGCTAGTTCCCTACCCGTCGTTGGAGTGTAGCGGTACCCCCTTCAGTGGAGAGCTTTAGTAGATTAGTTTACTTCTTTTTCCTCTGTTGAGAGACCTTTGTTGTGAGGTATAGAGTTGTACTTTATTTTTCAGTTTGAGAGACTGTTGTAGTGAGGATATTTCTGTATTGAGAGCTTGTACACTGATTTATTTATTGGAGATATCTCCATTTTGGGTTTTTGTATTAGAGGACTTTTTATACGATCGTATTTGGGAGATGGATATTGTATTATTTTCAGTTGTACAGTGTTTGGATTTCAGTTTTTAGTAGTTTACTTTCAGCTCTGATATCTGTATACTGTAGTTGATTCTTTTCGCAGGTTAGTCGCTTCGTCTATACGGGGTTTCCGTATGGGCGGCGGATCTGTTAGCAAGCCCGGGTCGCAGTTTCGACGCCGGGGCGTGACAGATTAGAGTGGTATCAGAGCCTAGGTTGTAGGTCGTGGTGGACTTAGAAACCCTAGTCTTGTGGTTGGACAATAGGATGACTACGTGAGAGTCGTGACTTTTAGCGAGAGTCCTGATTGAGTTTATACCTCTCCCAATAGACGGGATGAGGTATTGGCATGTTTATTCTCCTAAGCGATTATGTTGGCTGCAGACAACATAATGCTATGGAATGGATGACATGTCTTAGACTTTCGCTGGATTGGGTCGTATGGTTGTTGTGTCCTGATGTTTGTTATTGTGCAGTGGATTACGATACCCCTGAGACGTCGTGTTGGGAAGAGGGCACACCCCGCACTTGATGAGTACCCGAGCAGCGGGAGGCAGAGCTATCAGAGCCAAGCGAGACCCAGGCGTTATGGACCCAGATGGCACCGATGTCGGAGGCTGTCCGATGCCAGGAGGAAGCCATGTAATGTTTGATGCGCCTGTTGGAGCAGAGAGCACAGCTAGTTGCAGTACCACTTGAGAGTCCTCCAGCACCTCCTTCCTATGCAGTGGCATATTCAGTTGTACTAGTGACACCGATGGAGTGAGTAGGCCCCTCTGTGCCAATGTTTAGTGCCGAGGCACAGAGGTAGGTTGGATGGCGAATTGTAGATGAACTTTAGGACATCATCGGTCGATTGAGCCAGTCCCGGCAGTCTGATCCACCCCGATTTGCAGGATTGAGCTTGGAACTGTGGGAGGCTGAAAACTGGATAACAGCAATGGAGAAGCATCAGGTGCACTTGGCTACGCACTTTTTGGAAAAGGACGCTGAGATTTGGTGGCGTCGAGTTTGTCCTGTTGGACCACCGGGAGCGCAGTTGTTGACTTGGAACCAGTTTCGTGCTTTGCTGCTCACGGCTTTCTTTCCTGACAGTGTAAGCGGAAACTAGAAAGGGATCTTAGACGCTTGCAGCAGGGGAGTCGACCTCTTCAGGAGTATGTTCGCGAGTTTTGCGATTGTTGAGCAGTGTACCCCATGTCGCCCAAGATGAGGCCCAGAAAGTTGAGCTAGTTGAGAGAGGACTGCATCGGAATATCTATCACTTGGTGTATTTTCGGCGAGTGCCGACGTTAGATGCAGCGATTGAGCAGTCTCGGTGGGTTGACCGAGGATCAGTGATCATGTCAGAGAGAGACGGAGCGCCAGGGACCAGCTCCGGGGAGAGGCATCCAGTGCCGCCTGAGTATGGACAGTTGAGTAGATCGAGACCCCTGGGGCCGCCACGATCCCAGTCTGAGGGTCGTGAATCTCAAAGGAGACAGAGACCAGGAGGTTCTCCACAGCCGATGTATCAGCAGCAGCAGTGGGATGACTGTGTCATTTGTGGTGGGCCATTTTCTGCGCCGCAGTGTGACCACAGGTAGGGGCAATGTTTTTCGTGTGGACAGTAGGGAAATTTTCAGGCAGCATGCCCTCGAGCAGTGCTTACGGCAATACCGCTTGCGACGGCACCCCCGCTACCTCTTCGGGATGAAGGAGCTCCTCCGATTACCGCCAGGCAGATAGGGACACGACGTTGGGGCAGACTGAGCGACGACCAGCTACATCGAGCGGATGAGTCTGTACCACCCGGTTGGAGGGCGCTACGGCAGTGGACCAGGTTGTCGCGGGCATGATTTCCTTATAGCAGTTTGAGTTGAGTGTTGTTGGCTTTCTTGTCTGGACTGGAGGTAGAGTTATTACCATGTGCACTAGAGGTACAGATTTCTGTTAGTGTTGTGCATGTGGGGGAGCCTTGTGGATTGTGTCAATATAGTTGAGATTTGGAATTACACTGGCAGGTGTTACGGTTCAGTGGCAGCTCCACGACTCAGATTGAGCACACAGGATGGACCAGTTGGTGCGGTATAGTGCAACCGCTGATTGTGGAATGAGATCAGTTACCCTTCCGCGAGTTGGACTAGAGGAGTTCATTTTCACAGATCACCGGGGTATCCTTCCTACAGCTGTGGCTTCAGCGGTTTGCGGCGTGGTGCTACTTTTGGATCGTTGGTGACGATTAGGACTAGAGGTTGTGTCCTTAGGGGTCACGGATAGATCGTAGCTTTCGTTTTGTAGCCACGGCAGGAACGACTTCAACACTTCTCTTCCTTTTACTCGTCTGTGTGCTGAAATTTTCGAACGGGACGAAAGCTTCGAAAGACTGCTCCAGAAATGGAAACGGTGCCCGAACCTGTTCTTGTTTGATTGGAGCAAGGGCACAGGTTCTTTCGGAATTTTCGAACTTTTCGTTAATTTCAACCGTTTACTAAACTGAGAGTTGTGGTTGACGACTTTCCTGCCGGTGGGGCCTTTACACTTCTTGTTGGTTGTGTTGGCGTTTTCGTGAGGTTTTCCCGGCTTTTGGACTCCTGGCCGTGTGGACTCGCTTCACGGAGGATGCGTAGCGACTAGGAAGCTGGAGACGGTGTTGATGGATTCTTACCTTTGGCTTTGGAACTCCCCTTTTGAGCCGTGTTAGTTTCGAGGACGAAACTTTCTTTTAGTGGGGAAGAGTGTGAGGTCCCGGAATCCCCCGCGTAGGGTTTGCTGGTTGTTGGGCAGCTTTTGGTGGCCATTGGGAGTGTTTGTGCGCGTGTCGGGCCCGAGAAATGGATTTGTGGTGCAATTTGGATTTTAGTTTGCATCACTGGAGGCCTGTGTGGTCTGTTGGTGGTGTTTGCGTGCAGTTTGGACTCAAGTGTTGGACTTTGGGCTTAAAAAGGGATCCCGTGGGGGATTGGAGGACCCGTCGAGTGTTTGGAAGTGGTTTCGCTCGACGCAGATGTCAATTTGGACTCCGGGCGAAATTTGGATAAAAGTTTACCTCTCCGGTTGCCTTCGAGAATTTTTAGAGTTGAAATTTGGCAAATCGGACTTCAGAAATAGACCCGGCGCGGAAATCGGAACAAGTTGGCTATCCGGGGGCATTCGGCAAATTTTTGGATGAGAATTTGGAGGATGGACATCGTTTTTCGATTCAGCGCGCGAAATTGCTAAGAATGGACTATTTACTTGTTTGTTTTGGAGCCCGGTTGAAAAGCGCGTTTTTCGAGGCACGGCACGTTTTTCGAGGTGTGCCGCGGATCCCGAGGTGGCGCGCGGCTCGAGGGGGCGTATGGACGCGGGAATGCGCGCGTCTGGCGCGCGTTGGGAACGCGCGCCTGCGCGGGTCAGCGCAGGGCCGCCACGTGGCGGCCCCCCGTTGGCGCCCGCGCGGGAGCGAGGGCACGCGCGCCCGTGTGGCGGGCGCGTGTCCCGCGCCCGGGGGTGGCGCGGTGTAACGCGCCCGTGTGGCGGGCGCGTGTCCCGCGCCCGGGGGTGGCGCGGTGTAACGCGCCCGTGTGGCGGGCGCGTTGCCGCACGCCACCTGGCGCACGGGGCGCGTGCGTGGACCCGGTGCACGCGCCCCGGCCTCGTGGACCACCCGGCAGCTGGGCCCCCCTTCTGTGCGGTGCACCATGGACCGGCAGCTGTGGACCACCTTCTCTCTCTCTCCTTCTTTTCTTCTTCTTCTTCCTCCCCCGCACGCCATTTCTTCCCTTCCTTTTCTTTCTTCTTCAACCGAGCGAGAGGGAGATTGAGGGAGGAGATGGTGGGTGGTGCGGCGGTGCGTCGTGGGCTTCGTCGAGGGCGCGGGGTTTTCCAACGGAGCGGTTGGGCGGCGCGACGCAGTCGGGTAGGTCCCGCTCTTGTTTTTACGGTATTTTGGCACAGTTTTAGAGCGATCTTTTGGACAGTTAATTGACCCTCTTGCTCTTATCTGTGTTAGGGACCGTGTTTTACTGCACCGTTTTGCGTGCGGACCCCGACGACGTGCTCCGTTTTGCGTGCGGACTCTGTTTTGCGTGCGGATTTCGGCACCGTGCTTCGTTTTGCGTGCGGACTCCGCCACCGTGCACTGTTTTGCTTGCGGACTCCATTTTGCGCGCGGATTTCGGCACCGTGCTCCATTTTGCGTGCAGATTCTGTTTTGCGTGCAGATTTTGGCACCGTTCTCCGTTTTGCGCGCGGATTTCGGCACCGTGCTTCATTTTGCGTACGGACTCCGTTTTGCATGCGGATTTCGATATCGTGCTCCGTTTTGCGTGCGGACTCTGGCATCATGCTTCGTTTTGCGTGCGAACTCCGGCAGCGGGCACCGTTTCGCGTGCGGGTCGCGTGGAGGCCAATTGCAAGTGTCTACGAGTAATTGGTGCCAAATCGAGGTGGGTGGCCTTATCTCCAAGTTTTATGGACTGTACAGTAATTCTACTGATGTAGGACTACGCATGATAGTTATTCTCTTGTGTAGCATGCTAGAAGGTAGAATTGTTATTCCTGATATTTATCTGATGATCTTATGATCCCTCTTGCTTCCTACCACATGTTAAATTATAGTTATCTTGGAACTTGACCTAGCACCCCCGTCATATGTTGCATGTGTAACCAAACCAGTAGAAAACCCTCACTTGGGCTAGGGTTATTTATGTTTAGACATCCACACTGTTCTTTCAATCCTGGACTTAGTGTTATCCTCGCCCGGGTAGTGGGCCGAGGGGTCGGGACTTTCTTTTAGTGTGGGATGCATTTGCACTCGTGCTTGGGGAGCAGAGTGGTGTCTGGTAGTTGTAGTGGGTCGCTTATCTGTGCCGGGAGCCGTTTGGGTAAACGGTAGTCCCGGGAGGTCTTGTAGCCCTGTTTGTGCTGTCGCCACGGAGTTAGTGGCAGTTGTGTGCTTGTCTTAGCTGGACCTAGAACCCAGAACCCTTTTCACATACACATAATTTTTAGTCTATCGATGTTTTCTTCCAAGCATCGAAAGGCCGCTGAAGTCTGTTCTTGTTTGATTGGACAAAGGCATCAGCCCTTCGGGGTTTGGGTAAATCCTTATTTTCTAACTGCTTTTCTTAAAAAGAACTAAAAGTCATTAAAATGGGTTTCTCCTCAAATCAAGTTGGTCTTTCAAAAAGGGAACTACCTTTAGTCCTCACCCGCGTGGGTTGAGTGAAAATGGTTTTCAGTAATTAATGTCACCCCATTTTCGTGTAAACTTCCCGACTAGTAAGGATTCGAGTGGTCTGGGTTCTAGAGGCCATCCCTTGTCGGGACGAAAGCCACGGGGGCCGAGCCTAGAACCTGTTCTTGTTTCATAGGGTTGTAGGTGTTGGTCTCCCGGAACTTCCGGGCCCTAGCTAATATCTTCTGCGTGTTGTACAGAGGTTGTCATGTTCCCGAACTGTAAGGGGGCCGGGAATTTCGATAGGCAGAGCCTAGAGTCTGTTCTTGATTGATAGGGTTCTTAGCACCGACCTATCGGGTTTTCCAAACCCTTATGGTGTCGGCCTTTCCTGAGTTATCGGTGTGGTTGGTGTTCTGTTGTGAGAGCCGGTGGGGTTGACGGTGGTCTCGGGTCGTTGAGTGTTGTCCGACCAGTTTTGTTAGCCCTGAGTTGTGGGTCGTTCCTGGCTGTGGAGTATCTCCAGCCAGTGTGTTTTGGGTTGCGAGCTGATCAGCTGAGTCGTCGAGAGTGCTCCGACCGTTGTGCGAGATGATTGAGGATTCTGAGTTTTTCCGTTCAGAGCGTGAGCGTGGATTTTGGACTATAGCCTGCAGTGCCACTTGAGTTCGACAGAGTGCGCGGATGCCTTTTCCCTCGATGGGGTCGCTCCCCTCGAGAGCCACGCCCGGGGTGGATCTGTTACTATTGTATCGCGACTTGTCGACGCCGTCCCTCTGACTGGGCCAGTTAGTGGCAGCTACGGACGCAGTCCCTCTGGCTGGGCCAGTTAGTTGCAGTCACGGACGCCCTACGTAAGTCCGGTCCTCCGTGGATGTAACGGCAGTAGGTAGGCGCAGGTTTGACTGGACCCTATGCGGCAGTCAGTGTAGATTGGGTGACTATACTTGTGAGTCAGTAGATGCATCATATTATCATCTGTTCCACTTCTTGAGCATCTAGATAGAGGCATAGTAGCTGTAGAGTTATCCTCTTCCAGCTCTTTTCTTTCTGTATTACTTTGTTACTTTATGCCTCTAGTAGACTTAGTGGGCAGACCGTTGGGCTTGTTGACGGCACCCACTGAGAACTACTGTGGGAAGTAGTTCTCACACCCGTCGTGGTGTCTTTTCCCCAGGGACTTCTACTCCTGTTCCTGTGCACCTGTTAATGATCCTTCTGACCGGTTTCGAGGGAGTCGCGAGCTAGTTCCCTACCCGTCGTTGGAGTGTAGCGGTACCCCCTTCAGTGGAGAGCTTCAGTAGATTAGTTTACTTCTTTTTCCTCTGTTGAGAGACCTTTGTTGTGAGGTATAGAGTTGTACTTTATTTTTCAGTTTGAGAGACTGTTGTAGTGAGGATATTTCTGTATTGAGAGCTTGTACACTGATTTATTTATTGGAGATATCTCCATTTTGGGTTTTTGTATTAGAGGACTTTTTATACGATCGTATTTGGGAGATGGATATTGTATTATTTTCAGTTGTACAGTGTTTGGATTTCAGTTTTTAGTAGTTTACTTTCGGCTCTGATATCTGTATACTGTAGTTGATTCTTTTTGCAGGTTAGTCGCTTCGTCTATACGGGGTTTCCGTATGGGCGGCGGATCTGTTAGCGAGCCCGGGTCGCAGTTTCGACGCCGGGGCGTGACAATGACCTTTTAGGTAATGACTTCCTTCAGTGCTGGCCTTCATCCCCAAAACTTCTCCAATCAGTTGTGGAGTGACCTTGATCTTAATGTTTTTAACCATTGTTTGAAATTCTCGCCGTCCGTCATCCTGATCAATCAACTTTGATCCATTCTGATAAAACATCCTGACGGAGTGAAGACAATATCCTGTAGGGTCAGGGAAATGACAGATTGGGGCAAGACCCGCATTGTCAACGAGAGTGCCAAAGAGGGTGGATCGCTCCCTCAGAGCTTTGAGATTAACATGCCTTTCACCGATGCATTCCCTCTTTTCGAAGTCCTTAATTCTTTCTGAGCTTATAAAGTCTCGTGGAGGAGGCTGGCTTGCTAGTGGCTCCTCAATGGATATCCCTCGAGCACTCCCTCTTTTGCGTGCAACGCTCTTTCTTTTTATTTTGAGAGGAGTTTCTTCCATTGGAGCTTTGCCTTTTTCTGCGGCAGTTGACGGTGTCTATGCCTTTGAGGATGCAGCAGGGGCTTTCCCCTTTGAAGTAGCAGGTGCAGTTGCTTCTATCAATAATTCATCCCAGTCAATGGATTCAGTTTCTGGTCCCGAATCCGAGTCCTCTCGACCCTTCTTAGCCCTCTTGGGCTTGTTAGTTGCTCTTGTGTGAACCATGGCAGCAAGAAGAAAGATTATCCAGGTGATCACCATCTCTGCTATCTTTTGTGAAAAAGAGAGTCCTGCGAGCAACAACTCAAGAATACGAAAAAATTGTTAATTTTCAGAAATTTGAAAAATTGTACCCAGACAATCATTATCGTGTAGAGAGATTAGGAATCAAATTAGTTTTGTAAAAAGAATTTTAAAAATAGATCAATTCCAAGATTTTCAAAAATTCTCATTATATGCCCTAAAACCGAATTTTTAGAAATCGAAGCCTAAAAATTCGTTAATCAAGAGAAAACCTAGCATATAATCAAAACTAATCTACTCAGAGTTCTTAGTTCAGAAGAAATTTGATCAAAAACCAACCTCAAACGAAAAAGATACAAATTTTTCTTCACGATTTGAGCAAAAAGACAAAAACAGTGAAAAACCAAGGTTTTGAACAAGAAAACTCACTTTCAATCGAAGAACCTGAGTTTGAAAAGGCTCCAAATTGGTTGCTTTCTAGAGAGAGAAGCTCTGGAGAGTAAGGAACAAAAGATTGTAGTAAAAAGAAATCAAAACCCTTTTGTTCTATATAAAACCCTAGCCGCGGTCCGGACTGCCTCAAGAATCCAGTCCGGATCGGCTACCCGCAGGAATTCCTGCGTTCGGGATCCGGATCGGATTGTTCAGTCCAGATCGGCTCCAAACTTTTTCTTCAGAAAAATTCTGAAAAGCTCTAAAAAATCCAGAAAAAGATTGTAAGCACTTTTGTGTATCAACTTTAAATGAAAATCATCGTTTCATGTCAAGAGCAATAGATTATGCTAAATCTATCAATAATATCCAAATAATGAAACAGAAATTGATAAAAATTAAATCCCTTAAAGTTGAACAAATTCAATGACATCTATCATGATCTTATGAGTAATGCCTTTATCAAATCATCAATTTGGTAAAGAAAATGAAATACCAAGATCAATAGATGTTTGAAATCCCAGATAAGTTAGATGATATATCTAGTTAATTTATTGTAAGGAGTGGCTCTATGAGCATCTTTCAATAAAATTCTCACCTTATACCAACCTTCGAATTTGACAGGGTCAAATATTCCAAAAGGTATTTTATCAAATCAACTCGAAATCCATGCTTGGTATACATGTGGTAGCTGCACACAGTACTCGGACGACCGAGGTGGTAGCTCTTTCCTCCATTTGGTGGTAGTTTTCACACTCCTCATTGGGATGTAACTCTTTCCACATCTTTTGAGCATAACAATTTTCATTAACTCCCCCTCAATTGGCTATCAATTATTTAAAATATAAAGTATTCAACCAAAATTTGATTTCGATTTCATACTCGACTCAATTGTCAAATAAGATAAAAACTAAACCAAGAGATCATTTGAGAGAGAAATTGACTTTGATCAAAACAAAGATGACTTAATTGACATAAATGATCATTGCATCAAATGAATTATTATGATATCCAAAGTACAATAAATTTCTAATTATATGAAAGGATGCAATTAAAGTCAATATAACTAATGCTCAATAAATGGTCTATGTACAAACATAGATAATGAACAAAAACACAAAACAAAACCTAACCTAAGCAATGATTTTAAAAAGGAATTATTTCAAGGAAAGCATTCCAATTGCCTTACGCAAATGAATAAATCGTTTTTGATCCAAAAGTTTTGTTAAGATGTCAGCTAATTGATCTTCAGTTGAAATATAGGAAAGTTGAAGAATATTTGATTCAACTAGCTCTCTTAGAAAATGATATCTAAGTTCAATGTGTTTTGTTCTAGAGTGCAACACAGGATTTTTGGAAATATTTATAGCACTTGTGTTGTCACAAAGAATTGTTACCGAAGTTGCTGAAATCCGGAAGTCGCTCAACACACTTTTCATCCAAATGAGTTGGGTTGAACAACTACCCGCTGAAATATACTCCGCTTCGGCAGTCGAGAGTGCAATGCAGTTTTGCTTTTTACTATGCCATGCAACAAGGCAATGGCCAAGATAAAAACATGCACCACTCGTACTCTTCCGATCATCCACAGATCTTGCCCAATCGGCATCTGAATATCCTATTATGTCAAGCGTTGTTCCCATAGGATACCAAATTCCAAAATTCAAAGTTCCTTTGATGTACCGGATGATCCTTTTCACCGCTTTCAGGTGAACCTCCTTTGGTGCTGATTGATATCTCGCGCAAATCCCAACACTAAAGGATATATCCGGGCGACTAGCCGTGAGATAGAGTAGACTTCCTATCATGCTGCGATAAAGCTTCTCGTCTACACTCTCACTAAGAGATTCACTTCCTAATCCCTTATTGCTAGTTCCCATAGGAGTCGGAAAATCTTTAGAGTTTTCTAAATCGAATTTCTTCACCAACTCCCTTGCATACTTGGATTGACACAAATGGATGCCTTCATCATTTTGTTTCACTTGCAATCCAAGAAAGTATGTCAGTTCGCCCATCATTGACATCTCAAATTCGCTTTCCATGGTTTCCGCGAATTTAGAAGCATCATTATCTCTTGTTGCCCCAAATACAATGTCATCGACATAGATTTGTGCCACAATGAAGTTATCCTGATAATGCTTCACAAAGAGAGTCCGGTCTGCTCCCCCTCGAGTATAGCCCTTTTCTAATAGGTGCTTTGTCAACCTTTCGTACCACGCTCGCGGTGCTTGTTTTAGACCGTAAAGAGCCTTTTTCAAACGAAAAACATGGTTAGGTTGTTTACAGTCTACAAAACCTTTCGGTTGAGCCACATAAACTTCCTCGTTTAAAAACCCATTTAAAAACGCACTCTTAACATCCATTTGAAAGAGTTTGATTTTAAAATGGCAAGCAATAGCGAATAAAATACGAATTGACTCGAGTCTAGCTACCGGGGCGAACGTTTCATCAAAGTCTATTCCTTCAATTTGTGAATAGCCCTGAGCAACTAGGCGTGCTTTGTTCCTGATTATGGTACCATCCTCGTTTTTCTTATTCTTGAAAATCCATTTAGTACCAATCACGTTGTGTTGCTTCGGAGGCTTCGTTAATTCCCAGACTTTGTTTCGTTCGAACTGATGGAGCTCTTCCTGCATTGCTTCAATCCAGTAGTCATCCTGAAGAGTTTCATCGATGTTCTTTGGTTCTATCATGGAGACGTAACATGCGACTCCACAAACCAACTGTCTCCGAGTCCTGACTCCTTCTTGTGGGTCTCCAATAATGTTAGATTCCGGATGATCCTTGGAGATGCGTAACGTTTGCGGTAACGGAGTACTCGGAGGTACATGTGATGATTCCTGCACATCAGATAAACTTGAAGAACCATTAGATGCATCAACATTATCGGAAGAATTATTATGAGAAGATGCATTTACAGGAAAATCATCATCTAGAGACATATCAGGGGTAGATTTATCAGATGCAAAGTGGAAAGCTTCATCTACTTTAACATTTATAGATTCTATCATCGTTTTAGATTCCAAGTTAAATACCCGATATGCTCTACTGTTTGTAGAATAACCCATGAAAATCCCTTCGTCACTTCAAGAGTCAAATTTTCCAAGATTTTCGCGGTCACGTAAAATGTAACAACGACTCCCAAAGATACGAAAATATTTGATATTTGGTTTTCTACAAAATCACAGCTCATATGGTGTATTTAAAGTTCCCGGGCGCAAATACACTCGATTAATTACATAGACGGCGGTGTTCACAGCTTCAGCCCAAAAATATAACGGTAAATTCCGGCTATGAAGCATCACACGCGCCATCTGTTGAACAACCCTGTTTTTGCGCTCAACTACACCATTCTGCTAAGGTGTATAGGGTGCTGAGAATTCATGTTTTATGTCGTTGGAAGTGCAAAAGTCAATGAATTTGGAATTAATGAATTCTCCACCTATATCACTTCGAACACGAACGATCTTTTCATTTCTCTCAATCATAATATGATGACAAATCTCATGAAAAGAGTCGAAAGTATCCGCTTTCTCTTTTAAAAATGTTACCCAAGAATATTGAGAGAAGTCATCAACCAAAAGAAAAATATACCATTTACCTCCCAAAGATGATTGATGAGTCGGCCCTATTAAGTCCATGTGCAATAGTTCTAAGGGCCGTTTGGTACCAACGTGGTTCAAGTTCTTGTGTGCAGCCCTTGATTGTTTTCCCTTTTGACAACCTCCACACACAATATTTTTTTTTTAAATAAAAGTTTAGGAACCCCCTTAACCACGTCTTTATTTGAAATCCTTGCTAGTTCTTTAAAATTAATGTGACCTAGTCTTTCATGCCAAAGAGTTTCATTATCCAAAGAAACTAGGTTACATTTTTCAGAAATTTTGTTTGAAACAACATAACAATTATTTTGAGATCTAACCCCTTTCAAAAAGAATACATGGTCCTTATCAGTTACAATACATTCTGTTGAAGAAAAATTAACTGAGAAACCATTGTCACAAAGTTGACTTATACTAATGAGGTTAGTCTTTAGGCCTTACACAAATAAGACATTGTTCAAAACCGGGCCTTCTGGAATAGCGATTGTTCCCTTTCCAACAATTTTGGAAGAACGACCGTCTCCGAAAACAACATGTCCTCCGGAGATTTTCTCTAAATTTTGAAAGCAGTTTTTGTCACCGGTCATGTGACGGGAACATCCACTATCCAGATACCAAGACGAGTTGTCATAAGCATGTAAAGAAGTATGAACAACAAGACAAGGAAAGATTTCACCTTTGCGCACCCAAACCTTTTTGGACTGCGTCGGCAATGTTCGTGAAGTTATTCTCCTTAGTGAAAGCATCTTGTTTGATTCATTGCTTCACATCGTCTTGCGAGGTGAACTACCAAGGCTCTTTTCCTTTGAAAAATTTTCCTTTGATTTCCGGGGAATCACCTTTTTGGTAGTTTTGCAAGAGCCGCTTGAGTTGATCGTTTTGCTCCCATCTTGCAATTTCTTCTAATGTGCCCTGCAAAACCACAACGAAAACATACCTTTGTTCTTGACGATCCCGAAGAGGGTGAGGTAGGGTTGTTGTCGTTGTATGCCGTAAATTCCGTCGTCGGAGGAGGAGATACCGACTGGGGCACAAAAACTGTTCCACTCGAACTAGGACTGTCTCCAGTTTGAGTGTATCCGAGGCCGAATCGGTTTGTTTGACCAAGACCAAGCATCTTATCCAACTTACTCCTTCCAGAAGAAAATCGCTTTAAATCATCCTTGAGTTAGAAAATGGTCTTCGTCATTTCCATTTTTTCCTGACGAGCCTCGGAATAGAGCTTTAAGAAGTAACTTGCTTTGTCTACCATTTTTACGTGTTCCTTCTCAAAATGCTCATTTTTCTCTTGAAGTGAAACATTTGCTTTTATCAGGTTATCCCTTTCCACTTCAAGACCGGTTGAGAGAGAAGTTGCCCTTTTTACTTCTTCTTCGAGATCCTGCAATCTCCCTCTCAACCCCTTGTTTTGCTTAGCCAGTTTCTTTGAATGCCTCAAAAGTTTATGGTAGGCTAAAACAAAATCTTCACCTTCGGAGTTGCTCGATTCGTTGTCCGTTGCATTCTTTTCAACTTGGGAGGAGTTGGACAAGGAATCGGATGTACTTGCCATAAAGCATACGAAAGGTGAAGTTGTGGACGCGTGGAACGCCGTTGCGTTATTCTCTTCATCACTGGAAGATGACTCATTTGACGTTGAGGTGTCATCCCAAGTGACGGCTTGCATCGCTTTCTTCTTTGACGGATTCTTATTGGGACACTCCGTTGAGATGTGGCCGTATCCTCGGCACTTAATGCATTGGACTTGTCCCTCCGAGCTTTTCTTATCCTTAGAAAAACTCTCTTGCTTTCTTGATTTAAAGTTAGAAGAATCCACGGTCTTCACCCAGTAGCACGTCTCGAATCCACGAACGTACCTCGCTCCGAATCCACGAGAGAAGTTGCACCTTGAATCCACAAGGCCACGCGAGTCCACGCGCCGATTTTGGGAAAATCGTTGTTTTTTGGGTGGTGATGATCCGCCGAATACTTAGATTAAAAATAGATCGGAAATACCATCTAAGTATTCATTAATTTGATTCTACTCAAAATCTGAGTTTGAAAAACCTAGAATCAAATTAATCAAAATAGATGAAAAAACATAGATTTAATCTAGTTATTTCCTTTCTTCTCTATATGTGGATTTTTTTCTTTTTGACCGTCTTTTTGGATTACCCTAAAAATGAATCGTAGGGTCTAATTATAGGTTAGAAACCATTGGAAGAAGATAAGAATCAAAAACTAACCTTATCTGGAATTTTTCAGGACGACGGTCCGGACTGGAATTTTGGCGGTCCGGACTGTCGTGGCTAAACAGACAATTTCCAGAAAAACATACCTTCGGGGTCCGCACTGAAATAACCACGGTCCGGACTGTTCATGCAATTCCTACAGAATCCACGTTCGGGGTCCGGACTGAAGTAACCCCGATCCGGACTGGAATTGCGCATGAACTACCCTATGTTCGGGGTCCGGACTGTAGTGCCTAATCCGGATCCTGAACATGTAATATGTCCAGTTTTTTATTTTTATGCAATTAAAAATTCATCCAAGTGTTTCTACACTATAAGAAGTATTCGGATCACCAAAAATATTTAGTTAAACGTACCTGATCCTTTTGAATTCTTCTTTCTTGAAATTGAGGTATATGATCCAAACTTATTCATCTTCAATCTTCAAGACTTAACCATTTGCACGAAATATACCAACACAAATTCCTTAACACAGCGATGAGTAGTAGACTTATAGTGGGTCCCGGTGCCAAATCGGCACTTTTCGGGTACCCGGTGGAGCGATTGTTGCACTTTTATGTGCTCGACTTGCACCACTTGGCATGCAGTTATCTCGGCACTCATAAGAGAGTCTCCTGAGATAGCAGGCATGGTTGAATTATATCTGAAGCATTTCAGAGCACATCTGGATCGAACCGGACACGAAAACGTCATTACGGGCAATACCGAACTCAGATTCATGTTGAGCGAGTTGCTGTTGTTCACAATAGTTGATAGGCTTCATTTGTTCGTCGTTTCGTGAGGTTTGACACCTCTGGTCATAGCAAGAAGGTTGCGGGTGCTTCCGGTGCCGAAAGGGCATCCCAAGTACCAAATTGGCAAATTTCGGGACCTAAGTGGTCCATTGTGAAGCGTTTGGTGTACGACTGGCCCAATGTCGAAATCATTGATATTTTGGGACAGCAGGTGATGACCTAAGGCTCTTAGCACATCTAGAGGTATTCCAGAGGATTAGTTGTGTCTCGGTGGCCCTGGCGATGCTTATCGCATAGTACGGAAATCGGTTAAAAAAACTAATTTTTTTTATTGTTGTTTCTATTTGTTGTTGGTGACTTAGAGTCACAGAGTGTAGTGGCCCTAATTCCCATGCAGCGTTCTTCCGATGAATCCACTGTTAGAGCACCTAGCGTTGGTGTATCTGGCCCATGGTGCGTCAATGGGATGCCACAGATGGACCCTGTGTGTTATTATTAGCTGTGTAGGCCTTCGGCTGAGTTTGCCAAAATTTCGGAAAAGAATTAGGCCCAACAGAGGTCGGAAATGGATTCAGCACGGAAAAACGCTTGAAAACGGCTATTTGCTTATTTATTTCTGAGTCCGGATGCCCAAAAACGGACTCCCGGAAATTTTTAGTGGAAAATGGTGCATGGGAGGGGCCGTAGACCGCCGGGATGCCACGTGGCGGCCTGTCATTGGCCGGTTCAGGATGCGCGGTCCACAGAGCTGCGCGGCGGGGTGCACAGACCCGGCGCATGGACACGTGGCACCGCCTGATTGGCGGGCGCAAGGCGCGCGGTCAACCGGGTGGACACGCGTCGCCCGCTGGTTGGCGGGCGCCCACCGCCTCACTGTGCGGGGGCGGGCCACGTGGCAGCCCGTGGGTGGCCCGAACAGCTGTTTGCTGTTCGGCGGGCCACGTGGCGGCACCTGGTGGATTCGGGCGTGAACAGTGTTGGGCCGGCCCAACACTGTAGCCGCCCGAATGTACCGGGCGCCCGAAAGTTGGGCCCGAAAGCCCATTGACTTGTCTTTTGGGCTGATTTCGGGTGAGGCCTATAAATAGGCCCCTTGGGGCTCATTTTAGAGGCTTTTCCCGAGAGCTTTAGCCATTGAGCCCTTCACCAATTTTCTTCCTCTCCCTCTTGTGCATCTTTTGGCAAAGGTTCAGAATTTTTGGAGGCCGCGACGACGGCGACTTCTACATCGGGGTGCGGAGCGACGATCTACTGTTGGAGGCCCATTTTCGTCGCAGTTTAGTCTGGGAGGTCTACCGGGCTACCCCGACGTTATTTTTGGACGATTTCTACGGTGACGGTTTCGTAAGAGGTAAATCTACATTTTCCGTGTTGGACACTTTTTCTGGATCCGAGCTTTTCTTCGGGTTCTGGGTACATTTTTAACCCCCTTTGCGACTGTTGGTTGATTTGGACAGCACCTACTTGTCGGATTTTTATCTCCTCATCCGGACATCGGAATTTGACGTTTCAGGACTCTATCGACATCTACTCTTCGCGAGGATCGCCGTCATATTTTTATTGGAATTTTTGGAGGAAGTTTTTCAGGTGAAAATATCGTGTGAATGGGACTGTTCACCACAGATTTTGGGATTTTGGAATTTGTGTGGTTTAAAGTGTAATTTTGGTGTATGTTTGTACCCAGGAGGTTGTGAGCACTTCTACTGTGTTGTTGGCTTGGTGGGATCTGTGATTTGACTGTTTTGGGCTTTCTCAGCTGTACAATTCCGGGCAGTTAGCACTTTCAGGTGGGTGACCTTGCTTCCAAGAACTCTGGACTGTGTACTAATTCTATGTGTGTAGGATCATGCATGTTAGAAATTGGAGTATTAGCATGTGTAAAACTGTATGTTGTATCTCATATATCAGTTGATGAATCTTTTGATCCCTACTTTATGTTAAGTAATGAAATCTTGGAATTTGACCTAGCACCCCTGTCATATGTATCATGTTCAGCCAGTCTGTAGAAAAACTCCAACTTGGGCTAGGTTCTTACTGCTTTAGACATTCCACATCACGATACTTCATTTCACTATGGACTTAGCTTTTCCTCGCCCGAGTTGTGGGCCGAGAGGTCGGGTGGTTGTGGGATGCTTTTGCACTCGTGTCTGGGGACCGAGTGGAGTTGATAGCAGTCTGTAGATTTGATTTCTTTGGGAGAGTGATAGTGATGGTAGATCTGGGTTCTTGGAAACTGTCAGAGAGACAGTGAGTTTCAGCTGTGTAGATTCCAGCCAGTGAGTGAGTCAGTGATTTGTTTGGTAGTCGATCTTATTGATCGAGGATTGGATCATAGCCTGCATGAGCCACATTTGAGCTTTACAGAGATACTTTACAGTGATACTTATGGGTTACTTTGACTCGAGCGGGTCGCTCCCCTCGAGTGCCACTCCGGAGTAGGCGAGACCGGGATGTTGTATCGGCGTGAGTTTGAGATGTTCTTTAGCGACTTGTTGTTGCATTGGTCCCTCTGGCTGTGCTTTTGTTGGCAGCCACGGACGCCCTACGTAAGTCCGCTCCTCCGGGACGTAACGGCAGTAGGTTGGCGCAGGTTTGACTGGACCCGATGTGGCAGTCAGTTTTGATTGGGTGATCAGGGAGGAGAGTTAGTTGTGGCATTATGTTCTTTCTGTTCCACTGTTGAGCATCTAGATAGAGGCATAGTAGCTGTAGAGTTACTTTTCCCAACTTTCCTTACTGCACTGCATATGTTACTTTTTGCCTCTGGTAGACTTAGTGGGCAGACCGTCGGGCTTGTTGGCGGCACCCACTGAGAACTACTGTGGGATGTAGTTCTCACACCCGTCGTGGTGTCTTCTCCCCAGGGACTTCTGCTCCGGTTCCTGCAGCTCTTGTTGCTGATCCAGCTCCTTCTGACCGAGGTAAGGGCGTCGCGAGATAGATCCCCTCCTGTCATCTTCAGTGTGTGAGTAGATGTACCCCAGTACCATTTTGGTGTGTGTTATGTCGAGTGACTGTTGTAGTGAGGTTTTGAGTTGTACCTTTCTTTCCTGCTTTTCTGAGAGACTCTTGTATTCTGGTGAGATTGGTCTGTATATTTGTGAGTTGTAGTTTATTTTATGTATTTTATTCCAGCTTTTCTCTTTCAGCTCTGATATCTGCTAGTGTAGATGTTTCTTTGCAGGTTAGTCGCTACGCCTATACGGGGCTTCCCGTATGGGCGGCGGATCTGTTGGCGAGCCGGGGCGCAGTATCGCCCCGGGGCGTGACAGATTAGAGTGGTATCAGAGCCTAGGAGGTAGGTCTTGGAGGACTTAGGAATCCTAGGCTTGTGGTTGGACCCTAGGATGACTCGCGTGAGAGCCGTGATTTTAGCGAGAGTCCTGATTGGATTTCTAACTCTCCCGAGTGGTTCGGGGTGAGCGATTGACATGTCTTCCTTCGGTGGCAACTATGTTGGCTGCAGACAACATAGTACTTCGGGAAGGGGGACATGCCTTCTGACTTTCGCTAGATTGGGTCGAGAGATGATTTGGGTTCTGATTGTTTGCCTTGTCCCTCAGGTGGGGATGCCTCCTCGACGCTCGATGGTGACGCGTTCGCAGCCTTCGTCCTCTGAGCCCGAGCAGGAGGACTCGGGGCAGGGACAGCAGAGCGAGGTTTTGGAGCTCCGTGCCCAGATGGCACAGTTGGCTGAGGCGTCTCGACGCCAGGAGGAGGCTGTGAGTCGGTTGACGCTCTTGTTGGAGCAGAGAGCGCAGCCGGCGGTAGTACCCCCTGAGAGTTCACCGGTGCCTTCTTCCCCTGTGGTGGCACCCTCGGTTGTGCAGCCTGCACCAGCAGTTCTGGCTGAGCCAGTTTCCAGTAGGCCACCGTCTGGGACGACGGGATCTTTGACTTTGGCAGAGCAGCAGGTTTTGGTGGGTCTTTTGTTGAGGTTTCGCAAGTTTGATCCACCCCGCTTTTCGGGTATGAGTGCTGAGCCGTGGGCGGCTGAGTCTTGGGTTACAGCTATGGAGCGCCATTTCGAGAGCCTTTTTATTGATGAGAGGTTTCGAGTTCTGTTCGCTACTCATTTTCTGGAGAGCAACGCCGAGGCCTGGTGGCGGCGTGTGCGACCCGCAGGTCCGCCTGGGACCTAGTTTATCTCTTGGGCAGAGTTTCGTGGTATGCTTCTTGGGGCCTTCTTTCCCGAGAGTGTTCGGCAGAGTTTGGAGGAGCAGCTGAGGAGACTTCGCCAGGGAGATAGGCCCGTACACGTGTACATAGCCGATTTCAATCGGCTGTTGGCTTGTATGCCCCACGTGGCCAGAGATGAGACCCACCGGATCTATATGTTCGAGAGAGGGTTGCGTCGGGACATTTATCAGTTGGTCCGCTCCCGCAGATTACAGACTCTGGAGGCCTCGATGGAGCAGGCACTGTATGTGGAGAGTGGTGAGGTCGTGATGGCAGAGGTGGCTCCAGCCCCCGTAGTGACTCCTGGGGCAAAGCGCCCGGCGCAGTTTGAGGAAGGGCAGTCGAGTAGACAGGGACCCCCGAGACCACCCCGTTTCCACTCTCAGGGATGGGGGTATCAGGGGCGGCAGAGATCTGGGGGATCTCGTCAGTTCCAGCAGCAGCAGCAGCAGCGTCGACCACCTCGACAGCAGCAGTCTTCGCAGCAGCAGCAGTCTTCGCAGCAGCAGCAGACTTCGCGGCAGCCGCGCCCTGATCGTTGTGTCATTTGTGGAGGACCGCACCCACCGGCCCAATGCCCGCAGAGTCAGGGCCGCTGCTTCCGTTGCGGGCAGACCGGTCACTTCGCGAGGGCGTGCCCCAGGGCAGGTTACCCAGCTCCTTCATCAGCTTCTGCATCCTTCATTCCTCGTTAGTCAGCAGGACCTTCGGCGACCTCCGGTAGGCCAGACTTTGCTTCCTCGTCCTCGCGACAGCCAGAGCGACATCCCCTGGCGCCGAGCGGTCGAGTTTATGCCGCTCAGGTAGAGGATGCTACAGCAGCAGAGCATGTCGTCGCAGGTATTATTTTGATTTCTGCAGTTCGTACTCGTACTCTCTTTGATACCGGTGCATCGCATTCTTTTATCAGTAGAGCATTTGCATCCCTTCATGGTATAGAGGTAGTTTCTTTATCGCATGCATTAGAGGTTCAGATACCAGATCATGTCTTGCATGTCGAGGAGTATTGTAGGGATTGCCCTGTGCAGTTGGGATCCTGGATTTTGCCGGCAGACTTGCTTGTCTTGCGGCAGCTCAAGGATTTCGACGTCGTGCTAGGTATGGATTGGTTGTCGAGGTACTATGCTGTTATAGACTGCAGAGGGAGGACGGTGACCCTCCGCGAGCCTGGACAGGAGGAGTTCGTCTTCAGAGGCTGCCAGAGCACCTTCTTTGCGATGACTGTTTCTTCGGCGAGGGCTAGGCGGATGATTAGTAGGGGCTGCACCACTTTCTTAGCGACGATTGTGGAGGTGCCTACGGCGGCACTGGGACTCGAGGATATTTCTGTTGTCCGCGAGTTCCCAGATGTGTTTCCCCCTGAGTTGACGACTATGCCGCCGGAGAGGGAGGTGGAGTTTGTGATTGATGTGGTACCGGGAACCGCACCAATCTCGAAGGCGCCTTATAGGATGGCACCTGCCGAGTTGAGGGAGTTGAAGGCCCAGCTTCAGGATCTTATGGATAGGGGATTTGTCAGGCCTAGTGTTTCTCCGTGGGGAGCGCCAGTTTTATTTGTGAAGAAGAAGGATGGGTCGCTTCGTTTGTGTGTGGATTATCGGGAGTTGAATAAAGTGACCATCCGGAACAAGTACCCTCTTCCACGGATAGATGATTTATTTGATCAGTTGCAGGGAGCCACAGTGTTTTCGAAGATTGATCTTCAGTCAGGTTACCACCAGTTGAGGGTGAGGGCCGAGGACATCCCTAAGACGGCTTTTCGATCCCGGTATGGGCATTATGAGTTTACGGTTATGCCGTTTGGTTTGACTAATGCCCCAGCTGCATTCATGGATTTGATGAACCGGGTATTTCAGCCGTACTTAGACTTGTTTGTGGTTGTGTTCATTGATGACATCTTGATCTACTCCCGGAGCGATGTGGATCATGAGGAGCACTTGAGGATAGTGCTGCAGCTTCTACGTGAGAAGAAGCTGTATGCCAAGCTTAAGAAGTGCGAGTTTTGGCTTCGGGAGGTTGCATTTTTGGGCCACTTGGTATCAGCCGCAGGGGTGGCAGTTGACCCGACGAAGATCGATACAGTTCGGGATTGGCCGAGACCGACGACGGTGACGGAGGTCCGGAGCTTTCTGGGCTTGGCAGGCTACTACCGTCGGTTTGTAGAGGGCTTTGCGAAGCTCTCTGCTCCCCTGACCTGTTTGACTAGGAAGGGGATGAGGTTCATTTGGACTGAGCAGTGTCAGCGGAGTTTTGAGGAGCTGAAGAGGAGACTGATTTCAGCACCAGTTCTTACACTGCCAGTGATGGGTGATGGCTACGTGATTTACAGTGACGCCTCGCACAGCGGTTTGGGTTGTGTCTTGATGCAGCATGGGAGGGTAATTGCTTATGCTTCACGGCAACTAAAGGATTATGAGAAGAATTACCCTACTCATGATTTAGAGCTGGCAGCTGTGGTGTTCGCATTGAAGCTGTGGCGGCATTACCTCTACGGTGAGCATTGTGAGATCTACACGGATCATAAGAGCTTAAAGTATCTGTTTACTCAAAAGGAGCTGAACCTGAGGCAACGCCGGTGGTTGGAGTTACTGAAGGATTACGATGTGAGTATCCTCTATCATCCCGGCAAGGCCAATGTGGTAGCAGATGCTTTGAGTCGGAGGTCAGTGCAGAGCTTGAGCATGTTGGTCACGCAGCAGGCCCCGTTGATTGAGCAGTTGAGGCGACTCCAGATTGAGGTTGTATCCCCTGGGGTCTCTGCTAGACTGATGTCTATGGTCTTGCAGCCCACTCTGTTGGACAGGATTAGGGAGACGCAGAGTGAGGACCCCCACTTGGAGAGGATTAGATCACAGATTCAGGCAGATCTTATAGGGGATTTTACAGTGGATAGCTCGGGAGTACTGCGGTACAGGGACCGAGTGTGTGTGCCTTCGGATTCAGAGATCAGAGACCAGATTTTGGGTGAGGCTCATTATACACCTTATACCATTCATCCTGGTGGTACTAAGATGTATAAGGACCTCAAGGCACATTTTTGGTGGTCCGAAATGAAGCGGGACATTGGAAGATTTGTGGCTCACTGTTTAACTTGCCAGCAAGTGAAAGCAGAGCACCGGGTTCCTGCTGGCAAGTTACAAAGTCTTCCAATTCCCGAGTGGAAATGGGACCACATCACCATGGACTTTGTTACAGGGCTGCCGAGAGCGCAGAGTGGAGCCGACGCGATTTGGGTTATTGTTGATAGACTCACCAAGTCTGCGCATTTCTTGCCTGTTCAGATGACTTGGTCATTGGAGCGTCTGGCACAGTTGTATTTGGACGAGATAGTGAGGCTACACGGGATACCTGCGTCGATTGTTTCAGATCGGGATCCGAGGTTTGTGTCACGATTCTGGGGGAGTTTACAGTCAGCTTTGGGGACCCAGCTCAGATTCAGCATTGCATTCCACCCACAGACTGATGGCCAGTCTGAGCGCACTATACAGACCCTCAAGGATATGCTGAGAGCGTGCGTTATGGATTTTGGAGGGGGGTGGTACCGACACTTATCTTTGGTTGAGTTTGCGTACAACAACAGCTATCAGGCGAGCATTCAGATGGCTCCGTTTGAGGCGTTGTATGGACGCAAGTGTCGGTCACCCTTGTATTGGAGTGATGTGGGTGAGAGGAGGACTTTGGGACCAGATCTTCTTTTGGAGGCTAAGGAGAAAGTCAGAGTTGTTCGTCGACACCTTGAGGTAGCCCAGAGTCGTCAGAGGAGTTATGCAGATACTCGACGGCGAGACCTGGAGTTTCAGATTGGTGACCATGTATTCTTAAAGGTCTCGCCTTCGAAAGGGGTCCGGAGATTTGGAGTGCGTGGGAAGCTTAGTCCCCGTTTTGTTGGACCCTTTGAGGTACTTGAGAGGGTAGGCCCTGTGGCTTATAGAGTTGCTCTTCCTCCACGTTTGGCCGGTGTACACGATGTTTTTCATGTCTCAGCCCTGAGGAGATATGTCTTTGATCCGTCGCATGTGGTTGACTTCACTCCCCTGGAGATCGGTGAGGACCTGGTTTACGAGGAGCGGCCGTTGCGGATTCTTGCTCGTGAGGTGAGGGAATTGCGCAACCGGACCATTCCGTATGTGAAGATCTTATGGAGCAATCACGATGAGCGAGAGGCTACTTGGGAGCTAGAGACAGAGATGAGATCTGCATACCCTTTTCTGTTCGAGACTACTGGTTGAGGTACGCCTGTTCTACCTTACTTCGTTTCGAGGACGAAACTTCCTTTTAGTGGGGGAGGATGTAGTGGCCCTAATTCCCATGCAGCGTTCTTCCGATGAATCCACTGTTAGAGCACCTAGCGTTGGTGTATCTGGCCCATGGTGCGTCAATGGGATGCCACAGATGGACCCTGTGTGTTATTATTAGCTGTGTAGGCCTTCGGATGAGTTTGCCGAAATTTCGGAAAAGAATTAGGCCCAACAGAGGTCGGAAATGGATTCAGCACGGAAAAACGCTTGAAAACGGCTATTTGCTTGTTTATTTCTGAGTCCGGATGCCCAAAAACGGACTCCCGGAAGTTTTTAGTGGAAAATGGTGCATGGGAGGGGCCGTAGACCGCCGGGATGCCACGTGGCGGCCTGTCATTGGCCGGTTCAGGATGCGCGGTCCACAGAGCTGCGCGGCGGGGTGCACAGACCCGGCGCATGGACACGTGGCACCGCCTGATTGGCGGGCGCAAGGCGCGCGGTCTACCGGGTGAGCGCGGCGGTGCATGGACCAAGGCAGGGGCACGTGGCAGCCTCCGGTTGGTCGGTGCACGCGGCGCGGTCCACGAAATTCCGGAGTGGAATGCGTGGACCGGGTGTAGGGGACACGTGTCACTCTCTGGTTCGCGGGCGCACCGTGCGCGGTGCACGGAGTCGGGGCCGGTACCTCGGGGCGCGTGCCCACGACGGGGCCATGCCGCGCGCCCGGCGCGGCCGCCGACCGGTCAGCGGGTCAACCGGGTGGACACGCGTCGCCCGCTGGTTGGCGGGCGCCCACCGCCTCACTGTGCGGGGGCGGGCCACGTGGCAGCCCGTGGGTGGCCCGAACAGCTGTTTGCTGTTCGGCGGGCCACGTGGCGGCACCTGGTGGATTCGGGCGTGAACAGTGTTGGGCCGGCCCAACACTGTAGCCGCCCGAATGTACCGGGCGCCCGAAAGTTGGGCCCGAAAGCCCATTGACTTGTCTTTTGGGCTGATTTCGGGTGAGGCCTATAAATAGGCCCCTTGGGGCTCATTTTAGAGGCTTTTCCCGAGAGCTTTAGCCATTGAGCCCTTCACCAATTTTCTTCCTCTCCCTCTTGTGCATCTTTTGGCAAAGGTTCAGAATTTTTGGAGGCCGCGACGATGGCGACTTCTACATCGGGGTGCGGAGCGACGATCTACTGTTGGAGGCCCATTTTCGTCGCAGTTTAGTCTGGGAGGTCTACCGGGCTACCCCGACGTTATTTTCGGACGATTTCTGCGGTGACGGTTTCGTAAGAGGTAAATCTACATTTTCTGTGTTGGACACTTTTTCTGGATCCGAGCTTTTCTTGGGGTTCTGGGTACATTTTTAACCCCCTTTGCGACTGTGGGTTGATTTAGACAGCACCTACTTGTCGGATTTTTATCTCCTCATCCGGACATCGGAATTCGATGTTTCAGGACTCAATCGACATCTACTCTTCGCGAGGATCGCCGTCATATTTTTATTGGAATTTTTGGAGGAAGTTATTCAGGTGAAAATGTCGTGTGAATGGGACTGTTCACCACAGATTTTGGGATTTTGGAATTTGTGTGGTTTAAAGTGTAATTTTGGTGTATGTTTGTACCCAGGAGGTTGTGAGCACTTCTACCGTGTTGTTGGCTTGGTGGGATCTGTGATTTGACTGTTTTGGGCTTTCTCAGCTGTACGATTCCGGGCAGTTAGCACTTTCAGGTGGGTGACCTTGCTTCCAAGAACTCTGGACTGTGTACTAATTCTATGTGTGTAGGATCATGCATGTTAGAAATTGGAGTATTAGCATGTGTAAAACTGTATGTTGTATCTCATATATCAGTTGATGAATCTTTTGATCCCTACTTTATGTTAAGTAATGAAATCTTGGAATTTGACCTAGCACCCCTGTCATATGTATCATGTTCAGCCAGTCTGTAGAAAAACTCCAACTTGGGCTAGGTTCTTACTGCTTTAGACATTCCACATCACGATACTTCATTTCACTATGGACTTAGCTTTTCCTCGCCCGAGTTGTGGGCCGAGAGGTCGGGTGGTTGTGGGATGCTTTTGCACTCGTGTCTGGGGACCGAGTGGAGTTGATAGCAGTCTGTAGATTTGATTTCTTTGGGAGAGTGATAGTGATGGTAGATCTGGGTTCTTGGAAACTGTCAGAGAGACAGTGAGTTTCAGCTGTTTAGATTCCAGCCAGTGAGTGAGTCAGTGATTTGTTTGGTAGTCGATCTTATTGATCGAGGATTGGATCATAGCCTGCATGAGCCACATTTGAGCTTTACAGAGATACTTTACAGTGATACTTATGGGTTACTTTGACTCGAGCGGGTCGCTCCCCTCGAGTGCCACTCCGGAGTAGGCGAGACCGGGATGTTGTACCGGCGTAAGTTTGAGATGTTCTTTAGCGTCTTGTTGTTGCATTGGTCCCTCTGGCTGTGCTTTTGTTGGCAGCCACGGACGCCCTACGTAAGTCCGCTCCTCCGGGACGTAACGGCAGTAGGTTGGCGCAGGTTTGACTGGACCCAATGTGGCAGTCAGTTTTGATTGGGTGATCAGGGAGGAGAGTTAGTTGTGGCATTATGTTCTTTCTGTTCCACTGTTGAGCATCTAGATAGAGGCATAGTAGCTGTAGAGTTACTTTTCCCAGCTTTCCTTACTGCACTGCATATGTTACTTTTTGCCTCTGGTAGACTTAGTGGGCAGACCGTCGGGCTTGTTGGCGGCACCCACTGAGAACTACTGTGGGATGTAGTTCTCACACCCGTCGTGGTGTCTTCTCCCCAGGGACTTCTGCTCCGGTTCCTGCAGCTCTTGTTGCTAATCCAGCTCCTTCTGACCGAGGTAAGGGCGTCGCGAGATAGATCCCCTCCTGTCATCTTCAGTGTGTGAGTAGATGTACCCCAGTACCATTTTGGTGTGTGTTATGTCGAGTGACTGTTGTAGTGAGGTTTTGACTTGTACCTTTCTTTCCTGCTTTTCTGAGAGACTCTTGTATTCTGGTGAGATTGGTCTGTATATTTGTGAGTTGTAGTTTATTTTATGTATTTTATTCCAGCTTTTCTCTTTCAGCTCTGATATCTGCTAGTGTAGATGTTTCTTTGCAGGTTAGTCGCTACGCCTATACGGGGCTTCCCGTATGGGCGGCGGATCTGTTGGCGAGCCGGGGCGCAGTATCGCCCCGGGGCGTGACACAGAGAGATGTCAGTCGTTGTGGGAACCTATGGACTCCAATTGAGTTGACTCAGTTGTTTGTCGAGTTAGTAGTGGTCGGTTACAGGACCGATGCTCCCGATGTTCATATTGCACTTTAGTGCAGTGTTAGGTGTGTTGGTTGTCTAGTTGACTCGTGAGGGACTTATTGACATGGGTTATGTGATGTGTTATGTTTAGGTTCCTTTGGCGCTAGGAGGTATTGGCAGAGTCGTAGACTCGAACGGTCGTCAGTCATGTGGGTACTTCGATCCGGACATTAGCATAGTGAATCCTCACCATACTCGATTAGACCCTTTGACCTTCACTTAACTTTTGTACTTTTATTCGGACAGTTATACCATTTCCTGCTGAGATATCGATCGTGCTTTATTACTGTCTTAACTTTGTATGATGTCATGACTACATTGCCCCTATCCTTGTGTTTCTATGATTATCATAAGACTAGAGTATGGTTAGACATCAGTATATCTATATCTTGCCTGCCATCTTGACTATATGCTTATATCTCAGCATGCCTACATGTTTTTGCCTATTATTGGCAATTGATCCTTTACTTGACTGCTTGCATGATGTCGTGATCTCGCCATATGTATTTGACATCATATATATATATATATATATATATATATATATATATATATATATATATATATATATATATATATATATATATATATATATATATATATATATATATATATATATACACACACACACACACCTACACATGTACTTACGTCACTTTGTGTTGACCAATATCACCTACTCATGACACCGCCGAATGTTTCTTGTTCATTCTAGTTGATTGTCATTGTATGACTCGTAGAGTAGGTGTTTATGACTTTTAGAGAGGTAGCCTCAGTTTACCCTTTTGGGTTGTAGTATCCACTATGAGTTATGATGACTTTAGTTGAGAATTTTGGGGTCTTGTGTCGATTGTCGATCGTTGGATCGTGAGCCTTGATATATGTACATAGCCCTTGTGATCCTGGTTGGGAGTTGCTCGGCTTATTGCCATCTTTTTGGTCTTTAGACCGCGAGCTTGAGCATCAGCATTATGATTGCCACAGCATTGTTGTACATGTCACGTACGCCCGTGGATTGATCCCCCACATTGGCGTTCTTTACCGGTAGAGTGATCTGTTCAACCCGTGAGCCCCAGACAGCACCGAGAGGGTGCAAGGTTATATGTCAGTCGATAAGTGCCAGATAGTGGCATTAGCCTGAGGTCCTCGTGACCAATAGTGGCACAGATTGGGTACTTTGATTTTCAGTGATTGATGCATTGTTATGGTACTTGGTTGTTTTTATATGTGCATATCATTGATGCTAGTTGTTTTCATATCTAGCATAATACGTGTAGTACCAGATTTTGCTATTGGTTTCTATGCCGCATGAGTTGTCTTTATCACCTATTGTACTCAGCTATACCTGGTTATGTTGATTTAGTTTCACTGGTTGGTTTATAATGGTTTCATATGTTGATCAACATTTAGTGCGTTTTCAGTTTACATAGTTATACCCGCTCATGTCTTATCTACTGATTTTACTTGTACCATGTATTAACTGCTGATTACTCCGTAGGTTGATTTCATTCATGTTTACCTACCATTTTTATCTATTCACACTATGCTGATCATATATGTTATTACCTACTTATTACTTCTAGTCCATATTGCTTATAGTATACTAGTAGGTACGACTTGCTCGTTTCTGGCTTCTTGTGCCCATGGGATACATTCAGTTGTGTCTCACACCCTGATAGTTGCACCTTTTCAGGTACTTAGGATGTGGGATAGGGGACGATGTTGTGAGGGTGATGATGCGATCGATAGAGTCGTCCCTGTGTTGTATATGAGTAGTAGATGTATCATTTATTCACTTACCTAGATTATAATAGATATAGATGTTGACTTAATGGATATTGTAACTATGATTATCCTTTATGTAGTAGCTCTAAGATGTGCATTCGTTGTATCTTGTACATTGCCTAGCCGTACATTTATAGGGAAGACTCAGTCCGTTTGAACAGAGGATTACTTATGCACGTGGCGGATTTGCTGACATCCTGGGATCAAAATGTTTTAACTCTAATTTAAGCAAAAAAAATTAGTTCGCTTTTTCATCTCGGAACGTGACATAACGAGCCTACCCACTGACAATAATAACTCGTTGGGCCCAAACAACCAGCCCAAAATACTTAAGCCCAATTATTTATAGATTTTCCCTATTTAATTAGACTCTGACTTCGTTCTCATTAGGTTCAAACCCGATCACAGATCATAGACATAGACCATAATTATCAAGTGATGTGAGATTCTAGAGGTAGCTCCCACCAAACCCGTGGTGTAGCACTTTATCCCGCATAACACTTAGTTCTGACACTTCCAACTGGTATTCGGTTCTGATTCCAATTGTAACGACCCGATCCGTTAGAAATAATAATTCATTGGGTCCAAATCACTGACTCAAAATACTTAAGCCTAGTTATTATCTATTGGGGTGTTACATCTCTTCTAACGGTGGCAACCTCGAGTGCTCATCTCACCTCCACAACTCCTCCGTCGCGTTTACATCATGGTATTCCTCATGAGTGAGAGAAAGACTTTCACATTGCTCTTGAGCAAGAGAAAAATTATACTATTTAAACATATATTGTCACGCCCTGGATGTAAACCAGAACCCGGGCCCGTTCACAGATCCGCCGTGCACACGGAATTTTCCGTGTACACGAAGCGCTGGTAACCTGCTCAGATATAAAGGATATAATAAAGGAGCATAAAAACAGAGCTAAACTAAAACTAAAACATCTCAGACCACAGCTGGAAAATAAAAGTACAATAAAACTCTCAAATAATACATATGTCTCTCCCAGCTCACCAGATAAAATACGACCAGCTGGCCGAAGCCAGACCCAAAATAAAAGAAAATACAACAGTCTGAGTGTATATGGGATACAACCAAAACACTACTATGCTCGCAGACGGGTAGACGACTATCTAGTCTGCTATCCTCTTACCTCAATCCGCCGAAGATGGTCCAGCCACTCCCGCAGAAGACTCTGCAAAACAGGGAAGAACAAAACGAAGAAGGACAATGGGGGTGAGAACTACTATAAAAACAGTAGCCTCCCCTGGTGGGTTAAGCCTCAAACTCAGACAAGCCCACTAGGACAACCAGAGGCAAAAAGGGAAAAAGAGGTGGTATGCTAAAAGTATAACAGCTGATATAATGAAGCTGCCACTACTATGCCTCTACATGCAGAGCCGGAAAAAGTAACTACAGAATGCATCAGTAAATGAGTCTACCAATAAAACCCAATCAGATGAACCGGTATAACCCCGGTACTGCCTGCCCTGTCATCAATCTCACAAACTCAGTAGCTCCAACTATCCAACTGACTGGCACCCGTCACGGTCTAAAGCCTACTCCGGAGTGGCACTCGAGGGGAGCGACCCACACGAGTAAAGTGCCACTGTCACAGGTATCACAATATAGCAGGACTGGATCACGACTCTGATCAAAGTGGGAAAACCTATCCACAAAAGGGGAACCCGATCCCCAATCTGCTACAACAGTACTAAGAAGTGGGAAACTCCATCCACTACAGAAAATCTGATACCCAATTTGATGCACAAGTACAATATCCGGTCAACCGCCCAATGTCCGCGGTCGCCGCCACATCCTACATACCCCCAATCTGGTATAACCAATCTAAATCAACAATCTCGGCTACACTATCCTACAACCCTGCTCGAACCCGAGCTGCTAATACCCTGAGTCTAACAATAAAAGGAGAAAGAAATAACAATCAAGGTTTCTCCTAAGTCGAATTCCAGCATGATAGTGTAGCAGAAAAATATGGCCTATCTACATGTCCATACAAGCATGCAAATTTCCCAAAGTGATAAGAAATACAATCAACAGTTTTCTAGTGTCTAATATGACATTCCCAACCCCAAATAAACAATCTCTCATGAAGGCTCATTACACAAAGGATGCCCTTCGAATTCAGGTAAGCATGCAATTTTAACCGAGGGCGCAATTAATATTTTATCACAAAGGGGCTACTCTAATATGCCTAGTGGGTAGTCAAAAGCAGGAGGTTCACAACAACACCCACCTCGATCGCTAATTCCTGGAAGCACGCTCGTGTCACGCCCCGGGGGTTTCATTCAGCGGAAACAATCAACGAAAAAAGGGATTTGTTTTGCGTATCAATTTTTTTGAAATTCCTTCTTCCCCGGTGTGTGCCCAGACCCGCCACATACACAGAATCACCCTACAAACGGACAGAGTCTCCTCTATATATGCACGGCGTCGCGGCTAATACAACAGGCAATCATAGTAGTTTACTCAATCACAACAGTTCTCAACACTTACACAACAGAACTATTCTCAAGGCCGACCAATTTGAAAGGATAAATCCACAATTTTAAACGCGGTGCCCACCCGGCACCCAGATTTCTAAAACAGTTCGAAAATCATAAATCCACAAAGTTTTTAAAACAGTGTCCACACGACACTCAAGTTTTGAAATCCGTTTTCTAAAATCCATAAATCCACAGGGTTTTGAAAACGGTGCCCACACGACACCCAAGTTTTGAAAACGATTTTCGCAATTCCTTTTTCTTTTTCTTTCTTTCCTTTTGAGAAACGGCCGAACAGAGATAAGGACTCAACATCCACATAACCAAAGAGTAGAGTACCGACATCCACACCGACGCCACGAGGGTATCAAGAACCACACAATAGTCTACAAGTAGTAAATGAAATGCGACAGAAAAGGGAAAATACAGTCTGGGATCTCATAGGACACGAAAGCTCCTGACTCGACCTCACCGTCGCCTAGCTCTCACCCCTGAAGGAACCTGTCACGGAGTGGGAAGTCAGCGACACGATAATACTAATAATAAAGCAGGAAAAAGTAGTAAAGCCAACCGTAAGGCTATCCGGAGCAACCACCCTCCCAAGAGGGAAAAACCACGAACACCTGCAAAACCCGACCACGTCGGGCACCTACCCCGACAGGTCGCACCGCTCACACCTTGGCGACTCAAAACCCCACACCTACGGGGGCCCCACTACGTCACCTCGTGGGTTTACGCGGGTCATAGACCACTTTTCCGGAAAAGCGCACCCTTTGCGGTGACCAAACCGCGGGTGCACGTGCTGCAGCCTCGAGCATAGTAACCAAGAATACCGTACATAATCAAGTAGCAAGAACCATAGAGACTATCAACCACATATAACCAAATAGCAAGAACCATAGAGACTATCAACCCTATATAACCAAGTAACGAGAACCATAAAGACTGTCAACAATATCACAGTTAAACACACAAATAAAGTTAGTTACAAGTGTCGGAAGTGCCACGCTAAGTATCCAAATAAAAACCAACCTGTCTCGGGCAGTGATCAACGCGCGATTCCTCCGCGTCTTGGTGTATTCCCCGGACCTACACGAACCCGCCGCAAAGAAATCAGTAACCCGAAACCCCAAGTAAGGACCACGGAACAAAAGACTCTCCCGGTCGGTCGCGGAACGCGGCCCGCAGATCCGGCGGCGGCAGCGACGTCCCGGGGCGAGGACAAGGGCACAGACAGCCCACCACTCGCGCGGCCCAGCGCGAAGCCCGACCCCGCGCGGGCGCGCTGCCCGCATGCGCGGGCTGCCCCGCGCGGTGCCGGACCCCGCGCGGCGCCCCGCCTGCGGGCAACCTCGCGCGGCGCCCGGCCCGCGAGGCGTGCTACCCGCATGCGCGGGCGGCCCCGCGCGGCGCCCGACCCCGCGCGGGCGCGCTGCCCGCATGCGCGGGCTGGCCCGCACGGTGCCAGACACCGCGCGGGCGCCCCGTCTGCGGGCGGCCCCGTGCGGCGCCCGGCCCACGCGGCGTGCTGTCCGCATGCGCGGGCGGCCCCGCACGGCGCCCGACCCCGCGTGGGTGCGCAGGCGACCCCGCGCGGGCGCGCAGGCGGCCCCGCGCGGTGCCAGACCCCGCGCGGCACCCCGCCTGCGGCGGCCCCACGCGGCTTCAGACCCCGCGCGGCGCCCGCGCGGTGCCCGCCCGCGGCGGCCCCGCGCGGCGCCCGACCTGCGCGGGTGAGCTGCCCGCAGGCACGGGCGGCCCCGTGCGGCATCAAGCCCGCACGGGTGCCCTACCGGCGGGTGGCTCGCCCTACCACCCCGCGCGCGTCGGGTGCCCTACGACTGGAAATTCTGGGAACCCCCTCCCCTCGCTGAAATCAAGAACCGAAAAGGAAACAATAAAACCGCTCACCTCGGTTTCGTCGGCAATGGGTGAAGGAGAAGGATCGTCCCGTTCGCGCTCATCGGATTCCGCGGGAAGGCGATCGTCCCTTCCTTTTCCCCGTCGCGATCCTCGGTTCTTCACGCTGCCTACTAGAGGGACGAGGTTGGGGAAACAGGGTTCCTCGCTCGCGCTCGGATGGGGAACTAACGCACAGGAATGAGGAGTGGGGAAAAACCCTACGCCCCCAAACAAAATTAAATAGTCGTTCAGGTGTGAATGGGGGGGTGGGATTGAACCCTAAACCCCCAAATTCGAAACATAGCGATCGGGTGCGGACCTGGTGTAGGTTTTTATAAGGATCCACAAGGATCTAAATAAGTACTATCAAACACCTAGAGGGGGGTGAATAGGTGTAATATTCAAAATACCAATCTCAGTGCAAAATAAAAACCAATGCGGAAAATAAAAACAGCACACCGAGATTTACGTGGAAACTCCAATCCAGGAGAAAAACCACGGGACCAACACGCAATAACAATCCACTAAGAAAAGAAGAATAACAAGGTGATTACCGACTCCACGGACTCAAACCCCTCCTTCAACTTCTTCGGATCTTGCGCTCCACCGATTGCAGGTCCACTGCACACGTTCGAATCCACGAACGCCACTCGAATCCACGAGCACACGTTTCGAATCCACGAAACGCCTTCAACACACCGAATCCACGATGCTACGTCGAATCCACGACGCAAACTCAGCCGATACAGAATATAGACTTCGATGGTGATCCTTTGCTTAGATTAACATTGAAGAACCATAGATGGAATCTCTAAGCAAATACTAGATCAAATCGACAAAAGGTATGTCATGGAAGAACCGTCGAATTGACCTAAAAGAGGCTAAAGAGAAGAACGGTAAAAACCAGCCTCTAGGGTTGCTCTCGAGTGTTTCTAAATTTATCGGATAGTTCTCGAGAAACCCTAAGTATCTATTTATAGGTTAGAAACCTTTGGAAAGAGATAAGCATCAAAAACTGACTTAACAGAATTTTTCCCGCACGGCGGTCCGGACTGGATTTGGCTGATCCGGGCTGTCATCTTTTTTCAGCAATTTTCCTGAAAAAACAGTTCGGGGTCCGGACTGGAATTTTCTGATCCGAACTGTTCATGCCATTTCAGCAAACACATAGTTCGGGATCCGGACTAAAACAGGGGAGGTCCGGACTGGAATTCCGCATGAACTAAACTATGTTCGGGGTCCGGACTGGATTGGTCTGATCCGGATCCTGAACATCCAATTTGTCCAGTTTTTGATTTTTAAGAAATGAAAACTTATCCAAGTGTTTCTAAACTAAACAAATGTATTCGGATCACCAAAATTATTTAGTTAAACGTACCTGATCATTCCGAATCCATTCTTCTTGAGATTGGTGTAATTGATCCACAATTCTTCATCTTCAATCTTCAAGACTCAAAACACTGAGTGTCAACTTGAGCTCTTGTTGAATCTTCTTAGAGTCTTCGATTGCTGATTGACAATTTGATCACTTTAAGACTCCGACTCAACTCACGAAATATGCCAACACAAAAAGCCGTAACAATCTCCCCCTTTGGCAATTTCGTGACAAAACTCAAAAATACATAAAACGCTCAAGACACTCATTTTAAACCAAAAAATTGAAATTCAATGTCATCACCAAAACATTGACTTTCATTGCGTGAAAGAACCAATAAATAAAATTACATTTGAACCAGTCCTAGAACAAACTCTATGACTTAGGACTTGGAGTCTTAAAGTGATGTAATTCCTGCAAAACAAAACTCCAAACAAAATCAAACGTTAGTCGTTAGAAATTAAATATAAATCCTACATTTGATTCGTCCTTTTGGTTCTTTTTGTTTTCCGGCTCCTCATCTTTTTTCTTTCATCTCCCCCTATCTTGAGCATCTCTTTTTATCATCTCTGTTTGTTTTTCGGCTCCTCGTCTTTTTTCTTTCATCTCCCCCTATCTTGAGCATCTCTTTTTATCATCTATGTTCTCCCCCTTTTTGATTCGTCCTTATCCCATTTATGTTTCTGTTCTCCCCCTTTTTGTCACAAATTGTCAAACAGTGAATATAGACAAAAAGAAAAATACTAGGAGGATCAGTTCTTAGTTACATGACCATTTGAATTCTTGTTCAGCAACAAGTGAAAAGAAGGAGATTACACAAGATTACTAAAAGATAAGTACCGGTACTCTAGAGCAAAAAGCACAAAAATTTTTGAAATAAATCCAAATTTTGAAATCTTTCAAATACCGATTTGCGTGCCATCAAGAAAATAATTTAAGTGCTCGAAAATTTTGAGATCACACAGATGTCATTCAATCTAATTAATTTTACAAAAATTAAAAAGATTTACTCCGAAATCATGAAAAACAAAGATAAAACATTATAAACCGTTTTTCATATTATATGCGTCAAACACAAGTCATCAAAAATAATCTAGAGATCCAAACTCTATCAAGATGTAACGGATTTACAAAGATGACTTACAGAGATTTCCAAATGACATCAATTTGATCAATACCCTTTCAAATTTGAGATAAGCACTAAAGTACCTAAGGGTGGCTCTTTGAGCATCTTTCAACTATCCCACCTTATACCAACCAGGAGATTGTTCAAAATATACGAACTTTGAATATGAATCTCCGAATGCTTCAACTAAAAATTTTAAAAATATTTTTCTAGCATCCATAACATGTGGTAGCTTCACACACTAACCGGACGACCGGGGTGGCAGCTCTTTCCAACATGTGGTGGTAGTTTTCACACTCCTTTCGGATGTAACTCTTTCCACATCTTTTGTAATTCATTTATTTACCCTTGAAAAAATGCAATCTCTTATGTGAAAGAATTAAATCTCAAATTTTAGTCTATCGGTTGTCTCATGTTTATCACAATGAATTCACACAACCGAGATAGGTTAAGCACCTTAAGATCACACATCATTACTAAAATTTGATGAACATAACTATCAAAAACTCCTATAATGGAATATCTTCAGAGATTATGATTATGGAGTAAAGTTGATAATTAATTGTGAAATTAATTAGGAGTGAATGAAAGTAAAACCTTTTCAAATTCAATGCACTCGTTCGTTAAAACCCTTTTGTTTGAAAACAAAACATAAAAACGAAAAGCATTGAAATCATGTAATGCAAAGATCAAGAAAAATATGAAGGGAAAACCGATCGAAGCACTACATACAGTCAAAAGCTATTTAGAACTTAAGACACGGAAAGATATCACCTTTCCGAATCCAAAATCGTCGGATTTTGGGTTGTCTTGATTCATTGTGGCCGTGGGTTGTCCGTTTTGACTGTTGATCCACCTTAGGTCTTTGCGTTGTAATGATCCACTTGAATGATTGATGTTGTGGCTCGAACCTTTGGTGGATTGAGGGAACTCCATTAAATTGATATTGCTTTTGATTCCGTTGAGTCCGCTCCGTAGATGAAGTTGCCGAAGAAATCTTCTTTCTCTTTTTCGGGCACATCTTCATCGAGTGTCCTTCAAGTCCACATTGGTGACAAGTTCTTCCTTTCTACTAGTTGTGGATCTTGAAGCCTTCACAGTTTGGTTCTTTTTGAATCCCAAACCAACCTTGCTTATTTGACCTTGGTTGGTGATTTGAATCTCCTCAAACTGCTTTTCTAGAAAACCAATTTTGTCCATTTGTGATTTAGCGATTGTCTCGGATTGGTTTAGCTTTTCTTGGAGGATTTTATTATTATCCAATAACAGTCCTCGTTCCTCCTCGAGATCATGAAGTTTGATCTTTAAAGCATGATTCTCGTCTTGAATCTCAAGTCGTTGCTTCCTCAACTTCTTGATATGCTTGGCCATCTTCTTAGATTCCGCAAGAAGTTGTTGGTATGCTTCGACGAGTTCTTCTTCGTCTGACTCCCCCTCACTTGATGACTCTCCATCGGATGTTGATGTTTCATACAAAATCAAAGGAGTAGAGCCAGTAATTAATGATGACAAGCAAACATTAGAAGAGGAAATTTGAGAAGCATGAAAGGCAACAACTTTTTTCTCTTTACTTGAGGTCGATTCATTAGAAGTAGAATCGTCCCAAGTTTTCGCTTGCAAAGCCTTCTTTTTATATGATTTCTTAGAAGGACAATCCGTTGAAATATGGCCGTAGCCTTTGAATCTATAACATTGGATTTCCCCTTCGAATTCATCTTTTTCCTTAGAAGGTTTTGCAGAGCTTTTGAGGTTAGAGGATTTAGAACCCGATGATCCTTTAGTTGGTTTCGAGGATGAAGATCCATCGGTTCGATTCTTCCAAAACTTCCGACGAAATTTCTTTATGATCCGCGCCAATTGTTCTTCAAAATCGGCAAAAGAGATTTCATCGTCGGAGTTTGAGTCGTTATCTCCTTCCTTTATTGATTTGAATGCAATACCTGTAGGCTTAGAAGAAGACTTGGAAGAAACTTGATTAGTAGGAGAAGTCATCTCATAAGTTTGTAAAGCACCTACTAATTCCTCTACTCTCATGTCATCCGGATGACTAACAGTTTCAATGGCGGCAACCTTTGCCCTAAACTGTTCCGGAAGAGTCCGAAATATCTTTCTTACAACTTTCGACTCCGGGATCTTTTCTCCTAAATTAGCACATGTGTTGATTATATCTTGAAGTCTAGTGTAATAATCAGTAAACAACTCATAATCATCCATATGAATAGAGTCAAATTGACTTGTGAGCATCTGGAGCTTTTGAATTTTTACTAGATTAGTACCCTCATGTGTAATTTTGAGAATATTCCAAATCTCCTTTGTAGTTTCACACGCGGAAATTCGTGTGAACTCGGTCCAGGAAAGAGAATTAAATAAAGCGTTCATACCTTTCCCGTTGTAAGAAGATTTTTCGACTTCCTCTCTGGACCATCTAGAGCGAGGTTTTGGGGTAGTAGAATTTCCTACTTCCTCAATAGGATGCACCCAACCGTATTCCACGATTTGCCATACCCGCTCATCAATTGCGATGAGAAAAGCTCTCATCCGCACTTTCCAATACGCATAATTGGTCCCATCAAAAAGAGGAGGTCCATAAATATTACCACTTTCACCCGACATGATAGATAAACCTAAAACCCTCTCTGATACCAATTGTAGGTTTTTATAAGGATCCACAAGGATCTAAATAGCTCCTATCAAACACCTAGATGGGGGTGAATAGGTGTAATATTCAAAATACCAATCTCAGTGCAAAAAAAAAAACCAATGCGAAAAATAAAAATAGCACACCGAGATTTACGTGGAAACTCCAATCCAGGAGAAAAACCACGGGACCAACACGCAATAACAATCCACTAAGAAAAGAAGAATAACAAGGTGATTACCGACTCCACGGACTCAAACCCCCCCTTCAACTTCTTCGGATCTTGCGCTCCACCGATTGCACGTCCACTGCACACGTTCGAATCCACGAACGCCACTCGAATCCACGAGCACACGTTTCGAATCCACGAAATGCCTTCAACACACCGAATCCACGATGCTACGTCGAATCCACGACGCAAACTCAGCCGATACAGAATATAGACTTCGATGGTGATCCTTTGCTTAGATTAACATTGAAAAACCATAGATGGAATCTCTAAGCAAAGACTAGATCAAATCGACAAAAGGTATGTCATGGAAGAACCATCGAATTGACCTAAAAGAGGCTAAAGAGAAGAACGGTAAAAACCAGCCTCTAGGGTTGCTCTCGAGTGTTTCTAAATTGATCGGATAGTTCTCGAGAAACCCTAAGTATCTATTTATAGGTTAGAAACCTTTGGAAAGAGATAAGCATCAAAAACTGACTTAACAGAATTTTCCTGAAAAAATAGTTCGTGGTCCGGACTGGAATTTTCTGATCCGGACTGTTCATGCGATTTCAGCAAACACATAGTTCGGGGTCCGGACTGAAACAGGGGAGGTCCGGACTGGAATTCCGCATGAACTAAACTATGTTCGGGGTCCGGACTGGATTGGTCTGATCCGGATCCTGAACATCCAATTTGTCCAGTTTTTTATTTTTAAGTAATGAAAACTTATCCAAGTGTTTCTAAACTACACAAATGTATTCGGATCACCAAAATTATTTAGTTAAACGTACCTGATCATTCCGAATCCATTCTTCTTGAGATTGGTGTAATTGATCCACAATTCTTCATCTTCAATCTTCAAGACTCAAAACACTGAGTGTCAACTTGAGCTCTTGTTGAATCTTCTTAGAGTCTTCGATTGCTGATTGACAATTTGATCACTTCAAGACTCCGACTCAACTCACGAAATATGCCAACACAAAAAGCCATAACAATCTCCCCCTTTGGCAATTTCGTGACAAAACCCAAAAATACATAAAACGCTCAAGACACTCATCTTAAACCAAAAAATTGAAATTCAATGTCATCACCAAAACATTGACTTTCATTGCGTGAAAGATCCAATAAATAAAATTACATTTGAACCAGTCCTACAAAGAGGCTCGGTTTTCACCTGTAGGATGGACTTCGAAAATTCCAACAAAAATACCGCTGCGATCGGCGCGTCGAGCCCTTCAAAACGAGTACCTGCACATCCCAAACCGATCCCCGTAGGCCGAGTTACAAATTCCGCAATGCGGTGAGCGCGAAACTCCACAAACACAAACATTGTAGCAATCTGCACATAAAAGGTGGAAAATTATACCTTCGGGCAAGCCTCAGAAAAATCCCAGAAAAATACGACGATAATCCTTGCGATGCGTAGATGCGAAACGAGTACAGGCACGCCTCAATCCAATTCTCGAGCACGGAGAAAACCACAAAACAATCCGATGCTGTCCAAAAACTCCGCCACAGAAAAGTGGTCACAAGAAGCTCGGAAAACTCCAAGAAAAACTCGAAATGAGGGGGGCTAAAGATACGCAGATCGAAGCCCTACCTGTCATGAAGCCAACGGCGCAAAAATCGCGCAAAAAGATGGTCGGAGTAGGCGGGGAGAGCTCGCGCACCGAAACGCGACGGAAAAGATCACCGGCGAAGGAACGTCGTGATGAATCGAAGAAATGAAAACCTTGAAGTGCGTGCCACGTAAAATTCTAGGAATCCTCCAAGTGATGCAGCATAGGTGGGGGAGTAACTTCGCAGAAGGACCCTCGGCGAGAAAAGGCTCGGAAGAGGAGAAAAACCCGCAAAGAAAGTGGCTCGGGCCTTTATACAGGCCAGAAAAACATTTCGGAAAATACCGAAAAGGTCCCTGGATTCGGGCGCTCGGAGAAGATTCGGGCGCCCGAATCCGCGGAAATAGTGGAAATACTATGTGTGTGATGACCCAGATCTCCACTAAGCTTTTGCGGTGTGGTTAGCGGCTTCTAGAGACCGATGCTGTGTGTTGGAGGTATTTGTGCGCGAATCGGACTCAAGAATTGGACTCAGCGCGGAAATTGGATTAAGATTACTTATCTGGATGCCTTCGACAAATTTTAGAAGCTGAATTGGGCATAACGGAGGCCGTATTTGGATTCAGTGCGGAAAAACGATGGAAAACGGCTATTTACTTGTAATTTTCTGAGTCCGGACGCCCAAAAACGGATACCCGGAAGTTTCTGGTGTTTTCTGGTGCACGGGGCGCACCGTGGACCGCCGGGTGCCACGTCGCAGGGCCGGATTGGCCGGCGCAAGCGGGTTGGTCCACGGAGGAGTGCCGATGGTGCACGGTGGACCGGCGGGGACACGTGGGGGCCGTCCATTGGCGGGTCTGCGCTGCGCGGTCCACGGGGCAGGGCGGCCGGTGCATGGACCGGGGCGCGCCACGTGGCGGCCCCGATTGGGTGGCTCTTCTGCGCGCGGTACACGCGCGGGCGTGCGTCTGCGACCGTACGCACGCGGGCGCAGGCGGCGTAGGCGGGCAGGCGGCGCGCAGGCGCGCCGGCTGGCGTGCTGGGCGGGGCACGCACGCGGTGCCACGTGGCGCCGCGCCAGTGGCGGGCGCCACCTACCGCGCCGTCCCGCTGGGGTCACGTGGCCGCGCCCGGTTCGCTGGGCGCCGCTGTCCCCTGTTCGGGGATAGGTGTCGCGCCCGGGTGAATCCGGGCGCGGGTTGTTGGGCTGGGCCGGGCCCAGATTCGGGGCCCGAATCTTTCGGGCGCCCGAATCCGGAAGCCCATGTGGGCTGGGCTTGGGCCTATAAATACCCCTCCTCTCTCTCTTTTTCTGCTTTTTCAAAGACTTAGAGAGAGATTGAGAGGGAGTGCCCCGTGGGAGACTTGTTCCTCTTGTTATTTTCGATCTCGTGGTGGATCCCCAGGATTTTTGGAGGCTCGGCAGTGGCGATCTTGGTTTTACAGTGCGCTGCGACGTTTCCCTTTTTCGGCCCGTTTTCGTCGCTTTTTAGTCCGAGAAGCCCCCTGTGTAGCCCCAAGGAATTCTTCGACGAATTTTGCGGCGGTGTGTTCCTGAGAGGTAAGGCTTCGTTTTCTATGTTGGTCATTTCACCTCATTTTGAGTTTTGGCACGGTTTCCGAGGCAAACTTTGACCCTTTGTACTGTTGTGAGTTTTGGGACAGCGGTGGAGTGTTGTTGGATTTTCTCGGTCTACGAGAATCGAAATGAGGCGTTTAAGGGCTCGATTGATATCTACGCTTCGAGAGGAACGCGCCCGTATTTTTATCGGAATTTTTGGAAGACTCTTCAAAGGTGATATTTATGCTTCTTTTGGACTGGTTTCCTACAGGATTTTATTTGTGGATATTTCGGCATAGCGCAGTGTTTTATTTATATCTTGGCCTACAGGTGTCGGAACGAGATGTATAAATACTCGATTTGGATCTACTCGTCGCGAGGATCGCAACCGTGATTTTTCTGGGATTTTTGGAGGACTGTACGCAGGTGAAAATCCCCCTCTTCTCTGCTGGTTTGTAAAAATAGCATGTGTTGTTTGGGTGTTATGGGGTATTGATTATTGTGTTGTGATTGCGATGTTGGTTGGAGCAGAGGCTTGTGCGACTGAGTACCGAGGGTGCAGTTTCAGTGGATTTTGGATAGCGTGTGGCTACTCACTTCACCGACTTCGGCTTTGCCTATGGAAAGCGTTTCAGGTGGGTTGCTTCATCTCCAGAACCGGTTTACGGTTCTCTAATTCTATATGTTAGAATGCATGCATGTTTAGGGCACATTGTATGTTATTGAGAGGTAAGCTAGTAAGGATGATTGTATAAGGGAATTGCAAGATTAATATTCATGTTTAATTGTACAATATCTAATATCGAGATGGAAGCATGAGGAATGGCCTAGATCATGTAGATTGACATACTATTGTAGTGATCTGTAGCATGCCATATTGCACATAGTCTTTTATGATATGATTACTCGATGGGGCAGGATGCTATATTTATGTGCGGGTATCATTCTGATGATGTATGATGGACCATAGATTATGGATGGTTGTAGCGGATTAGTGGATTTAGCACGTGGTGCTACTAATTGTTATTGTACCTTTTATCTTCCTTGAGGACATATGCGTGCTTATATGGACATCTAGATAGGTCATCTTTTACTGCTACACTATCATATTGGAACTTGACTTAGGAGAAACCATCTTTGCTTCTTTTCTCCTTTTTAGTCAGCCATGTGGTTCATGTTGCTCGGATTCGAGCAGGAGTCTGGGATAGTGTAGTCGAGACTTCGAGTCTCGGACAGGTTGGGTTTGATTGTGGATTATGGGTATTGTGGTAACCGCGGACATTAGGCGGTTAGCCAGATGTTGATTACCTTATCAGATTTTGGACTTGTGGAGTGTTGCGGCGACCGCGGACATTGGGCGGTTGACCGGATGTTTACTTATGCATCAGATTGGGTATCAGATTTCTCTAGTGGATGGAGTTTCCCACTTATTGAGTACTATTGCATCTGATTGGGGATCAGATTTCTTTAGTGGATGAATTTTCCCACTTTGATCATAGTCGTGATCCAGTCCTGCTATATCGTGATACTTGTGACAGAGATACTTGTGGTACTGGTGACAGAGATACTTTACTCGTGTGGGTCGCTCCCCTCGAGTGCCACTCCGGAGTAGGCTTTAGACCGTGACGGGTGCCGGTCAGTTGATTATATTGGGATTTCGAGCCTTGTGTGCTGGTCCCCTACTAAGTTCTTGAGTTCGACAGCAGAGCAGGCAGTACCGTATTTTATACCGGTTCATTTGATTGGGTTTATTCGGTCAGATACTTTTATTGTTGCACTCGTGCCTGGGGGCTGAGTGGAGTATTGTGTCTATCCGTTCTGAGAAAGAGCGTGGATTTTGAATATAGCCTGCATGTGCCACTACTCGATAGCGAGTTAGTCCGTATGGACACTCTACGTAATTCCTGCCCGGCAGCGGGAGGTGGTTGTAGGTGGGCGCAGGTTTGACTGGACCAGATGTGGCAGTCAGCTCGATTGGGTCGATTGTGCACTTCATGTACGAGTGATTGCATACCTTCCATTGGTTTTTCCCTTTTGAGCATTTAGATAGAGGCATGGTAGCTGTTGAATACCTCCAGCTTTCTTGTTCAGTTTACTGCATTGTTATCTTATGCCTCTAGTAGACTTAGTGGGCAGATCGTCGGGCCTAGCGGTGGTACCCACTGAGAACTCCCTATTGGTGTAGTTCTCACACCCATTGGGGGTTTTCCCCCTCCTCTTTCTTTTCTCTCCTTTGTTTTGCAGAGTCTTAGCAGGTGTTGCTGATTCTGCGGTTGCTGTTCGAGGCGAGGGAGTCGCGAGCTAGATCCCTACCCGTCTGTGGAGAGTAGCGATACCCCTACATTGGAGATCCGGAGTACAGTCAGTAGATTATTTATTTTTTCGCTTTTGAGAGATCATTGTATTATGAGGATCTGACTTGTACTGAGAGTCTGTACACTGATATATTATTTCTGATTACCTCCCTGTTGAGTTCTGGTTTATTGTATTGAGGATATTGTATGATTATCATTTATGGGAGATGGATGGACAGTGTATCATTATTTCCAGTAGTACAGATGGTTGGTTTTAATTTTATGACGGTTTTATTTTATAGCTCTGATATCTGTTTAGCTGTAGTCCCTTTTCTTGCAGGTAGGACGCTTCGCCTATGCGGGGTTTGTATAGGCGGTGGATCTGTTGGTGAGCCCGGGTCGCAGTTTCAACCCCGGGGCGTGACAGTGTGCGCCCGAATCCTCCAGGGTTTGACACGTGTCCCGAACACGGGACAGCCATGCAAGCCCAGCCGGGCGCTGCCGCGTGGCACCGGGTCAATGGGGGTAGGTGGCGCCCGCGAATGGCGGGGCGCCACGTGCCCCCCGCCCCCCCCCCCCCCCCCCCCCCCCCCCCCCCCCCCCGCGTCACGGGCCGTATGTGCGGGTAGGCGGCTCTGACCGCCCTGCCACGCACGCACCCCGAGGCGGCCTCCCGCGTCTCCGTGCACCGCAGCCGGTGAGCCAGCCAATCACGCGCCGACACCTGTCCCCTGCGCCCGGTCCACGCACCCACTTTTGGTTTCCGTGGACCACGCCGCATGCGCCGACCAACCGGGGACTGACACGTGTCCCCCGCCCTGGTCCATGCACCGCCGCGCCAAGCTCTGTAGACCGCGCGCCAAGAGCCCGCCAATCTGGTAGCGCCACGTCTCCCTGCGCCGGGTCTATGCACCATGACGCGCCGCTCTGTGGACCAAGCGCTGCAAGCCGGCCAATGACAGGCCGCCACGTGGCATACCGGCGGTCTACGGTCCCCCCCATGCACCAGAAACCACTGAAAACTTCCGAGAGTCCGTTTTTGGTCCTCCGGACTCAGAATCAAACAAGCAAATAGCCGTTTTCAAGCGTTTTTCCGCGCTGAATCCAAATCCAACCTCTGTTTGGCCCAAAACCTTTTCTACAATTTGGCAAAAGCAGCCGAAGGCCAATCCAACACTAGATACCTCACTGGGCCCATCTATGGCATCCCTTGATGCACTATGGGCCAGACACACCAACAACAGGTGTTTCTCACTGTTGATTCACGGTAAAACTGCATGGGGACCTGGACCACTACATCCTCCCACACAAAAAAAAAGTTTCGTCCTCGAAACAAAAGTCATACCTCAAGCCGGGGCCTCGAACAAGTAGGGGTAGGTGTCCATCATCGTCGCCTCGAGCTCCCAAGTAGCCTCGCGCTCGCCATGGTTGCTCCACAAGATCTTCACATAAGGAATAGCCTAACTGCATAATTCTTTTTTTACCTCTCGATCCAGAATTCGCAGTGGGTGCTCAACATAACTCAAATCCTCGCTGATCTGCAGTGGTGTGAAGTTGATGACGTGCGACGAATCAGAAACATACCTCCTCAGAGTGGACACATGGAACACATCGTGGACACCAGCAAGTCTGGGGGGAAGTACAAGTCGGTAGGCAACTGGCCCGATACGCTGCAATACCTCGAAAGGTCCGATAAAACGGGGGCTAAGCTTCCCACGAATGCCGAATTTCCTTATCCCCTTGGACGGCGAGACCTTCAGAAAAATGTGATCTCCCACCTGAAACTCTAGGTCTCGTCGCCGCACATCTGCATAACTCCTCTGCCTGCTCTGAGCGGCCTGTAGATGCTGCCTGATCACTCTGACCTTTTCCTCCGCCTCTCGCAGTAACTCTGGCCCCAATGTCCGCCTCTCCCCCACATCGCTCCAGTAAAGCGGTGATCGACACCTGCTCCATACAATGCTTCAAATGGAGCCATCTGAATGCTCGCCTGAAAGCTATTGTTGTACGCAAACTCAGCAATGGATAGGTGTCGAATCCATCCACTGCCAAAATCCAATATGCAAGCTCTGAGCATGTCCTCAAGGATCTGAATAGTGCGCTCCGACTGCCCATCCGTCTGTGGGTGAAAAGCTGTACTGAATCAAAGCTGCGTCCCCAAGGCGACCTCAAAGCTCTTCCAAAAACGTGAAGCAAATCTCGGGTCTTGATATGATATAATAGAGGCGGGTACTCCATGTAACCTCACCACCTCATCCAAGTACAGCTGAGCCAGCCGCTCAAGTGACCAAGTAGTCTGCATCGGCAAGAAGTGAGCGGACTTAGTGAGTCGATCAACAATCACCCAAATGGCATCTGCACCTCCCTGGGCCCTCGGTAATCCGACCACAAAATCCATCGTGATGTGGTCCCATTTCCACTCAGGGATTGAAAAACTCTGTAACTTGCCAGCTGGCACTCGGTGCTCAGCTTTTACCTGCTAGCAAGTTAAACAGTGAGCCACAAACCTCCCAATATCCCTCTTCATACCACTCCACCAGAAATGTGCCTTGAGGTCCCTATACATCTTAGTCCCACCTGGATGGAAGGTGTAAGGTGTATAGTGGGCCTCTCTCAAGATCTGCTCTCTGATCTCTGGATCTACCGGCACACAAACTCGGTCCCTATACAGTAGTACTCCCGACATAGCAACTGCAAAGTCCCCAGGCTGATCACTCAAAATCTGATCTCTAATCTGGGTCAAGTGGGGGTCCTCACTTTGTCTCTCTCTGATCCTGTCCAGCAGAGTGGGCTGCACGACCATAGATGTTAGTCGAGCAGAGACCCCAGGGGACACAACCTCTAGGTCAAGCCGCCTCAACTCCTCACGCAGTGGCGCCTGGTCAGTAATCATCAGCGATAAGCTCCGCACTGCTCTCTATGAGTGGCTTGTGTTCTTTGGCCTCCCAAGCATCCGAGGCTCTTCCTTGATGATGTAGAGGAGAAGTTGGATGCTTGGAATTCCCCACAACTCCTCGTGTGCATGAATCCCAGAAGACTAAGAGACATAACACTTAATGCATGATTCTCTCCTCAAACCGGGTTCACACCCAAACCTAGCATCCGAGACCTGATCAGGGGTTGCAAAATGCACCCAACACCCTGACCATTAAGTCCCTTAAACTATGGTGCATAAAATATTAGCTTTCCTTGCAATTTAGTCCATTTTTGGGTGGTTTTTACGCATTTCGAGACAATCCGCTCGTCATTTTGTGAAACGGACTTCGCCACGACGTCCGGCTCGTCGAGACCTGTCAAGTAGCATATTTGTTTGATTCATTTGACGCTCAGGTAAAATCTCGGGTCATTTAATTTGATGGTTTGCGGTGTACTGCACGCATCCCGATGCACTCGGATTGCCAAACGCGAAATTCATCAGTGCCATTGCGCTCAGAACGTCGAAAATAGCTAGAATCCATTACTCATACTCCTATGTTAAAATCTTAGATAGTAGTTTGGCCATTAGTGATCGTGAGGGAATTAAAATCGAGGGTTACTATTCACTTTAAGTCGCGGGGCCCGCTTTTTGATTTCTGATTTCTGGAAGATCCGACCGTCGTATCGAAAACATATGTATATGAAACTTCCATGTTTCGACGAGACGATCGCAATGGTGATCTCGGATTTTCCATATCATACCCTGATCAAAAGTCGACATTTCTGGGCCACTATTGACCCACTAATTGCCTATTTAAATAATTCTGGAAATTATCTTAATCCTAAATTTGGATTTTAAAATCATGGTTACTACATCGCCCACAACTTCTAAGAAGTTTCGTCCCCGAAACTTAACAAAACATACATCCAGTAGGTCTCTAATGGATTCACGATAGTGACAACTAGTCACAAGACATCAATAATCTTCAAGGCTACTAGGTTAGACCCAATCTGAATATTCCCCATCACAGGGCAGAGTATTTCTCAATTCTTTCGAAAGTACGTTGTCGGCCGCCAACGTGCTTACCAAAAGAAAGGCAAAATACTAGAGATCTGTCTCCAACGACTGGTTGGGGACACAACTTACACCTGAAGGTACATCACATACCTTCCCATACAGTTTCTATGCAGATAACATAACCTCTACTAAAGGTCACTACACTCCCGAGGTCATGAATGCTAACTCACGAGAAACTGGAACCATACTTCAGTGTTTACTAATTACAACACGGTGGTCTATCTCTTAGTCTCTGATACCTGTAACTGATCTGAGCCTTTTGGCCCTACTGAAACTTCAAGCCCACGGTCGAAACCATGATCGCGGCAAATCCTGAAATGTGAACACGAAACACTTCTAAGTTCCTAACTTACTGTACCAAAACCCTGCGCTCTCACATGACACGAGTCATCCTAGGGTTCGTTCCTAGCCAAACCTAGACATTGCGTTTCCTATTGCTCTGATACCATCTAATCTGTCACGCCCCGAGTTTAAAAACCAGCGTCTAAAATTTTTTTTTTCTTTTTTTTGAAATCAGAGTTTAAAACCAGCCAGGGCGCAACAGACCGCCACATATATAGAAGAGTCCCAATCCCACTGGGGATTGAGCCTTTTCTATATATGCACGGCTCACTTGGCATACAATCAGAGTACTAACTACGTACATCTACTAAGCAAGATTAAATTACAATAACAATAACTTCTCAATTACATTGCATTACACTTGATACAACAAATAACTAAATACTTGATCTTATCGGCTGTCCAGGGTCAAGCTCTATCTCGTGATCTCACCAACTCGTTCCGACATCTCAACACCCGCTCGACCTGAAAAACAGTCACCCGAGGGTGTGAGACACACCGGAGTGTATCCCAGTGGGCACGACGAGCCGAGAAATAGCAGATCGTACCTACTGGTATACAATGCTAGAGGATAGTAATAGATCAGGGGTTAGGGTAAAGCAGATATATAACTGGTGCTGTAAAGAAAGCAAAACTCATAATCTGGGTACAAGCATAGGAGATAATTTTAGCAGAATTTAAAACATGTATCAGGATAATCAACACATCAAGGAGTTAGGACAATCAGCAAGATAACAATGAAACTATAATCAAAGGCGTCACATAGAATCATATAAAGGTAGATAACTAGAAGCCAGATCAAAGAATCATGTTAAAGCAACTTAACAACACATGCATCAAATAGATGAAAACGCAAAGACCCAATCACAAGCTGTGAGGTCCCGGAATCCCCCGCGTAGGATTGCTGGTTGTTGGGCAGCTTTCGGTCGCCGTTGGGGGTGTTGGTGCGCGTGTTGGGGGCCCAGAAATGGATTTGTGATGCAAATTGGGATTTGCTTGCATCACTGGAGGCCTGCGTGGGTTGCGCGCAATTTGGACACAAGTGGTGGACTTCGGGCTTAAATTGAGACCCCGTGGGAGGTTGGAGGACCCGTCGGGTGTTTAGAAGTGATTTCGCGCGATTCAGATGTCAAAATTAGACTCCGGGTGAAGTCCGGATAAAAGTTTACCTCTCCGGTCGCCTTCGGGAATTTTTAGAGTTGGAATTGGGCAAATCGGACTTTAAAAATGGACCCGGCGCGAAAATCGGATCGAGTGGGCATTCGGCAAATTTTCGGGTGAGAATTTGGAGAATTGGACATCGTTTTTGGATTCAGCGCGCGAAATCGCTAAGAATGGACTATTTATTTGTTGGATTTGGAGCCCGGGTGAAGTGCGCATTTTTCGAGGCAAAACGGCACGTTTATCGAGGTGTGCGCGTGGCACGGATCCCGAGGCGAACGCGGCGCGCGGGTCAAGGCGCGCGGTTCGAGGCGGCCGCGTGATGGGACGGGCAGCAGCGCGTCAGGGGGGAGGCGCGCCTCCTGCGCGGGCCACGTGGGGGGCCGCCACGTGGCGGACCCCCGTTGGCGCCCGCGCGGGCGCAGGGGCGCGCGCCCGTGTCACGGGCGCGTGTCCTACGCCTGTGGGCGGCAGGGTGTCACGCGCCCGTGTGGCGCGTGAGCTGCGCGCCCGCGTGGCCTGCTGGGATACGGCCACGTGGCCGCGCGCCGCTTTGCCTGGACCTGGTGCACCCGTGTGGGTGCGGTGGACCGGCCGGTGCACCGTGGACCGGTGCACCGTGGACCCCTCTCTCTCCCTTTCTCTTCTTCTTCTCCTTCTTCCTACCCGCAAGCCACCTCCTTTCCTTCTTCGTTTTCTTCTCCAACCGAGCGACAGGGAGAGTGAGGGAGGAGGTTGTGGGAGACGGCGTTTCGCGTCGCGGGCCTCGTGGAGCGCGCGAGGCTTCCGATGGGGGTGTTGCGGCGACGGCGGCGCAGTCGGGTAGGTCCCGTGTGTTGGTTTTACTATTTTTTTGTACAGTTTTGGGGCGATCTTTTAGACTGTAACTGACCCTCTTGCTCCTTTCTGTGTTTGGCACCGTGCACCGTTTTGCGTGCGGACTCCGGCACCGTGCACCGTTTTGCGTGCGGATTCCGTTTTGCGTGCGGATCCTGGCACCGTGCACCGTTTTACGTGCGGACTCCGTTTTGCGTGCGGACTCCGGCACCGTGCACCGTTTTGCGTGCGGACTCCGGCACCGTGCACCGTTTTGCGTGCGAATTCCGTTTTGCGTGCGGATCCTGGCACCGTGCACCGTTTTACGTGCGGACTCCGTTTTGCGTGCGGACTCCGGCACCGTGCACCGTTTTGCGTGCGGACTCCGGCATCGTGCACCGTTTTGCGTGCGAACTCCGTTTTGCGTGCGGACTCCGGCACCGTGCACCGTTCTGCGTGCGGACTCCGTTTTGCGTGCGGATCCTGGCACCGTGCATCGTTTTGCGTGCGGACTCCGGCAGCGGACATCATTTTGTGTGCGGACTCCGTTTGGCGTGCGGATTCCGGCACCGTGCTCCGTTTTGCGTGCGGACTCCGGCAGCGGACATCGTTTTGCGTGCGGATCGCGTGGAGGCCAATTGCAAGTGTCTACGAGCAATTGGTGGCAAATCGAGGTCGGTGGCCTTATCTCCAAGTTTTATGGAATGTACGTTAATTCTATTGATGTAGGATTATGCATGATAGTTTATTTTCTTGTGTAGCATGCTAGATTGTTGGAATGGCTATCCCTTTATTATCTGTTAAAGTAGTTATCTTGGAACTTGACCTAGCACCCCCGTCATATGTTGTATGTGTAACCAGACTAGTAGAAAACCCTCACTTGGGCTAGGGTTATTTATGCTTAGACATCCACACTGTACCTTCATCCCTGGACATAGTGTTTTCTCGCCCGGGTAGTGGGCCGAGAGGTCGGGACTTGCTTTTAGTGTGGGATGCTTTTACACTCTTGCCTGGGAGCAGAGTGGAGTCTGGTAGTTGTACTGGGTTGCTTATCTGTGCCGGGAGCCGTTTGGGTAAACGGTAGTCCCGGGAGGTCTTGTTTCCCTGTTGTGCCGTCGTGGAGGGAGCCGTTGCGCAGACGGCAGTCCCGGGCCGTCGAGTATCTTCCGGTCCGTCTTGTTGGGAACCGTTGGGGTTGACGGTGGTCCCAGGTCGTTGAGTGTTGTCCGACCTGTTTTGTTACCCTGAGTCGTGGGTTGTCCCTGGCTGTGGAGTATCTCCAGCCAGTGAGCCTTGTGCTGCGAGCCGTTGGAGAGGCTAGTGTCTCGTGTTTCGAGTTAGCCGAGCAGCTGAGTCGTCGAGAGTGCTCCGACTGTTGTGCGAGGTATTTGGGGATCTTGAGCCCTACCGTTCTGAGAGTGAGCGTGGATTTTGACTAGCCTGCATATGCCAATGTTTGATACTCTATGCCGCGCCGTTCTACTCAGTTGGAGTCGCGTCCTGAGATGCCGCTGTGGATACGATGGTTGGCCTGTTGAGGCAGTTTTCCCGCAGTTGAGGCAACGATGGGCCTGTTGAGGCAGTTTTGCGCGAGGGATGAGTTAGTAGGACAGGACGCCCCACGTAAATCCCGTCCTCATGTGGATGTGTGGTAGTGGGCAGGAGCGTTCCTAGTCGACGGGCGCAGGCTTGACTGGACCTTTGAGGTAGTCAGTTCGTTTGGGTCGATTAAGCACCTTGGGTGCGAGTGGTCTCTTTTACTTTCATCTGTTCCACTTTTGAGTGTCTAGGTAGAGGCATGGTAGCTGCAGAGTAGTTTCCAGCTTTTCTTTAAGTTTTCTTTGCCTGTTATCTTTTGCCTCTAGTAGACTTAGTGGGCAGACCGTTGGGCTTGTTGACGGTACCCACTGAGAACTACTGTGGGAAGTAGTTCTCACACCCGTCGTGGTGTCTTTTTCCCCAGGAACTTCTCCTCCTGTTCTTGTTGCTCCAGTTGCTGATCCTTCTGACCGAGGCGAGGGAGTCGCGAGCTAGTTCCCTACCCGTCCTTGGAGTGTAGCGGTACCCCTTCAGAGGAGAGCTTCAGTAGATTAGTTTTCTTCTTTTTCCTCTGTTGAGAGACCTTTGTTGTGAGGTATAGAGTTGTACTTTATTTTACTGTCACGCCCCGGGTGTAAACCAGAACCCGGGCCCGTCCACAGATCCGCCGTGCACACGGAATTTTCCGTGTACACGAAGCGCTGATAACCTGCTCAGATATAAAACAAGTAATATAGGAGCATAAAACAGAGCTAAACTAAAACTAATACAACTCAGACAAATGCTGGAAATGAAAGTACAGTAAGCTCTCAAAAATATACAAGTGTCTCTCCCAGCTCACGAAATATATACAACCAGCTGGCCGCAGCCAGACCCAAAATAAAAGGAAAATACAACCGTCTGAGTGTACTGGGGGTACATCAAAACTACAAAACTCCAACTCGGGGCAGCAGCTATCTAATCAGCGATCCTCTTACCTCGATCCAGGGAAGAGGGTCCCGCGACTCCCGCAGAAGACTCTACAAAACAAAGGGGAAAAGAAAAGAGAAAACAGTGGGGGTGAGAACTACTATAAAAACAGTAGCCTCCCCTAGTGGGTAGACCTCCAACTCAGAAATACCCACTAGGACTACTAGAGGCGAAAATGAAATAAAGGTAGTATGCTAAAGGTAAGTCTACTGATGATAAAGCTACCCCTAGTATGCCTCTAAAATGCCTAGCTGTCAAAATCGCTAGAAGTATGCATCAGTATGTCAAAACCTGGCCAACCAAACCCAATCAATACACCAGTCAACACTGGTACTGCCTGCTGTACTGTCAACTCGAGAACCCAGTAACTGATCGGCACACGGCACGATCCTCAAAGTACCCAATCGACCGGCACACGGCTCGGCCCTAAGCCTACTCCGGAGTGGCACTCGAGGGGAGCGACCCACACGAGTAAAAATATGTAACCATAAGTATCTGATGTAGCAGGACTGGATCAAGACTCTAAACGAGTGGGTAAGACCATCCACTAAAGAAGCCCGATCCCTCACCTCCAATCTGATGCAATAATAATAATACTAGTAAGCCGGTCAACCGCCCACAGTCCGCGGTTGCCGCAACACTCAACCATCCATCCCCGACTGTCCCCACTCTGAACATCTGAACTACACAATCCTCTACAACTAGACTACAGGAGAATGAATAGAAAGCATGGTTTCTCCTAAGTCAATTCCAGCATGTATGTGTAGCAGAAAAAGGTGGCCTAGCTAGATGACCATTGAAGCATGCAAAGTCCTTTACTTGATAAACCCCTTTCAATTATTCTAACATATGCAACATTAAATGTTTGGACCCTCCGATGTACACGTGGCATGATATACGATACATGATACAATTTAGATGCACAATTAACTAGCAAGTACCCCTTTTACAACATGCATTCTAACCACATGCCCAAACCTTTCCTTAACACACAATATGATATGGCTATAGCATTCTATCCAACTAATTAAATTGCATATCCAAAGATGGAAACACCACTTACTAACTTGTAGCCTGCTAACAATGCAAGTATTAGCAAAGGAACCTTAATCTCATGCAAGCATGCTAGATACATTCATATTTAATAACACATAATCGTGGCATTCTAATAGGCCTAGTGACATTCACAAGTAGGAGGTTCACAACATCACCCACCTCGAGCGCTATTCCAAAATTCCCAAAGGCGAAGTCCAAGATCAGTCCAACACACCACCAATCTGTACAAAATACCCCAAAGGAAAAACACATAAGCTAAACATCCACACATTCCAGAATCTGTCCCCCAAATCAGCAGTCCACAATTCACTAATTTTTACCTGCGAATAACGCCCAGAAAAATCCAAGAAAAATACTATCGCGATCCTTGCGACGAGCCCGTCGAAACGAGTGCCTGCACACCCAATTTGGAGTTTCCTACGCTGAGATAAAAATCCGACAAGGGGTACACCCCAAATCCAAACTGCACAAAATTCCTGTAACAAGGAACCACAGAGAAAGGAGATTCTCACCCTCGAGTAAAATTCAGAAAATTCTGAGAAAAATCCAGGAGACTCCTTGCGAAGCGTTGATGAAAATTGCCTTTTGAATCGCCTCATTCCGACGCCTGAGCGAAAAGATATGGCAAGAATACTGCGGTGCTGTCCCAAAAGTCCGCGAAGAAAAAGGGTCAAATGGGTGCTAAGAAAACTCCAAGATCAGCACGGAAATCGAGGAACCATAAAACACAGGAGTTGAAGCCCTACCTGTCGTGAGTCCAACGGCGCAAGAATCGGCGAATTCCGAGGTCGGGGTGGGTCGGAGGAGTCCAAACACTGAGAAGGGGCGAAGAGGATCGCCGGAGAACAAGCGTCGCGCCGCGCCGCAAAATGGTGAACCTCGGGATGCGTGCCTCCAAAAATCTTCAAACTTCTCCAAAGGGTAGAGCACTGAGAGAGGAGGAATCTCTGTGAAGGAAGCCCAGCGAAAAGAAGTCCAAAAAAGCTAAAGGGGCGAATGGGGGGAGCTATTTAAAGGCCCAGCCCAAATAGCTTAAGGGCCGGTTTTCGGGCGCAGTTTCCGGGCGCACTGCGCCCGGAAACCGGGTTGTACAGAACCCGTCCGACGCGCCCGAAAGTTTCTGGGACGGCCACGTCGCCCCGAACAGGGGACAGCGGATCCCCGCGGCCCGCAACACGCCACGTGGCCCCCCGCAGTCAGCGGGGGTAGGTATGGCCGCCCAATCCCGGGGCGACGCGTGTCGCACTCGAGTGCGGCCGACCGCCCCGCCTGGCGCCACTGTGCGCGCACGTGCGCGCACAGTACCGAGGCGCCCTCCCCCGCGCACCCGTGGACCACGCCCACGTGGGCCGACGAATCCGAAGCCGCCACGTGTCATGCGCCCGGTCCACCGCAATCCCGCAATTCCAGTGAGCCGTGCCGCGTGCGCCCGCCTACCAGGGCACGCCACGCGTCCACCCGCCGCGGTCCATGCACCGCCGCGCCACTGCGTGGACCCAGCTGCGTGAGCCGGCCAATAAAAGGCCGCCACGTGGCTCGGGCCGGTCCACGTGTCACCCCCATGCACCGAAAATCCCCCAAATCTTCCGGAAGCCCACATTTGGTCATCCGGACTCCAAATTCAACAAGCAAATAGCCGTTTTCAAGCGTTTTTCCGCGCTGAATCCAAATCCAACCTCAGATTGGCCCAAAACCTTTTCTAAAATTCGGCAATTACAGCCGAAGGCCAATTCCGCTATCAAAGTCTCACGAGGTCCATCTGTGGCACCCCTTCGATGCACCATGGGCCAGACACACCAACACTAGGTGTTCTACACAGTGGATTCATCGGAAAGTCGCAAGGGAAAACCCAGTACACTACATTTACAGTTTGAGAGACTGTTGTAGTGAGGATATTCTTGTTTCGAGAGTCTGTACACTGATGTATTCATTGGAGATACCTCCCTTTTGAGTTTTGTATCAGAGCACTTGTATATGATAGTATTTGGGGAGATGGATTTTGTATTATTTTCAGTTGTACAGTGTTTGGACTTCAGTTTTAGTAGTCTACCTTCAGCTCTCTGATATCTGTATACTGTAGTTGACTCTTCCTGCAGGTTAGACGCTTCGTCTGTACGGCAGTTTCCGTACAGATGGCGGATCTGTTACCGAGCCCGGGTGGCAGTTTCCACCCCGGGGCGTGACAGATTAGAGTGGTATCAGAGCCTAGGTTGTAGGTCATGGTGGACTTAGAAACCCTAGGCTTGTGGTTGGATATTAGGATGACTACCTGAGAGTCGTGACTTTTAGCGAGAGTCCTGATTGAGTTTTTACCTCTCCCAAGAGACGGGATGAGAGTTTGGCATGTTTATTCTCCTAAATCGATTATGTTGGTTGCAGACAACATAATGCTATGGAATGGATGACATGTCTTAGACTTTCGCTGGATTGGGTCGTATGGTTGTTGTGTCCTGACGTTTGTACTTGTGCAGTGGGTTGCGATACCCCTGAGACGTCGTGTTGTGAAAAGGACACACCCCTCCCTGGCTGAGTTACCAGGAGGGCATTTTTCCCTGGCTGAGTCACCAGGAGGGCGTTTTTCCTGGCTGAGTTACCAGGAGAGCGTTTTCCCTGGCTGAGTTACCAGTAGGGCATTTTCCCTGGCTGAGTTACCAGGAGAGCGTTTTCCCTGGCTGAGTTACCGGGAGGGCATTTTCCCTGGCTGAGTCACCAGGAGGGCGTTTTTCCTGGCTGAGTTACCAGGAGAGCGTTTTCCCTGGCTGAGTTATCAGGAGGGTATTTTCCCTGGCTGAGTTACCAGGAGAGCGTTTTCCCTGGCTGAGTTACCAGGAGGGCATTTTCCCTGGCTGATTCACCAGGAGGGCGTTTTTCCTGGCTGAGTTACCAGGAGAGCGTTTTCCCTGGCTGAGTTACCAGGAGGGCATTTTCCCTGGCTGAGTTACCAGGAGAGCGTTTTCCTTGGCTGAGTCACCAGGAGGGCATTTTCCCTGGCTGAGTTACCAGGAGGGCATTTTCCCTGGCTGAGTCACCAGGAGGGCATTTTCCCTGACTAAGTTACCAGGAGAGCGTTTTCCCTGGCTGAGTTACCAGGAGGGCATTTTCCCTTGCTGAGTTACCAGGAGGGCGTTTTCACTGGCCGAGTTACCAGATGGATAATTATCACTGGCCGAGTTACCAGATGGATAATTATCACTGGCCGAGTTACCAGATGGATAATTATCACTGGCCGAGTTACCAGGTGGATAATTATCACTGGCCGAGTTACCAGGTGGATAATTATCACTGGCCGAGTTACCAGATGGATAATTATCACTGGCCGAGTTACCAGATGGATAATTATCACTGGCCGAGTTACCAGATGGATAATTATCACTGGCCGAGTTACCAGATGGATAATTATCACTGGCCGAGTTACCAGATGGATAATTATCACTGGCCGAGTTACCAGATGGATAATTATCACTGGCCGAGTTACCAGGTGGATAATTATCACTGGCCGAGTTACCAGGTGGATAATTATCACTGGCCGAGTTACCAGATGGATAATTATCACTGGCCGAGTTACCAGATGGATAATTATCACTGGCCGAGTTACCAGATGGATAATTATCACTGGCCGAGTTACCAGATGGATAATTATCACTGGCCGAGTTACCAGATGGATAATTATCACTGGCCGAGTTACCAGATGGATAATTATCAACTGGCCGAGTTACCAGGTGGATAATTATCACTGGCCGAGTTACCAGATGGATAATTATCACTGGCCGAGTTACCAGATGGATAATTATCACTGGCCGAGTTACCAGGAGGATACTTTCCACTGGCCGAGCTACCAGGGGCGATGCCGCCCAGTGGGAGGCGATGCCGCCCAGTAAGGGGTGATGCCGCCCAGTGAGTGGCGATGCCGCCCAATGAGTGGCGATGCCGCCTAGTGAGTGGCGAAGGTTTGGCCTGTTGAGGCGATTTTCACCTCTGGCCGAGTTACCAGGTGGTTATTTTAGTGAGATTGAGATGACCCGACAGGACGCCGAGATTTGATGGCGTCGAGTTCGTCCTGATGGACTACCGGGAGCGTCTCCAGCCGTGAGTTGTTTGTTAACATAGTTTCGTGCTTTGCGGCTCGGGGCCTTCCTTCCTGTCAGTGTAAGCAGAAACTGGAAGGGGATCTTAAACTCCTGCAGCAGGGGAGTCGACCTCTTTTGGAGTATGTTCGCGAGTTTTGCGATGTTGAGCCGTGTACCCGCTGTCGCCTGGATGAGGCCCAGGAGGTTGAGCTAGTTGAGAAAGGACTGCATCGGAATATCTATCACTGGTGTATTCTCGGCGGGTGCCGACGTTAGATGCAGCGATTGGGCATGCTTAGCGGGTTGACCGAGGATCAGTGATCATGTCAGAGATAGACGGAGCGCCAGGGACCAGCTCCGGGGAGAGGCATCCAGTGCCGCCTGAGTTTGGACGGTCGAGTAGATCGAGCCCCCGGGGCCGCCACGATCCCAGTCTGAGGGTCGTGAGTCTCAGGGGAGACAGAGACCAGGAGGTTCTCCGCAGCCGATGTGTCCGCAGCAGCAGCGGGATGACTGTGTCCTTGGTGGTGGGCCGTATTTTTGCGCCGCAGTGTGACCACAGGCAAGACACAGATCATGGTCTTGTCCTAAAGCGGGGTCATCAGTCGCGTTGGCAGCTTCGGCTCCTCCTCCTCCGCTCTTCCAGACAGGCGGAGCTTCGACAGGTTATGGCCAGATAGTTAGGGCCACTTCTTCGCGGCTGTCCGACGAACGACCACCCCCGAGCGAGAGCGTCTATGTCGCACAGGATGAGGATTCGGGGGCAGCTAGCCACGTGGTGGCAGATACTAATCTTATCTCCCCTTCACGCACTTGAGCGTTATTTGTTACCGGAGCATCGCATTCATTTCTTCTGTAGGGCATTTGCTTTGTTGTATGGGCTAGAGATAGGACCCTTAGCTTGTGCTCGTGAGGTTCAGATACCTGATCACGTGTTGCACATAGATGAGTGTTGTTGGTCCTGCCCAATGCAGTTAGGGCCCTGGTTTTTGCCTGTTGATCTTTTGGCTCTTTCTCAGCTCCGGGATTTCGAGGTAGTGTTGGGTATAGTACTGTGAGGATCTGAGGCCTTGATGCTTGAGTGATGCCACACCGTTGATACACGGTGGTGATGCCACGCCGTTGATACACGGTGGTGATGCCACACCGTTGATACACGGTGGTGATGCCACGCCGTTGATACACGGTGGTGATGCCACGCCGTTGATACACGGTGGTGATGCCACGCCGTTGATACACGGTGATGATGCCACACCGTTGATACACGGTGGTGATGCCACACCGTTGGTGCACGGTGGTGATGCCACGCCGTTGGTGCACGGTGGTGATGCCACGCCGTTGTTGCACGGTGGTGATGCCACACCGTTGGTGCACGGCAGTGATGCCACGCCGTTGGTGCACGGCAGTGATGCCACGTTGTAGGTACACAACGGTGAGAGTCTTTTGAATGTTTCGGACTTTTGACCGCGAGTTGGGCATCAGCTTTATGATCGCCTTGTGAGCCAGTTTTCAGTCCCGTTCACCGACGGTTTGGTTCCCGTCAGGGTGTTCTTTATGAGTTGAGGGATCGACTTCGACCCGTGGGTCCGTTGGGGTTATGATAGCATGTTGAGCGACCAACTGTGGCACGAGATTGTGTCTCTTGAGGATCCCTTTTGAGGGTAGCCTGCAGTTGAGTAGTCCACTCGGGTGGTTTTGGATCGGGAAGTGACCGAGTGAAGACCCCAACTTATTGGATTTCCCTTCCTTATTGGACGAGTCTGCGGGTATGCTTCGGGTCGTCTTGTTGAGGGTGGCACCATGTTGTGGTTTGGTGCGTATTACATTTGTGGTTATTTCAGTTTTCCCCCAGCCTTTTAGTGGAGCCCTTGGTTTTTCACGTCTCAGCTCAGTAGTGATGTGTTTTTTTTCCTCGCCCGTGATTTACTTGCCCCATTGAGATCTGTGATTATTGGAGTACGAGGGACGCCCGTTGCAATTTCTGGCTCGAGAGATGAGAGAATTGCACATCGGGTAATACCGTACTTGTTGTTGTTGTTGCGGAGTAATCACGAGGAGCGAGTGGGGGAGCTGGAGGCGTATTGTTAGATACCTAGCCGTGGTATTCTTGACTCCTGATGGGCTTGATCTAGTTTCGAGGACGAAACTTTCTTTTAGTGGGGGAGGATGTGAGGTCCCGGAATCCCCCGCGTAGGGTTGCTGGTTGTTGGGCAGCTTTCGGTCGCCGTTGGGGGTGTTGGTGCGCGTGTTGGGGGCCCAGAAATGGATTTGTGATGCAAATTGGGATTTGCTTGCATCACTGGAGGCCTGCGTGGGTTGCGCGCAATTTGGACACAAGTGGTGGACTTCGGGCTTAAATTGAGACCCCGTGGGAGGTTGGAGGACCCGTCGGGTGTTTAGAAGTGATTTCGCGCGATTCAGATGTCAAAATTAGACTCCGGGTGAAGTCCGGATAAAAGTTTACCTCTCCGGTCGCCTTCGGGAATTTTTAGAGTTGGAATTGGGCAAATCGGACTTTAAAAATGGACCCGGCGCGAAAATCGGATCGAGTGGGCATTCGGCAAATTTTCGGGTGAGAATTTGGAGAATTGGACATCGTTTTTGGATTCAGCGCGCGAAATCGCTAAGAATGGACTATTTATTTGTTGGATTTGGAGCCCGGGTGAAGTGCGCGTTTTTCGAGGTAAAACGGCACGTTTATCGAGGTGTGCGCGTGGCACGGATCCCGAGGCGAACGCGGCGCGCGGGTCAAGGCGCGCGGTTCGAGGCGGCCGCGTGATGGGACGGGCAGCAGCGCGTCAGGGGGGAGGCGCGCCTCCTGCGCGGGCCACGTGGGGGGCCGCCACGTGGCGGACCCCCGTTGGCGCCCGCGCGGGCGCAGGGGCGCGCGCCCGTGTCACGGGCGCGTGTCCCGCGCCTGTGGGCGGCAGGGTGTCACGCGCCCGTGTGGCGCGTGAGCTGCGCGCCCGCGTGGCCTGCTGGGATACGGCCACGTGGCCGCGCGCCGCTTTGCCTGGGCCTGGTGCACCCGTGTGGGTGCGGTGGACCGGCCGGTGCACCGTGGACCGGTGCACCGTGGACCCCTCTCTCTCCCTTTCTCTTCTTCTTCTCCTTCTTCCCCCCCGCAAGCCACCTCCTTTCCTTCTTCGTTTTCTTCTCCAACCGAGCGACAGGGAGAGTGAGGGAGGAGGTTGTGGGAGACGGCGTTTCGCGTCGCGGGCCTCGTGGAGCGCGCGAGGCTTCCGATGGGGGTGTTGCGGCGACGGCGGCGCAGTCGGGTAGGTCCCGTGTGTTGGTTTTACTGTTTTTTTGTACAGTTTTGGGGCGATCTTTTAGACTGTAACTGACCCTCTTGCTCCTTTCTGTGTTTGGCACCGTGCACCGTTTTGCGTGCGGACTCCGGCACCGTGCACCGTTTTGCGTGCGGATTCCGTTTTGCGTGCGGATCCTGGCACCGTGCACCGTTTTGCGTGCGGACTCCGTTTTGCGCGTGGACTCCGGCACCGTGCACCGTTTTGTGTGCGGACTCCGGCACCGTGCACCGTTTTGCGTGCGGATTCCGTTTTGCGTGCGGATCCTGGCACCGTGCACCATTTTGCGTGCGGACTCCGGCACCGTGCACTGTTTTGCGTGCGGACTCCGTTTTGCGTGCGGACTCCGGCACCGTGCACCGTTCTGCGTGCGGACTCCGTTTTGCGTGCGGATCCTGGCACCATGCACCGTTTTGCGTGCGGACTCCGGCAGCGGACATCGTTTTGCGTGCGGACTCCGTTTTGCGTGCGAATTCCGGCACCGTGCTCCGTTTTGCGTGCGGACTCCGGCAGCGGACATCGTTTTGCGTGCGGATCGCGTGGAGGCCAATTGCAAGTGTCTACGAGCAATTGGTGGCAAATCGAGGTGGGTGGCCTTATCTCCAAGTTTTATGGAATGTACATTAATTCTATTGATGTAGGACTATGCATGATAGTTTATTTTCTTGTGTAGCATGCTAGATTGTTGGAATGGCTATCCCTTTATTATCTGTTAAAGTAGTTATCTTGGAACTTGACCTAGCACCCCCGTCATATGTTGTATGTGTAACCAGACTAGTAGAAAACCCTCACTTGGGCTAGGGTTATTTATGCTTAGACATCCACACTGTACCTTCATCCCTGGACATAGTGTTTTCTCGCCCGGGTAGTGGGCCGAGAGGTCGGGACTTGCTTTTAGTGTGGGATGCTTTTACACTCTTGCCTGGGAGCAGAGTGGAGTCTGGTAGTTGTACTGGGTTGCTTATCTGTGCCGGGAGCCGTTTGGGTAAACGGTAGTCCCGGGAGGTCTTGTTTCCCTGTTGTGCCGTCGTGGAGGGAGCCGTTGCGCAGACGGCAGTCCCGGGCCGTCGACTATCTTCCGGTCCGTCTTGTTGGGAACCGTTGGGGTTGACGGTGGTCCCAGGTCGTTGAGTGTTGTCCGACCTGTTTTGTTACCCTGAGTCGTGGGTCGTCCCTGGCTGTGGAGTATCTCCAGCCAGTGAGCCTTGTGCTGCGAGCCGTTGGAGAGGCTAGTGTCTCGTGTTTCGAGTTAGCCGAGCAGCTGAGTCGTCGAGAGTGCTCCGACTGTTGTGCGAGGTATTTGGGGATCTTGAGCCCTACCGTTCTGAGAGTGAGCGTGGATTTTGACTAGCCTGCATATGCCAATGTTTGATACTCTATGACGCGCCGTTCTACTCAATTGGAGTCGCGTCCTGAGATGCCGCTGTGGATACGATGGTTGGCCTGTTGAGGCAGTTTTCCCGCAGTTGAGGCAACGATGGGCCTGTTGAGGCAGTTTTGCGCGAGGGATGAGTTAGTAGGACAGGACGCCCCACGTAAATCCCGTCCTCATGTGGATGTGTGGTAGTGGGCAGGAGCGTTCCTAGTCGACGGGCGCAGGCTTGACTGGACCTTTGAGGTAGTCAGTTCGTTTGGGTCGATTAAGCACCTTGGGTGCGAGTGGTCTCTTTTACTTTCATCTGTTCCACTTTTGAGTGTCTAGGTAGAGGCATGGTAGCTGCAGAGTAGTTTCCAGCTTTTCTTTCAGTTTTCTTTGCCTGTTATCTTTTGCCTCTAGTAGACTTAGTGGGCAGACCGTTGGGCTTGTTGACGGTACCCACTGAGAACTACTGTGGGAAGTAGTTCTCACACCCGTCGTGGTGTCTTTTTCCCCAAGAACTTCTCCTCCTGTTCTTGTTGCTCCAGTTGCTGATCCTTCTGACCGAGGCGAGGGAGTCGCGAGCTAGTTCCCTACCCGTCCTTGGAGTGTAGCGGTACCCCTTCAGAGGAGAGCTTCAGTAGATTAGTTTTCTTCTTTTTCCTCTGTTGAGAGACCTTTGTTGTGAGGTATAGAGTTGTACTTTATTTTACAGTTTGAGAGACTGTTGTAGTGAGGATATTCTTGTTTCGAGAGTCTGTACACTGATGTATTCATTGGAGATACCTCCCTTTTGAGTTTTGTATCAGAGCACTTGTATATGATAGTATTTGGGGAGATGGATTTTGTATTATTTTCAGTTGTACAGTGTTTGGACTTCAGTTTTAGTAGTCTACCTTCAGCTCTCTGATATCTGTATACTGTAGTTGATTCTTCCTGCAGGTTAGACGCTTCGTCTGTACGGCAGTTTCCGTACAGATGGCGGATCTGTTACCGAGCCCGGGTGGCAGTTTCCACCCCGGGGCGTGACACAAGCTACCATATTGGCCTCCACAAGACCTCAGGCAAGGCTGCCCAACCTAGCACCAACCTGGTTGACATTCCCCAAACTAGGGTCACGGGTTGCCACAGCTAACCACTTTACCGGTAAAGAACATCGCTACGGGTAGCAAATCCGCTGATGTTCGTGAAGTACAACGGTGCGGGCGAATCATATGCAAATGCTCAAGCTCACGGTCCACTGACCGGGTAATCGGCAACAAGCCGGGAAATCCCCACTGGGATGCAATGACAAGATCAACTGAATCTCAACACTTATGCAGGAACACTCAGCAATAAATCTCAACTCATATGCAAGATCAAGGCAAATCTCAACTCAGCAGAAGCTCACATATAAACTCAACTCAACCACACAAACCAACCAAATGATACAAAACTTAAACACATATTTTTAAGAAAACTGTTTTGAAAAGTCCAAACCCCGAAAAGCATTGCCCTCGTCCTATCAAACAAGAACAGACTTAGGCGACACTACGAAGCTTGGGTTTCCAAACCTCGTAGAGCAATTGCCTTTGTCCTATCAAACAAGAACAGACTCCGGCGACCCTACGACGCTCGGTAAAAACATCAGTTAAACGAATCTATGTGCTCAGTAGTGTATCATTTGATCGACAGGACCAACAGGCTTACTCATCAACCATGGAAATGTTCCAAGATAATATATAAATACCAGAGGCACTAAGAATAATCATGTAAGGTAGAATAGAACTGATAACAGGCATGGCTCAACGTCTCACCCAATCAGACAGACTAACCCCTTATGCAACTAAACACATGTTTTTAAGAAAACCTTTGAAAACAATAGGTTTTTGGGTCCCAACCCTCATAGAGCGTTACCCTCGTTCTATCAAACAAGAACAGACTCAGGCTACCCTACAAGGCTTGGTAAAGAAACATTTATTTTAAAAGATCATGTATTTAGCAACATAACGGGCGAACAACAAGGAAGCAGGTATAAAGCAGGCATAAGGTAGCAAATCACTGAATCAATGGAAAGGCAGGCTCAAGCATTAATAGACTGATATAATAATCAAGCATAGGAGTGCAACTACGAAATGGCCAATTAGTCAGAGCAACTAACAGTAATATATATTGCAACCAAAGGCAGACAGGCTCAAAATAAACTAAGTTACCAAGAACAGGAGTCCAACCAGTATCGCACCCCAGAGGGCCGAACTGATAAAACCCGGACCGAAGATAACCGACCTGACAAATCGCAGGCGACTAAACCGTATCCACTGTATGCTCAGAACCAGAGGCACCGAATAAACCTGAATCAATCATATTGATCAAGGATCAACTCTGACTCTAACTTATTCCAATTCAACTTAAAACCCAGATCAATTTTAAAACCTCTACATAGCCATTTTGGATTTTTGTTTCTCCGGGACTTCAAAATCAGTTTTTAACGCGAGCATCGCGTTCAGTGACCCAAAATTAGCCAGGAGTACACTGCCGCGGCTTCGCTAACAGCCCGGAACTTAGTTTTGTTCCAACATTAGTTTAAAAGGTTGATTACACTATAACTTTTAATCTAAACCTCTTTTAATTACGCTTTGTATATGAAAATGTCTTTAAACAGTGCAAGGACACTGGGGCTCACCTCTTTTGCAGCCCAGACCTGCTGGTTCAACCAGAACCAGATCCTGGCAATCATACAAGTTTTTATTGCTCCAAATTTTAATCCACACAGACCCATCTTGGCCTGAAGTGAGCATCAAACTCAGGGAACATTTCTAAGCAACTTTCATATTTATATCTTTGTCAAATTCCAATTAAAAGTTCATTGTGTCATTTAATCAAACAGGTGGTGTGCACAAATAATCCACATACAACATAGCCAAATTCAAACTTGGTTCTCTGCAAATACTGGACCAGAAGGCATATAACTTGGATCATTAGATTCTACTAAGTCTCTGGAGCAACTCCCATCAACCTGGAGCAAGCCAGATGCCAAGTTGGCCGCGGGCTCAAGGAAGAAGATGATGACTCCTTGCTTTGAAATTCGTGATGCTTCAACCAGAAGCTCTGGGACCAAACCAAAAGCACCAATAGGTGCTAAATACTTCACTAAAGCTTCCTGTGCCCATGCCCGGTCGACGGGGTGCGGCGGCGGCGGCGGGGAGCAAAGCTCCATTTCGAGCTCAACCCCTCTAATGGCGGAATTTAAAAGAGGATATATGAAGCCTTCCAACTTGGATAGAAGGTTCCTCTGGTCCATACAAAGCTTCCCGACCAACCCTCCCCGGCAAGTGTCACGCCCCGGGGTCGAAACTGCGACCCGTGCTCGCTAACAGATCCGCCATCTGTACGGAAACTGCCGTACAGACGAAGCGTCTAGCCTGCAAAGACAAAACTACAGCTACACAGATATCAGAGCGGATAAAAAGCTGTACTATAAAATTTTTCACAACTACAAAGCTGCCACAACACATAGCCTATCTCCCAAAATCAGAAGATACAAAAAGAAGTGCACCTATACAACATCTACAAATCCAAATGGGAGATAGCTAAACAGGAAACATAACCAACTCCCACAATCCGGGATGGTACATCTACCTCTCTCTAAAGTAACAATGCTGGTAGGGAACTATCACGCGACTCCCTGTCCTCGGTCCGTCCAGTCAAGCACAGCAGGAACGGAAGAAAGCCTCAGCAACCTGTCACCGACAGAGGGTGTGAGAACTACATCCTACAGTAGTTCTCAGTGGGTACCGTCTCCAAGAACCACGGTCTGCCCACTAAGTCTACCAGAGGCATAAGATAGAGAAAAGACTGATAATAAGATAAATAAGCTGGAAAAGAATCTACAGCTATCATGCCTCTATCTACTATGCTCAATAAGAAGAGACTATGGATGATGGTATGCAGTCACTCACAGCTGACAACATGTCACAAGTACTAAGCCCAAGACGCTCTACTATGACACATGCTACACCATCACTCTCTCAGTACATCACAAATCTCAGCGACTGCCCACCCGGGTCCAGTCGAGTCAAGCCTGCGCCCCCTGGTGTATCAACCAGGGTGTCCCAACGGACAAACTCGATATCTCACACAGTGACCCCATGGTAGCACGGCCAGGGGTATCAAGCGACCTCTAGTATATGAACTAGGCGCATCATCGCAGCCTCGTCAGGCTCGGTATCATCATCGCAGCCTCATCAGGCTCGGAATCATCAACGCACCCGGGGCGTGGTTCGAGGGGTGCGACCCCACCGAACTCCAGTATCTCAACAGTATCACTGTCTCACAAGTGGCTCCTGCAGGCTGTGGTCCTCGATCAAACAGATCGGTATCTCGATGCTCAAAGCACAAACTCAGTCGGAGAACCCTCCACGACTCAAACTCACAACACAGACCCACTGAACTCAACACTCAACTCACGGCCGGAGCTACTCCACGGCCAGATCTACGAAGGGTCCGAAACCCAGGGAGACTAACATCTACGTCCCCAAGAGAGAAAGCAGCCCTTAGAACCCAGATCACTCGAATCCGCTCGGGTGGATAAGTTTATAAGAAACCATGTCATTTATTTCAGAAAACCATTCGATCTGAGAGAAATCCATCTTTTTAATGATTTTTAGTCTCTTTTAGGAAAACCCTTTGAAATCAAGTTTTATGCCCAAACCTCGAAGAGCTGATGCCTTCGTCCCAACAGACGAGAACAGACTCAAACAACCTTGCGAGGCTTGGAAGAAACATTGGCTGACTAAAATCATGTATTTATCCAAAAAAGGGTTCTGGGTTCAAGGTCCTGCTAACACACGTGCACCACGATCCCAACCTGGTGGTGACGAGAAGAACAGTGGAAAGGAAAACCCCCGGGACCACCGTTTATCTGAAACGGCTCCCCAAAATGCTAACACTGGCCTAACCCAGCCACCAGACCCCACTCGGCCCCCCGGGCCCGAGTGCAACACCCGTCCCACAACACTCTGACGACTCGGCCCACTACCCGGGCGAGGAAACTCTAAGTCCCGAAGGATATGAAAAGTGCGGGATGTCTAAAGCATAAAGGAACCTAGCCCAAATTAAGGTTCACAAAATGGTCTGGTCAAACTCATGCACATATGACGGGGGTGCTAGTTAAGTTCCAAGCCAACACTTAAACTAGCATGCAATCCTATCACAATAGAATTAGAAGAAAGTCCGTAGACTTGGAGAGAACACCAACCCACCTCAGAAAGCCACCAATTGCTCGTCGACACTTGCAATTGGCACAGCGGGCTTACCTGGCCTCCAAGGGGTCCGCATGCAACCCGAAGCCCGATGCAAGAATCCGCCCACGAAACGGAGCACGCAGCGACCAACCTCACGACCGCGCGCCCCGCGGAACAAAAACCGCACCGCACGCTGCCAGAAGCGAAGAAATCGCAAAATCAATCCACACAGTCAAAACCGAGCATCCGACGGCGAAAAACAGCTTCCGTCGGCGAAAACAGCCTCCGTCAGCGAAAACCAGCGCCCGACGGCGAAAAACAGCACGCGGCGGCGAAAACGGCTCCGTCGGCGAAAAAACAGCGCCCGACGGCGAAAAACAGCACGCGGCGGCGAAAAACAGCTCCGTCGGCGAAAAACAGCGCCCGACGGCGAAAAACAGCACGCGGCGGCGAAAAAACAGCTCCGTCGGCGAAAACCAGCGCCCGACGGCGAAAAACAGCACGCGGCGGCGAAAAACAGCTCCGTCGGCGAAAACCAGCGCCCGACGGCGAAAAACAGCACGCGGCGGCGAAAAACAGCTCCGTCGGCGAAAAACAGCGCCCGACGGCGAAAAACAGCTCCGTCGGCGAAAAACAGCGCCCGACGGCGACAAACCGCTCAAAAATCAGCTTTGCGAAAATCCTGCGAAAACCGCTCGCGAAAAACTGCCAGAAATCTGCTCGACGGCGAAAAAGCAGCAGCCGACGGCGAAAAACAGCGGCCGACGGCGACCCACGGGCTCCGACGGCGAAAACACGGCGCCGGCACGCAAACCGAGGAGTCGCCCGCCGTCCGGGAGCACGCCGCGCGGCGAAAACCCAGCCGCGCGACGAGGGAGGCCCACCGCGCGGCACCAAGCCAAACCGCGCGGCGCAGGGGCTGCTGCGCGACGCTGGAGCGCGTCGCGCAGTGCCCCAGCGGCGCCCAGCGGCGCTGCGCGCGGCCGCGTGCAGCCCGCCGCGCGCGCGGCCGCTACGCGCAGCCCGCAGCGCTGCGCGCAGCAGCGCGCGCCCGCGCAGGCCCGCGCACGCCTGCGCGCGGCCCGCGCGGCCCGCGCAGGCCCGCGCACGCCCCTGCCGCGCGCGGCCATGCCGCGCGCACCTGCGCGCGGCCCTGCCGCGCGCGGCCATGCCGCGCGCACCTGCGCGCGGCCCTGCCGCGCGCGGCCATGCCGCGCGCACCTGCGCGCGGCCAAGCGGTGCCGCGCGCACCTGCGCGTGGCCCTGCCGCGCGCGCCCGCGCGCGGCCATGCCGCGCGCACCTGCGCGCGGCCAAGCTTGGCCGCGCGCACCTGCGCGCGGCCCTGCCGCGCGCGCCCGCGCGCGGCCAGGCAGCGCCGCGCAAACCTGCGCGCGGCCAGGCAGGGCCGGCCGCGCGCGCCTGCGCGCGGCCAGGCAGTGCCGCGTGCAGCACTTTGCTGCACGCGGCGCCGCGCCCAGCGGCACCTCGCCGCAGGGTGCTGCCAACAGCAGCACCCTGGCGCCGCGCGTGCGCCGTTGCGCGCGCGCGCGGCCGCCGGCGACGGTAAATCCAACAAAAGCTCCGAAAAATCCGATAAATCCGAAAATCCGATTTTAGCAATATAAAACCCAATTAAAAATTCCTCATAGCTCACAAAACTCCAAAAACTGCATAAACCTCCAAAAAAACCCAAAAGTCAGAATTTGCTTACCTTGACGATGCTCGCCGCACGCCCACGAGCTCTACGCGGCTTCCAACGGCGAGTCCAAAAAATCCACGAATGCCTCGAACCCCTTTTTCTTCTTTTTCTTCTTCTTCCTTTTTCCTCTCTTTTCCTTTCCTTTCTTTCTCTTTTCCTTTCTTTCTCTTTTTCCTGCTGCAGAGAGTGGGCTGGGGAAGCTTTTATAAAGCAAAAGCTTTATTAATTAAATCCGTTAATTAATTAATTCCAAAAACCCCAACTCCAACTCACTTTTTGCCTTCGGGCTCTCCGCCGCTGCCCGGAACCTCCCGAACTCCGCTGTAAATCGAAAATACACGCGCTCTCAGCTTTTTCTCTTCAAAAAGCTCATCCGTTGAGGCGGGGTGCTCAAATCAGTTACCGGCTCCAAAATTGACAGTTCCAACTCACTTTTTGCCTCCGGGTCCTCCGTGTCAGTCCGGAACCTCCCGAACCTCGCTGTAAATCAAAAGTACACGTGTCCACAGCTTTTTCTCCTCAAAAAGCTTATCCGTTGAGTCGGGGTGCTCAAATCCATTACCGGCTCCAAAATTGCCAGTTCCGACTCACTTTTTGCCTCCGGGTCCTCCGCGTCAGTCCGGAACCTCCCGAACCTCGCTGTAAATCAAAAGTACACGTGTCCACAGCTTTTTCTCCTCAAAAAGCTTATCCGTTGAGTCGGGGTGCTCAAATCCATTACCGGCTCCAAAATTGCCAGTTCCGACTCACTTTTTGCCTCCGGGTCCTCCGCGTCAGTCCGGAACCTCCCGAACCTCGCTGTAAATCAAAAGTACACGTGTCCACAGCTTTTTCTCCTCAAAAAGCTTATCCGTTGAGTCGGGGTGCTCAAATCCATTACCGGCTCCAAAATTGCCAGTTCCGACTCACTTTTTGCCTCCGGGTCCTCCGCGTCAGTCCGGAACCTCCCGAACCTCGCTGTAATCTGAAAGTACACCTGTTCCAAGGGTTCCTGAATTTCCGGCGCTCCACGGTGAAGTCGGAAATTTCCAATCTCATCCTCAATCGGCCTACCAAGCCCGGAAAAACCCCGATTCGAGCTGGAGCTTCCGCGTTGATCCGAATCAACCCGGCATCAACAGTAACCTCAAATACAACATGCCCAAGGCAACTCTCTGCTCCAAGCCATCTGTGTGGTCGGCGCGCTATCCAATGCCCCGGTACTTTACACTCTCCCCTCCTTCAAAAGGTTTCGTCCTCGAAACCAAAACACACACCCTACCCCAAGAAACTTACCTCGGGAAAACATCAACTCCAACTCTCTCTCAAAAGTAAAGCAGCCGAAAATAGCGAAAAGTCCATAATTTCCAACGGACCGATGCTTTCGCCCCGATCAAAACAAGAACAGGTTCCAGCATCGCCTCCATTTCTAGAGTAGTCCTTCGAAATTTAACATTCCGCTGCTATTTTCGGCGTTAAAACGGGAAAACAAGGAGAGAACGATGTTGAAGTTGTCCCTGCTGTGGCCGCAACCCAAAACCACAGTCCACCAACTCAACCAAGTAGGGGTGCAAAACTCTGATCTCAACCACAAGGAAAGGAAGTCATACCAAGTACCAAGCGATCCGCTAACCTGGCGCCCACCAATCGGCAACCCAAACTCATCCTCTCGGCTCTCAGGTGGTCGCTCTAGCTCAACAAACAGGCATCGCCGAACCTTCACTAGGTAAACTCAACCGTAAATTCCATAACTTCACAAGTAAGAATTTCTTCGGTTGCTTCAGATAGCTCAAATCCTTGTTCGACTCCAACGAAGAAAAGCCGATAAAGTGCGAGGATTCAATTACACTTCCTCCTATCAGACGAAAATCACGATCCAAACTCCCCGCGTAAACTCAAGTCTATAAACATAAACCTTTGCGGCTAGTGGCTTCCAAAAATCGAAGTCTCCAAAAAGGCAAAACTCCTCCGTTGCTCCTTAGCAACCAAAACAATCAAGTCTCGCAGGTACATCCCTCGATTAGGCAACCAACAACTCCCCTCTCGGAGTTGCTACCCTACCCTCCAGTGATCTTGAAGCTCTAAGCCACTTCGGAAACAGATCCAAATGTCCACGACGGGTCCGGCTGCTAACCCGTTCAAACACAGCTGGAGAACTCGATTCTTCAAATACTATCAATCGCAGGCCTCAGTCAATCCACTTGACCGCAAGGCAAGCTCAAAAAGCCCCTACCGGGTTCTGAACACTAACCGGGCACAACCTCGGCTGCAAGGTTCCATAACCAAGTCGACCACTATCTCGGTCTCCAATCCAGTATCCTAGCGCCTCAACTGCCGAGAACCTCCAGGTCTCTGTCTCCTCTGAGACACATGACCCTGAGGCTGGCACCAAGGCAACCTCGATCCACTCCACTATCCCGAAATCAGGCAATACTGGAAGACTCTCTCTCTGGAGCTGGTCCCTCGATCTCCGTCCCTCCTGGACGTGATCAGCGATCCCCGGTCAATCCATCGCACATGCCCAATCGCTGCATCTACGGTCGGCACTCGCCGAGAATACACAATGAGATAAATATCCAGGTGTAGTCCCCTCTCAACATAAACAACCCCGAAGCCTCAACCTGGGTGACAAGGGGCCCACTGCTCAACCCTCGCGGAAACTCGCTCCCGGTGGTCCAACAGGACGAACCCGACGCCACCAACTCTCGGCGTCCCAAACGAAAGGCGCAAGATCCCGCACCCTGAAGCTTCTCCAGGATGAACAAATCCTTGAACAGCTTTCCCATAGCAGCGATCCAGTTCTCGGCCTCCCAAGGCCCCAACTTAAAACCCAAAATCTGCAGGGGATGGGACTGGATGAAGTAGAATAACCGGTTGGCAACCTCTCGCTGCTCCTGCACCATCGGTGGTGCGGACCAGGGTCGAAATCGACAATGTCGCGGCTGGAGTACTACTGGCGATACCCCGGGAGATGCTCTCAGCTCAAACATGCGCAACACACGCTCCATGTTCTTCTCCTGGCGCCGCAACGCCTCCGACATCTGGGCCCCCTGAGCCCGCAGATCCTGCACCTCACCCTGCCTAGCCTGCTCGGCAGCCCGCCGTCCGGGCTCCTCAGCTGAGGTCAAACGCCCGCTCGTCGCTGCACGACGTCTCGGCGGCATCGCAAGTAACTGAAACAAAACAAACATCAGGACACAACAACCATACGACCCAATCCAGCGAGAGTCTAAAATTTGTTATCCTTCCTAAAGTATTATGTTGTCTGCAGCCAACATAATCACTTTGAGAGAATAACATATCAAATCACTCATCCCAACCCGAGGGAGAGGTAAAAACTCAATCTGGACTCTCGCTAAAAGTCACGACTCTCACGTAGTCATCCTAATGTCCAACCACAAGCCTAGGGTTTCTAAGTCCTCAATGACCTATAACCTAGGCTCTGATACCACTCTAATCTGTCACGCCCCGGGGTCGAAACTGCGACCCGGGCTCGCTAACAGATCCGCCATCTGTACGGAAACTGCCGTACAGACAAAGCGTCTAGCCTGCAAAGACAAAACTACAGCTACACAGATATCAGAGCGGATAAAAAACTGTACTATAAAATTTTCACAACTACAAAGCTGCCACAACACATAGCCTATCTCCCAAAATCAGAAGATACAAAAAGAAGTGCACCTATACAACATCTACAAATCCAAATGGGAGATAGCTAAACAGGAAACATAACCAACTCCCACAATTCGGGATGGTACATCTACCTCTCTCTAAAGTAACAATGCTGGTAGGGAACTATCACGGGACTCCCTGTCCTCGGTCCGTCCAGTCAAGCACAGCAGGAACGGAAGAAAGCCTCAGCAACCTGTCACCGACAGAGGGTGTGAGAACTACATCCTACAGTAGTTCTCAGTGGGTACCGTCTCCAAGAACCACGGTCTGCCCACTAAGTCTACCAGAGGCATAAGATAGAGAAAAGACTGATAATAAGATAAATAAGCTGGAAAAGAATCTACAGCTATCATGCCTCTATCTACTATGCTCAATAAGAAGAGAATATGGATGATGGTATGCAGTCACTCACAGCTGACAACATGTCACAAGTACTAAGCCCAAGACGCTCTACTATGACACATGCTACACCATCACTCTCTCAGTACATCACAAATCTCAGCGACTGCCCACCCGGGTCCAGTCGAGTCAAGCTGCGCCCCCTGGTGTATCAACCAGGGTGTCCCAACGGACAAACTCGATATCTCACACAGTGACCCCATGGTAGCACGGCCAGGGGTATCAAGCGACCTCTAGTATATGAACTAGGCGCATCATCGCAGCCTCGTCAGGCTCGGTATCATCATCGCAGCCTCATCAGGCTCGGAATCATCAACGCACCCGGGGCGTGGTTCGAGGGGTGCGACCCCACCGAACTCCAGTATCTCAACAGTATCACTGTCTCACAAGTGGCTCCTGCAGGCTGTGGTCCTCGATCAAACAGATCGGTATCTCGATGCTCAAAGCACAAACTCAGTCGGAGAACCCTCCACGACTCAAACTCACAACACAGACCCACTGAACTCAACACTCAACTCACGGCCGGAGCTACTCCACGGCCAGATCTACGAAGGGTCCGAAACCCAGGGAGACTAACATCTACGTCCCCAAGAGAGAAAGCAGCCCTTAGAACCCAGATCACTCGAATCCGCTCGGGTGGATAAGTTTATAAGAAACCATGTCATTTATTTCAGAAAACCATTCGATCTGAGAGAAATCCATCTTTTAATGATTTTTAGTCTCTTTTAGGAAAAACATTTGAAATCAAGTTTTATGCCCAAACCTCGAAGAGCTGATGCCTTCGTCCCAACAGACGAGAACAGACTCAAACAACCTTGCGAGGCTTGGAAGAAACATTGGCTGACTAAATCATGTATTTATCCAAAAAAGGGTTCTGGGTTCAAGGTCCTGCTAACACACGTGCACCACGATCCCAACCTGGTGGTGACGAGAAGAACAGTGGAAAGGAAAACCCCCGGGACCACCGTTTATCTGAAACGGCTCCCCAAAATGCTAACACTGGCCTAACCCAGCCACCAGACCCCACTCGGCCCCCCGGGCCCGAGTGCAACACCCGTCCCACAACACTCTGACCACTCGGCCCACTACCCGGGCGAGGAAACTCTAAGTCCCGAAGGATATGAAAAGTGCGGGATGTCTAAAGCATAAAGGAACCTAGCCCAAATTAAGGTTCACAAAATGGTCTGGTCAAACTCATGCACATATGACGGGGGTGCTAGTTAAGTTCCAAGAACACTTAAACTAGCATGCAATCCTATCACAATAGAATTAGAAGAAGAAGAAAGTCCGTAGACTTGGAGAGAAAACCAACCCACCTCAGAAAGCCACCAATTGCTCGTCGACACTTGCAATTGGCACAGCGGGCTTACCTGGCCTCCAAGGGGTCCGCACGCAACCCGAAGCCCGATGCCAGAATCCGCACGCGAAACGGAGCACGCAGCGCGACCAACCACACGACGCGCGCCCCGCGGAACAAAAACCGCACCGCACGCTGCCAGAAGCGAAGAAATCGCAAAATCAATCCACACAGTCAAAAACGAGCATCCGACGGCGAAAAAAAAGCTTCCGTCGGCGAAAACAGCCTCCGTCAGCGAAAACCAGCGCCCGACGGCGAAACACAGCACGCGGCGGCCGAAACGGCTCCGTCGGCGAAAAAAACAGCGCCCGACGGCGAAAAACAGCACGCGGCGGCGAAAAACAGCTCCGTCGGCGAAAAACAGCGCCGACGGC
>CM055061.1:46158241-46191308 GCA_029204045.2 Tillandsia leiboldiana | reverse complement strand
CGGCCCCATTAAGTCAATGTGCAAAAGTTCCAAGGGCCGTTTTGTACCAACGTGGTTCAAGTTCTTGTGTGCAGTCCTAGACTGTTTACCCTTTTGGCAACCACCACACACAACGTTTTGTTTAAATAAAAGTTTTGGAACCCCCTTGACCACGTCCTTGTTTGAAATTCTAGTAAGTTCCTTAAAATTTAAGTGACCTAGCCTTTCATGCCAAAGAGTTTCATTATTCAAAGCGGCTAAGTTTCAATTTTCAGAAAATTTATTAGGAACAACATAACAATTGTTTTCAGATCTAACCCCTTTTAAAAAGAAGACATGGTCCTTATCAGTTACAACGCATTCAACAGATGAAAAGTTAACTGAAAAACCATTGTCGCAAAGTTGACTTATGCTTATGAGGTTAGTCTTAAGGCCATCAACAAATAAGACGTTTTTCAAATCGGGCCATCTGGAATAGCTACCGTCCCTTTTCCAACAATTTTGGAAGATCGACCGTCTCCGAAAACAACAAGTCCTCCGGAGATTTTCTCAAGATTTTGAAAACTATTTTTGTCACCGGTCATGTGACGGGAACAACCGCTATCCAGATACCAAGACGAACTATCATATGCATGCAAGGAAACATTGGTAACAAGACAAGGGTAAATTTCACCTTTGCGCACCCAAACCCTTTTGGAGTGCGTCGGTAATGGTCGTGAGGTTATTCTCCTAGGTGAAGGCGTCTTGTCAGATAGATTGCCGCTCCTTGATGATGTCGTCTTGCGCGGTGAACTACCAAGGCTCTTTTCTTTTGAAAGGTTTTGCTTTGATTTCCGGGGAGGCACCTTTTTGGTAGTCGTTGCAAGAGGTGATTGAGGTGAGCGTTTGACTCCCGTCTTGCAGTTTCTTCTTATGTGCCCTGAAACACCACAACGAAAACATACCTTAGATCTTGACGATCCCAAAGAGGATGAAGTAGGTTTGTTGTCGTTGTTTGTCTTGAATTCCGGTGTCGGAGGAGGAGATACCGACTGAGGCACAAAAACTGTCCCACTCGAACTTGGACTGTTTCCAGTTTGAGTGTATCCGAGGCCGAACTGATTTGATTGACCAAGACCAAGAAGTCTATCCAACTTACTCCTTCCTGAAGAGAATCGCTGTAAGTCATCCTTGAGTTGGAAAATGGTCTTTGTCATTTCCAGGTTATCCTGTCGAGCCTCGTTGTAGAGCTTTGAGAAGTGATTCGCGTTATCCACCAGATTTGTATGTTCCTTCTCAAGTTGCTCATTGGACTCTTGAAGGGAAACATTTGCTTTTATCAGGTTTTCCCTTTCCACTTCAAGAGCGTTTGAGAGAGAAGTCGCTCTTTTTGCTTCTTCTTCGAGATCATGCACTCTCCCTCTCAAACTCTTGTTTTGCTTAGCCACTTTCTTTGAATCCCTCAAAAGTCTGTGGTAGGCTAGAGCAAAATCTTCACCTTCCGAATCATCCGATTCATTGTCCGTTGCATTCTTTTCAACAGTGGAGTTGGACAACGACTCGGATGTACTTGCCATAAAGCACATGAAGGGTGAAGATACGGACGCGTGGAATGCAGTGGAGCTCTTTTCTTCATCACTCGAAGACGACTCATTTGACGTTGAGTTGTCATCCCAAGTGACGACTTGCATCGCCTTCTTCTTTGCCGGATACTTGTTAGGACACTCCGTTGCAATGTGGCCGTAGCCTCGACATTTGAAGCATTGTAGTTGTCCTTCTGAACTTTTCTTATCCTTTGAGAAGTTCTCTTGCTTTCTTGACTTGTAACTTGAAGTACCCTTGCCTTTGTTCGACTTTCTGAAGGATGGAGATTTGCTTGAATTACCCCTTCGAAAGTTGCGGCGAAACTTCCTTGTCAAGAGAGCGAGCTGCTTCTCAAATTCCTCCATAGAAAGGTTCTCGTCATCGTCTGAGGAGGATGTATCCGCGTCTTCTACCTTAGTTGTTTTCAACGCATAACCTGAAGACTTAGAAGTGGATGCCTTTCCAGAAGAATTGTTAGTAGTAAATGTCATTTCATAAGTTTGTAATGAACCAACTAATTCTTCTACACGTATTTCGTCCGGGTGTTTAATAGTTTCAATGGCAGTCACCTTTGGGCGAAATCGTTCAGGAAGAGTTCTTAAGATCTTTCTTACAATCTTAAATTCTGGAATCTTCTCTCCCAGGTTAGCACATGAGTTTACGATATCTTGCAATCGTGTATAGTAGTCCGTGAAAGATTCATTTTCTGCCATCAAGATAGAGTCAAACTTGCTCGTAAGCATTTGCAGTTTCTGAATCTTCACGAGGTTAGTTCCCTCATGTGTAACCTGAAGAACATCCCAGATTTCTTTCGCAGTCTCACATGCTGAGACGCGAGAGAATTCAGTTTGAGATAAGGCATTAAAAATAGCATTAATTCCCTTGCCATTGTAAGAAGATGAATCTAACTCTTCCTTGGTCCATTTCGACCTAGGTTTTAAGGTGTGAACATCACCAATAAATTCAGTTGGATTAGACCATCCTAATTCAATTGATTGCCACACCCGTTCGTCGATGGAAATTAAAAAGGCTTTCATCCGCACTTTCCAGTACGCATAATTTGTTCCATCGAAGAACGGGGGTCGGTTGATGTTTCCACCTTCAACCATTGTTTACAACCTTATTCCCGCTCTGATACCACTTGTTGGGTTATATGTAATAAGGATCTAAATAGGGGAAAAAACACCTAGAGGGGGGTGAATAGGTGTAAACGTATAAACACTCAAAAAATCGTTGCGATAAAAACCCAATGCGGAAATAAAAATAATACGCAAGATTTTTACGTGGAAAACTCCATCACCGGAGTAAAAAACCACGGGACCGATAACACGGCAGAAATCCACTAGAATTAAAACACGTACAAGGTGATTTACCGTACACACTTACGACTCAACCTTTTCCATACGCTCCTAGAGGATCTTCTCCGCTCGCTCCACGACGCTTCTCGAATCCACGATCTGCGCCCAACGCAGAATCCACGGCGTCCAACGTCGAATCCACGACGTCCGACCGAATCCACGGTCTTCACCCAATAGCACCCTTCGAATCCACGAACGTGCCTCGCTCCGAATCCACGAGAGCGGTTGAACCTTGAATCCACAAGGACATGCGAATCCACGCGCCGATTTTTGGGGTAAATCGTTGTTTTTGGTGGTGATGATCCGCCGAATACTTAGATCAAAGATAGATCGAAAATACCATCTAAGTATTCATTAGTTTGATTCAACTCAAGATGTGAGTATGAAAACCTAGAATCAAACTAATCAATATAGATGAAGAAACATAGAGTATTCTCTAATGATTTCCTTTCTTCTCTATATGTGGATCTAGAGCAGTATAAGCCGTATAAGATGATATATGAAAATGACGGCTATTTGGATTTTCGGCCCTTTTTGGATTGACCCTAGAAAAAGAGTCATAGGGTCTATTTATAGGTTAGAAACCCTAGGAAGGAGATAAGAATCAAAAACCTAACATTTCTGGAAATTTTACGGACGGCGATCCGGATCGGATTAGCTGTGATCCGGATCGTCGTAACGAGTCAGGCAATTCCAGAAAAACGAAGGTTCGGGATCCGGATCGAAGTGCTTGATCCGGATCGTTCATACAGTTCACCAAACATCAACGTTCGGGATCCGGATTGCGAAGCCTGATCCGGATCGTTCAAGGAAGATGGTAAACTCAGTGTTCGGGATCCGGATCAAGAGAGGCTACGATCCGGATTGAACTGGTGTATGAACGAACCACCTTCGGGATCCGGATCGAACAACCTGATCCGGATCCTGAACATGTCCCAAGTCCAGTTTTTGATTTTTATGCAATGAAAGATTCTTCCAAGTGTTTCTACACTACAAGAAGTATTCGGATCACACAAAATCTTTAGTTAAACATACCTGATCCTTTTGAATTCTTCTTTCTTGAGATTGAGTTAAATGATCCAACTTTCTTCATCTTCAATCTTCAAGACTTGAGACTTTCACGAAACTACGCCAACTCAAATTCCGTAACAAAATCCACTAGAATTGAAACACGTACAAGGTGATTTAACGTACTCACAGACGACTCAACCTTTTACCATACGCTCCTAGTTGATCTTCTCCGCTCGTTCCGCAACGCGTCTCGAATCCACGATCTGCGTCCAACGCCGAATCCACGGCGTCCAACGTCGAGTCCACGACGTCCGACCGAATCCACGGTCTTCACCCAGTAGCACGCTTCGAATCCACGAACGTACCTCGCTCCGAATCCACGAGAGCGGTTGAACCTTGAATCCACAAGGACACGCGAATCCACGCGTCGATTTTGGGGAAATCGTTGTTTTTGGGTGGTGATGATCCGCCGAATACTTAGATTAGAAATAGATCGGAAATACCATCTAAGTATTCATTGATTTGATTCTACTCAAAATCTGAGTATGAAAACCTAGAATCAAATCAATCAATTATAGATGAAGAAACGTAGAATTAAATCTAGTATTTCCTTTCTTCTCTATATGTGGATTATTCTTTCACGGCCGTCTTTTTCAATATATGCCGCTCTTTCGATTTGCCCTAGAAAAAGAATCATAGGGTCTATTTATAGGTTAGAAACATTTGGAAGGAGATAAGAATCAAAAACCTACCATTTCTGGAAATTTTACGGACGGCGATCCGGATCGGATTTCGACGATCCGGATTGCAGTAGCAAGAAAGACGGTTTCCAGAAAAACAATAGTTCGGGATCCGGATCGAAATGGCTGATCCGGATCGTTCATACAGTTTCACCAAACATCAACGTTCGGGATCCGGATTGCAAATCCTGATCCGGATCGTGCAAGTAAAAAGGTAAAACTAGTGTTCGGGATCCGGATCATGAGATGCTGCTATCCGGATTGAACCAGTGTATGAACGAACACCCTTCGGGATCCGGATTGGAATGTCTGATCCGGATCCTGAACATGTCCCATGTCCAGTTTTTGATTTTTATGCAATGAAAAATTCTTCCAGGTGTTTCTACACTACAAGAAGTATTCGGATCACCAAAAATCTTTAGTTAAACATACCTGATCCTTTTGAATTCTTCTTTCTTGAGATTGAGTTAAATGATCCAACCTTCTTCACCTTCAATCTTCAAGACTTGAACCTTTCACGAAATTACGCCAACTCAAATTCCGTAACACCAAAAACCCCAATAAAAACCCAAAACTTAGAGGAGCGAAAAACACGAAAAACGAAGATCTACCTCTCGTGGAACCGACGCCGCAAAAATCGTTCAAAAATTCCTTAGGAGTAGCTCTATGGACCTCGTAGACCGAAACGCGACTGAAATGGGCCACCGAAGAAGAAACATCGCATTGCGCCAAATCGCCGAAGCCGTCGATGCCGCGCCCTCCAAAAATTCTGAAACTCCCTCGAGATATGAAGCACAAGATGATCAATAAGGTTGCTTGAGGGCTCTGTCGCAGCTGGCCTCGAGAAAATGGTCCAAAGGCTCAAGAAAGGGGGCTATTTATAGCCCAAGCCCACCAAAGGGAGGCCTCGGATTCGGGTGCAAGAATCGGGCGCCCGAATCTGTCCCGGCCCAACACTGTGGGCGCCCGAAACGCCAACAGCGTGCCACGTGGCCCGCTCCGCGCCCCGCGCGCCCGCCAATCGCGGCGCGTCGCGTGGCAGCGCGGTCCACAGCGGGAACCGTGGTCAGCGGTTCACGGCGGGGCAGTTGGGTCACTGTGCCCGCCAATGGGCGGCCGACACGTGGCCTGGCGGGGTCCACGGTGCGCCACGCCCGGCGCGCTATCGCACGTGCGTTGACCGCCCAATCAGCGCACGACACGTGGATTGCCCTTCGTTGGCTGGTCCCGGTGCACGCCAAAACATGTGGACCGGCCTGCCCGCCGCCGCGCACGGGCCTGCCCGCACCCGCTCCGCCGCTGCCCGTTGCCGCCGGCGCTGCCCTAGCCTGCCGGAACAGTAACAAATGCCTCGAAATCCGTGTTTTGGCATCCAGGCTCCGAAAAATACAAGTAAATAGTTCATTTTCATCGTTTTCGCGCGCTGAATCCAAATCCGATGTCCGATTTGCCAAATTCCACTTCTAAAATTTGTCGAAGGCATCCGGACAGGTATTCTTAATCCAAATTTTCGCGTTGGGTCCAATTCTGAGGTCCGATTTGCGCACAACTATCACCAATACACATCATAGGCCTCCAGAAGCCATAATTCACTCTGTAAGACCTTCGTAGAAATCCGGGTCATCATACTAGGTCTGACAAAATCCCCTATCCATCGAATCCTGGAGTTGTGTCCTCAACTCTCCAACTGGTGGCATGCTAGACAACTCTGATAGAAAAACATCCGGAAACTCGCAACCAATGGGGGTATCCCCGAGTCCCGGCGGCGCCGTAGGCCCCTCAACTATGCTAGCCAAAGAGGCTACGCAACAAAGCGAAACACCCGCCTCGCTCGCGAAGTCAAAACCACAGAGGCGAAGAAAGCCCTCTGGTATCCCCAGTACGCAACACCTCCTGGCCTGGCTCCCCAAGAAAACTGTCCTCGCGTCACAATCAACCGCCGCGAAAAGAAATACCGAGCCAGCCAGTCCACCAAAGTACCACAACAACGTCACGCAGCTGAGTCAAGACTTTCAGGTCTGCTGGCAAAATCCCGGACTCAAACTGCACCGGGCAGGACCAACAACTCTCCTCCACGTGCCAAGTGTGATCGGGAATATAAGCCTCCCGTGCACGTGGTGATCGTCCTACCTCTAACCCATGCAATGAAGCAAATTGCACTACTAACAATGAAGGGAATACTCCTGTATCAAATAAGATACGAACCTGTCACGCCCCGAGTCCGCCAATTTGTACGGTTCGGGCACGCTAACAGACCCGCCAATCGGGTAAGACCTTTTCCTACCCGAAAGGAACGGTAACATCCATAATAACACAACAAGTGTATGCGGAAGCTCAATATCAGAGTACTAAAAATCACTATAAATTTAAAACTTTCATTCAATAATAGTTAGTTAATGCGGAAATGAAAGCATACCAGAGTGAACCATAACTTAAATTTATTACACTTTACATTTCTACCCCCCTTAAAATAAGTTTCGTCCTCGAAACTTGAATCATATCTCGACTCCTACTTGTTCAGGTATGGATGCAGCTCCTCACAAGGTCGGCTAAGGCTAGCGAGACGAGTCTCACATCGCCTGGTGCTTGTGAGTGTGCTTGAGCCTGACGTGGACGTCAGGGCTTAAAGGGGGGAAGAATGTGACACTCCCGAATTTTGGATTAGTCCTATTTATAAATAATATAATAGGACTAAATCTCTTAACCCGGCTATAGCATTTTGGATGGTAGCAAGATCCAGGAGGAACATGAGAGTTAAGCGTGCTAGAGCTAGAGTAGTTCTAGGATGGGTGACCCCCTGGGAAGTGGGGCGTCAAAGCAAGGTTCAATAATGCCATCAATCAATCGAAGGCATCTGCCCAAGCACAATCCACATCTGTCCGTGTTCGAACCACCCCAGAACTCTCACCGTTGTGTACCCACAACGTGGCCTCACTGCCGTGCACCCACGGCGTGGCATCACCACCGTGTATCAACGGTGTGGCATCACCACCGGGTATCAACGGTGTGGCATCAAACTCAAGCATCAGGGTCTCAGATCCTCACAGTCCTATACCCACGACGTGGCTCTGGGTCACTTGGACCCGTTCGAACCATCAGATCCCGCAACTGCGCTATCAGCTCTCCGTCTCACAGTTCAAACTTCAAGGAATGCTGTCACAGTCAGTGCGGTTTCCAAAACAACGTCGATCACTAATTTGATCCCAATCTCATGTCAACATCTGGGGACCAAAGTAGGACTAACATCTCGATGACCAAATCCAAGGTCATAACAGCCCTAGGCCGGGCTGGGAACACATCTGGATATTCTCGGACGACAGGAATGTCCTCAAGCCCCGGCATCACCGTAGGCACCTCTACAACGGTAGCCAAGGAAGTGACACAACCATGGCTCATCATCTGTCGTGCTCAAGCAGAAGAGATCGTCGCCGCAAACAGAGTACTCTGACAGCCTCTAAAAACAACCCCTGCTGACCCGCTCACGAAGGGTCACAGTCCTCTCTCTATAATCGATGGCAGCATAAAACTGTGTCCACCAAACCATACCTAGTACTACCTCGAAATCCCGGAGCTGACGAAGGGCCAAAAGATCAACAGGCAAAAATCCAGGGCCCTAACTGCACTGGGCAGGACCAACAACACTCTTCTACGAGCAACACGTGATCCGGTATCTGAACCTCACGAGCACAAGCTAAGGGTCCTATCTCAAGCCCATGCAACAAAGCAAATGCCCTACTGAAGAAATGAATGCGATGCTCCGGTAACAAATAAAGCTCCAGTGCGAGTAGGGGAGATAAGATTAATACCTGCCACCATGTGGCTAGCTGCCCCCGAATCCTCGTCTTGTGCGGCATAGACTCTCCCGCTCGGGGGTGGTCGCCTGTCGGACTGCCGCAAAGAAGTGGCCCTATCCACCTGGCCATAACCTGTCGAAGCTCCGCCTGTCTGAAAGGGCGGAGGAGGAGCCGAAGCTGTCGATGCCACTGCTGACCCCGCTCTAGGACAGGACCATGATCTGTGCCCTGCCTGCCCACATCGGTAGCACTGGCCCTGCCGCTGATCACACTGTGGAGGTGCGTGGGGTCCGCCACAAATCACACAACTATCAGTGCGCCTCCACTGCTGCTGCTGCTGCGGTCTAGGGGGTCGAGAGCCCCCCGATCTCTGCCTCCTCTGCATCCCGCGGCCTCGAGGCTGGAAACGTGGTGGTCTCGACCTGCTCGACTGGCCCAACTCAGATGGCGCCGGGCGTTTCTCTCCTGAACTAGGCCCAGGCGTCCTCTGTTCAAGTAACCTCAACATACGCTCCATGATTTCCTCCTGGCGCTTGGCCGCCTCCTCCTGGCGCCGCAAAGCATCTGACATCTGGGCTACCTGGGCCCGTAGCTCCTGAATCTCGCCCTGCCCTGCCTCCTGGTGCTCGGGCTCCTCATCTGACACGGAGTGCACCCTCGTCTCCGCGCGACGCTTTGGAGGCATCGCAAGCAACTCTGCAACAAAGCAAAAGATGTGAGAGAGCAAAAATCTCTCGACCCGGTCAAGCGAAAGTCTAAAATATGACATCCATTCTAAAGCATTATGTTGTCTGCAGCCAACATAACCACTTTAGAGAAAAAAAATGCAAAATTACTCGCCCCAATCTCCTGGGGGAGTTATAGACTCAATCAAGACTCTCGCTACAGTCTCGTCTCTCACGACAGTCCTCCTACTGTCCAACCAATAGCCTAGGGTCTCTAAGTCCTCAACGACCTATATTCCTAGGCTCTGATACCACCTAAATCTGTCACGCCCCGGGGTCGAACTGCGACCCGGGCTCGCCAACAGATCCGCCGTCTGTACGAAAACTGCCGTACAGACGAAGCGTCTAACCTGCAAAAGAGATCTATAGCTATACAAGTATCAGAGCTGAAAAGAAGCTATACTGAAAAAGAAGAACTGAACAACTGAATCACTAAGTGGTAAAAGTCCAAGTACACCAGTCCACTATCTCACAAAAGCATAAGTATAAAAACACTATCTGGTACAAAAGTGGAAACCAAAAATAAACTCGGGTGACTCTACCACTGACCCCACAGACTCGGGTAGGAACTAGCCGGCCACGCCCTTACCCCGGTCTGAAGACTCCGCACGAGCCGAGCCTGGAACGGTCGCCTCAGGAACACCTGTCATCACAGCGGGTGTGAGATCTACTGCAACAGGCAGATCTCAGTGGGTACCGACGCCAACACCCGTGGTATGCCCACTAAGTCTGCTGGAGGCAAAAACAGATAGATAGATAGATAGATAGTGTATGAATGCTGGAAATGAATCTACCACTATATGTCACAATGCAATGCTCGAACGAAACAACATCTAAGAACATACACTACAACCACCCGCTCATGTCACCCAGTCCCAATGACTGCCCCATAGGGTCCAGTCAAGTCTACGCCCGTCGACTAGGAACGCACCTGCCCATTACCACACATCCGAAGGAGGACGGGATTTACATGGGGCATCCTGTCAGACCATCTCAATCTCACTAAAGTAACCACCTGGTAACTCGGCCAGGGCATGTACCCACCTGGTAACTCGGCCAGGGGTATGTGTCCACCTGGTAACCCGGCCAGGGGGCAATGTATCCATCTGGTAGCTCGGCCAGTGGAAAGTATCATCCTGGTAACTCGGCCAGGAAAAAATGTCCTCCTGGTAACTTGGCCAGGGCATGTGCCCACCTGGTAACTCGCCCAGGGGCAATGTATCCATCTGGTAGCTCGGCCAGTGGAAAGCATCCTCCTAGTAACTCGGCCAGGGAAATGTGTCCTCCTGGTAACTCGGCCAGGGCATGTGCCCACCTGGTAACTCGGCCAGGGGCAATGTATCCATCTGGTAGCTCGGCCAGTGGAGAGCATCCTCCTGGTAACTCGGCCAGGGAAATGTGTCCTCCTGGTAACTCGGCCAGGGCATGTGCTCACCTGGTAACTCGGCCAGGGGCAATGTATCCATCTGGTAGCTCGGCCAGTGGAAAGCATCCTCCTGGTAACTCGGCCAGGGAAATGTGTCCTCCTGGTAACTCGGCCAGGGCATGTGCCCACCTGGTAACTCGGCCAGGGGCAATGTATCCATCTGGTAGCTCGGTCAGTGGAAAGCGTCCTCCTGATAACTCGGCCAGGGAAATGTGTCCTCCTGGTAACTCGGCCAGGGAAATGTGTCCTCCTGGTAACTCGGCCAGGGCATCAAAATACAACTATGCGTCCGGAGTGAATGCCTATCGAGTATAGAACGTGTCTCATCAAAAAGTGCACGCAGGCTAAATCCCACGATCGACCTGATCGGAAAACTCGTATACCCCAGTGACGCTACTAACCTCATGTCCAAGTCGGAACATCAACCCTCGACTAATATCTGATAAAACCCCGCGAAAATCCCATACCCTCGGCAAGCCCCGATGTAACACATACTAAGGAAAACATAATTTAAAGGCCAATTCCTGAAGAAAAGGGCTTTGCGTAAATATAGAAGTGGTCCGGGATTCCCACGACTTACCACGACTGTCCAGCAGTTAACCGATTAAAAAAAATAGCAAAAGGACACGATACCTTTGCATTCGGAAGCAATAAGGGCATTCCGTAATTTTTCTGGAGGAAACCAACCCACCTGTGATAATCCGCAAAACCGTGCGCCAAACGGAGGTCCCGATGCGATCCCGCAGCTCCACGCGGCAAAACACGCGCCACCGGCCACGTAGGAAGCTAACACTAATCCCCAAACTGCAAGAAAGGGCGATAAACCGGGATCAGAAAATGCGCGGCCAAACCCGCGCTCAAAACGGCGAAAGAAACCCATCCGGCGACGAGGAACGCCGGCGTTGCGCGGAAAAACCCATCGCGCACTCACCACGGCGCACCACCAAGCTGCCGTCGACGCGACACAATGCGGCTTGCGGCCGCACAGCCCAAAAACCCAGCCCCGCGCGGTGGTGGCAGCCGCGCGGCCGGCAGCGCCGCGCGGCCCAAGGGCTGCCCGCGCGGCGCCCTGCAGCGCCGCGCGCCAAGCGCGCGGCCTGCAGGGCCGCCCGCGCGGCACCCCTGCAGTGCCGCGCGCCAAATGTGCGGCCTGTAGGGCCGCGAGGCCCGATGCCGCACCCCCAAGGCCGTCCGGCGCCCTGCTGCACAAACATGGCAGCAGGGCGCATGCTGCGCGCGGCGCTCATGCGCGCCCGCGCAGCGGCATCCCTTCACAGCCACGCGCCGCCGAAAGGCGCGTGCGCGGTTCGTGCAGCGCCGCCACCTCGGACAACCAGTCCGCAAGGCCACCCAACCGGAAAAGAAAGGAAGAGGAAAGAACCAAACCCAAGCTCGCAAAAATAATAAAATAATAACCAACCTCTTCGCGGCACGCCGGCCCTCGCACGGCTCCACGTCCACGCTCGGAGAAGAAAACGCACAAGAATAGTTTCCTTCAAACCCTTCCTCTTCTTCTTCCTTCCCTCTCCCTCTCCTCTGCTTTACTCCAAGCTACAGGAGCTCCATGGAGATGACTAAGGTGTGGTGGGATTCGAGAGAGAGAGAGAGCTAAAATAAGCAAAGTGATAAAGATTTTAAAGGGTTAATTTAACCCACCAACTCACCTACCATAACTAAGCCACCACCAACTCATTTTAATTAAATACCATCCATTCCTCAGTCAACACCAACCCAACAGCTGCACAACACAAAGGCCTAATTCAATTAACATTAAATGAATAAAATAATCCAAATGCCAACCATAACTCACTTTTTGGCTTCGGGCCTTTCGCCGCAGTTCGGAACCTCCCGAACTCCGCTGTAATCTGAAAATACACATGCCCACAGCTTTTTCTCCTCAAAAAGCTCAACCGTGGGGTCGGTGTGCTCAATCCAAAAACCGGCTTCAAAATTGCCCGTTCTAACTCACTTTTTGCCCTCGGGTCCTTTGCGTCAGTCCGGAACCTCCCGAACTCCGCTGTAAACATAAAAATACACCTGTTCCAAGTGTTTCCCAACTTTTCTGCACTCCACGGTGGAGTCGGTGCTTCCCAAACCAGTCTTCTTTCGCGTACAATGCCCGAAAAAATTTCGAATCAAGCTGGGGCTTACGCGTAGATCCAAATCAATCCGAACTCATCTGTAACAATTATGGGACACATCCAAGGCAACTTCTCCCCCCTCACGCCATCTTGTGAGGTCGGTGCGCTATCCGGAACCCCGGTATTCTACAGGTGGCCCCTTTAAATAATGTTTAGTCTTTAAAGATGTTTGCCTTGTTATCTAACCGGCTAGTGTGGTTGAAGTGCACTGTTGTATTTGTGACGTCGTACATATACAAAGGAGACTCCGGCCGTTTGAGGAGTGAATTTGTGTGTGTGGCGGGTCTGGCAAGTATCGGAGGGTGGGGTTGTTTTCAAATGAAAAATTTATACGCGTTTTTCCGCTTATACAAACCCCCGGGGCGTGACAATAACGCAACACCCTGACTCAACTTTTTTCATACGCTTCAAGTAGATCTTCTCCGCAGTCCACAATGCACCTCGATCACACGATTTGCGTCCAACTTCGAATCCACGAAGTTCAACCGAATCCACGATCTTCACTAATTTGGCACGAGTCGATCACACAAACGCGCCTAACTCCGAATCCACGAAGTCGATAGCACCTTGAATCACAAGGCCACGCGAATCCACGTGTCGATGTTCCTTTCGAAAATCGTTGTTTGTTTAATGGTGGTGATGATATTTGAATACTTAGATCATCATAGATAGACAAAGAAACACCATCTAAGTATTCATCGATTTGATTCTTCAAAGAATAAAGAAATTGAGAAACCTAGAATCAAATCGATAAATATAGAGGAAGAAAACCTACAATAGAATGTGTTTACCTTTTCTTCTCTATGTGTGGATTACCCTAAACTTGGCTATTAGGGTTTATTTATAGGCTAGAAAGCTTTTGAAAAGAGATAAGAATAAAAAACTGTCTTAACATAATTTTTCCTGCACGACGGTCCGGACTGGAATAAGTCTAATCTGGACTGTCGTCACAGTCAAGAAAATTTTCAGAAATAAGGTTCGGGGTCCGGACTGGATGGGTTTGATCCGGACTGATTGATGCGATATAACAAAAACAATGTTGGGAGTCCGGACTGGATAGGGGTTGATTCGGACTGGTATTTCGCATGAACCAAACTATGTTCGGGGTCCGGACTGGATCTGCATGATCCGGATCCATAACATATAAAATGTCTAGTTTTTTATTTTTATACAATGAAAATTATTCCAAGTGTTTCTAAACTATAAGAATGTATTCAAACCATAAAAAATATTTAGTTTAACATACCTGAACATTTTGAATCCATTCTTCTTGAGATTGATGTATGTGATCGACAATTCTTTAACTTCAATCTTCAAGACTCAAAACACTTCACGAAATACGGCAATACAAAAATTCTTAACAATCTCCCCATTTGGCGGTTTCGTGACAAAACATATAATCCACAAAAAATAAAGTAAAACAATTTTTGTTGCTATCACCATACAGCAAAAATACGCATGAACGATCCAAATAAATACAAATATAAGAGATAAACTTCTAGTACAAACTCTAGACTTAGACGCAACTAGGAGTGTTCAAATCTTGTACTCTCTGCAAAAGAAACAATTTTTGACAAAAAGAAATCATTAATAACTCAAGAATTTAATCAATAAGCAATCAGAGAGTTATACATTCACAATGACATTAGATATTAGATATGCACAAATATAAGCATTCATAATCCTCATATCATTACAAAGTTTCCACAACATACTGTCACAGTTTATAGTTCAAAGTTCCAAACTTCACTTGTTCACTTGTTCTACCAAACTTGTTAGAAGTTAGAATATACAAACCAAAATAGCCAGTAGAATAGTTAGTGTTAGGTCTCAAATTTCAAGTTCACTGTTCATCATCTCTTTTCTCTTCATCTCCCCCTTTTTGTCACAAAATGCCAAATGAAAAGGCGGGGGTAGACAAACCAAAGTTCTAATGCATGAAAGAAAATGCAAATGGAAGTGCAAATGAAAGTAAGATGCATGCGAAAGAAAGAAAAGAAACCAAGTGTCTTTGAAGAAAAACTTTTACTCGGAGTCGGAGTCCTCAGAGTTGCTGTATCCTAGCTTTGCGAAGATCTTCTTGACTAGCTTTGTTAGTGTTGAATATTTTTTCTTTAAATCCTGCTGAACTGCCGTTATCCGTTGCAAGTCAAGTGAGATACACTTTTGTTCAAGGGTTATCTGCTCTTGTTTAGAAGAGAGCCTTTGTTGCTCTCGGTAAATTGAAGTCACAGAGGCTTCATCCTCTGATGTGTCAAAAATTCCTGGCGCTGCTGGTGATGGTGCTGTTGCCACTGGTGATGCTGTTGCTGTTGGTGTTGATGATGCTGCTGTTGCTGTTGATGCTGGCCGAGAGGAGGTCCAAGGATGCTTGCTCCGAGGTGGGGTCAGGGTCTCATCCGGTTGGCGAGGGAGTGACTTCACAATTGTTGAGTCATTAATAGTTCGCAGACTATGCATGTAAGTTGACGAGCGAATGTCCACGTCAACTTTTCTTAAAATTCACATGATAATCATTAGGAATGGAAGTCTCTCTGGAGGATGTGCATGTTCCACATATCGCGCCATCCTCGACCAGATGAGGTATGGAATATTTATGTTCAAACCCCGAGCAGCGGTAGGATGTCTTAAAAGATACAAATATAGCATCCTATCCCAACGCAAGACCTTCGTTTGGATGTTCGGCAAGATATTGTAACAAACAATAAAATTGAGAAATCGGTATTCTGGTCGAAGTTCTTTTGAAAATACCGAGTTTCCTGCCGATCGAGTGTTCGGCATGCAGATGCCATCCATCACAGTCCTCCAGACGATCGACGTCATAATCTGACCTTTCATATAATGAGTCCCGTCGAGTTGAGAGGGCATCCCCAATACCTCTCCAATTACTTTAGGCGTTATCTCGATCTTTTTGTTTCGGACCGCGGTGTGAAACTCCATTGGTCCCCCTTCTTGTTCTTGAAGCTGATGAGCACATGTGTAAAAGGTTCCGACAAGATGCAAACAATATCCAGTGGTCTCTGGAAACTTGCAAATTTGTGAAAAATCGGCTCGATCAAACAAAATTCCAAATGCCGCAGAGCGATCTCTGAGAGCCTCAACATTCACATGACGTTCTCCAATACATTCTCTTTTCTTGGAATCCTTCATTCTTTGAGAGTTGATGTGAATAGCTTCCTCAACAACTGGAGGTGGCTCACTTGTAAGTGGCTCCTCAATCTGAATTCCTCCCGCTCGTGTCCGTTTTTTAGCAACACATTTCTTCTTCATCGAAATCTGCTCCACCGGAGCTTTTCCTTTCTCTGCAGCAGTGGGAGGGCTTTTGTCACACCCCGGGGGTAATTTGAAAGCGGAAAACGGCCCAACTTTTTTTTTTTTTCTTTTCTAAAAGCCTTTATTCCCCGGCACGTGCCCAGACTTGCCACATATACAAGGTCACTTTCAATAAACGGACAGAGTCTCCCTTGCATATGCACGGCGTCGCATAACATACAATCACTAATCACCACTAGTTTAACATACACATTCTCAATTATGGGATCAAATAACTTTTACATCATTCAAAGGAAACTCGCCCACTCGGCATACTCCAAGTTGAAAGGATAAAACCATAAGGTTTTAAAATAGTGCCTACCCGACACTCTTGTTTTAGAAATCCCTTTTCGCAATTGTTTTAACTTTTCGAAAACCTTCACATTCACAAGATAAAAATGAAAGATCAAAAGTTTATCACCCCAAAGCCATCACGGCGTTCAAGTGTTCCAACATTCATCTCACATCATCATCCACATCACAAGTTGTTCGAATGTCATGCAACCAATATCCACAAGTGTAATAACCAAAAAGAGGAGTAAAAGGGGTCACCGGAATGACGAAAATATAAGTCACTCGTGAGCCGACGCCTCTCATTCGTCCCCGCCGGAACCTGTCACATGGTGGGAGTCAGTGACCAAAATATAGGAAGGAAAATAACCAACAACATAATAATAACAAGCTGTAATAGGTACAAAAAGTAAATAGGACAACCATAGGTACAAAAAGTAAATAGGACAACAAACCGTAAATCGAAACATCCATTCCATTCATACCATTCCTTAGTCCGTAGACCCAAGAAATTTCCAACCTTGCTCAATCCTTTGGTGTCCTTTTTACCCTCCCCGTAGCACCTCAGAGGGCCCATACGTAAACACCACGTAGAGTTTCACGGGTCCTTAGACCAACTTTCCTGGAAAAGTACACCCTTGCGGTGGCCAAACCGCTGGTGTACGTGATTGCGCCATGAGCTTCAAAACTTGTATCAGTAGACTAGATCACGGCAGCTGTACCCGATAAAGTCAAGCGTTTTAACTTGTTCTCTTTTTGTATGTATCAATTTTGCCAAAACATGCAACACCCTACCCTTCCTTACTCTTAAAATAGTTATGCCAAAAATTACAATAAAAAAGGAGAGGAGGGCCGGACTCCAAGGTCCAACAACATCCCCTACCTTGGTTCGATTACCCACCTCTAATGACGAAGAAAACGATGTGTGAACACTCCCAAAACACCTCAAACTTTGCCCGGACAAAAACTACACCACAAACTATTGTTAAAAATATCATCGTAACGAAATTCCACGAGTCGAGGGTCAAACCGGAGTTCCGACGGCGAAATCGGCAAAAAATATCGCTTAACGGAATGAAACGGTTAGCGGTGCTACGAAACGGCGGAAGAACGAAGTTGTGGCAACCTGCGGTACGGCGGCGGCGCGATGGTTCCCGCGGTGGCGCAGCCCCGTCGGCTTGGACCCTTCCCTCGCGGGTGGAGCCCCGCAAGGGTCCGGCCTATGCTGGCGGCGCCTCGCATGGGCCGCGCCTCCATGCGGGCGGCGCCCCGTGCGGTGGTGCCCTCTCGGTTGGCGGGGGACGGCCTCCCGTTTTCTGTACAATGGCGGCGGCGGCTTCCCAATCATGATGACGGCGGTGGCGGCCTCCCGTCTACATCGACGGTGGCGGCGGCCTCCCGTCCACCTTGACGGTGTTGACACCAACTTCGCACTAGATCCCCGTTTTCATCGACACCTCAAAGAACCCGACAAAAATATCGAAAACCCTACCAAATCTCTACAAGAGATAACAAAAAATCCAAAACACACCTTTTAGTCGGTGAAGGTGACGTTACGATGCTCGGCTCCGACCTCCGCTCTCCGGTCTCCCTCGACGTTGGTGCTCCCTCCTCCGTTGTCCCACGACAATGCCGATTGCTGATCCCGATCTCCGATGAACCCTTCGAGGAAGAAGACGACGTTCTCTTTTCGTTACAATTTGAAAACTAGGGTTTTCTTGTCTCTCTCCTTCTCTTAGGTATGTAAAGTAGAAACCGATGCCCGGTTCCACTATTTATAAGAGATTTTGAAACAATAATAACCGCTTCCTAACTTTTTGCAACAAATCAAATCTTTTTGTAACAAATCGAATCTTTTTGTAACAAACAAATTTTTTAATTTAACCGTTTCTCCCTTGATTTGTGTTCCAAATCTTTCGAAAATCTCATCGTATGTTGGCATGAATTTTCAAGCACCCAAAAGCCGAAATGAGTGTTCTAAACACCTCCTTTACATTAACTTAGAAAAATCACATCGGGAGCTCCACTTACCAGAATTTAGAGCCGATCGTACCACCGTTTTCCATTTTTCGGGCCCTACACAATGGAATACAAATCCGACCAAAAATACATAACGAAAATATGAGGAAAAATACCGTGAATACTGAAAGTGATACCGAACGAAAATTGTGGACACTACAGCTTTTGGCTATTGCTGAAGCCGGGGCTTTTCCCTTGGGTGCAGAGGATGCTTTCTCTGTTGCGATTTCCTTTGCCCCTTCAACCGCCTTCTCCCAATCCTCCGACTTGGTATCGGAATCGTCCAACGGAACGTATTCCGCTTCATCCTGATTCATTCTTGACCTTTTCAGCTTATTTGTAATCCTTGTGCTCACAAGAGCAGTGATGAACACGATAATACATCCAAAAACCATCTTGAAGGATTTTTCACAAAAACTCCCCTGTGATCAAGAACTCCAAAATACATGAAAAAGATGTTTAATTTCAAAAGTTTGAAAAATTATACCCAAACAATCCTTATCACATGTAGAAGCTAGGAATCAAGAAAGATTTGCAAAAAAAAAATTAAAAATAAATCAATTGTATGATTTTTGAAAATTCTTAAATATGCCCTAAATCCCGAAATCTCATAAATCAATGCCCAAAAATTCGTTTAGAATGTAAAGAACAATCATAGATAGGTTTCTTAGACATCCACAGTTCAATTTATACAAGAAATTTCAGAGAAAAACATCAAACAATGAGTTCTATGCACGAATTCCATCTCATTTTGAAGAAAAATAGCAAGAACATTGCAAAACCGAGATTTGAGATGTGAAACTTACCTTAAAGATGCAAAAACTGAGCTAGGAGGCAAGCTAGAATCATCAGAGTTCTAGAGAGAGAATGTGATGACCCGAATCCCCGTGGAGGAGTTTCGGCTTGATCAGCAGATTGTGGAGGCCCTTGTTGATTGTTAGAGTTGGTTGCGCGCAAATTAGACTCAAGAAATGGACCCAGCATGAAATTTGGATCAAGTGTGCCTTTCGGGATGCCTTCATCAAAATTTAGAAGTGGATTTTGGCAAAACAAACATAGAATTTGGATTCAGCGGGCGAAAACGGTCAAAATTGGCTATTTGAACATATTTTTCTGAGTCCGGACACCCGAAAACGGACAACCGGAAGTTTATAGTGTAATCGGGCGCACGGGGGAGTTGTGGACCGGGGGGGGCACGTGGCGGCTCCGGATTGGCCGGCACACGCGGCACGGTTCATGCAGCCGAGCGGGAAGGCGGGGCAGGTCGTGCAGCTGGCGGGCAGGTCCGGGGGCGGTTGGCGCTGCCACGTGGCGCCGCCTGAGTGGCGGGCGCCAACCACCCACGTGTGCGGGTGGGCCGCGTGGCGCAGCCCGGTTGGCCGCGCCTCACTATAGCGTGGGACGGGACACGTGGCACTCTCGGATTAATCCCGGTGCACCGCATGGTGTCCTGTGTTCGGCGCCCGAAGGTTTCGGGCGCCCGATAGTGTACCCCAAAGTCCTTTGAAGGGGGATTTTTGGGTTTTTGCCTATAAAATGGCCCTTGGAGCCCCCTCTTTTGGGAGTTTTGGAAGGTTTTCGGGGCCCCCCTTTGGCTGAGATGATCTTCATCATGTCCACCATTTTTTCAAGGATCCTTGGCATTGTTGGAGGCCGTGACATCGACGATTTCAGCAACCCGGCGCACTTCGACATTCCTTTTTTGGTGGCTTTTTTCGTCGTAGTTCCGTCCGCGGGCTCCCCTGAGTTGCCCCGAAGGACTTTTTGGGCGATTTTTTTAGCAACGTGTTCATGAGAGGCAGGCCTTGAATTTCTGTGATGATTACTTTGCTCTGTTTCGAGTTTTTGGTGGGGTTTTCGAGGCATCTTTTGACCCCTTTTACTGTGGCAATGTTTTGTGTAGGTTTATATATAGGATCCACAAGGATCTAAATAGGTACTATCAAACAACTAGAGGGGGGGTGAATAGGTGTAATACTTATAAAACCAAATCTCAGTGCAAAATAAAAACCAATGCGGAAAATAAAAACAGCACACCGAGATATACGTGGAAACTCCAATCCAGGAGAAAAACCACGGGACCAACACGCAATAACAATCCACTAAGAATAGAAGAATAACAAGGTGATTACCGACTCCACGGACTCAAACCCCTCCTTCAGCTTCTTCGGACCTTGCGCTCACCGATTGGATGTCCACGCAATAACAATCCACTAAGAAAAGAAGAATAACAAGGTGATTACCGTCTCCACGGATTTAACCCCTCCTTCAACTTCTTCGGACCTTGCGCTCCAACGATTGCACGTCCACTGCACATGTTCGAATCCACGAACGCCACTCGAATCCACGAGCACACGTTTCGAATCCACGAAACGCCTTTAGCACACCGAATCCACGATGCCACGTCGAATCCATGACGCAAACTCAGCCGGTAAGAATATTGGCTTCGATGGTGATCCTTTGCTTAGATTATCAATGAAGATCCATGGGAAAAATCTCTAAGCAAAGATTAGATCAATTCGACAAAAGATATGTTCTTGAAAGAACTGTCGAATTGACCTAAAAGAGGCTATAAAGAAGAATGATAAAAACCTAGCCTCTAGGGTTGCTCTCAAGTGTTTTATCAATTGATCGGCCGTGCTCCCCACGTTTTTGAGAAACCCTAAATGTCTATTTATAGTTTAGAAACCTTTGGAAAGAGATAAGAATCAAAAACTTATCTTATCTGGAAATTTTCAGGACGGCGATTCGGATCGGATTTACTGTGATCCGGATCGTCGTAACGAGTCAGGCTATTCCAGAAAAACAGGGTTCGGGATCCGGATTGAAATGCCCGATCCGGATCGTTCATGTATTCTAGCGAAAACCCATGTTCGGGATCCGGATCGAAATGACCTTTGATCCGGATCGGATTTGCTAATGAACAAGCACCCTTCGGGATCCGGATTGGACTGTCTGATCCGGATCCTGAACATGTCCCATGTCCAGTTTTTGATTTTTATGCAATTAAAAATTCATCCAAGTGTTTCTACACTATAAGAAAGTATTCGGATCACCAAAATTATTTAGTTAACCATACCTGATCCTTCTGAATACTTTCTTCTTGAGATTGATGTAACTGATCCACAATTCTTCAACTTCAATCTTCAAGACTCAAGACACTGAGTGTCAACTTGAGCTCTTGTTGAATCTTCTCTAAGTCTTTGATTGCTGATTGACAATTTGATCCCTTTAAGACTCCGACTCAACTCACTGACTTGACTCACAAAATATGCCAACACCAAAGTGCCGTAACAATCTCCCCCTTTGGCAATTTCGTGACAAAACCCAAAAATACATAAAAGCGCTCAAGTCACTCATCTTAAACCAAAAAATCGAAACTCAATGTCATCACCAAAACATTGACTTTCTTTGCGTGAAAGATCCAATAAACAAAAATACATTTGAACCAGTCTTAGAACAAACTCTATGACTTAGGACTTGGAGTCTTAAAGTGATGTAGATCCTGCAAAAACAAAACTCCAAACAAATCAAAAGTCAGCCGTTAGAAATTAAATGTAAATCCTACATTTGATTCATCCTTTTGGTTCTTTTGTTTTTCGGCTCCTTTTTCTCATCTCATTTCTTTTTCTCGATGATCTCATCTCTGTCTCCCCCTATCTCGATGATCTCTTCTCCCCTATTTCTCTCTTCTCCCCTATTTCTCTTCTCCCCCTTTTTGTCACAAATTGACAAACAGTGAACATACTAGACAAAAGGAAATCACTAACAGCATTAGTCCATAGTAAAAGAGAGATAAAAGCCCAGTTCCGGTATATAACAAAAACATAGATTGCGTACCGGTACTCGAACGCAAAAATCAAATAATTTCTTGAAACAAATCCAGATTTTGAAATATTTGAATTACCGATTTGTATTCCATCAAGAAAACAATTTAAGTGCTTGAGAATAATATGATATCACATAGATGTCATTCAATCCAATTAATTTCACAAAAATTAAAAAGATTTACTCCGAAATCATGAAAAACAAAGATAAAACATTATAAACCGTTTTTCACATTATATACGTCAAACACAAGTCATCAAAAATAATCTTGAGATCCAAAGTCTATCAAGATGTAACGGATGTACAAAGATGACTTACAGAGATTTCCAAATGACTTCAATTTGATTTCTTACCCTTTCAAATTTGAGATAAGCACTAAAATACCTAAGGGTGGCTCTTTGAGCATCTTTCAACTATCCCACCTTATACCAACCAGGAGATTGTTCAGAATATAAGAACTTTGAATATGAATCTCCGAATGCTTCAACTAAATAAAATTTTATAAAATATTTTTCAAGCATCCAAAACATGTGGCAACTTTTTCCAACATGTGGTGGTAGTTTTCACACTCCTTTCGGATGTAACTCTTTCCACATCTTTTACAATTCATTTATTTACCCTTGTAAGAATGCAATCTCTTACGTGAAAGAATTAAATCCCAAATTTTAGTCTATCGGTTGTCTCACGTTTATCACAATGAATTCACACAACCGAGATAGAATAATCATCTAAAGATCACACATGATTTCTAAAATTTGATGAATATAATTATCAAAAACTCCTATAATGAAATATCTTCAAGAATTATGATTATGGAGTAAAGTTGATAATTCAAATAAAATTAAATTGGAGTGATTGAAAGTGAAAACCCTTTTTATTCAATGCACTTGTTCGTTAAAATCCTTTTGTTTAAAAAAAAGAAAACATAAAAACGAAGAGCATTGAAAACATGTAATGCAGAGATTCAGAAAAATATGAAAGGAAAACCAATCAAAGCATTACATACAGTCATAAGCTATTTAGAACTTAAGACAAGGAAAGATATCACCTTTCCGAATCCAAAATTGTCGAATTTTGGGTTGTCTTGATTCATTGTGGTTGGGAGATGATAGCTTTGACTGTTGATCCACCTTAGGTCTTTGCCTCGCAGTAATCCACTTGTATGATTGACGTTGTGGCTCGGACCTTTGGTGGTTTGAGTGAACTCCATTGACTTGATGTGTCTTTTGATTCCGTTGAGTTCGCTCCGTAGATGAAGTTGCCGAAGGACTCTTCTTTCCTATTTTCGGGCAATTCTTCACCAGATGTCCTTCAAGTCCACATAAGTGACAAGTTCTTCCTTTCAATTTCATTGTGGAACTTGAAGCATGCACAGTTTGGTCCTTTTTGAATCCCAAACCAACCTTGCTTGTTTGACCTAATCCGGACATACAATCTAGTTTCTTGGAACCGGTTGAAAGCCTTTGTATGTCGAATTTGAGTTCATGAACTTGCTTGGTCAAAACTTGGTTGGTGACATGAATCTCCTCAAACTGTTTTTCTAGAAAATCAATCTTGTTAATATGGGAATTAACGATCGTTTCCGATTGATTTATCTTTTCCTGGAGGATTTTATTATTATCCAATAAAGCTCTCGTTCCTCCTCGAGATCATGAAGTTTGATCTTTAAAGCATGATTCTCGTCTTGATTCTCAAGTCGTTGCTTCCTCAACTTCTTGATATGCTTGGCCATCTTCTTAGATTCCGCAAGAAGTTGTTGATATGCCTCAACGAGTTCTTCTTCGTCCGACTCCCCCTCACTTGATGACTCTCCGTTGGATGTTGATGTTTCATGCAAAATCAAAGGAATAGAGTCAGTGATTAAAGATGATAAACAAACATTAGAAGAGGGAATTTCAGAAGCATGTAAGGCAACGACTTTTTCCTCTTTACTTGAGGTCGATTCATTAGAAGTAGAATCGTCCCAGTTTTCGCTTGCAAAGCCTTCTTTTATATGATTTCGGAGAAGGACATCCGTTGAAAAATGGCCGTAGCCTTTGCATCTATAGCATTGGATTTCCCCTTCGAAATCATCTTTTTCTTTTTCTTTAGAAGGTTTTGCAAAGCTTTTGAGGTTAGAGGATTTAGAACCCGATGATCCTTTAGAAGGTTTCGTGGATGAAGATCCATCGGTTCGATTCTTCCAAAACTTCCGACGAAATTTCTTTGTGATCCGCGCCAATTGTTCTTCAAAATCGGCAAAAGAGATTTCATCGTCGGAACTCGATTCGCTATCTTCTTCCTTTGTTGATTTGAATGCAATACCTGTAAGCTTAGAAGAAGACTTGGAAGAAACTTGATTAGAAGGAAAAGTCATTTCATAAGTTTGCAAAGCGCCTACTAATTCCTCTACACTCATCTCATCCGGATGACTAACGGTTTCAATGGCGGTAACCTTTGCCCTAAACGTTCCGGAAGAGTCCGAAGTATCTTTCTTACAATTCTCGACTCCGGGATCTTTTCTCCTAAATTAGCACAAGTATTGATTACATCTGAAGTCTAGTGTAATAATCTGTAAACAATTTCAAGCTCTTCCATATGAATAGAGTCAAATTGACTTGTAAGCATCTGGAGCTTTTGAATTTACAAGATTAGTACCCTCATGTGTAATTTTGAGAATATCCCAAATTTCCTTCGCGGTTTCACACGCGGAAAATTCGTGTGAACTCAGTCGAGGAAAGAGAATTAAATAAAGCGTTCATACCTTTCCCATTGTAAGAAGATCTTTCAAATTCCTATTTGGACCATCTAGAGCGAGGTTTTGGGATGGTAGAATTTCCTACTTCCTCAACAGGATACACCCAACCGTATTCCACGGATTGCCATACCCGCTCATCAATTGCGATGAGAAAAGCTCTCATCCGCACTTTCCAATAAGCATAATTAGTCCCATCAAAAGAGGAGGTCTATAAATATTACCACTTTCACCCAACATGATAGATAAACCTAAAACCCGCTCTGATACCATTGTAGGTTTATATATTGGATCCACAAGGATCTAAATAGGTACTATCAAACAACTAGAGGGGGGTGAATAGGTGTAATACTTATAAACCAAATCTCAGTGCAAAATAAAAACGAATGCGGAAAATAAAAACAGCACACCGAGATATACGTGGAGACTCCAATCCAGGAGAAAAACCACGGGACCAACACGCAATAATAATCCACTAAGAATAGAAGAATAACAAGGTGATTACCGACTCCACGGACTCAAACCCCTCCTTCAGCTTCTTCGGACCTTGCGCTCACCGATTGGATGTCCACGCAATAACAATCCACTAAGAAAAGAAGAATAACAAGGTGATTACCGTCTCCACGGATTTAACCCCTCCTTCAACTTCTTCGGACCTTGGCCTCCAACGATTGCACGTCCACTGCACACGTTCGAATCCACGAACGCCACTCGAATCCACGAGCACACGTTTCGAATCCACGAACCGCCTTTAGCACACCGAATCCACGATGCCACGTCGAATCCACGACGCAAACTCAGCCGGTAAGAATATTGGCTTCGATGGTGATCCTTTGCTTAGATTATCAATGAAGATCCATGGGAAAAATCTCTAAGCAAAGATTAGATCAATTCGACAAAAGATATGTTCTTGAAAGAACCGTCGAATTGACCTAAAAGAGGCTATAAAGAAGAACGATAAAAACCTAGCCTCTAGGGTTGCTCTCAAGTGTTTTATCAATTGATCGGCCGTGCTCCCCACGTTTTTGAGAAACCCTAAATGTCTATTTATAGTTTAGAAACCTTTGGAAAGAGATAAGAATAAAAAACTTACCTTATCTGGAAATTTTCAGGACGGCGATCCGGATCGGATTTACTGTGATCCGGATCGTCGTAACGAGTCAGGCTATTCCAGAAAAACAGGGTTCGGGATCTGGATTGAAATGCCCGATCCAGGATCGTTCATGTTGTAGAGTACCGGAGCTTCGGGCATTGTGCCGACTCCACGTGGCAGCCTGGTATTGTGGAAATACCTTTAGCAGTTTTTGTTTGTATTTACAGAGAGGTTCGGGTGGTCCCGGAGCGACGCGGAAGTATTCTTGTAGAAAAGTGAGTTGGCGTCGGATTGAGAGCTTGCGGGTCAGCATTGGTTTCATGGATGGGTTTGTTGTGAGTTGATCCTTGGGACATGTGTATTATGATTTTACAGAGGTGTTCGGTTGGTTTCGGGGTGATGCGGAGGTCCCGGGGCGAGGAAGTGAGTTATCGGCGCGACTCGGGAAGGTTCTGGGTGGCTGGGTTCCGGAACCAAGCAGTTGGGTTCCGGAACTGGCCCCTTGGTTCCGGAACCAGCTGCCTGGTACCGGAACCAGAGGTGGTGTTCCGGTACCAAAAATGCTGGTACCCGAACACAGACTCGGGGAATGCCCAGAATTAGCTCGGATTGGTGCACAGTGTTGAGGTATGGGCTTCCAACCACTCTGTTGACTTTGTAGACCTCTCCTCTCTATATAAGACTCCTCCCTCCTCCTCCCTTTTTCGTGGGGGAAACCAGAGAAAGAAAAAGAAAGTGAGAAAGAGTGAGAGGAAGAATGAGAGAAAGGGAGAGATCGAGATTGAGAGAGAGAGTTGGCTGTGGATTTTTGGAGGACTGTTCTTCGCGCCGAGGCTTCGGATGTGGATCGTGAGCGCGACAGGGAGCTTGCCCGGTTGGAGAGCCCGGTTGGGGCTCGTGTGCGTGCGCGGACACGGTGGAGGTGAGTACGTTGCATTTCTCCGAGTTTTAGATTTTCGACTTTTTCGCGGATTTTCGGATTCGGACAGAGATTGATTTTGAGCTTGGGAAATGTATTAATTCCATCTTTTCTTCTTCCCTGCCATGAAGAGGGTGCAGCGGAGTGCTGTCCGGGCCGCGAGGAGCGCGGCGAGGGCCCTGCACACTGTGCGGAGCCGCGGCGAGGGCGCGGACTGGGTGCGCAGGAGGATTCCGGAGCGACATCGGTTTGGACCGAGATCAGGTGGAGACCTTGCTGAGACCTTGGGGAGTGTGATAGAGATTGATCGGAGCTTCGTGGATTTTTCCGAGACGCGCGACGGCGCGCGTGCGCGCGAGAGGCACAGTGCTGTTTTTCGTCTGTTTTCGCGCCGTTTCTTCTCCGATTTCGGCGTGGCCTTCGGAAAGTATTTGAGGTGGGTTGAATTTCTTCAGATGTATGGAATGCCCTTTAAAGCTATTGAATGCATGTTGATCATGTTTAGCTTAATTATTTGCATAGCTGGTAAATCTGATAGTTGCCTAGAAAATTGTAGGAATACAATTGCAAGCCCCAGATATTTTTAGCATGATCTAGAAGTGATTTGACACTAGACTGCATGTTTAGTTGGCTTTATATTGGCATCTGAACCGTTTTAAAAATCGTCGGACCTGTTTTAATGAAAACTGGGTTTTGAAAAGAGTTTTAAAAATATTGAGATCTTCCCGAGGGTTGAGTAGGTTCAGGATGCATGTGTTCTCGTGCCAGAGGGCCGAGTGGATTTTTAGAGCATTATGAGATGACTTTCTAGTGTCATGAGAGAGTTTTGAGATACTTGAGTTCGCGGGGTATTGAGGATGTATTCCCTGATTGGGTTACCCTAGATCATGGGCGTGTTCTGATTTAGTGGTGGAGATGGTTCTCCCACTTAGCCTTGAGAGTTTTGGGGCTCTGGCAGATCGAGTCGTGGAGGTTTCCCGACTCAGCCACGGGCGTGCATTTATCAGATTGAGTCGTTGAGGGTTCTCCGACATAGCTGTGAGAGTGTTTGGGCTTTTCTGTTCGAGTCGTGGAGTCTTCCTCCGACTGAGTTATGCTAGTTGAGCATTGAGATCCGATCTGTTTGATCGTGGATTATAGCCTGCTGAGCCTGGCTTTTTATGCCAGTTATGAGATACTTGAGATACTTGAGATACTTGATTTCGGTGGGGTCGCTCCCCTCGAGCTACGCCCCGGGTGCGATGATGATACCGAGCCTGACGAGGCTGCGATGTGATTACTGAGATGGTCCTAGAGGGACACCCTACGTAAGTCCGTTCCTCCGGGATGTGCGGCAGTGGATGCCTACGTAAGTCCGTTCCTACGGGATGCGCGGCAAGATGAGCGCAGGCTTGATTTGACTGGTCCAAAGAGGGACAGTCATTGGGATTGGGTGATATGTGTGAGTGAGTTTCATAGCATGTTCATAGATGAGTTTTCCTTTGAGCATGATACTTGAGGCATGTTAGCAGTAGCGAGTGTATGCACATCTTCATCATTGTAGAGTTTCTTGAGCATGATGATTGAGACATGATAGCTATAGTTTCTTTCAGCTTTTATCTATCTATCTATCTGCATACCTATCTGTTGTGCCTCCAGTAGACTTAGTGGGCATACCGTTGATTTTGAGACGGTACCCACTGGGAACTACCTTTGCAGTAGTTCTCACACCCGCTGCGGTGACAGGTTTCCTGAGGCTGCTGTTCCGGCTTAGCTCACGCGGAGTCAGCTGATCGAGGTGAGGACGTGGCCGTTTAGTTCCTTACCAGCACTGAGAGTCAGAGGTAGATGTACCTTGTGTATTTTACGACTCCACTTTTGTACTGGACATTCTGAGAGATCAGTGAGGATTTCTTGTACTTTTGTAGCTGAGAGACATTTGTATTGAGATTTTTTTATTATATCAGATGTTCAGTGGATTTCTGTAGCTACTGGGTCTTTTTTCAGCTCTGATACATTATAGCTATAGATCTGACTTGCAGGGTAGACGCTTCGTCTGTACGGCAGTTTCCGTACAGATGGCGGATCTGTTGGCGAGCCCGGGTCGCAGTTTTGACCCCGGGGCGTGACAGATTAGGGTGGTATCAGAGCCTAGGAATATAGGTCGTTGAGGACTTAGTGACCCTAGGCTATTGGTTGGACAGTAGGATGACTGTCGTGAGAGACGTGATTTAAGCGATTCCTGATTGAGTTTGTACCTCCCCCGAGGGATTGGGGCGAGTGATTTTACATGTTTATTCTCTAAAGTGATTATGTTGGCTGCAGACAACATAATACCTTAGAACGTTAACATGTTATAGACTTTCGCTTGATTGGGTCGAGAGTGTTTGTGGTTTGGTTGGCCGTGACTGTTCTCCTTGTTTGGCCCTGTGATGCCGTGCAGCGGCGAGGGCGTGTTTGACCTTGGATGAGGAGCCCGAACAGCGGGGGGCTGAATGGACAGAGCAGAGCGAGGTCTGCGAGTTACGGGCCCAGGTAGCTCAGTTGTTTAGGCGACGCGGCGCCAGGAAGAGAACACGGAGCGCGTGATGCGCATGTTGAGCAGAGGGTATCGTTTGAGGTATCGCCGTAGTACCTCCAGCCGCGACATCGTCGACTTCGGCCCCGTTTGCACTGTGAGTAGTGCGGGAGCAGCGAGAGATTGCTGATTGATAGTCGTGCATCCGCCAGTTCCATCCCCTACAGATCTCAGGGCAGAGTTGGAGCCTCGAGAGGCCGAGAACTGGATTGCCGCTTTGGAAGTGTTTTGAGGACTTGTTATCCAGGACAAGCATCGGTGCACTTGGTTATGCACTTTGGATAAGGACGCCGAGAGTTGGTGGCGTCGAGTTGTCCTATTGAACCACCGGGAGAGCAGTCGAGGACTTGGAGCGAGTTTCTTCGACGGTTGAGCAGTGTGCCCCATGTTGCCAGGATGAGGCCCAGATAGTTGATTATGTTTGAGAGGGGACTGCTTCGAGACGTTATCATTTTGGATATTCTCGACGAGCGACTTCAGATGCAGCGGTTGTGCATGCCCGATGGATTGACTGAGGTCTGTGATCATGTCCGAGAGGGACGGAGAGCGAGGGACTAGCTCCAGAGAGAGATGTCCAGTATCGCCTGATTTTGGGATAGTCGAGTGGATCGGGGTTGCCATGATTCCAGTCACAGGATCATGAGTCTCAGAGGAGACAGAGACAAGAGGTTCTCGACAGTCGAGGCACCAACAGCAGTATTCGTATGATTGTGTCTTTTGTGGTGAGCCGCATTCATCGCCATAGAGTGACTTTAGGGAAAGGGCGATGCTTTTCTTATGGATAGTCAGGGCATTTCAGGCAGAGTGTCCCAGCGTGGTGCTCTGGATTGCCGCTTGCGACGGCACCCCATTACTCCTACAGGAGATAGAGGTTCATCCGACTTACGGTAGGCTGATTGAGCCGAGATGCCGAGGCAGATTGAGCGATGGCCACCATCATCTTGTGGATGAATTGTGCAGCCGATTAGAGGACGCCAGGATAGTGGAGCGCGTCTTACCAGGTGTGGTTTTTCTTATGGTCATCGGAGTTAGAGCATGTTGATGCCAACACCGCTGGTGTGTGCTTTACTAGAGCAAAGATAGCTGCGTGTGGGCCGGAGGTGGGACTGTTGGCTTGTGCACGTGAGGATCAGGTTCCAGATCACGTATAGCGCATGGATGAGTGTTGCCAGTCCTGCCAGTGCAGATAATACCTTGGATTTGATCCTAGAGTTGTTAGTCCTACATCAGCTCCGAGATGTTGATATAAGGTTGGTTAGGATTGGTTATCCCAATGTTGTGCTATCTTGGATTGCCGAGAGTGGACATGACCCTCCGTGGACCTGGCCATGGAGGAGTGTGGTTATAGAGGATGCTAGAGCCGGCAAAGGTTGAGTCGTGGTCGTGTTCGCTTTGCTAGCGACGGTAGAAGAGGTGCCTACTGCAGCACCGGGACTAAAGAATATCTTTATCGCCCGTGTGACCCGGACAGGAGTTTACCTGGTCTTGATGTTGATGCCGGCGTTTAGTGAGACTGAGATCGGATAGTGATCGACGTGTTTTGGAAAACCACGCCGACTTCAGCATCATCTCTTGGAGTATCACTCGTGAGCCAGTGAGAGAGCTGTTAGCGCAGCTGCGGATCCGAGGGATCGAGAGGTCTGGGTGACCCCCATGCCACGTCGTGAGGATACGACAGTGAGGTATCCGAGAGATTGGTATTTTGGATGTGTTACCACACCGTTGATACACGGTGGGTGATCCACGCCGTTGATACACGGTGGTGATGCCATGCCGCGTGGTATACGACAGTGATGCACGTTGTGAGTGCACGGTGAGAGTGCTGTGACGATTCGAGCACAGTTAGATTTGGATCATGTTGGGGTTATGCCTTGCGGGACATTGAAGGCTTTGTGACCCTCACTGAGGGCTGTGTGCCAGATAGAGTTTGAAACCCGATAGAGACATTTTTGAGCTTACAGTGAGGTCAAGCGGATTGACGTAAGGCCCTGCGGCCTTTTTGGATTTGAGGACTTGTGTGTTCCGGCGGTACTTGGACCGGCAGTAGAACCAGTGTGAGTTGTTGAGCTCTACAGTGAGTTTTCCGTGCTAGTAGTTGAGTAAATTTATACAAGGCCAGTTGATGATTATATCGGATTTGGTTTCCGAGATGAGTTTTAAGCACGAGGAGCACTTAAGGATAGTGCTGCAACTTCTATGAGAAGAAGTTGATGTCGATTGTGTAAGAGAATTTGCTCTTAGACTTCGGAAGATATTTGTGGTAGGCCATGTTATTACAGCCGCAGGAGTGACAGTGGACCCGGCGAAGATGTTGCCGTTTTTAGGTTCGGCTTGGACCCCATGATAGTGACAGAGGTCCCAGAGTTGTGGATTAAGCAGTGCCAGCATAACCTTGAGGAGTTTCAGCTGTGGATGGTATTAACATCATTGTGAATAGTTGCTTGAGATAGAAAGAAATTTGAGTATCTACGATCCTAGAACCTGAGGTACTGGGTTACTCAGAAGGAATTTTGATTTGAGGCAATGCGGGTGGATAGAGTATTAAAGATGTATGATTGAGCCTTACAGTAAACGTCTCGACAAAGCCAATGTGGTCGCAGCTGCCTTGAATAGGCGAGCGGTGCAGTTTTGGAGTATGATGGTTTACTCAACAGATGGCCGCTGAAAGAGTAATTGAGACGAATTGAGATTAAGGTGGTGTTCCTGGGAATGTGGCAAAACTTGTATTTGGACTTCGTAAACCCACTCCGTTGGACAGGATTAGAGAGGGAACTTCTCAGTGAATGCAGCGGGAGTACTGAAGTAACGAGGACCGCATCTGTGTGCCCGTGGATTCCGGATCCGAGAGCTGATTTTAGGGTTTAGGGGTTGAGTGTTTGTTCCTGATGTTGGCTTCTTACCCCGTGGATCGGATGTAAAGAATGCATCGTGAAGCTCTCAGCATTGTGGTTGCTAAGGAGCAACACGAAAGTATATGACCATTGGAAGCAGGCGTTTTGGTGAATTCTGAGATCAATCACTATCCTCAGAAAATGGGTAGATTTGAGATTTCGCGGGAAGTTTGAGTCCGCAAATTATTGGCATATCGAGGAGTTGGCGCATTGGATTAGTTGTTCACCGGTTGCGCTCACCGCATGATTTGGCAAGTAGCCCACGAGGACGTTGGTGTATCCGTTCTGAGGGGAAGTATGGATTTGGAATCCCTTGCATGATTTGGACTTCGTTTTTTCCTTTGGAGTCAGGCGAGGAATTGGGCTATCAGGACGACCGGTGCGAATTCTTGCTCGACAGACGAGAGAATTACGCAACCGGATCTTACCTTTTGGTAAATGTCTTTTATGGAGTTCATCATGAGGAGTGAGAGGCCACATGAGAGCCTGAGGATGAGCTGGAGTTTCATATCCCAACTTATTGAGTCACCCCCCTGAGTTCTGAGTTTTGAGGTTTCGAGGACGAAACCGTTAAAAGGAGGGGAGAGTGTAGAGTACCGTAGCTTCTGGCATTTTTGCCGACTCCCACTGGCAGCCTGTTTGTGGAATACCTTTAGCATTTTTGTTTTGTATTTACAGAGAGGTTC
>CM055061.1:46107926-46158141 GCA_029204045.2 Tillandsia leiboldiana | reverse complement strand
GCGCCAACCACCCACGTGTGCGGTGGGCCTCTTGGCGCATCCCGGTTGGCGCGGCTGAGTCCTCCACTACGTGGTACGGACCCGTGGTCTACTCTCGGATTAATCCCGGTTGCAGCACCGCATGTGTCCTGTTGGTTCGGCGCCCGAAATGTTTTTCGGTGCGCCCGATAGTGTACCCCAAAGTCCTTGAGGGGGATTTTTTGGGTTTTTGCCTATAAAATGGCCCTTGGGCCCCTTTCTTTTGGGAGTTTGGAAGGTTTTCAGGGCCCCTTTGTGCTGAGATGTCGTTCATAATGTCCAACACTTTTTTCAAGGATCTGGCATTGTGGAGGCCGTTGGGACATCGACGATGTCAGCAACACGGCGGCACGGCGACATTCCCTTTTTTGGGGGCTGTTTTGAGTCGTAGTGTCCGTCCGCGGCTCCCCTGAGTGCCGAAGGACTTTTGGGGTGAGATTTTTTAGGAAACGGTGTTTGTCATGCGAGGCAGGCCCTTGAATTTCTGTGATGATGACTTTGCGTCTGTTACGAGTTTGGGGGGTTTTCGAGTGGCATCTTTTGACCCCTTTTCTGTGGAAATGTTGGTGGTAGGTTTATATTATAGGATCCACAAGGATCTAAATAGGTACTATCAAACAACTAGAGGGGGGGGTGAATAGGTGTAATACTTATAAAACCAATCTCAGTGCAAAATAAAAACCAATGCGGAAAATAAAAACAGCACACCGAGATTTACGTGGAAACTCCAATCCAGGAGAAAAACCACGGGACCAACACGCAATAACAATCCACTAAGAATAGAAGAATAACAAGGTGATTACCGACTCCACGGACTCAAACCCCTCCTTCAGCTTCTTCGGACCTTGCGCTGACCGGTTGGATATCCACGCAATAACAATCCCTAAGAAAAGAAGAATAACAAGGTGATTACCGTCTCCACGGATTTAACCCCTCCTTCAATTTCTTGGACCTCGCGCTCCACCGATTTGCACGTCCACTGCACACGTTCGAATCCACGAACGCCACTCGAATCCACGAGCACACGTTTCGAATCCACGAAACGCCTTTAGCACACCGAATCCACGATGCCACGTCGAATCCACGACGCAAACTCAGTCGATAAGAATATTGACTTCGATGGTGATCCTTTGCTTAGATTATCATTGAAGAACCGTAGAAAAATCTCTAAGCAAAGATTAGATCAATTCGACAAAAGATATGTTCTTGAAAGAACCGTCGAATTGACCTAAAAGAGGCTATAAAGAAGAACGATAAAAACCTAGCCTCTAGGGTTGCTCTCAAGTGTTTTATAAATTGATCGGCCGTAGCTCCCACGTTTTTGAGAAACCCTAAATGTCTATTTATAGTTTAGAAACCTTTGGAAAGAGATAAGAATCAAAAACATACCTTATCTGGAAATTTTCAGGACGGCGATCCGGATCGGATTTACTGCGATCCGGATCGTCGTAACGAGTTGACGATTCCAGAAAAAAAGGGTTCGGGATCCGGATTGCAATGCCCGATCCGGATCGTTCATACATTCAGCAAAAACCCATGTTCGGGATCCGGATCGAAATGCTTGGATCCGGATCGAATTTGCCAATGAACAACACCCTTCGGGATCCGGATTGGACTGTCTGATCCGGATCCTGAACATGTCCCATGTCCAGTTTTTGATTTTTATGCAATTAAAAATTCATCCAAGTGTTTCTACACTATAGAAAGTATTCGGATCACCAAAATTATTTAGTTAACCATACCATGATCCTTCTGAATACTTTCTTCTGAGATTGATGTAACTGATCCACAATTCTTCAAACTTCAATCTTCAAGACTCAAGACACTGAGTGTCAACTTGAGCTCTTGTTGAATCTTCTCTAAGTCCTTTGATTGCTGATTGACATTGATCCCTTTAAGACTCCGACTCAACTCACTGACTTGACTCACAAAATATGCGCAACACCAAAGTGCCGTAACAATCTCCCCCTTTGGCAATTTCGTGACAAAACCCAAAAATACATAAAGCGCTCAAGTCACTCATCTTAAACCAAAAAATCGAAACTCAATTGTCCATCACCAAAACATTGACTTTCTTTGCGTGAAAGATCCAATAACAAAAATACATTTGAACCAGTCTTAGAACAAACTCTATGACTTAGGACTTGGAGTCTTAAAGTGATGTAGATCCTGCAAAAACAAAACTCCCCAAACAAATCAAAGTCAGCCGTTAGAAATAAATGTAAATCCTACATTTGATTCATCCTTTTGGTTCTTTTTGTTTTTCGGCTCCTTTTTCTCATCTCATTTCTTTTTCTCGATGATCTCATCTCTGTCTCCCCCTATCTCGATGATCTCTTCTCCCCTATTTCTCTCTTCTCCCTATTTCTCTTCTCCCCCTTTTTGTCACAAATTGACAAACAGTGAACATACTAGACAAAGGAAATCACTAACGCATTAGTCCATAGTAAAAGAGAGATAAAAGCCCAGTTCCGGTATATAACAAAAACATAGATTGCGTACCGGTACTCGAACGCAAAAATCAAATAATTTCTTGAAACAAATCCAGATTTTGAAATATTTGAATTACCGATTTGTATTCCATCAAGAAAACATTTAAGTGCTTGAGAATAATATGATATCACATAGATGTCATTCATCCAATTAATTTCACAAAAATTAAAAAGATTTACTCCGAAATCATGAAAAACAAAGATAAAACATTATAAACCGTTTTTCACATTATATACGTCAAACACAAGTCATCAAAAATAATCTTGAGATCCAAAGTCTATCAAGATGTAACGGATGTACAAAGATGACTTACAGAGATTTCCAAATGACTTCAATTTGATTTCTTACCCTTTCAAATTTGAGATAAGCACTAAAATACCTAAGGGTGGCTCTTTGAGCATCTTTCAACTATCCCACCTTATACCAACCAGGAGATTGTTCAGAATATAAGAACTTTGAATATGAATCTCCGAATGCTTCAACTAAATAAAATTTTATAAAATATTTTTCAAGCATCCAAAACATGTGGCAACTTTTTCCAACATGTGGTGGTAGTTTTTCACACTCCTTTCGGATGTAACTCTTTCCACATCTTTTACAATTCATTTATTTACCCTTGTAAGAATGCAATCTCTTACGTGAAAGAATTAAATCCCAAATTTTAGTCTATCGGTTGTCTCACGTTTATCACAATGAATTCACACAACCGAGATAGAATAATCATCTAAAGATCACACAGATTCTAAAAATGTGATGAATAGATTATCAAAAACTCCTATAATGAAATTATCTTCAAGAAGTTATGATTATGGAGTAAAGTTGATAATTCAAATAAAAATTAAATTGGAGTGATTGAAAGTGAAAACCCTTTTTATTCAATGCACTTGTTCGTTAAAATCCTTTGTTAAAAAAAAAGAAAACATAAAAACGAAGAGCATTGAAACATGTAATGCAGAGATTCAGAAAAATATGAAAGGAAAACCAATCAAAGCATTACATACAGTCTAAGCTATTTAGAACTTAAGACAAGGAAAGATATCACCTTTCCGAATCCAAAATTGTCGAATTTTGGGTTGTCTTGATTCATTGTGGTTGGGAGATGATAGCTTTGACTGTTGATCCACCTTAGGTCTTTGCCTCGCAGTAATCCACTTGTATGATTGACGTTGTGGCTCGGACCTTTGGTGGTTTGAGTGAACTCCATTGACTTGATGTGTCTTTTGATTCCGTTGAGTTCGCTCCGTAGATGAAGTTGCCGAAGGACTCTTCTTTCCTATTTTCGGGCAATTCTTCACCAGATGTCCTTCAAGTCCACATAAGTGACAAGTTCTTCCTTTCAATTTCATTGTGGAACTTGAAGCATGCACAGTTTGGTCCTTTTTGAATCCCAAACCAACCTTGCTTGTTTGACCTAATCCGGACATACAATCTAGTTTCTTGGAACCGGTTGAAAGCCTTTGTATGTCGAATTTGAGTTCATGAACTTGCTTGGTCAAAACTTGGTTGGTGACATGAATCTCCTCAAACTGTTTTTCTAGAAAATCAATCTTGTTAATATGGGAATTAACGATCGTTTCCGATTGATTTATCTTTTCCTGGAGGATTTTATTATTATCCAATAAAGCTCTCGTTCCTCCTCGAGATCATGAAGTTTGATCTTTAAAGCATGATTCTCGTCTTGATTCTCAAGTCGTTGCTTCCTCAACTTCTTGATATGCTTGGCCATCTTCTTAGATTCCGCAAGAAGTTGTTGATATGCCTCAACGAGTTCTTCTTCGTCCGACTCCCCCTCACTTGATGACTCTCCGTTGGATGTTGATGTTTCATGCAAAATCAAAGGAATAGAGTCAGTGATTAAAGATGATAAACAAACATTAGAAGAGGGAATTTCAGAAGCATGTAAGGCAACGACTTTTTCCTCTTTACTTGAGGTCGATTCATTAGAAGTAGAATCGTCCCAAGTTTTCGCTTGCAAAGCCTTCTTTTTATATGATTTCGGAGAAGGACATTCCGTTGAAAAATGGCCGTAGCCTTTGCATCTATAGCATTGGATTTCCCCTTCGAAATCATCTTTTTCTTTTTCTTTAGAAGGTTTTGCAAAGCTTTTGAGGTTAGAGGATTTAGAACCCGATGATCCTTTAGAAGGTTTCGTGGATGAAGATCCATCGGTTCGATTCTTCCAAAACTTCCGACGAAATTTCTTTGTGATCCGCGCCAATTGTTCTTCAAAATCGGCAAAAGAGATTTCATCGTCGGAACTCGATTCGCTATCTTCTTCCTTTGTTGATTTGAATGCAATACCTGTAAGCTTAGAAGAAGACTTGGAAGAAACTTGATTAGAAGGAAAAGTCATTTCATAAGTTTGCAAAGCGCCTACTAATTCCTCTACACTCATCTCATCCGGATGACTAACGGTTTCAATGGCGGTAACCTTTGCCCTAAACCGTTCCGGAAGAGTCCGAAGTATCTTTCTTACAATTCTCGACTCCGGGATCTTTTCTCCTAAATTAGCACAAGTATTGATTACATCTTGAAGTCTAGTGTAATAATCTGTAAACAATTCAAGCTCTTCCATATGAATAGAGTCAAATTGACTTGTAAGCATCTGGAGCTTTTGAATTTTTACAAGATTAGTACCCTCATGTGTAATTTTGAGAATATCCCAAATTTCCTTCGCGGTTTCACACGCGGAAATTCGTGTGAACTCAGTCGAGGAAAGAGAATTAAATAAAGCGTTCATACCTTTCCCATTGTAAGAAGATCTTTCAAATTCCTATTTGGACCATCTAGAGCGAGGTTTTGGGATGGTAGAATTTCCTACTTCCTCAACAGGATACACCCAACCGTATTCCACGGATTGCCATACCCGCTCATCAATTGCGATGAGAAAAGCTCTCATCCGCACTTTCCAATAAGCATAATTAGTCCCATCAAAAAGAGGAGGTCTATAAATATTACCACTTTCACCCAACATGATAGATAAACCTAAAACCCGCTCTGATACCAATTGTAGGTTTATATATTGGATCCACAAGGATCTAAATAGGTACTATCAAACAACTAGAGGGGGGGTGAATAGGTGTAATACTTATAAAACCAAATCTCAGTGCAAAATAAAAACGAATGCGGAAAATAAAAACAGCACACCGAGATATACGTGGAGACTCCAATCCAGGAGAAAAACCACGGGACCAACACGCAATAATAATCCACTAAGAATAGAAGAATAACAAGGTGATTACCGACTCCACGGACTCAAACCCCTCCTTCAGCTTCTTCGGACCTTGCGCTCACCGATTGGATGTCCACGCAATAACAATCCACTAAGAAAAGAAGAATAACAAGGTGATTACCGTCTCCACGGATTTAACCCCTCCTTCAACTTCTTCGGACCTTGCGCTCCAACGATTGCACGTCCACTGCACACGTTCGAATCCACGAACGCCACTCGAATCCACGAGCACACGTTTCGAATCCACGAAACGCCTTTAGCACACCGAATCCACGATGCCACGTCGAATCCACGACGCAAACTCAGCCGGTAAGAATATTGGCTTCGATGGTGATCCTTTGCTTAGATTATCAATGAAGATCCATGGGAAAAATCTCTAAGCAAAGATTAGATCAATTCGACAAAAGATATGTTCTTGAAAGAACCGTCGAATTGACCTAAAAGAGGCTATAAAGAAGAACGATAAAAACCTAGCCTCTAGGGTTGCTCTCAAGTGTTTTATCAATTGATCGGCCGTGCTCCCCACGTTTTTGAGAAACCCTAAATGTCTATTTATAGTTTAGAAACCTTTGGAAAGAGATAAGAATAAAAAACTTACCTTATCTGGAAATTTTCAGGACGGCGATCCGGATCGGATTTACTGTGATCCGGATCGTCGTAACGAGTCAGGCTATTCCAGAAAAACAGGGTTCGGGATCTGGATTGAAATGCCCGATCCGGATCGTTCATGTTGTAGAGTACCGGAGCTTCGGGCATTGTGCCGACTCCACGTGGCAGCCTGGTATTGTGGAAATACCTTTAGCAGTTTTTGTTTGTATTTACAGAGAGGTTCGGGTGGTCCCGGAGCGACGCGGAAGTATTCTTGTAGAAAAGTGAGTTGGCGTCGGATTGAGAGCTTGCGGGTCAAGCATTGGTTTCATGGATGGGTTTGTTGTGAGTTGATCCCTTGGGACATGTGTATTATGATTTTACAGAGGTGTTCGGTTGGTTTCGGGGTGATGCGGAGGTCCCGGGGCGAGGAAGTGAGTTATCGGCGCGACTCGGGAAGGTTCTGGGTGGCTGGGTTCCGGAACCAAGCAGTTGGTTCCGGAACTGGCCCCTTGGTTCCGGAACCAGCTGCCTGGTACCGGAACCAGAGGTGGTGTTCCGGTACCAAAATGCTGGTACCCGAACACAGACTCGGGGAATGCCCAGAATTAGCTCGGATTGGTGCACAGTGTTGAGGTATGGGCTTCCAACCACTCTGTTGACTTTGTAGACCTCTCCTCTCTATATAAGACTCCTCCTCCTCCTCCCTTTTCGTTGGGGGAAACCAGAGAAAGAAAAAGAAAGTGAGAAAGAGTGAGAGGAAGAATGAGAGAAAGGGAGAGATCGAGATTGAGAGAGAGAGTTGGCTGTGGATTTTTGGAGGACTGTTCTTCGCGCCGAGGCTTCGGATGTGGATCGTGAGCGCGACAGGGAGCTTGCCCGGTTGGAGAGCCCGGTTGGGGCTCGTGTGCGTGCGCGGACACGGTGGAGGTGAGTACGTTGCATTTCTCCGAGTTTTAGATTTTCGACTTTTTCGCGGATTTTCGGATTCGGACAGAGATTGATTTTGAGCTTGGGAAATGTATTAATTCCATCTTTTCTTCTTCCCTGCCATGAGAGGGTGCAGCGGAGTGCTGTCCGGGCCGCGAGGAGCGCGGCGAGGGCCCTGCACACTGTGCGGAGCCGCGGCGAGGGCGCGGACTGGGTGCGCAGGAGGATTCCGGAGCGACATCGGTTTGGACCGAGATCAGGTGGAGACCTTGCTGAGACCTTGGGGAGTGTGATAGAGGATTGATCGGAGCTTCGTGGATTTTTCCGAGACGCGCGACGGCGCGCGTGCGCGCGAGAGGCACAGTGCTGTTTTTCGTCTGTTTTCGCCCGTTTCTTCTCCGATTTCGGCGTGGCCTTCGGAAAGTATTTGAGGTGGGTTGGAATTTCTTCAAGATGTATGGAATGCCCTTTAAAGCTATTGAATGCATGTTGATCATGTTTAGCTTAATTATTTGCATAGCTGGTAAATCTGATAGTTGCCTAGAAAATTGTAGGAATACAATTGCAAGCCCCAGATATTTTTAGCATGATCTAGAAGTGATTTGACACTAGACTGCATGTTTAGTTGGCTTTATATTGGCATCTGAACCGTTTTAAAAAATCGTCGGACCTGTTTTAATGAAAACTGGGTTTTGAAAAGAGTTTTAAAATATTGAGATCTTCCCGAGGGGTTGAGTAGGTTCAGGATGCATGTGTTCTCGTGCCAGAGGGCCGAGTGGATTTTTAGAGCATTATGAGATGACTTTCTAGTGTCATGAGAGAGTTTTGAGATACTTGAGTTCGCGGGGTATTGAGGATGTATTCCCTGATTGGGTTACCCTAGATCATGGGTCGTGTTCTGATTTAGTGGTGGAGATGGTTCTCCCACTTAGCCTTGAGAGTTTTGGGGGCTCTGGCAGATCGAGTCGTGGAGGTTTCCCGACTCAGCCACGGGGCGTGCATTATCAGATTGAGTCGTTGAGGGTTCTCCGACATAGCTGTGAGAGTGTTTGGGCTTTTCTGTTCGAGTCGTGGAGTCTTCCTCCGACTGAGTTATGCTAGTTGAGCATTGAGATCCGATCTGTTTGATCGTGGATTATAGCCTGCTGAGCCTGGCTTTTTATGCCAGTTATGAGATACTTGAGATACTTGAGATACTTGATTTCGGTGGGGTCGCTCCCCTCGAGCTACGCCCCGGGTGCGATGATGATACCGAGCCTGACGAGGCTGTGATGTGATTACTGAGATGGTCCTAGAGGGACACCCTACGTAAGTCCGTTCCTCCGGGATGTGCGGCAGTGGATGCCTACGTAAGTCCGTTCCTACGGGATGCGCGGCAGTAGATGAGCGCAGGCTTGATTGACTGGTCCAAAGAGGGACAGTCATTGGGATTGGGTGATATGTGTGAGTGAGTTTCATAGCATGTTCATAGATGAGTTTTCCTTTGAGCATGATACTTGAGGCATGTTAGCAGTAGCGAGTGTATGCACATCTTCATCATTGTAGAGTTTCTTGAGCATGATGATTGAGACATGATAGCTATAGTTTCTTTCAGCTTTTATCTATCTATCTATCTGCATACCTATCTGTTGTGCCTCCAGTAGACTTAGTGGGCATACCGTGGATTTTGAGACGGTACCCACTGGGAACTACCTTTGCAGTAGTTCTCACACCCGCTGCGGTGACAGGTTTCCTGAGGCTGCTGTTCCGGCTTAGCTCACGCGGAGTCAGCTGATCGAGGTGAGGACGTGGCCGTTTAGTTCCTTACCAGCACTGAGAGTCAGAGGTAGATGTACCTTGTGTATTTTACGACTCCACTTTTGTACTGGACATTCTGAGAGATCAGTGAGGATTTCTTGTACTTTTGTAGCTGAGAGACATTGTATTGAGATTTTTTATTATATCAGATGTTCAGTGGATTTCTGTAGCTACTGGTCTTTTTTCAGCTCTGATACATTATAGCTATAGATCTGACTTGCAGGGTAGACGCTTCGTCTGTACGGCAGTTTCCGTACAGATGGCGGATCTGTTGGCGAGCCCGGGTCGCAGTTTTGACCCCGGGGCGTGACAGATTAGGGTGGTATCAGAGCCTAGGAATATAGGTCGTTGAGGACTTAGTGACCCTAGGCTATTGGTTGGACAGTAGGATGACTGTCGTGAGAGACGTGATTTAAGCGATAGTCCTGATTGAGTTTGTACCTCCCCCGAGGGATTGGGGCGAGTGATTTTACATGTTTATTCTCTAAAGTGATTATGTTGGCTGCAGACAACATAATACCTTAGAACGGTTAACATGTTATAGACTTTCGCTTGATTGGGTCGAGAGTGTTTGTGGTTTGGTTGGCCGTGACTGTTCTCCTTGTTGGCCCTGTGATGCCGTGCAGCGGCGAGGGCGTGTTTGACCTTGGATGAGGAGCCCGAACAGCGGGGGGCTGAATGGACAGAGCAGAGCGAGGTCTGCGAGTTACGGGCCCAGGTAGCTCAGTTGTTTAGGCGACGCGGCGCCAGGAAGAGAACACGGAGCGCGTGATGCGCATGTTGAGCAGAGGGTATCGTTTGAGGTATCGCCGTAGTACCTCCAGCCGCGACATCGTCGACTTCGGCCCCGTTTGCACTGTGAGTAGTGCGGGAGCAGCGAGAGATTGCTGATTGATAGTCGTGCATCCGCCAGTTCCATCCCCTACAGATCTCAGGGCAGAGTTGGAGCCTCGAGAGGCCGAGAACTGGATTGCCGCTTTGGAAGTGTTTGAGGACTTGTTATCCAGGACAAGCATCGGGTGCACTTGGTTATGCACTTTGGATAAGGACGCCGAGAGTTGGTGGCGTCGAGTTGTCCTATTGAACCACCGGGAGAGCAGTCGAGGACTTGGAGCGAGTTTCTTCGACGGTTGAGCAGTGTGCCCCATGTTGCCAGGATGAGGCCCAGATAGTTGATTATGTTTGAGAGGGGACTGCTTCGAGACGTTATCATTTTGGATATTCTCGACGAGCGACTTCAGATGCAGCGGTTGTGCATGCCCGATGGATTGACTGAGGTCTGTGATCATGTCCGAGAGGGACGGAGAGCGAGGGACTAGCTCCAGAGAGAGATGTCCAGTATCGCCTGATTTTGGGATAGTCGAGTGGATCGGGGTTGCCATGATTCCAGTCACAGGATCATGAGTCTCAGAGGAGACAGAGACTAAGAGGTTCTCGACAGTCGAGGCACCAACAGCAGTATTCGTATGATTGTGTCTTTTGTGGTGAGCCGCATTCATCGCCATAGAGTGACTTTAGGGAAAGGGCGATGCTTTTCTTATGGATAGTCAGGGCATTTCAGGCAGAGTGTCCCAGCGTGGTGCTCTTGGATTGCCGCTTGCGACGGCACCCCATTACTCCTACAGGAGATAGAGGTTCATCCGACTTACCGGTAGGCTGATTGAGCCGAGATGCCGAGGCAGATTGAGCGATGGCCACCATCATCTTGTGGATGAATTGTGCAGCCGATTAGAGGACGCCAGGATAGTGGAGCGCGTCTTACCAGGTGTGGTTTTCTTATGGTCATCGGAGTTAGAGCATGTTGATGCCAACACCGCTGGTGTGTGCTTTACTAGAGCAAAGATAGCTGCGTGTGGGCCGGAGGTGGGACTGTTGGCTTGTGCACGTGAGGATCAGGTTCCAGATCACGTATAGCGCATGGATGAGTGTTGCCAGTCCTGCCAGTGCAGATAATACCTTGGATTTGATCCTAGAGTTGTTAGTCCTACATCAGCTCCGAGATGTTGATATAAGGTTGGTTAGGGATTGGTTATCCCAATGTTGTGCTATCTTGGATTGCCGAGAGTGGACATGACCCTCCGTGGACCTGGCCAGGAGGAGTGTGGTTATAGAGGATGCTAGAGCACGGCAAAGGTTGAGTCGTGGTCGTGTCGCTTTGCTAGCGACGGTAGAAGAGGTGCCTACTGCAGCACCGGGACTAAAGGAATATCTTTATCGCCCGTGTGACCCCGGACAGGAGTTTACCTGGTCTGATGTTGATGCCGCCGTTTAGTGAGACTGAGATCGAGATAGTGATCGACGTGGTTTTGGAAACCACGCCGACTTCAGCATCATCTCTTGGAGTATCACTCGTGAGCCAGTGAGAGAGCTGTTAGCGCAGCTGCGGATCCGAGGGATCGAGAGGTCTGGGTGACCCCATGCCACGTCGTGAGGATACGACAGTGAGGATCCGAGAGATTGGTATTTTGGATGTGTTACCACACCGTTGATACACGGTGGTGATGCCACGCCGTTGATACACGGTGGTGATGCCATGCCGTTGGTATACGACAGTGATGCCACGTTGTGAGTGCACAACGGTGAGAGTGCTGTGACGATTCGAGCACAGTTAGATTTGGATCATGTTGGGTTGATGCCTTGCGGGACATTGAAGGCTTTGTGGAACCCTACAGCTGAGGGCTGTGCCAGATAGAGTTTGAACCCGATAGAGACATTTTGAGCTTACAGTGAGGTCAAGCGGATTGACTAAGGCCCTGCGGCCTTTTGGATTTGAGGACTTGTGTGTTCCGGCGGTACTTGGACCGGGCAGTAGAACCAGTGTGAGTTTGAGCTCTACAGTGAGTTGCCGTGCTAGTAGTTGAGTTAAATTTATACAAGGCCAGTTGATTGATTATATCGGATTTGGTTTCCGAGATGAGTTTAAGCACGAGGAGCACTTAAGGATAGTGCTGCAACTTCTATGAGAAGAAGTTGATGTCGAGTTGTAAGAGAATTTGCTCTTAGACTTCGGAAGATTTTGTGGTTAGGCCATGTTATTACAGCCGCAGGAGTGACAGTGGACCCGGCGAAGAGTGTTGCCGTTTAGGTTCGGCTTGGACCCATGATAGTGACAGAGGTCCAGAGTTGTGGATTAAGCAGTGCCAGCATAACCTTGAGGAGTTCAAGCTGTGGATGGTATTAACATCATTGTGAATAGTTGCTTGAGATAGAAAGAGATTTGAGATATCTATCGATCCTAGAACCTGAGGTACTGGGTTACTCAGAAGGAATTTGATTTGAGGCAATGCCGGTGGATAGAGTTATTAAGGATGTATGATTGAGCTTACAGTAACGTCTCGACAAAGCCAATGTGGTCGCAGCTGCCTTGAATAGGCGAGCGGTGCAGTTTTGGAGTATGATGGTTACTCAGCAGATGCCGCTGAAAGAGTAATTGAGACGAATTGAGATTAAGGTGGTGTTCCCTGGGAATGTGGCAAAACTTGTATTTTGGACTCGTAACCCACTCCGTTGGACAGGATTAGAGAGGGAACTTCTCAGTGAATGCAGCGGGAGTACTGAAGTACAAGGACCGCATCTGTGTGCCCGTGGATTCCGAGATCCGAGAGCTGATTTTAGGGGTTAGGGGTTGAGTGTTGTTCCTGATGTTGGACTTCTTACCCCGTGGATGGATGTAAGAATGCATCGTGAAGCTCTCAGCATTGTGGTTGCTAAGGAGCAACGGAAAAGTTATGCCAATTGGAAGCAGGGAGTTTTGGTGACTTCTGAGAATCACTATCCGCAGAAATGGGTAGATTTGAGATTTCGCGGGAAGTTGAGTCCGCAAATTATTGGCATATTCGAGGAGTTAGAGCGCATTGGATTAGTTGTTCACCGAGTTGCGCTACCGCCATGATTTGGCAAGTACCCACGAGGACGTTGGTGTATCCGTTCTGAGGGAAGTATGGATTTGGATCCCTTGCATGATTTGGACTTCGTTTCTTTGGAGTCAGGCGAGGACTTGGGCTATCAGGAGCGACCGGTGCGAATTCTTGCTCGAGAGACGAGAGAATTACGCAACCGGATCTTACCTTTGGTAAAGGTCTTATGGAGTCATCATGAGGAGTGAGAGGCCACATGAGAGCCTGAGGATGAGCTGGGAGTTTCATATCCCCACTTATTTGAGTCACCCCCCTGAGTTCTGGAGTTTTGAGGTTTCGAGGACGAAACCGTTAAAAGGAGGGGAGAGTGTAGAGTACCGGAGCTTCGGGCATTGTGCCGACTCCACGTGGCAGCCTGGTATTGTGGAAATACCTTTAGCAGTTTTTGTTTGTATTTACAGAGAGGTTCGGGTGGTCCCGGAGCGACGCGGAAGTATTCTTGTAGAAAAGTGAGTTGGCGTCGGATTGAGAGCTTGCGGGTCAAGCATTGGTTTCATGGATGGGTTTGTTGTGAGTTGATCCCTTGGGACATGTGTATTATGATTTTACAGAGGTGTTCGGTTGGTTTCGGGGTGATGCGGAGGTCCCGGGGCGAGGAAGTGAGTTATCGGCGCGATTCGGGAAGGTTCTGGGTGGCTGGGTTCCGGAACCAAGCAGTTGGTTCCGGAACTGGCCCCTTGGTTCCGGAACCAGCTGCCTGGTACCGGAACCAGAGGTGGTGTTCCGGTACCAAAATGCTGGTACCCGAACACAGACTCGGGGAATGCCCAGAATTAGCTCGGATTGGTGCACAGTGTTGAGGCATGGGCTTCCAACCACTCTGTTGACTTTGTAGACCTCTCCTCTCTATATAAGACTCCTCCTCCTCCTCCCTTTTCGTTGGGGGAAACCAGAGAAAGAAAAAGAAAGTGAGAAAGAGTGAGAGGAAGAATGAGAGAAAGGGAGAGATTGAGATTGAGAGAGAGAGTTGGCTGTGGATTTTTGGAGGACTGTTCTTCGCGCCGAGGCTTCGGATGTGGATCGTGAGCGCGACAGGGAGCTTGCCCGGTTGGAGAGCCCGGTTGGGGCTCGTGTGCGTGCGCGGACACGGTGGAGGTGAGTACGTTGCATTTCTCCGAGTTTTGGATTTTCGACTTTTCCGCGGATTTTCGGATTCGGACAGAGATTGATTTTGAGCTTGGGAAATGTATTAATTCCATCTTTTCTTCTTCCCTGCCATGAGAGGGTGCAGCGGAGTGCTGTACGGGCCGCGAGGAGCACGGCGAGGGCCCTGCACACTGTGCGGAGCCGCGGCGAGGGCGCGGACTGGGTGCGCAGGAGGATTCCGGAGCGACATCGGTTTGGACCGAGATCAGGTGGAGACCTTGCTGAGACCTTGGGGAGTGTGATAGAGGATTGATCGGAGCTTCGTGGATTTTTCCGAGACGCGCGACGGCGCGCGTGCGCGCGAGAGGCACAGTGCTGTTTTTCGTCTGTTTTCGCCCGTTTTTTCTCCGATTTCGGCGTGGCCTTCGGAAAGTATTTGAGGTGGGTTGGAATTTCTTCAAGATGTATGGAATGCCCTTTAAAGCTATTGAATGCATGTTGATCATGTTTAGCTTAATTATTTGCATAGCTGGTAAATCTGATAGTTGCCTAGAAAATTGTAGGAATACAATTGCAAGCCCCAGATATTTTTAGCATGATCTATAAGTGATTTGACACTAGACTGCATGTTTAGTTGGCTTTATATTGGCATCTGAACCGTTTTAAAAATCGTCGGACCTGTTTTAATGAAAACTGGGTTTTGAAAAGAGTTTTAAAATATTGAGATCTTCCCGAGGGGTTGAGTAGGTTCAGGATGCATGTGTTCTCGTGCCAGAGGGCCGAGTGGATTTTTAGAGCATTATGAGATGACTTTCTAGTGTCATGAGAGAGTTTTGAGATACTTGAGTTCGCGGGGTATTGAGGATGTATTCCCTGATTGGGTTACCCTAGATCATGGGTCGTGTTCTGATTTAGTGGTGGAGATGGTTCTCCCACTTAGCCTTGAGAGTTTTGGGGGCTCTGGCAGATCGAGTCGTGGAGGTTTCCCGACTCAGCCACGGGGCGTGCATTATCAGATTGAGTCGTTGAGGGTTCTCCGACATAGCTGTGAGAGTGTTTGGGCTTTTCTGTTCGAGTCGTGGAGTCTTCCTCCGACTGAGTTATGCTAGTTGAGCATTGAGATCCGATCTGTTTGATCGTGGATTATAGCCTGCTGAGCCTGGCATTTTATGCCAGTTATGAGATACTTGAGATACTTGAGATACTTGAGTTCGGTGGGGTCGCTCCCCTCGAGCTACGCCCCGGGTGCGATGATGATACCGAGCCTGACGAGGCTGTGATGTGATTACTGAGATGGTCCTAGAGGGACACCCTACGTAAGTCCGTTCCTCCGGGATGTGCGGCAGTGGATGCCTACGTAAGTCCGTTCCTACGGGATGCGCGGCAGTAGATGAGCGCAGGCTTGATTGACTGGTCCAAAGAGGGACAGTCATTGGGATTGGGTGATATGTGTGAGTGAGTTTCATAGCATGTTCATAGATGAGTTTTCCTTTGAGCATGATACTTGAGGCATGTTAGCAGTAGCGAGTGTATGCACATCTTCATCATTGTAGAGTTTCTTGAGCATGATGATTGAGACATGATAGCTATAGTTTCTTTCAGCTTTTATCTATCTATCTATCTGCATACCTATCTGTTGTGCCTCCAGTAGACTTAGTGGGCATACCGTGGATTTTGAGACGGTACCCACTGGGAACTACCTTTGCAGTAGTTCTCACACCCGCTGCGGTGACAGGTTTCCTGAGGCTGCTGTTCCGGCTTAGCTCACGCGGAGTCAGCTGATCGAGGTGAGGACGTGGCCGTTTAGTTCCTTACTAGCACTGAGAGTCAGAGGTAGATGTACCTTGTGTTACGGCATTTTGGTATTGGCATATTTCGTGAGTCAAGTCAGTGAGTTGAGTCGGAGTCTTAAAGGGATCAAATTGTCAATCAGCAATCAAAGACTTAGAGAAGATTCAACAAGAGCTCAAGTTGACACTCAGTGTCTTGAATCTTGAAGATTGAAGTTGAAGAATTGTGGATCAGTTACATCAATCTCAAGAAGAAAGTATTCAAGAGGATCAGGTATGTTTAACTAAATAATTTTGGTGATCCGTATACTTTCTTATAGTGTAGAAACACTTGGATGAATTTTTAATTGCATAAAAATCAAAAACTGGACATGGGACATGTTCAGGATCCGGATCAGACAATCCAATCCGGATCCCGAAGGGTGATTGTTCATTGGCATTTTCAATCCGGATCCTAGGCCATTCCGATCCAGATCCCGAACATGGGACTTTGCTGAATTGCATGAACGATCCGGATCGGACCTTGCAATCCGGATCCCGAACCCTTGGTTTTCTGGAATCGTCAATCTCGTTACGACGATCCGGATCGCAGTAAATCCGATCCGGATCGCCGTCCTGAAAATTTCCAGATAAGGTAAGTTTTTGATTCTTATCTCTTTCCAAAGGTTTCTAAACTATAAATAGACACTTAGGGTTTCTCAAAAACGGGGGAGCTACGGCCGATTAATTTATAAAACACTTGAGAGCAACCCTAGAGGCTAGGTTTTTATCGATCTTCTTCATAGCCTCTTTTAGGTCAATTCGATGGTTCTTTCAAGAACATATCTTTTGTCGAATTGATCTAATCTTTGCTTAGAGATTTCTTCTACGGTTCCTCAATGAGAATCTAAGCAAAGGATCACCATCGAAGTCAATATTCTTATCGACTGAGTTTGCGTCGTGGATTCGACGTGGCATCGTGGATTCGGTGTGCTAAAGGCGTTTCGTGGATTCGAAGCGTGCGTTCGTGGATTCGAACGTGAGCAGTGGACGGGCAAAACGGTGGAGCGCGAGGTCCAAGAAATTGAAGGAGGGGTTAAATCCGTGGAGACGGTAATCACCTTGTTATTCTTCTTTTCTTAGGGATTGTTATTGCGTGGATATCCAACCGGTCAGCACAAGGTCCGAAGAAGCTGAAGGAGGGGTTTGAGTCCGTGGAGTCGGTAATCACCTTGTTATTCTTCTATTCTTAGTGGAGTGTTATTGCGTGTTGGTCCCGTGGTTTTTCTCCTGGATTGGAGTTTCCACGTAAATCTCGGTGTGCTGTTTTTATTTTCCGCATTGGTTTTTATTTTGCACTGAGATTGAGTTTTTAAGTATTACACCTATTCACCCCCCCCTCTAGTTGTTTGATAGTACCTATTTAGATCCTTGTGGATCCATAATAACTCTACAATTGGTATCAGAGCGGGTTTTAGGTTTATCTATCATGTTGGGTGAAAGTGGTAATATTTATAGACCTCCTCTTTTTGATGGGACTAATTATGCTTATTGGAAAGTGCGCATGAGAGCTTTTCTCATCGCAATTGATGAGCGAGTATGGCAATCCGTGGAATGCGGTTGGGTGCATCCTGTTGAGGAAGTAGGAAATTCTACTACCCCAAAACCTCGCTCTAGATGGTCCAAAGAGGAATTTGAAAGATCTTCTTACAATGGGAAGGGTATGAACGCTTTATTTAATTCTCTTTCCTCGACTGAATTTACAAGAATTTCTGCGTGTGAATCCGCGAAGGAAATTTGGGATATTCTCAAAATTACACATGAGGGTACTAATCTTGTAAAAATTCAAAAGCTCCAGATGCTTACTAGTCAATTTGACTCTATTCATATGGAAGAGCATGAATTGTTTACAGATTATTACACTAGACTTCAAGATGTAATAAATACATGTGCTAATTTAGGAGAAAAGATCCCGGAGTCGAAAATTGTAAGAAAGATACTTCGGACTCTTCCGGAACGGTTTAGGGCAAAGGTTACCGCCATAGAAACCGTTAGTCATCCGGATGAGATGAGTGTAGAGGAATTAGTAGGTGCCTTGCAAACTTATGAAATGACTTTTCCTACTAATCAAGTTTCTTCCAAGTCTTCTTCTAAGCTTACAGGTATTGCGTTCAAATCCACAAAGGAAGAAGATAGCGAATCAAGTTCCGACGATGAAATCTCTATTGCCGATTTTGAAGAACAATTGGCGCGGATCACAAAGAAATTTCGTCGGAAATTTTGGAAGAATCGAACCGATGAATCTTCATCCACGAAACCATCTAAAGGATCATCGGGTTCTAAATCCTCTAACCTCAAATTCCTTGCAAAACCTTCTAAGGAAAAAGATGAATTCGAAGGGGAAATCCGATGTTATAGATGCAAAGGCTACGGCCATATTTCAACGGATTGTCCTACTCCGAAATTATATAAAAAGAAGGCTTTGCAAGCGAAAACTTGGGACGATTCTACTTCTAATGAATCGACCTCAAGTAAAGAGGAAAATGCCGTTGCTTTTCATGCCTCTCAAATTCCCTCCTCTAATTTGTGTTTATCATCTTTAGTCACTGACTCTACTCCTTTGATTTTGCATGAAACATCAACATCCGGCGGAGAGTCATCATGTGAGGGGGAGTCGGACGAAGAAGAACTCGTTGAGGCATATGAACAACTTCTTATGGAATCTAAGAAGATGGCCAAGCTTATCAAGAAGTTGAGGAAGCAACGACTTGAGAATCAAGACGAGAATCATGCTTTAAAGATAAAACTTCATGATCTCGAGGAGGAACAAGGACGTTTATTGAATAATAATAAAATCCTCCAAGAAAAGCTAAACCAATCGGAGACAAATGCTAAATCATATATGGACAAGATTGGTTTTCTAGAAAAGCAGTTTGAGGAAATTCATGTCACCAACCAAGCATTGACCAAGCGAGTTCATCAACTTAAATCCGACATACAAAGGATTTCAACCGGTTCCAAGAAACATGATTGTATGTCCGGATTAGGTCAAACCAGCAAGGTTGGTTTGGGATTTAAAAAGAACCAAACTGTGAAGGCTTCAAGTTCCACAACTAAATTGAAAGGAAGAACTTGTCACCTATGTGGACTTGAAGGACATTTGGTGAAGAATTGCCCGAAAAAGAGAAAGAAGAGTCCTTCGGCAACTTCATCTACAGAGCGAACTCAACGGAATCAAAAGACACATCAAGTCAAAGGAGTTCACTCAACCCACCAAAGGTCCGAGCCACAACATCAATCATTCAAGTGGATCACTGCGAGGCAAAGACCTAAGGTGGATCAACAGTCAAAGCGGACAACCCCCGGCCACAACGAATCAAGACAACCCAAAATCCAGCGATTTTGGATTCGGAAAGGTGATATCTTTCATTGTCTTAAGTTTTAATTAGCTTATGACTGTATGTAATGCTTTGATTGGTTTTCCCTTAATATTTTTCTGAATCTCTGCATTACATGTTTTCAATGCTCTTCATTTTTATGTTTTGTTTCTTTTAAGACAAAAGGTTTTTGTATCGAACAAGTGCATTGAATGAAAAGGGTTTTCACTTTCAATCACTCCAATTTAATTTTATTTGGATTATCAACTTTACTCCATAATCATAATCTTGAAGATACTTCATTATAGGAGTTTTTGATTTTATAAGCATCAAATTTTAGAAATCATGTGTGATCTTTAGATGCTTAATCTATCTCGGTTGTGTGAATTCATTGTGATAAATGTGAGACAACCGATTGATTGAAATTTGGGATTTAATTCTTTCACGTAAGAGATTATTTTCTTACAAGGGTAATAAAATGAATTGCACAAGATGTGGAAAGAGTTACATCCGAAAGGAGTGTGAAAACTACCACCACATGTTGGAAAGAGCTGCCACCCCGGTCGTCCGGTTTGTGTGTGAAGCTACCACATGTTATGGATGCTTGTTAGTATTTTATGAGAAAATCTTTAGTTGAAGCATTTGGAGATTTATATGCAAAACTCTTATATTTTGAACAATCTCCTGGTTGGTATAAGGTGGGATAGTTGGAAGATGCTCAAAGAGCCACCCTTAGGTATTTTAGTGCTTATCTCAAATTTGAAAGGGTAAGAAATCAAATTGATGTCATTTGGAAATCTCTGTAAGTCATCTTTGTAAATCCGTTACATCTTGATAGAGTTTGGATCTCAAGATTATTTTTGATGACTTGTGTTTGATGAATATAACATGAAAAACGGTTTATAATGTTTTACCTTTATTTTTCATGATTTTGGAGTAAATCTTTTTAATTTTGTGAAATTAATTGGATTGAATGACATCTGTGTGAATTCACTGTTTAAAGCACTTAAATTGATTTCTTGATGGAATACAAATCGGTATTTGAAAAGATTCTAAAATCTGGATTTGTTTCAAGAAATTATTTGATTTTTGCTTTCTGGTACCGGTACGCAATCTGCATTTTTGTTATATATACCAGAACTGAGCTTTTATCTCTCTTTCTCCATGAACTAATTTTGTTAGTAATTTCCTTTTGTCTAGTATGTTCACTGTTTGACAATTTGTGACAAAAAGGGGGAGAAGAGAAATGACGGAGATGAGATCATCAAGAGAGGACAAACGAAACGAAAATGGAAAAATGGGGGAGAACGGAAAATGATGATCGTACCACAAAGGGGGAGAACATAGATGCTCAAGAACATGGAGAACATGTTAGAGATGCTCAAGATAGGGGGAGACAAAGAAAGGTTGAAAGAGCTGGGAAAAACAAAAGAACCAAAAGGATGAATCAAATGTAGGATTTTAATTTCTAACGACTGACGTTTGATTTTGTTTGGAGTTTTGTTTTGCAGGAATTACATCACTTTAAGACTCCAAGTCCTAAGTCATAGAGTATGTTCTAGGACTGTTTGGTTCAAATGTAATTTTGTATTTATTGGATCTTTCACGCAAAGAAAATCAATGTTTTGGTGATAACATTGAATTTCGATTTTTGGTTTAAGATAAGTGACTTGAGCGCTTTTATGTATTTTTGGGTTTTGTCACGAAATTGCCAAAGGGGGAGATTGTTACGGCATTTTGGTATTGGCATATTTCGTGAGTCAAGTCAGTGAGTTGAGTCGGAGTCTTAAAGGGATCAAATTGTCAATCAGCAATCAAAGACTTAGAGAAGATTCAACAAGAGCTCAAGTTGACACTCAGTGTCTTGAATCTTGAAGATTGAAGTTGAAGAATTGTGGATCAGTTACATCAATCTCAAGAAGAAAGTATTCAAGAGGATCAGGTATGTTTAACTAAATAATTTTGGTGATCCGTATACTTTCTTATAGTGTAGAAACACTTGGATGAATTTTTAATTGCATAAAAATCAAAAACTGGACATGGGACATGTTCAGGATCCGGATCAGACAATCCAATCCGGATCCCGAAGGGTGATTGTTCATTGGCATTTTCAATCCGGATCCTAGGCCATTCCGATCCGGATCCCGAACATGGGACTTTGCTGAATTGCATGAACGATCCGGATCGGACCTTGCAATCCGGATCCCGAACCCTTGGTTTTCTGGAATCGTCAATCTCGTTACGACGATCCGGATCGCAGTAAATCCGATCCGGATCGCCGTCCTGAAAATTTCCAGATAAGGTAAGTTTTTGATTCTTATCTCTTTCCAAAGGTTTCTAAACTATAAATAGACACTTAGGGTTTCTCAAAAACGGGGGAGCTACGGCCGATTAATTTATAAAACACTTGAGAGCAACCCTAGAGGCTAGGTTTTTATCGATCTTCTTCATAGCCTCTTTTAGGTCAATTCGATGGTTCTTTCAAGAACATATCTTTTGTCGAATTGATCTAATCTTTGCTTAGAGATTTCTTCTACGGTTCCTCAATGAGAATCTAAGCAAAGGATCACCATCGAAGTCAATATTCTTATCGACTGAGTTTGCGTCGTGGATTCGACGTGGCATCGTGGATTCGGTGTGCTAAAGGCGTTTCGTGGATTCGAAGCGTGCGTTCGTGGATTCGAACGTGAGCAGTGGACGGGCAAAACGGTGGAGCGCGAGGTCCAAGAAATTGAAGGAGGGGTTAAATCCGTGGAGACGGTAATCACCTTGTTATTCTTCTTTTCTTAGGGATTGTTATTGCGTGGATATCCAACCGGTCAGCGCAAGGTCCGAAGAAGCTGAAGGAGGGGTTTGAGTCCGTGGAGTCGGTAATCACCTTGTTATTCTTCTATTCTTAGTGGATTGTTATTGCGTGTTGGTCCCGTGGTTTTTCTCCTGGATTGGAGTTTCCACGTAAATCTCGGTGTGCTGTTTTTATTTTCCGCATTGGTTTTTATTTTGCACTGAGATTGAGTTTTTAAGTATTACACCTATTCACCCCCCCCTCTAGTTGTTTGATAGTACCTATTTAGATCCTTGTGGATCCATAATAACTCTACACCTTGTGTATTTTACGACTCCACTTTTGTACTGGACATTCTGAGAGATCAGTGAGGATTTCTTGTACTTTTGTAGCTGAGAGACATTGTATTGAGATTTTTTATTATATCAGATGTTCAGTGGATTTCTGTAGCTACTGGTTTTTTTTCAGCTCTGATACATTATAGCTATAGATCTGACTTGCAGGGTAGACGCTTCGTCTGTACGGCAGTTTCCGTACAGATGGCGGATCTGTTGGCGAGCCCGGGTCGCAGTTTCGACCCCGGGGCGTGACACATGTATTCCAGCAAAAACCCATGTTCGGGATCCGGATCGAAATGACCTTTGATCCGGATCGGATTTGCCAATGAACAAGCACCCTTCGGGATCCGGATTGGACTGTCTGATCCGGATCCTGAACATGTCCCATGTCCAGTTTTTGATTTTTATGCAATTAAAAATTCATCCAAGTGTTTCTACACTATAAGAAAGTATTCGGATCACCAAAATTATTTAGTTAACCATACCTGATCCTTTTGAATACTTTCTTCTTGAGATTGATGTAACTGATCCACAATTCTTCAACTTCAATCTTCAAGACTCAAGACACTGAGTGTCAACTTGAGCTCTTGTTGAATCTTCTCTAAGTCTTTGATTGCTGATTGACAATTTGATCCCTTTAAGACTCCAACTCAGCTCACTGACTTGACTCACGAAATATGCCAACACCAAAATGCCGTAACATTTTGGACAGCGGAGGAGAGATCATGGCTTTTCTCGGCCTGCGGGTGTGGGAACTGTGAGTTTATATACTCGATTTGCATCTACACTTCGCAACGATTGTAGTCGTGATTTTTCTAGAATTTTTGGAGGACTTTTTGTGGTGACCCCGATCCCCGTGCTGCTTTCCCCATGACCCATGAAGTGAAACACCAATTAGTGGTGTGTCGGACCCGCAGCGCGTCAAATGGACGCGTTGGACGGACGCAGTGAGGTTTCTGGATCAAGCTTGTCCTTCGGCTGCTTTCGCCAAATTATTGGACTGGTTTCAGGCTAATCCGAGATCAAATTTGGATTCAGCACGGAAAAATGTCGAAAATCGGCTATTTACTTGTATTTTTTCGGAGTCCGGATGCCCAAAAAGGGACCTCGGAAGTTTTTTGCGCATTTTGGTGCATGGAGGAAGCCGTGGACCGGCCGGTTGCCACATGGCGGCCGCTGATTGGCCGGCGCACGCAGCGCGGTCCACAGAGTTGAGCGCTGGTGCATGGACCAGGCGCGGGGGACACGTGGCAGCCCCTGATTCCCGGGCTCACGCGGCTCGGTCCACGGCATCGAGCGGGTTGGCGCATGGACCGTGGCGTGCCACGTGGCAGCCTGTGAGTGGCCGGCTCTTGTGCGCGCGGTCCACGAAACAGCGGGAGCAGGCGGGGCAGGCGGGGGCAAGTGGGGTAGGTGGCCGCCGTACGCAGGGCACCACGTGGCGCCCGGTGATTGGCGGGCGCCACCCACCCTACAGCCCCCGGCCGGGCCACGAGGCGGCGTCCCACTGGTCCCGCACACGCTGTACGCTGTTCGGGACACGTGTTGGGGCTAGGTGGTTCGGGGCTCTCGTCGCAGGCCGGGCCGGGGCTCGGGATTCGGGCACTATAGCCGCTCGAATCCCCCGGGCGCCCGAAATCTGGGCCCGAAAGCCTATTAAGCTTGGACTTTTTGGTTCTTTTGGTGTGGGCCTATAAATAGGCCTGGTTCTTGGGCCTTTTGACCCTTTTCTCGAACCCTTCAGCTACTAAGCCCTATTGCAAGTTTGTTCCTCATCTTGTGCTGCATCTTGCGAAGGAGTTTCAGAATTTTTGGAGGGCGCGACATCGACGGCTTCGGCGCAGTGCGACGTTTCTTCTTCGGTGGCCCATTTCCGTCGCGTTTCGGTCCACGAGGTCCATAGAGCTACTTCGAAGGAATTTTTGGATGATTTTTGCGGCGTCGATTTCAAGAGTGGTAGGCCTTCGATTTCCGTGTTGATCACCTTGCTTTATTCTGAGTTCTTGGCATGGTTTACGAGGCATCTTTGAACCCCTTTGTTGCTGGTGGTTTTTCTGGACAGTGGAGGCTTGTCGGATTTTTATCTCTGCGATTGAGTATTGGATTTCAGCCTGTGAGGACTCGATCGACGTCTACTCTTCGCGAGGATCGCCGTCATATTTTTATTGGAATTTTTGGAGATTATATCACAGGTCGGAATTAAGCTTCTTTGGGACAGATTTTTCAGCAGTGTATGTGTTATGAGAATTTTGATTTATTGCAATGTTTGGACCATATCTTTGTACCCAGGAGGAATTTTTGGCTGTTTTTGGACTCGTTGGAATCGTGGGAATCCGAGGATTGTCCCCGTTCAGTTTTAGCCTTTTTGGATCTTAGATTGACGTGCGCTTCAGGTGGGTTGCTTCGTCTCCAAAACCGGTGGACGGTTCTCTAACTCTATATTGTTAGTGAGCATGCATTATGTGAGCAGTATTAGAAAGCATGTTGTATCAGATAGGATTTTCTAGTGTAGTGATTCTGATCATGTTGATTATTACTTCCTATCTGTGTTGATTAAATGTTAGTATTGGACTTGACCTAGCACCCTGTCATATGTTGCATGTATAACCAGACCAGTAGAAAACCCTCACTTAGGCTAGGTTCGTTTATGCTTTAGACATCCACACTGTACATTCTATTCCTTTACATAGTGTTTTCCTCGCCCGGGTAGTGGACTGAGTGGTCGGGATTTCTCTTAGTGTGGGATGCATGTTGCACTCGTGCTTGGGGGCAGAGTGGAGTCTGGTAGATGTTGCTGGTCTTATATCTGTGGCGGGAGCCGTTGGGTAAACGGTGGTCCTGGGTTGTCGTATTTCTCTGTTTTATTTGTCGTCACTATGTTAGTGACAGGGGTATACTAGTGATAGCAGGACCTAGAACCCAGACTGTTTTTGGACACACATAATTTCTATAAACTAATGTTTTTCCTTCCAAACTTCGAGGGGTCGTCGGAGCCTGTTCTTGTTTGATTTGGGTGAAGGCAATAGCCCTTCGGGATTTGAAAAATAAAACTTATTTGAACTGATTTTATTAAAGAACTAAAATATATTAAATTGGGTTTCTCAGATTAAAATAGTTTTCAGTAATAACTGCCATCTTTTATTACAAACTTACTCACCCGAGAGAGTTTGGGTGACCTGGGTTCTAGGGGCCGCTCCCTTATTTCGGGACGAATGCTACGGGGGCTGTACCTGGAACCTGTTCTTGTTTGATAGGGTTGTAGGTGTTGGTCTCCCGGAACTTTCGGACCCTGGTTGGTTTCTTCCGCATGTTTTACCAAGGGAGTTGTTTTCCCGAACTGTAAGGGGTCGAGAACTTCGAATGGTTGAGTCTGGAGTCTGTTCTTGTTTGATTGGGATTCTAGACACTGACCTTTCGGGATTCTCGGACCTTTACTTTGTCGGTTGGTTCTTTCTCGTCTGTGAGTTGGATGTCCTGTTGTGGGAACCATTGGGTTGACGACAGTCCCGGCTGTTGAGTACCTCCAGCCGGTGGGTTAGTATTGTGAGTTGGTCATTGTCGATCTGATTGATCGTGGATTTGGATTATAGCCTGCATGAGCCATATTGAGCTCGACAGAGATGCGCGGATACTTTCCTCGGTAGGGTCGCGCCTCTCGAGTGCCGCTCCGGAGCTGGGCCTGTTACTTTGTTATCGTGACTTGTCGACGCAGTCCCTCTGGCTGGGCCAGTTTTGGCAGTCACAGACGCCCTACGTAAGTCCCGTCCTCTTGTGGATGTGTGGCAGTAGGTGGGCGCAGGTTTGACTGGACCCCATGTGGCAGTCACTGTGATTGGGTTGATTGAGTATTTGGGTTAGAGTCGATGCATCATTTTCATCTGTATCACCCTTTGAGCATTGTAGATAGAGGCATGATAGCTGTAGATTTCTTTCCAGCTTATCTTTATATTAGTACAGTTTTCTGTTATCTTATGCCTCTAGTAGACTTAGTGGGCAGACTGTCGGGCTTGGTAGCGGTACCCATTGAGAACTACTGTGGGATGTAGTTCTCACACCCGCCGTGGTGACTTTTCCCAGGGACCCCTTTTCCAGTTCCTGCTGCTCCAGTTGCTGACCCTTCTGTTGCTGATCGAGGTGAGGGAGTCGCAAGCTAGTTCCCTACCCGTCCTTGGAGTATAGGTGTACCCCTTTTGGAGCTTAGTAGTACAGTCTGCTGGATTATTGTTGTTAGTTATTTTTGAGAGACTTTTGTAGTGAGGTTCAGACTTGTACTTTTGGAGTTGTATTATTTCTTATTTCAGTAGTTCATTTTTTTTCAGCTCTGATATCTGTATAGCTATAGTATCCTTCTTTTTGCAGGTTGACGCTTCGTCTATACGGGGCTTCCCGTATGGGCAGCGGATCTGTTGGCGGGCCCGGGTCGTAGTTTCGACCCCGGGGCGTGACACTTTTCGCTGGTGAAAATTTGCAATTTTTGGAATTGTTGCGCAAACAGCGAAATGCAGAATTTCTGGGACTAAAATTTACAGTGTTTGGCTCTTGTTATAGTTTTCACTGAGATTTTGGAGTTTTGCGATGAAATGGAAAGTTGGAACTTTTTGTCACGATCAAGATGAGCATTTTCCTTTTTGGCCCCGGACTGAATTTGTGCTTGTTTTCACATCTACGCCATTATCGCGCTCCCGCTGATTTTTGCACTACATTGTTGGACAACACTTCACCGTTTTGCTCGCCATCGTTGATTCGGGAGGAGTTTTTGGGAGATTTTGGATTCGTTGAGACCGTAGACGCTGAGAGGACGCGCACGCCAATTTCAGCCTGATCGGATTTCGGATCTGCGCATTCCAGGTGGGTTGTTGAGCACTTTTTTTTACGACTTACTCGCTAGGGCTATTAGGGTGATCCCCGACACATTGTATATTGTTGCACCACCCCTTTGTGGATCATGCATGGATGAATTATTCTGGTTATTCCTTAACTTATCTATGTGAAACTAGTACTTCATGAGTATATATGGATAGCATGTGTTGTTGGTTAGTGATTATGACATATTGGCCTACTTTTATGTGTAAATGGTACTTGATACTTTCCATTCCATGTTATTCGAGAACTATTGCATGCTTGTATTGACATCTAGATAGGCCACCTTTTATTGCTACACTATCATATTGGGACTTGACTTAGGGGATACCATGATTGTTCCTTTTCTCCTCTTTATTTAGACTTATGATTCATGTTGCTCGGATTCGAGCAAGGGTTTGGGATAGTGTAGTCGAGATCATTGAGTCTGGGAGAGGTTGTACCATATTTTAGACTTGTGGGGTGTTGCGGCAACCGCGGATATTAGGCGGTTGACCGAATGTTGATTATTCTACCATATTGTGGATTTGTGGGGTGTTGCGGCAACTGCGGACATTAGGCAGTCGGCCGAATGTTATTTTTAGCATCGGATTAGGATCGGGGTTTTGTTAGTGACATGGAGTCTTCCACTTTGAGCATAGTCGTGACTAAGCCCTGCTATTTTGAGATATGTCCGACGGATTACTTCCTCCTGCGGGTAGCTCCCCACGAGTGCCACTCCGGAGTGTGCGACTGTATCGGGTAGGTGCCGGTCAGTCATTGGGTTCTTGAGTCCTATATTACATCGATGTTATGCGTTGGCTGGCATACCCGATGATGGTGATAGAGCAGGCAGTACCGGGTATTTATACCGGTCTTTTTGATTGGGTTTATATTGGCAGATACTGTTCACTAATGCATGCATACAGTCATTTTAGTCGGTACTACATTATAGGCATAGTAGTGATTGTTTTCTTTGTCAGCAGATTAGTTAGCTTACCACTTTACCTTTCTTTTTGCCTCTGGTAGACTTAGTGGGTACGTCGGAGTTTGAGGATTTACCCACCGAGGGCTACTGGTTTACTAATAGTTCTCACACCCATTGGCGGTTCTTCCCCCCCTTTTTTCTTCTCTCCCCTTTGTTTTACAGAGTCTTTTGCGGGAGTTGCTGATCCTTCAGTCGCTGTTCGAGGCGAGGGAGTCACGAGCTAGATCCCTACCTGCCCTTGGAGTGTAGCTGTATCCCCTGGTTGGAGATTTTTTGTACTGTCAGCTGGATTATTGTATAGTTTACTCTTTTGAGAGCCTTCTTGTATTTGAGAGAGATTGATGTATTATTGTTTTAGTTTATCTCCCTTTTTGGGTTTATAGATGCTGTGTCTGAGGATGATGTATGATGATTATTTATATTTGGGAGATGGATCTTGTACTTTATTCCTGTTGTATAGTGTTTGGATTTTATTTCACAGCAGTTTATTTTTCGCTCTGATATTTGTGTAGCTATAGTACTATCTTTTGCAGGTTAGACGCTGCGCCTATGTGGAATTTTTCGTATAGGTGGCGGATCTGTTGGCGAGCCCGGATCGCAGTTTCGACCCCGGGGCATGACAGAGAAAATGGAAGAGAAAAAACCAAAAGCTAGGGTGAAAAAGAAATCAAAATCTTTCGTTTCTATAAAAACTCTAGCGTGCGGTCCGGATCAGCTTCACGCGCAGAATCCCATCGTTCGGGATCCGGACTGACTGACTTCAGTCCGGACTGCCTGCAATTTTTTGTCTAAAAAAATTCATTAAAATTTCAGAAAATTCAAAAAAAGTATGTAAACATTCTTGCATATAAACTTTATACAAAAGGTATCATTTCATATAAAAAGAAATAGATTATGAGAAATCTATCAAAATATTTCAAATTATGAAACAAAAATTTATAAAAATTATAACCTCTAAAGTTGAGCAAGTTCGAAACATCAATCACGATCTAATGAGTAAAGAGTTTATCAAATAATCAATTGAGCAAAGAAAATAAATCACCAAGATCGATAGATGTTTGAAATCCCAAATAAATTAGATAATTTTCTTTAATCAACAAGTTTTAGGGAATGACTCTTTGAGCATCTTTCAAAAAAATCCCACCTTTTACCAACCATGGAATTATTGAATAAAACAAATATTCCAATTAGCATTGTTTAAAATAAACATTACACCATACTTTTCAAAAAACATGTGGTAGTTGCACACACTACTCGGACGACCGAGGTGGTAGGTCTTTCCTCCATGTGGTGGTAGTTTTCACACTCCACCAATGGATGTAACTCTTTTCACATCTTATACGCATGAAATACTAAAAATACTCCCCCTCAATTGGTTATTAATTATATAAAATATTAAGTATTCAACCAAAAATTGATCTCGTGTTCATACTTATGTCAATCATCAAATAAGATAAAAAAAATACCAAGAGATCATTGAGTAAGGTATTGACTTTGATCAATTAAAAATAAAATAATTGATATAAATGATAATTGCATTAAGTGAATTATGATGATATCCAAATCATAATAAATTTTTCAAGATATAAAAGGATGCAATTAAAGTCAATATTGCTAATACTCCGTTAATGTTCTAGACTGCATATATACAAACAAAAAGAACAAAACCTAATCTAAGCAATGGTTCAAAAATCAGTTATGAGAAAGAAAGCATGCCAATTGCTTTTTGCAAATGCATAAATCATTTTTGATCCAAAGGTTTTGTCAAAATATCGGCTAATTGATTATCAGTTGAAACATAGGAAATTTGCAAAGTACTTGATTCAACTAGCTCTCTTAGAAAATGATATCTTAGTTCATTGTGTTTTGTTCTTGAGTGCAACATAGGGTTTTTAGAAATATTAATGGCACTGGTGTTGTCACATAAAATAGTCACCGAGGTCGCTGGAATCCGAAAGTCACTCAATACACTTTTCATCCAAATCATTTGAGTTGAGCAACTTCTCGCAGATATGTATTCCGCCTCAACAGTAGATAGAGCAATGCAGTTTTGTTTTTTACTATCCCATGCAACAAGACAATGGCCAAGATAAAAGTATGCTCCACTAGTGCTCTTTCGGTCATCCACCGATCCAGCCCAATCGGCATCCGAATATCCTATAATGTCAAGAGATGTGCCCATAGGATACCAAATTCTAAAATTAATTATACCTTTGACGTACCGGATGATCATTTTTACTGCTTTCAAGTGATATTTCCTTCGGTGCAGATTGATATCTCGCGCAAATTCCAACGCTGAAGAAAATATCCGGGCGACTAGCTGTAAGGTAGAGTAGACTTCCAATCATACTTCTATATAATTTCTGGTCTACACTCTCTCCGTGAGATTCACTTCATAATCCCTTATTGCTAGTTCCCATAGGAGTCGGATAGTCTTTAGAATCTTCCAATCGGAATTTCTTAACCAACTCCTTCGTATACTTGGATTGACACAAATGAATGCCATCTTCACATTGTTTACCTGCAATCTAAGGAAATATGTAAGCTCGCCCATCATTGACATCTCAAATTTGCTTTCCACTGTTTTTGCGAATTTTGAAGCATCCTTGTTTGCTGTAGCACCAAACACAATGTCGTCGACATAAATTTGTGCCACTATGAAATTATTCTGAAAGTTCTTCACAAAAAGTGTCCGATCGGCTCCCCCTCGAGTATAGTCCTTTTCTAAACGATATTTCATTAATATTTCATACCATGCTCGCGGTGCTTGTTTTAGTCCGTAAAGAGCCTTTTTCAATCGAAAAACATGATTTGGGAGTTTATGATCAATGAAACCTTTCGGTTGGGTCACATAAACTTCTTCGTTTAGAAAACAATTTAAAAACGCGCTCTCCGTTCATCTGAAAAAGCTTGATTTTAAAATGAACAAGATCCGAATGGACTCGAGACGGGCAACCGGGGCGAATGTCTCATCAAAGTCTATTCTCTCAATCTGTGAGTAGCCCTGAGCAACTAAATGTGCTTTGTTCCTCACAATGGTACCATCTTCATTTTTCTTATTCTTGAAAATCTATTTTGTACCAATAATATTTTGTTGCTTTAGGGGCTTCGTTAATTTCCAAACTTTGTTTCTTTCAAATTGATTAAGCTCTTCTTGCATCGCTTCAATCCAATAGTCATCTTGAAGAGTTTCATCAATATTTTTCGGTTCCATCATGGAGACATAACATGCAACTCCACATTCTAATTGTCTCCGAGTTCTAACTCCTTCTTGTGGATCTCCAATGATGTTCGATCCAGGATGGTCCTTGGAGATATGTAGAGTTTGCGGTATAGGAGTACTCGGGGAAACATGTGATGAATCCTGCACATTAGATGAATTAGAAGAACCATAATATGCATCAAAAAATTTCAAAAGATTTATCATGCAAAGATGCAACATCATCGGCAATTAATTCATCATCAAGAGACATATCAAGAGTAAATTTATCAGAAGAAAAATGAGAAGCTTCATCTACTTTAACATTTATGGATTCTATCATCGTTTTAGATTCAAGATTGTATACTCGATATGCTCTACTATTTGTAGAATAACCAAGAAAGATTCCTTCGTCACTACGAGAGTCGAATTTTTTAAGATTTTCACGATCGCATAAAATGTAACAACGACTCCCGAAGATACGAAAATACTTGATATTCGATTTTCTACTAAACCATAGTTCATATGGAGTATTTAAAGTACCCGGGCACAAATAGATATGATTGATTACATAGACCGCAGTATTAACTGCTTCAGCCCAAAAATACAAAGGGAGTTTCCGGCTATGAAACATAACACGCGCCATCTCTTGTGTGGGTTATGGGATCCAAGGATCTAAATTGGAAAAAGAACAAACTAGAGGGGGGGTCAATAGGTGTAAACAATAAAACTCAAAAATCTATGCGTAAAAAATAACCCAATGCGGAAAATGAAAAATATACGCAAGATTTTACGTGGATAACTCCATCACAGGAGTAAAAAACTACGGGACCGATTACACGGGAAATCCACTAAGATTAAACACGTACAAAGTTATATAACGCAACACTATGACTCAACCTTTTTCATACGCTCCGAGTAGATATTCTCCGCAGTCCACAACGCTCCTCGATCACACGATTTGCGTCCAACTTCGAATCCACGAAGTCCAACCGAATCCATGGTCTTCACCAATATGGCACGAATCGATCACATAAACGCGCCTAACTCCGAATCCACGAAGTCGAAAGTACCTTGAATCACAAGGCCACGCGAATCAACGCCCCGATGTTCCTTTCGGAAATCGTTGTTTGTTTATTGGTGGTGATGATAACGAATACTTAGATAATCATAAAAAGACAAGAAAACACCATCTAAGTATTCATCAATTTGATTCTATAAGAAATAAAGAGTTTTGAAACCCTAGAATCAAATCGATCAATATAGAAAAAGAAACATAAGATAAATGCGTTTTCCTTTCTTTTCTATATGTGGGTTATCTACGATCCCGTTTTGGAATACCCTAAAAGATGATATTAGGGTTTATTTATTGGCTAGAAACCTTTTGAAAGACATAAAAATAAAAAACTGCCTTAACAGAATTTTTTCCGCTTGGCAGTCCGGACTGGAATAAGTGTAATACCCGCCTTTTTTTTGGTAATTTATTTTAAATAATTCAGTTGATAGAGGGGGGATTGAAAGTTCGAGAATTTCTGGGCTGACCGTCGGGGTTCGCGGGTATTTTTAGGTGCTAGAGCTCACAAAATGGTGAACGGCGGTGCGATCGGATCTGAAATCGGACTTACTGATCTCCCGAAATGGGGGTTTGAAGCTCCCGGTGACCGTAAAGTGCACCGAGATTCGTGTGTGGTAAATTGCACGATTTTCGAGGAAGTCTGAGTTGGATCTTGACCTAGGGTTGAATGGAGGTATTCATATAAATAGCACCCTTTTAGTAGTAACCCCTTTTTATTTTCTTTTAGAGAACTTGAACGGAGAGGGAGAGTTCGAAATTTGAAAATCTGAATTCGGGGAGCGAGCGAAAAAGGAGAAGGAAGAAAAAAGGGGAATCCATCTCTCGGGGGGCTTTAAGCCGGAGACGAGAGGGACGATCCACCTTGTTACGGAATTTGAGTTGGCGTAGTTTCGTGAAAGGTTCTAGTCTTGAAGATTGAAGGTGAAGAAAGTTGGATCATTTAACTCAATCTCAAGAAAGAAGAATTCAAAACGATCAGGTATGTTTAACTAAAGATTATTGGTGATCCGAATACTTCTTGTAGTGTAGAAACACCTGGAAGAATATTTAATTGCATAAAAATCAAAAACTGGTGTTCGGACATGTTCAGGATCCGGATCAGAGCCAGCAATCAGGATCCCGAAGGTTGTTGTTTCATACATTACTTCAATCCGGATCGCAGCATCTCACGATCCGGATCCCGAACGTTGAGTTTTCTGAATTGTATGAACGATCCGGATCAGGCATTCCGATCCGGATCCCGAACGTTTGTTTTTCTGGAAACCGTCTTTCTTGCTACTGCAATCCGGATCGCCCAAATCCGATCCGGATCGCCGTCCGTAAAAATTCCAGAAATGTTAGGTTTTTGATTCTTATCTCCTTCCAAATGTTTCTAACCTATAAATAGACCCTATGATTCATTTTTCTAGGGTAAGTCGATAAAAAGGAAAATAGCCGTCATATTCAAATATCATTCTATACGGCCTAAGATCCACATATAGAGAAGAAAGGAAATAATTAGATATTACTCTATGTTTCTTCATCTATATTGATTAGTTTGATTCTAGGTTTTCATACTCATATCTTGAGTTCAATCAAACTAATGAATACTTAGATGGTATTTCCTATCTATCTTTGATCTAAGTATTCGGCGGATCATCACCACCCAAAAACAACGATTTCCCCAAAATCGGCGCGTGGATTCGCGTGTCCTTGTGGATTCAAGGTTCAACCGCTCTCGTGGATTCGGAGCGAGGCACATTCGTGGATTCGAAGGGTGCTATTGGGTGAAGACCGTGGATTCTAAATTTTTCTGATGAAAAAGTTGTAGCCGATCCGGATCGGGCAAGCTGATCCGGATCTCGAACGCAGATATTCTTCTGCGGGCAGACGATCCGGATTGGACCTGCCGATCCGGATCCCGATCGCAGTTTTTCACTTCGGATAGCCGATCCGGATCGCAATCATGAACTAATCGGGATCGCGGCTAGGGTTTTATAAAGAACAAAAGGGTTTTGATTTATTTTACCTTAATCTTTTGTTCTCAAGTCTCTAGAGCCTCTCTCTCTAGAACTATTGCACATTGGAGCTTTCCAAACTCAAGTTCTTCGAATCCAAGTAAGTTTTATTGATCAAAATCTCGGTTTTTCATAGTTTTTCTTATTCCTCCTCAAAACGTGACGAATTTCTTATATCGATTTCGTTTGTGGATGGTTTTTGATCAAATCTCTTTTGAAATAAGAACTCTGGGTAGATTAGTTTTGATTATATGCTAGGTATTCTCAAGATAAACGGATTTTTGGTCTTCGATTTCAAAGAATTCGGTTTTAGGGCATATAATGGGAATTTTCCAAAATCATGCAATTGATCTATTTTTAAAATTCCTTTTGCAAAACTAATTTGATTCTTAGTCTCTCTACATGATTATGATTGTTTGGGTACAATTTTTCAAATCTTTGAAAATTAACAATTTATCGTGTGTTCTTGAGTTGGTCTTGACAGGATACATTTTTCACTAGCAATCAAAATGGTGATCACTTGGATTATTTTCCTACTTGCTGCCATGGTTCATGTCAAGGACACTGTCAAGCCCAAGAGGGCTAAGAAGGCTAAGAAAGCGAAGAAAGCTAAAGATGATTCCGATACAGAATCTGAAACGGAATCAATTGATTGGGATGAACTACAAGTTGAAGCAACGACTGTTTCTACTGCTTCGAAAGGGAAAGCCCGTGCAGAGACATCAAAGGTAAAAGCTTCAATGCCTACTACTGTTGAAAAGGGCAAAGCCCCAATAGAAGAAACCTCTGGGAAGACAAGAAGAAAAAGTGTTGCTCGCAAAAGAGGGTGTGCTCAAGGAATCTCCATTGAGTAACCAGCTGCTAGCCAAGCACCTCCACAAGACTTTATCAGCTCGGCTAGGATTGAGGAAAATGAAGAGGGAAGTGGAATTCGAATTACTGAATCCCTCTCAAGAGCATACTCTGTACCTAGTGAATCCGCATGGACTGAAGACCAGCATGCATCATCTGCCTCTACAACTCGTCCAGCGACTTCCAAGAGAAACGCTCTAGAAGCTACTGTATTGGCCGCCATTCATCAGGACCAAAGAAGACTTTCTGCTGAGCAAGAGAAATTGGGATTAGGTCTCCGACAAATGGCCGCTGATCAAAAACAGATGAAGAAGAAATGTTCCAAATTATCGCGAATGCTGAAAGGAATCTTAAACAAGATAGACGATACTAGCTCAGACAGTTCTGATTTGGCTTGATCTCTTATGCTCTAACCCTTATCATATCTATTGCAGGCTTTTATCATTTTAGATTTTAGTTCAGTTTTTAGGACTTACTCTTAGTTCTAGTTCTTACATTTCGGAACAATTTTTGATCTATTTAACTCTCCTTAAAATTTTTGTAATTTTGGCTTTGTTTGTGACAAAAAGGGGAAGAGAGTTTAGAGAGAACTTGAACAATGATTGAACAATGATGATGTGAATGTGTGAACATCAAGGTAAGTATCACTTCAACTTTGACTTTGGTGAAGGGTAAGTATCACAACTTTGGTTTTTATCTTGTGAATTATTGCATGTTCCTACTAACTATTCGACTAACTATTTGGACATGTATTATTACTAACAAGTTGTTTGATTACTAACAAAGCAAAGTTATGACATTTGGAATTTTATTTCTTAAAAGATATGTCAATGTTTGATTGTGATCTTATTACATATCTGAATTACTCAATGTCATGGTGAGCATAAACTCTATCTCTGTTAGGTTTTGACTGCTAAATATTCTTGAGGTATCTAACGATCTCTTTTTGTCAAGAATGATTTCTTAGTGCAGAGAGTACAGATGTCTAAGTCTAGAGTCTGTTTTAGGAGTTTATATCTCATGTTTTTAAATTTTTGGATCTCCATTATAAATTTTTGTTGTATGGTGATAGCAACAAAAATATCTTTTTGAATTTTCTTTAGTGGATCTGTGTTTTGTCACGAAACCGCCAAAGGGGGAGATTGTTACGGAATTTGAGTTGGCGTAGTTTCGTGAAAGGTTCAAGTCTTGAAGATTGAAGGTGAAGAAAGTTGGATCATTTAACTCAATCTCAAGAAAGAAGAATTCAAAAGGATCAGGTATGTTTAACTAAAGATTATTGGTGATCCGAATACTTCTTGTAGTGTAGAAACACCTGGAAGAATATTTAATTGCATAAAAATCAAAAACTGGTGTTCGGACATGTTCAGGATCCGGATCAGAGCCAGCAATCCGGATCCCGAAGGTTGTTGTTTCATACATTACTTCAATCCGGATCGCAGCATCTCACGATCCGGATCCCGAACGTTGAGTTTTCTGAATTGTATGAACGATCCGGATCAGGCATTCCGATCCGGATCCCGAACGTTTGTTTTTCTGGAAACCGTCTTTCTTGCTACTACAATCCGGATCGCCCAAATCCGATCCGGATCGCCGTCCGTAAAAATTCCAGAAATGTTAGGTTTTTGATTCTTATCTCCTTCCAAATGTTTCTAACCTATAAATAGACCCTATGATTCATTTTTCTAGGGTAAGCCGATAAAAAGGAAAATAGCCGTCATATTCAAATATCATTCTATACGGCCTAAGATCCACATATAGAGAAGAAAGGAAATCATTAGATATTACTCTATGTTTCTTCATCTATATTGATTAGTTTGATTCTAGGTTTTCATACTCATATCTTGAGTTGAATCAAACTAATGAATACTTAGATGGTATTTCCTATCTATCTTTGATCTAATTATTCGGCGGATCATCACCACCCAAAAACAACGATTTCCCCAAAATCGGCGCGTGGATTCGCGTGTCCTTGTGGATTCAAGGTTCAACCGCTCTCGTGGATTCGGAGCGAGGCACATTCGTGGATTCGAAGGGTGCTATTGGGTGAAGACCGTGGATTCGGTCGGACGTCGTGGATTCGACGTTGGACGCCGTGGATTCGGCGTTGGGTGCAGATCGTGGATTCGAGAAGCGTCGTGGAGCGAGCGGAGAAGATCCTCTAGGAGCGTATGGAAAAGGTTGAGTCGTAAGTGTGTACGGTAAATCACCTTGTACGTGTTTTAATTCTAGTGGATTTCGCCGTGTTATCGGTCCCGTGGTTTTTTACTCCGGTTTGGAGTTTTTCCACGTAAAAATCTTGCGTGTTATATTTATTTCCGCATTGGGTTTTTTATCGCAACGATTTTTGAGTGTTTATTCGTTTACACCTATTCACCCCCCTCTAGGTGTTTCTTCCCCTATTTAGATCTATATTACATATAACCCAACAAGTGGTATCAGAGCGGGAATAGGGTTGTAAACAATGGTTGAAGGTGGAAACATCAATCGACCCCCTTTCTTTGATGGAACAAATTATGCGTACTGGAAAGTACGGATGAAAGCCTTTTTAATTTCCATCGACGAAAGGGTGTGGCAATCAATTGAATTAGGATGGTCTAATCCAACTGAAATTATCTCTGATGTTCGCACCTTAAAACCTAGGTCGAAATGGACCAAGGAAGAGTTAGATTCATCTTCTTACAATGGCAAGGGAATTAATGCTATTTTTAATGCCTTATCTCAAACTGAATTCTCTCGCGTGTCGGCATGTGAGACTGCGAAAGAAATCTGGGATGTTCTTCAGGTTACACATGAGGGAACTAACCTCGTGAAGATTCAGAAACTGCAAATGCTTACGAGCAAGTTTGTCTCTATCTTGATGGCAGAAAATGAATCTTTCACGGACTACTATACACGATTGCAAGACATCGTAAACTCATGTGCTAACCTGGGAGAGAAGATTCCAGAATTTAAGGTTGTAAGAAAGATCTTAAGAACTCTTCCTGAACGATTTCGCCCAAAGGTGTGACGCCCCACTTCCCAGGGGGTCACCCATCCTAGAACTACTCTAGCTCTAGCACGCTTAACTCTCATGTTCCTCTTGGATCTTGCTACCATCCAAAATGCTATAGCCGGGTTAGAGATTTAGTCCTATTATATCATTTATATAGAGGACTAATCCAAATTCCGGGCGTGTCACATTCTTCCCCCCTTTAAGCCCTGACGTCCACGTCAGGCTCAAGCACACTCACAAGCACCAGGCAATGTGAGACTCGTCTCGCTAGCCTTAGCCGACCTTGTGAGGAGCTGCACTCCACTCACAACGGTCATTAGCCGGGGAACCTTGCTCTACCCGCTATATAACCCTGGCTCAGCCGAGACTCATCTCACATTTCCGGCTGGTGAATGTCTCTGATACCAACTGTGACGCCCCACTTCCCAGGGGGTCACCCATTCTAGAACTACTCTAGCTCTAGCACGCTTAACTCTCATGTTCCTCTTGGATCTTGCTACCATCGAAAATGCTATAGCCGGGTTAGAGATTTAGTCCTATTATATCATTTATATAGAGGACTAATCCAAATTCCGGGCGTGTCACAAAAGGTTACAGCCATTGAAAGTATTAAACACTCGGACGAAATGCGTGTAGAAGAATTAGTTGGTTCATTACAAACATATGAAATGACATTTACTACTAACAATTCTTCTGGAAAAGCATCCTCTTCTAAGTCTTCAGGTTATGCGTTGAAAATAACTAAGGAAGAAGACGTGGATACATCCTCCTCAGACGATGATGAGAATCTTTCTATGGAGGAATTTGAGAAGCAGCTCGCTCTCTTGACAAGGAAGTTTCGCCGCAACTTTCGAAGGGGTAATTCAAGTAAATCTCCATCCTTCGGAAAGTCGAACAAAGGCAAGGGTACTTCAAGTTACAAGTCAAGAAAGCAAGAGAACTTCTCAAAGGATAAGAAAAGTTCAGAGGGACAACTACAATGCTTCAAATGTCGAGGCTACGGCCACATTGCAACGGAGTGTCCCAACAAGTATCCGGCAAAGAAGAAGGCGATGCAAGTCGTCACTTGGGATGACAACTCAACGTCAAATGAGCCGTCTTCAAGTGATGAAGAAAAGAGCACCACGGCATTCCACGCGTCCATATCTTCACCCTTCATGTGCTTTATGGCAAGTACGTCCGAGTCATTGTCCAACTCCACTGTTGAAAAGATTGCAACGGACAACGAATCGGATGATTCGGAAGGTGAAGATTTTGCTCTAGCCTACCACAGACTTTTGAGGGATTCAAAGAAAGTGGCTAAGCAAAACAAGAGTTTGAGAGGGAGATTGCATGATCTCGAAGAAGAAGCAAAAAGGGCAACTTCTCTCTCAAACGCTCTTGAAGTGGAAAGGGAAAATCTGATAAAAGTAAATGTTTCCCTTCAAGAGTCCAATGAGCTTTTTGAGAAGGAACATACAAATCTGGTGGATAAAGCGGATCACTTCTCAAAGCTCTACAACGAGGCTCGACAGGATAACCTGGAAATGACAAAGACCATTTTCCAACTCAAGGATGACTTGCAACGATTCTCTTCAGGAAGGAGTAAGTTGGATAGGCTTCTTGGTCTTGGTCAAACAAATCGGTTCGGCCTCGGGTACACTCAAACTGGAAACAGTCAAAGTTGGAGTGGGACAGTTTTTGTGCCTCAGTCGGTATCTCCTCCTCCGACACCGGAATTCAAGACAAACAACGACAACAAACCTACTTCATCCTCTTTGGGATCGTCAAGATCTAAGGTATGTTTTCGTTGTGGTGTTTCAGGGCACATAAGAAGATATTGCAAGACGGGAGTCAAACGCTCACTTCAAACACCTCTTGCAATGACTACCAAAAGGGCACCTCCCCGGAATTCAAAGCAAAACTTTTCAAATGAAAAGAGCCTTGGTAGTTCACCGCGTAAGGCGACATCATCAAGGAGCAGCAATCGATCTGACAAGACGCTTTCACCTAGGAGAATAACCTCACGACCATTACCGACGCACTCCAAAAAATTTTGGGTGCGCAAAGGTGAAATTTATCCTTGTCTTGTTACTAATGTTTCCTTGCATGCATATGATAATTCGTCTTGGTATCTGGATAGCGGATGTTCCCGTCACATGACCGGTGACAAAAATAGTTTTCAAAACTTTGAGAAAATCTCCGGAGGACTCGTTGTTTTCGGAGACGGTCGATCTTCCAAAATTGTTGGAAAAGGAACGGTAGCTATCCCAGATGGCCCGATTTTGAAAAACGTGTTATTTGTTGATGGCCTTAAGACTAACCTCATAAGCATAAGTCAACTTTGCGACAATGGTTTTTCAGTTAACTTTTCATCTGTTGAATGTGTTGTAACTGATAAGGACCATGTCTTCTTTTTAAAGGGGGTTAGATCTGAAAACAATTGTTATGTTGTTCCTAGTAAAACTTCTCAAAATTGTAACTTAGCCTCTTTTAATAATGAAACTCTTTAGCATGAAAGGCTAGGTCACATAAATTTTAAGGAACTTGCCAGAATTTCAAACAAGGACGTGGTAAAGGGGGTTCCAAAACTTTTACTTAAACAAAACATTGTGTGCGCGGTTGTCAAAAGGAAAAACAGTTCAGGACTGCACACAAGAACTTGAACCACGTTGGTACTAAACGGCCTTTGGAACTTTTACACATGGATTTAATGGGGCCAACTCGTCAACCATCTTTGGGAGGTAAATGGTATATTTTCTTGATGATTGATGATTTCTCTCGATATTCTTGGGTAGCATTTTTAAAAGAGAAAGCTGATACTTTTGATTCTTTTCACGAGATTTGCCTTCGTATTATGATTGAAAAGAATGAAAAGATCATTCGTGTTAGAAGTGATAGAGGTGGAGAATTCGTTAACTCTAAATTCATTGACTTTTGCACTTCAAACGATATTAAGGATGAATTCTCTGCACCCTATACACCTCAACAGAATGGTGTTGTCGAGCGCAAAAATAGGGTTGTTCAAGAGATGGCACGTGTTATGCTTCACAGCCGGAATTTACCGCTACATTTTTGGGCTAAAGCTGTGAACACTGCAATCTATGTAATTAATCGAGTTTATTTGCGCCCGGGAACGTTAAATACACCATATGAACTATGGTGTGGTAGAAAACCCAACATCAAATATTTTCGCATCTTCGGGAGTCGGTGTTACATTTTACGTGACCGTGAAAATCTTGAAAAGTTTGACTCTCGAAGTGACGAAGGGATATTCTTGGGGTATTCTACAAATAGTAGAGCATATCGAGTATTTAACTTGGAATCTAAGACGATCGTAGAATCTATAAATGTTAAAGTAGATGAAGCTTTTCACTTTGGATCTGGAAAATCTACCCTCGATATCTCTCTAGATGATGATTCACCTGCCATTGCATCTTCTCATAATAATACTTCCAATATTAATGATGCATCTAATGGTTCTTCAAGTTTATCTGATGTGCAGGAATCATCTCATATACCTCGAGTACTCCGTTTCAACAAACGCTACGAATCTCCAAGGATCATCCGGAATCGAATATTATTGGAGATCCACAAGAAGGAGTCAGAACTCGGAGGCAGTTGGTTTGTGGATTCGCTTGCTACGTATCTTTAATCGAACCAAAGAACATAGATGAAGCTCTTCAGGATGACTACTGGATTAAAGCAATGCAGGAAGAGCTCCATCAATTTGAGCGAAACAAAGTCTAGGAATTAACGAAGCCTCCAAAGCAACATAATGTGATAGGTACCAAATGGATTTTCAAGAACAAGAAAAATGAGGATGGTACTATCATCAGGAACAAGGCACGATTAGTTGCTCAAGGCTACTCTCAAGTAGAAGGTATAGACTTTGATGAAACATTCGCCCCTGTAGCTAGACTCGAGTCCATTCGTATACTATTTGCTATTGCTTGTCATTTTAAAATCAAATTATTTCAAATGGACGTTAAGAGCGCGTTTCTAAATGGGTTTTTAAATGAGGAAGTTTATGTGGCTCAACCGAAAGGTTTTGTAGACCATAAACAACCTAACCATGTTTTTCGTTTGAAAAAGGCTCTTTACGGTCTGAAACAAGCACCGCGAGCATGGTACGAAAGGTTGACAAAGCACCTTTTGGAGAAGGGCTATACTCGAGGGGGAGCTGACAGGACTCTCTTTGTGAAGCATTATCAAAGCAATTTCATTGTAGCACAAATCTATGTCGATGACATTGTATTTGGCGCAACAAGAGATAATGATGCTTCTAAATTCGCGGAGACTATGGAAAGCGAATTTGAGATGTCCATGATGGGCGAATTGACTTATTTCCTTGGATTGCAAATTAAACAAAATGATGAAGGTATTCACTTGAGTCAATCCAAGTATGCAATGGAGTTGGTTAAAAAGTATGACTTAGAAAATTCGAAGGATTTTCCGACTCCAATGGGAACTACCCACAAGGGACTTGGAAGTGAATCACATAGTGAGAATGTAGACGAGAAACTGTATTGAAGTATGATTGGAAGTCTACTTTATCTCACGGCTAGTCGCCCGGATATATCTTTTGGTGTTGGGATTTGCGCGAGATATCAATCTGCACCAAAGGAGGTTCACCTGAAAGCGGTGAAAAGGATCATCCGGTACATCAAAGGATCAATTAATTTCGGAATTTGGTATCCTATGGGAACTAGTCTGGATATTATTGGATACTCAGATGCCGATTGGGCAGGATCAGTGGATGATCGGAAAAGCACGAGTGGTGCATGCTTCTATCTTGGCCATTGCCTTGTTGCATGGCACAGTAAAAAGCAGAATTGCATAGCACTCTCGACTGCCGAAGCGGAATACATTTCAGCGGGTAGTTGTTCAACTCAACTTATTTGGATGAAAAGTGTGTTGAGCGACTTCCGGATTTCAGCATCTTCGGTAACTATTCTTTGTGACAACACAAGTGCAATTAACATTTCTAAAAACCCTGTATTGCACTCTAGAACAAAACATATTGAACTTAGATATCATTTTCTTAGAGAGCTAGTTGAATCAAATACTCTTCAACTTTCATATATTTCAACTGGGGATCAATTAGCTGACATCTTAACAAAACCTTTGGATCAAAAACGTTTTATTCATTTGCGAAAAGCAATTGGAATGCTTTCCTTGAAATAAACTTCTTTTTGAAACCTTTGCTTAGGATAGGTTTTGTTTTGTTTTGTTCATTATCTATGTTTGTACATAGGACATTAATTGAGCATAGATCATAATTGACTTTAATTGCATCTTTTCGCACATTTAGCAATTTATTATGCTTTTGCCATCATAATATTTCACTGTTGCAATGATCATTTATGTTAATTAAATCATCTTCTAAGTGATCAAAGTCAATTTCTCTCTCAATGATCTCTTGGTATAGTCATTATCTTATTTGACTGCTTAGTCGAGTATGAAATCGAGATCAATTTTTGGTGGAATACTTTATATCTTAAATAATTAATAGCCAATTAAGGGGGAGTCAAAGAAATGTAAAATGCTCAAAAGATGTGGAAAGAGTTACATCCCAATGAGGAGTGTGAAAACTACCACCACATGGAGGAAAGAGCTACCACCTCGGTCGTCCGAGTGTTGTGTGCAGCTACCACATGTATACCAAGCATGGTTGTTCAATTTTTGATTAAGTAAAATGCATGTTGAAATACTTGACTCCGTCAAATTTCAAGGTTGGTATAAGGTGGGTTTTTAAAGAAAGATGCTCAAAGAGCCACTCTCTTCAACAGATTGTCTAGATAAATTATCTACCATATTTGGGATTTCAAACATCTATTGATCTTCGTATTTCATTTTCTTTACCGAATTGATGATTTGATAAAGGCATTACTTATAAGATCAAGTTAGATGTAATTGAAGGTGTTCAACTTTAAGGGATTTAATTTTTGTAAATTCTCGTTTCATTTTTGGATATTATTGATAGATTTGGCATAATCTAATTCTTGTTGTATGAAACGATGATTTTTTGTTTAAAGTTGATACACAATTGTGCTTACATACTTTTTCTGGATCTTACGAAATTTTTCTAAATTTTTCTGATGAAAAAGTTGTAGCCGATCCGGATCGGGCAAGCTGATCCGGATCTCGAACGCAGATATTCTTCTGCGGGCAGACGATCCGGATTGGACCTGCCGATCCGGATCCCGATCGCAGTTTTTCACTGCGGATAGCCGATCCGGATCGCAATCATGAACTGATCCGGATCGCGTCTAGGGTTTTATAAAGAACAAAAGGGTTTTGATTTATTTTACCTTAATCTTTTGTTCTCAAGTCTCTAGAGCCTCTCTCTCTAGAACTATTGCACATTGGAGCTTTCCAAACTCAAGTTCTTCGAATCCAAGTAAGTTTTATTGATCAAAATCTCGGTTTTTCATAGTTTTTCTTATTCCTCCTCAAAACGTGATGAATTTCTTGTATCGATTTCGTTTGTGGATGGTTTTTGATCAAATCTCTTTTGAAATAAGAACTCTGGGTAGATTAGTTTTGATTATATGCTAGGTATTCTCAAGATAAACGGATTTTTGGTCTTCGATTTCAAAGAATTCGGTTTTAGGGCATATAATGGGAATTTTCCAAAATCATGCAATTGATCTATTTTTAAAATTCCTTTTGCAAAACTAATTTGATTCTTAGTCTCTCTACATGATTATGATTGTTTGGGTACAATTTTTCAAATCTTTGAAAATTAACAATTTATCGTGTGTTCTTGAGTTGGTCTTCACAGGATACATTTTTCACTAGCAATTAAACTGGTGATCACTTGGATTATTTTCCTACTTGCTGCCATGGTTCATGTCAAGGACACTGTCAAGCCCAAGAGGGCTAAGAAGGCTAAGAAAGCGAAGAAAGCTAAAGATGATTCCGATACAGAATCTGAAACGGAATCAATTGATTGGGATGAACTACAAGTTGAAGCAACGACTGTTTCTACTGCTTCGAAAGGGAAAGCCCGTGCAGAGACATCAAAGGTAAAAGCTTCAATGCCTACTACTGTTGAAAAGGGCAAAGCCCCAATAGAAGAAACCTCTGGGAAGACAAGAAGAAAAAGTGTTGCTCGCAAAAGAGGGTGTGCTCAAGGAATCTCCATTGAGCAACCAGCTGCTAGCCAAGCACCTCCACAAGACTTTATCAGCTCGGCTAGGATTGAGGAAAATGAAGAGGGAAGTGGAATTCGAATTACTGAATCCCTCTCTAGAGCATACTCTGTACCTAGTGAATCCGCATGGACTGAAGACCAGCATGCATCATCTGCCTCTACAACTCGTCCAGCGACTTCCAAGAGAAACGCTCTAGAAGCTACTGTATTGGCCGCCATTCATCAGGACCAAAGAAGACTTTCTGCTGAGCAAGAGAAATTGGGATTAGGTCTCCGACAAATGGCCGCTGATCAAAAACAGATGAAGAAGAAATGTTCCAAATTATTGCGAATGCTGAAAGGAATCTTGAACAAGATAGACGATACTAGCTCAGACAGTTCTGATTTGGCTTGATCTCTTATGCTCTAACCCTTATCATATCTATTGCAGGCTTTTATCATTTTAGATTTTAGTTCAGTTTTTAGGACTTACTCTTAGTTCTAGTTCTTACATTTCGGAACAATTTTTGATCTATTTAACTCTCCTTAAAATTTTTGTAATTTTGGCTTTGTTTGTGACAAAAAGGGGGAGAGAGTTTAGAGAGAACTTGAACAATGATTGAACAATGATGATGTGAATGTGTGAACATCAAGGTAAGTATCACTCCAACTTTGACTTTGGTGAAGGGTAAGTATCACAACTTTGGTTTTTATCTTGTGAATTATTGCATGTTCCTACTAACTATTCGACTAACTATTTGGACATGTATTATTACTAACAAGTTGTTTGATTACTAACAAAGCAAAGTTATGACATTTGGAATTTTATTGCTTAAAAGATATGTCAATGTTTGATTGTGATCTTATTACATATCTGAATTACCCAATGTCATGGTGAGCATAAACTCTATCTCTGTTAGGTTTTGAATGCTAAATATTCTTGAGGTATCTAACGATCTCTTTTTGTCAAGAATGATTTCTTTGTGCAGAGAGTACAGATGTCTAAGTCTAGAGTCTGTTTTAGGAGTTTATATCTCATGTTTTTAAATTTTTGGATCTCCATTGTAAATTTTTGTTGTATGGTGATAGCAACAAAAATATCTTTTTGAATTTTCTTTAGTGGATCTGTGTTTTGTCACGAAACCGCCAAAGGGGGAGATTGTTACGGAATTTGAGTTGGCGTAGTTTCGTGAAAGGTTCAAGTCTTGAAGATTGAAGGTGAAGAAAGTTGGATCATTTAACTCAATCTCAAGAAAGAAGAATTCAAAAGGATCAGGTATGTTTAACTAAAGATTATTGGTGATCCGAATACTTCTTGTAGTGTAGAAACACCTGGAAGAATATTTAATTGCATAAAAATCAAAAACTGGTGTTCGGACATGTTCAGGATCCGGATCAGAGCCAGCAATCCGGATCCCGAAGGTTGTTGTTTCATACATTACTTCAATCCGGATCGCAGCATCTCACGATCCGGATCCCGAACGTTGAGTTTTCTGAATTGTATGAACGATCCGGATCAGGCATTCCGATCCGGATCCCGAGCGTTTGTTTTTCTGGAAACCGTCTTTCTTGCTACTGCAATCCGGATCGCCCAAATCCGATCCGGATCGCCGTCCGTAAAAATTCCAGAAATGTTAGGTTTTTGATTCTTATCTCCTTCCAAATGTTTCTAACCTATAAATAGACCCTATGATTCATTTTTCTAGGGTAAGCCGATAAAAAGGAAAATAGCCGTCATATTCAAATATCATTCTATACGGCCTAAGATCCACATATAGAGAAGAAAGGAAATCATTAGATATTACTCTATGTTTCTTCATCTATATTGATTAGTTTGATTCTAGGTTTTCATACTCATATCTTGAGTTGAATCAAACTAATGAATACTTAGATGGTATTTCCTATCTATCTTTGATCTAATTATTCGGCGGATCATCACCACCCAAAAACAACGATTTCCCCAAAATCGGCGCGTGGATTCGCGTGTCCTTGTGGATTCAAGGTTCAACCGCTCTCGTGGATTCGGAGCGAGGCACATTCGTGGATTCGAAGGGTGCTATTGGGTGAAGACCGTGGATTCGGTCGGACGTCGTGGATTCGACGTTGGACGCCGTGGATTCGGCGTTGGGTGCAGATCGTGGATTCGAGAAGCGTCGTGGAGCGAGCGGAGAAGATCCTCTAGGAGCGTATGGAAAAGGTTGAGTCGTAAGTGTGTACGGTAAATCACCTTGTACGTGTTTTAATTCTAGTGGATTTCGCCGTGTTATCGGTCCCGTGGTTTTTTACTCTGGTTTGGAGTTTTTCCACGTAAAAATCTTGCGTGTTATATTTATTTTCGCATTGGGTTTTTTATCGCAATGATTTTTGAGTGTTTATTCGTTTACACCTATTCACCCCCCTCTAGGTGTTTCTTCCCCTATTTAGATCTATATTACATATAACCCAACAAGTGGTATCAGAGCGGGAATAGGGTTGTAAACAATGGTTGAAGGTGGAAACATCAATCGACCCCCTTTCTTTGATGGAACAAATTATGCGTACTGGAAAGTACGGATGAAAGCCTTTTTAATTTCCATCGACGAAAGGGTGTGGCAATCAATTGAATTAGGATGGTCTAATCCAACTGAAATTATCTCTGATGTTCGCACCTTAAAACCTAGGTCGAAATGGACCAAGGAAGAGTTAGATTCATCTTCTTACAATGGCAAGGGAATTAATGCTATTTTTAATGCCTTATCTCAAACTGAATTCTCTCGCGTGTCGGCATGTGAGACTACGAAAGAAATCTGGGATGTTCTTCAGGTTACACATGAGGGAACTAACCTCGTGAAGATTCAGAAACTGCAAATGCTTACGAGCAAGTTTGTCTCTATCTTGATGGCAGAAAATGAATCTTTCACGGACTACTATACACGATTGCAAGACATCGTAAACTCATGTGCTAACCTGGGAGAGAAGATTCTAGAATTTAAGGTTGTAAGAAAAATCTTAAGAACTCTTCCTGAACGATTTCGCCCAAAGGTGTGACGCCCCACTTCCCAGGGGGTCACCCATCCTAGAACTACTCTAGCTCTAGCACGCTTAACTCTCATGTTCCTCTTGGATCTTGCTACCATCCAAAATGCTATAGCCGGGTTAGAGATTTAGTCCTATTATATCATTTATATAGAGGACTAATCCAAATTCCGGGCGTGTCACATTCTTCCCCCCTTTAAGCCCTGACGTCCACGTCAGGCTCAAGCACACTCACAAGCACCAGGCAATGTGAGACTCGTCTCGCTAGCCTTAGCCGACCTTGTGAGGAGCTGCACTCCACTCACAACGGTCATTAGCCGGGGAGCCTCGCTCTACCCGCTATATAACCCTGGCTCAGCCGAGACTCATCTCACAGTTCCGGCTGGTGAATGTCTCTGATACCAACTGTGACGCCCCACTTCCCAGGGGGTCACCCATTCTAGAACTACTCTAGCTCTAGCACGCTTAACTCTCATGTTCCTCTTGGATCTTGCTACGATCCAAAATGCTATAGCCGGGTTAGAGATTTAGTCCTATTATATCATTTATATAGAGGACTAATCCAAATTCCGGGCGTGTCACAAAAGGTTACAGCCATTGAAACTATTAAACACTCGGACGAAATGCGTGTAGAAGAATTAGTTGGTTCATTACAAACATATGAAATGACATTTACTACTAACAATTCTTCTGGAAAAGCATCCTCTTCTAAGTCTTCAGGTTATGCGTTGAAAACAACTAAGGAAGAAGACGCGGATACATCCTCAGACGATGATGAGAATCTTTCTATGGAGGAATTTGAGAAGCAGCTCGCTCTCTTGACAAGGAAGTTTCGCCGCAACTTTCGAAGGGGTAATTCAAGTAAATCTCCATCCTTCGGAAAGTCGAACAAAGGCAAGGGTACTTCAAGTTACAAGTCAAGAAAGCAAGAGAACTTCTCAAAGGATAAGAAAAGTTCAGAGGGACAACTACAATGCTTCAAATGTCGAGGCTACGACCACATTGCAACGGAGTGTCCCAACAAGTATCCGGCAAAGAAGAAGGCGATGCAAGTCGTCACTTGGGATGACAACTCAACGTCAAATGAGCCGTCTTCAAGTGATGAAGAAAAGAGCACCACGGCATTCCACGCGTCCATATCTTCACCCTTCATGTGCTTTATGGCAAGTACGTCCGAGTCATTGTCCAACTCCACTGTTGAAAAGATTGCAACGGACAACGAATCGGATGATTCGGAAGGTGAAGATTTTGCTCTAGCCTACCACAGACTTTTGAGGGATTCAAGAAAGTGGCTAAGCAAAACAAGAGTTTGAGAGGGAGATTGCATGATCTCGAAGAAGAAGCAAAAAGGGCAACTTCTCTCTCAAACGCTCTTGAAGTGGAAAGGGAAAATCTGATAAAAGTAAATGTTTCCCTTCAAGAGTCCAATGAGCTTTTTGAGAAGGAACATACAAATCTGGTGGATAAAGCGGATCACTTCTCAAAGCTCTACAACGAGGCTCGACAGGATAACCTGGAAATGACAAAGACCATTTTCTAACTCAAGGATGACTTGCAGCGATTCTCTTCAGGAAGGAGTAAGTTGGATAGGCTTCTTGGTCTTGGTCAAACAAATCGGTTCGGCCTCGGGTACACTCAAACTGGAAACAGTCCAAGTTGGAGTGGGACAGTTTTTGTGCCTCAGTCCGTATCTCCTCCTCCGACACCGGAATTCAAGACAAACAACGACAACAAACCTACTTCATCCTCTTTGGGATCGTCAAGATCTAGGTATGTTTCGTGTGGTGTTTCAGGGCACATAAGAAGGA
>CM055061.1:45901574-46107826 GCA_029204045.2 Tillandsia leiboldiana | reverse complement strand
TATCGATTCGTTTGTGGATGGTTTTTGATCAAATCTCTTTTGAAATAAGAACTCTGGGTAGATTAATTTTGATTATATGCTAGGTATTCTCAAGATAAACGGATTTTTAGTCTTCGATTTCAAAGAATTCGGTTTTAGGGCATATAATGGGAATTTTCCAAAATCATGCAATTGATCTATTTTTAAAATTTCTTTTGCAAAACTAATTTGATTCTTAGTCTCTCTACATGATTATGATTGTTTGGGTACAATTTTTCAAATCTTTGAAAATTAACAATTTATCGTGTGTTCTTGAGTTGGTCTTCACGGGATACATTTTTCACTAGCAATCAAAATGGTGATCACTTGGATTATTTTCCTACTTGCTGCCATGGTTCATGTCAAGGACACTGTCAAGCCCAAGAGGGCTAAGAAGGCTAAGAAAGCGAAGAAAGCTAAAGATGATTCCGATACAGAATCTGAAACGGAATCAATTGATTGGGATGAACTGCAAGTTGAAGCAACGACTGTTTCTACTGCTTCGAAAGGGAAAGCCCGTGCAGAGACATCAAAGGAAAAAGCTTCAATGCCTACTACTGCTGAAAAGGGAAAAGCCCCAATAGAAGAAACCTCTGGGAAGACAAGAAGAAAAAGTGTTGCTCGCAAAAGAGGGTGTGCTCAAGGAATCTCCATTGAGCAACCAGCTGCTAGCCAAGCACCTCCACAAGACTTTATCAGCTCGGCTAGGATTGAGGAAAATGAAGAGGGAAGTGGAATTCGAATTACTGAATCCCTCTCTAGAGCATACTCTGTACGTAGTGAATCCGCATGGACTGAAGACCAGCATGCATCATCTGCCTCTACAACTCGTCCAGCGACTTCCAAGAGAAACGCTCTAGAAGCTACTGTATTGGCCGCCATTCATCAGGACCAAAGAAGACTTTCTGCTGAGCAAGAGAAATTGGGATTAGGTCTCCGACAAATGGCCGCTGATCAAAAACAGATGAAGAAGAAATGATTCAAATTATCGCGAATGCTGAAAGGAATCTTGAACAAGATAGACGATACTAGCTCAGACAGTTCTGATTTGGCTTGATCTCTTATGCTCTAACCCTTATCATATCTATTGCAGGCTTTTATCTTTTTTAGATTTTAGTTTAGTTTTTAGGACTTACTCTTAGTTCTAGTTCTTACATTTCGGAACAATTTTTGATCTATTTAACTCTCCTTAAAATTTTTGTAATTTTCGCTTTGTTTGTGACAAAAAGGGGGAGAGAGTTTAGAGAAAACTTGAACAATGATTGAACAATGATGATGTGAATGTGTGAACATCAAGGTAAGTATCACTTCAACTTTGACTTTGGTGAAGGGTAAGTATCACAACTTTGGTTTTTTATCTTGTGAATTATTGCATGTTCCTACTAACTATTCGACTAACTATTTGGACATGTATTATTACTAACAAGTTGTTTGATTACTAACAAAGCAAAGTTATGACATTTGGAATTTTATTGCTTAAAAGATATGTCAATGTTTGATTGTGATCTTATTACATATCTGAATTACTCAATGTCATGGTGAGCATAAACTCTATCTCTGTTAGGTTTTGAATGCTAAATATTCTTGAGGTATCTAACGATCTCTTTTTGTCAAGAATGATTTCTTTGTGCAGAGAGTACAGATGTCTAAGTCTAGAGTCTGTTTTAGGAGTTTATATCTCATGTTTTTAAATTTTTGGATCTCCATTGTAAATTTTTGTTGTATGGTGATAGCAACAAAAATATCTTTTTGAATTTTCTTTAGTGGATCTGTGTTTTGTCACGAAACCGCCAAAGGGGGAGATTGTTACGGAATTTGAGTTGGCGTAGTTTCGTGAAAGGTTCAAGTCTTGAAGATTGAAGGTGAAGAAAGTTGGATCATTTAACTCAATCTCAAGAAAGAAGAATTCAAAAGGATCAGGTATGTTTAACTAAAGATTATTGGTGATCCGAATACTTCTTGTAGTGTAGAAACACCTGGAAGAATATTTAATTGCATAAAAATCAAAAACTGGTGTTCGGACATGTTCAGGATCCGGATCAGAGCCAGCAATCCGGATCTCGAAGGTTGTTGTTTCATACATTACTTCAATCCGGATCGCAGCATCTCACGATCCGGATCCCGAACGTTGAGTTTTCTGAATTGTATGAACGATCCGGATCAGGCATTCCGATCCGGATCCCGAACGTTTGTTTTTCTGGAAACCGTCTTTCTTGCTACTGCAATCCCGATCGCCCAAATCCGATCCGTATCGCCGTCCGTAAAAATTCCAGAAATGTTAGGTTTTTGATTCTTATCTCCTTCCAAATGTTTCTAACCTATAAATAGACCCTATGATTCATTTTTCTAGGGTAAGCCGATAAAAAGAAAAATAGCCGTCATATTCAAATATCATTCTATACGGCCTAAGATCCACATATAGAGAAGAAAGGAAATCATTAGATATTACTCTATGTTTCTTCATCTATATTGATTAGTTTGATTCTAGGTTTTCATACTCATATCTTGAGTTGAATCAAACTAATGAATACTTAGATGGTATTTCCTATCTATCTTTGATATAAGTATTCGGCGGATCATCACCACCCAAAAACAACGATTTCCCCAAAATCGGCGAGTGGATTCGCGTGTCCTTGTGGATTCAAGGTTCAACCGCTCTCATGGATTCGGAGCGAGGCACATTCGTGGATTCGAAGGGTGCTATTGGGTGAAGACCGTGGATTCGGTCGGACGTCGTGGATTCGACGTTGGACGCCGTGGATTCGGCGTTGGGCGCAGATCGTGGATTCGAGAAGCGTCGTGGAGCGAGCGGAGAAGATCCTCTAGGAGCGTATGGAAAAGGTTGAGTCGTAAGTGTGTACGGTAAATCACCTTGTACGTGTTTTAATTCTAGTGGATTTCGCCGTGTTATCGGTCCCGTGGTTTTTTACTCCGGTTTGGAGTTTTTCCACGTAAAAATCTTGCGTGTTATATTTATTTCCGCATTGGGTTTTTTATCGTAACGATTTTTGAGTGTTTATTCGTTTACACCTATTCACCCCCCTCTAGGTGTTTCTTCCCCTATTTAGATCTATATTACATATAACCCAACACACCTTCTCCTTCCTCGCAGGATCACGGTAAGCGATCGGGGGAACCCCCTCTTGTTGTTTTCCTTTTTGCAATTTCTGTGGGGTCGAGGGTTTGGGAGTCGGTTGTTCGGGTGTCGCGCGCGTTGTGGGTGTTGTGGTGACGGGAAGCCGCCGCCGCCGTTATCGTGTTCTCGGGGTCGTCGCCGCAGTCGCCGTGGTCGCGGGGTCGCAACCGGAGCCGCGAAGGGCGGAAACGGAGACGTACTGTTCATCCCGCACGGCTGCCCTCACGCGGTCCACCGGACCGGCGTGCACCCGGCGCACGTGTCCGCGGCCCGAAGGCGCGGACCCGGCGCACGGGCGCGTGCGCCAGCCCGCCCCCGCACCGCGCGGTCCACCGGGCCGGCGTGCACCCGGCGCACGTGTCCGCAGCCCGAAGGCGCGGACCCAGCGTACGGGCGCGTGCGCCAGCCCGTCCCGCAGGCGCGGTCCACGCCTGGGCGTGCACCCGGCGCTGCCGCCGCGACAGGGAACGCGTGAGCCCGGTGCGCGCTCTGCCCGTGCACCGGCCCGGCCTAATCCGCCTGGTGCACGCTCCCAGGGTGAGCCCGATCTTCGCCGCCGCCTCCTCTGCGCCGTGAACCCGGTCCACGCCTGGACCCATGCACCAGCCTTCAGCCTAAGAGTCCAGAAACTCCGTTTTTGGCCCATTTCGCCCCGTTTTTGAGTGTTTTTGACCACGACGATGTTTTCAACACCAATTCTTACTGTAGCTTTTTCGGGCACAGGGTGGGAGTGTTTTAGCTGGAGTTTCCGCACATCTTCTTCTTTGTGTTTGAGGTGGGTACACCCTTAGAACCTCTTTATGCGCAACTTCGTTATTGTTATGTTTATCATTTTAAGGGGGTATGGTGGGCGACGTGGACCTCCAGATTAACGAATGTCGCGGTGGGAGATTGGACGGGCAGTTCGCCCTCTCCGAACAACGGTAGGGTTGTTCGGAGCATACTAGTGATGGGGACGGTGATCGGTGCGACCATTCGGAAATCGGAAGGTGGGTTCCTCTTTCGACAGTCCAGGAGTCGGAAATGAGGGTAATTGGTAAGAGTAAAGTATTGACATGTTAGAATATTGTTAACCCCTGTATAAGTTTATGTTTTTTTATCTTTATACTTATGGCGACTGTGGGTCGCGGTGCTCGGTGATACATCATGTTGTGGGTACTTTTCCGTCGTTGTAGGTGGGACAAGGTGTAAGTTAGAGTAATTGCATGTTTGGGTAAAGGTGTAAGATAAAATGATTACCTGTTTTTCGTTACTAACCCTGTTAAAGTTATTATATGTATACTTGGTTACGAGGCTCGAGATTGCTACACGCACACCAGCGGTTTGGCCACCGCGAGGGTGTGCTTTTCCGGAAAAGTGGTACGTTGACCCGTGTACCCCACGTGTGGGTGACGTAATGGGGGCCCTCATGGGTGGGGGGTGTGAGCGGTAGTGCCGAGGCGGGTGCTCGGTGTGGTGCCGAGGTGGGTGCTCGGCGTGGTGCCGAGGTGGGTGCTCGGTGTGGTTGCCGAGGTAGGTGCTCGGTGTGGTTGTCGGGGCAGGTGCCCGGTCTGGATTGTACAGGGGGAGGGTTTTTACTATCGATTGCATGATGAGGAGGGCGGTTGCTCTGGTTTTACTGCGGTTTGCCTTATTTATAGCCCTTATTGCTTTCGTACTTTTTTTTCCTGGTCACTGACTTCCCACTCCGTGACAGGTTCGTCCAGGGGTGAGTGCTAGGGCGACGGTGAGGCCGCACGAGCGATCTCTTGGGCCCTTCGAGGCTGTAGACTTTGACTACTTCTTTCTTTGTTCATTTCATTACCTATTAGTAGCTTATTATGTAAATTTCGATACCCCTGTGGGGTCGACGTGGATGTTGAAATGTTTTCATACCTTGTGGATGGATGGTTGTTTTACTTCTCTTGGTTGGCCGCTTTCAAACTACAAAGAAAAAGGAAAAGAAAACATTGCGAAAATGGTTTTGAAAATATGGGTGTCGTGTGGGCACCGTTTTAAAACTCTGGATTTATGGATTGCGAAAACAGTTTTGAAAATATGGGTGTCGTGTGGGCACCGTTTTAAAACTCTGTGGATTTATGGATTGCGAAAACAGCTTTGAAAATATGGGTGTCGTGTGGGCACCATTTTAAAACTTGTGGATTTATCCTTTCAAAGTTGGTCGGCCTCTTTATTATTTATGAAAAAATAGTTGTTTGTAATCGACTGTTGAACTAGTGTGGTTAAAGGAATGTTTGTATGGATATTGTTGTCAGGACGCCGTGCATATACAAAGGAGACTCTGCCCGTTTGCAGAGTGAATTTGTATATGTGGCGGGTCTGGGCACGCACCGGGGGAGAGCAGTTTCAAAAAAATATATATATATACAGATTTGAGAGCTTTCGGTGGCTGTTCTTCCACTTGTTTAAACCCCCGGGGCGTGACAATAAGTCTGATCCGGACTGTCGTTATTGACAAGAAAATTTTCAGAAATACTGTTGGGGGTCCGGACTGGATGTGCCTGATCCGGACTGATTCATGCGATTTAACAAAAACATAGTTCGGGGTCCGGACTGGATAGAGGTTGATCCGGACTAGAATTTCGCATGAACCAAACCATATTCGGGATCTGGACTGGATCTGCCTGATCTGGATCCAAAACATATAAAATGTTTAGTTTTTGATTTTTATGCAATGAAAATTATTCCAAGTGTTTCTAAACTATAAGAATGTATTCAAATCATCAAAAATATTTAATTTAACGTACCTGATCATTTTGAATCTATTTTTCTTGGGATTGATGTATGTAATCTTCAAGTCTTCAACTTCAATCTTCAAGACTCAAAACACTTCACGAACTACGCCAATATAAAAATCCTTAACAATCTCCCCCTTTGGCGGTTTCGTGACAAAACAAATAATCCACAAAAATAAAAGAAAGATGATTTTTGTTGCTATCACCATACAAGAAAAATACGCATGAACGATTCAAATAAATATAAATACAAGAGATAAACTCCTAATACAAACTCTAAACTTAGACGCAACTAGGAATGTTTAAATCTTGTGCTCTCTACAAAAGAAATAATTCTTGACAAAAAGAAATCATTAATACCTCAAGAATTTAATTCAATGAGTAACCAGAGAGATTTACATTTAATATGACATTAGGTATCAGATATGCACAAATATAAGCATTCATAACCAGCATATCATATTCAGAAAAATATCATCAAAGTTCCAACCCATAATGTCAAAGTTCAAGGTTCACAAAGTTCAGATGTTCATACTTGTCACTTGTTCATTCTTCTAACTTGTAAAAAGTTAGAATATACAAACCCAAATAGTTAGTAGAATAGTTAGTCAGGTCGCAAGTTCAAGTGTTCAAGTTCTCATATATCTCTCCCCCTTTTTTGTCACTAACGCCAAAGAAATTATCAAGGAGAAAAATGTTCAAAAAGTTAAGCAACAAAAACATAAAGAAAAAAATAAGAAGAACCTGCAGAACAACGTTAGAAAAAAAATGAGGTTCAATGCAATAAGGTTTACTCTGAACCGGATTCATCGGAACTGCTGTAGCATCCTAATTTGTCAAAAATTGCCTTGACCAACTTTGAAAGTTTGGAACAATTCTTTCGAAGATCACGTTGGTCGGCAGTGATGCTGTGGTGACCCTGATCCCCGTGTGGCTTCTCCCATGAACCGTGGTGTAGAACACCTAGTGTTGGTGTATCTGGTCCATAGTGCATCAAAGGGATGCCACGGATGGACCCTGTGTGATATCCACAGCTGGATTGGCCTTCGGCTGCATTTGCCGAATTTTCGGAATTTATTTGGGCCAAACAGAGGGTAGATTTGGATTCAGTGCGGAAAAACGCTTGAAAATGGCTATTTGCTTGTTTGATTTGGAGTCCGGATGCCCAAAAAGGACCCCCGGAAGTTTTCGCTGAATTTCGGTGCATGGGAGGGGCCGTGGACCGCCGGCTGCCACGTGGCGGCTTGTGATTGGGCCGGTCCGCAGCGCTCGGTCCACAGAGGGGAGCGGCTGGGTGCACGGACCCGGCGCAGGGACACGTGGCGCCGCCTGATTGGCGGGCTCGTGAGGCGCGGTCCACAGGGTTTGCGCGGCGGTGCATGGACCGGGGCGGGGGAACACGTGGCATCCCCCGGTTGGTCGGTGCACGCGGCGCGGTCCACGGAACCTGAATTGGGTGCGTGGACCGGGTGCACAGGACACGTGTCGTCACACCATTCGCGGGCTCACGAGGCGCGGTCCACCGGGTCGCGGGCGTGCGCCTCGGGGCGCGTGCGTGGCAGGCGGCCAGTGCGGCGCCTGCCCGCACGTGTGACCGCGACAGTGGCAGGGCCACGTGTCGCCCTGCCACTGGCGGGCGCCACCTACCCGGGTTGACCGGGTAGGTGCCACGTGGCAGCAGCTCGCGCGCCCCGCACAGCTGTTTGCTGTGCGGGACACGCGTCGGGCCCCGGGAGGGCCACGTGGCCGCTCCCTGCGCGCCCCGCACAGCTGTTTGCTGTGCGGGTGACGTGGCCGCCCCAGGTTTTTCCGGGCGGCTACAGTGTTCGGGCCTTGCGCCCGGATTCGGGCGCCCGAAAGTTCGGGTGCGCCCGAATCTTGGGACATAATGGGAATTTCCCTATTTGTTTTTCTGCTGCCTATTTAAAGGCCGAGCTCCCTTCCTCTTAGGCTTTTTGGCATTTCTGAGCGTCAAACCGAGGAGAGTTCTTCACCAAAGTTCATCCTCTCTCTGTCAAGCTTCCATCTGCAGAGTTTGGGGATTTTTGGGGGCACGCTTTTCGAGATTCTCTTTTTCTTGGCTCGGCGCGACGTTCTTTCTTCGGTGCTTCTTCCGTCGCTCTTCGGTGTACGAGCTCCCCCGACCTACTCCGACGATCTTTTCGAGCGATTTCTTCGCTGCTGGATTCGTAACAGGTGAGGCTACGATTTTGGGTTTCACGCACATTTTCTGATTTCGCGTTTTCCGTGGTGTTTTCTCGTGCTCATTGGGACCCTTCTTGCTGTGAGTTTGTGGTGAGGACAGCAGCTTCTTTTGAGGATATCTTCGCGCACAGATCTCGGATCAGAACGTGCTTATAGACTTTTTTCATCTACGCGACGCAAGGATCATCATATATTTTTCTAGGAATTTTTGGAGACCTTCCCGAAGGTATACACTTTTCCTTTTATCTGTACAAGAGTTTACAGTTGAATGGTTTTGGGATTATGCGCACCGATACTGTGGAATTTATAACTTGGCCTACGGTGCTCGGAATTGGACGTGCAGGTACCCGTTTCGAAGCTATCGACGCGAGGATCGCTGTGGTATTTTTCTCAGAATTTTTGGAGTTCATTTTACAGGTGAAAATTTCGCAGCAAGTGGACTGTTTCCAGCAGATTTGTAAAACCTGGATTTTATTGGATTTAAAGTATAACTGTAGCCTTATGTTGTACCCAGGAGGGATTGTGGACTGTGCTGGACCTGTTGGACCTAGAGTTGTTATTTTTCTGGTTTTCTCAGCTGTACGACTCCGGACAGTTAGCGTCATCAGGTGGGTGGCTTGCTTTCAAGATCTATGGACTGTACTCTAATTCTATGGATATAGAATCATGCATGATAGGGATTGGACTTGGGTAGTATGCTAGAAATAGGAATTGTTGTTCCTAGTATTATCTGTTGATCTTGTGATCTTTTACTTTCTTCTATCATGTTAAATATTCGTTATCTTGGAACCTGACCTAGCACCCCCGTCATATGTTGCATGTGTAACCAGACCAGTAGAAAACCCTCACTTGGGCTAGGGTTATTTATGCTTAGACATCCACACTTTATGTTTCATTCCTGGACTTAGTGTTATCCTCGCCCGGGTAGTGGGCCGAGCGGTCGGGACATCTTTTTAGTGTGGGATGCATTTGCACTCGTGCTTGGGAGCAGAGTGGAGTCTGGTAGATGTAGTGGATCGCTTGTCTGTACCGGGAACCGTTTGAGATAAACGGTGGTCCCGAGAGGTCTTGTTTTCCCCTGTTGGGGTTGTCGCCACTGTGTCAGTGGTAGTAGTATACTAGTGTTAGCCGAACCTAGAACCCTTTTCGACATACACATGATTTTAGTCTACCAATGTTTTCTTCCAAGCATCGAAGGGCCGCTAGAGTCTGTTCTTGTTTGATTGGACAAAGGCATCAGCCCTTCGGGGTTTGGGTAAAACACTTATTTTTTTCTAACTGATTTTCTAAAAAGAACTAAAATCGTTAAATAGGGATTTCTTCCAGACCAAAATAATTTTTAATAACAAATGTCACCTTTTCATATAAATCTCCTCACTCGAAAGGATTCGAGTGATCCGGGTTCTAGGGGTCGTCCCTTTGACGGGACGAAAGCCGCCGGGGCCGAGCCTGGAACCTGTTCTTGTTTGATAGGGTTGTAGGTGTAGGTCTCCCGGGACTTTCGGGCCCTGTTGGTGCTTTCTGCGTGTCGTGCCGAGGTTTTGCTTTCCCGAACTGTAAGGGGATCGGGAACTTCGATAGGCGGAGCCTAGAGTCTGTTCTTGTTTGATAGGGTTCTTAGCACCGGTCTATCGGGTTTCCGAACCCTTATGGTGTCGGTCTTTCCTGTGAGTTTGGTGTTCTGTTGTGGGAGCCGTCTGGTGGACGGTGGCCCCAGCTGTGTGGTTTTCCAGCCTGTAGTTGAGAGTTGTTGTTGTTGGTCGATCTTGTTGATCGTGGTTTGGACTATAGCCTGCATGAGCCATATTTGAGCTCGACAGAGATACGCGGATACTTTCCTCGGTGGGGTCGCTCCCCTCGAGAGCCACTCCGGAGTTGGGCCTGTTACTTGCTATCGCGACTTGTCGACGCCGTCCCTCTGACTGTGCCAGTTAGTGGCAGTCACGGACACCCTACGGTAGACCCGTCCTGTTGAGGATGTGCGGCAGTAGGTGGGCGCAGGTTTGACTGGACCCTTGAGGCAGTCAGTTTAGATTTGGTGAGTTTACTGTGGGTATTAGTAGATGCATCCTGTTCCATCTGTTCCTTTTCTTGAGCATCTAGATAGAGGCATAGTAGCTGTAGAGTTACTTTTCCAGCCCTTTCATTTCAGTATTATATGGTTACTTTTTGCCTCTAGTAGACTTAGTGGGCAGACCGTCGGGCTTGTTGGCGGCACCCACTGAGAACTACTTGGGACGTAGTTCTCACACCCGTCGTGGTGTATTTTTCCCACAGGGACTTCTACTTCGGTTCCTGCTGTTCCTGTTGCTGCTGCTTCTGATCGAGGTAAGGGAGTCGCGAGATAGTTCCCTACCAGTCGCCGTCCAGAGAGTAGATGTACCCTTATTACTTTTGAGAGTTCCTGTTAAGAGAACTTTGTAGTGAGGTATAGAGTTGTACTTATTTTACTGCTCGAGAGACTTTTGTACTTGTGGTGAGGACTTGTGTTGTATATAGTTTTTATTTCTAGCAGTTTTTCTTTCAGCTCTGATATCTGCGTAGTATAGATGCTCTTTTGCAGGTTAGTCGCTTCGTCTATACGGGGCTTCCCGTATGGGCGGCGGATCTGTTGGCGAGCCCGGGTCGCAGTTTCGACGCCGGGGCGTGACAGATTAGGTGGTATCAGAGCCTAGGCTGTAGGTCATGTGGACTTAGAAATCCTAGGCTTGTGGTTGGACATTAGGATGACTACGTGAGAGTCGTGACTATTAGCGAGAGTCCTGAGTGAGTTTGATACCTCTCCCAAGGGTTGGGATGAGTGACTGGCATGTTTATTCTCCTAAGCGATTATGTTGGCTGCAGACAACATAATGCTAGGGAATGGATGACATGTCCTAGACTTTCGCTGGATTGGGTCGAGTATTGTTTGGTACTATCCTGATGGTTGCTTGTGTGTTGCAGGTAGGCACGATGCCTCCCCGACGCAGGGTGCAGACGCGTTCTCAGCCTTTCCCCTCCGATGATCCCGAGCAGGAGGACTCGGGGCAGGGACAGCAGAGGGAGGTTCTGGAGCTCCGTGCCCAGGTGGCACAGTTGTCTGAGGCGGTGCGGCGCCAGGAGGAGACATCTCAGCGCCAGGAGGAGGCTTCTCGGCGCCAGGAGGAGGCCTTTGGTCGGATGATGCTTCTTTTAGAGCAGAGGACGCAGCCTGTGGTAGCACCCCCTGTGTGTTCGCCTGTGCCTTCTTCGCCAGCTGTGGCGCCCCCTGTGGTTCCGTCAGCGCAGGCTATTCCTGTCGAGCCGGTTTCTATAATACCACCGCCTGGGTCGATGGGACCTTTGACTTCAGCTGAGCAGAGTGCGGTGGTGGATCTGTTGATGAGGTTCCGCCGGTTTGATCCACCCCGTTTTTCCGGTATGAGTACTGAGCCGTGGGAGGCAGAGTCTTGGATCACGGCCATGGAGCGTCATTTTGAGAGTTTGTTCGTTGAGGATCGATTTCGGGTCATTTTGGCTACACACTACTTGGAGGGCAACGCCGAGGCTTGGTGGCGGCGTGTGCGGCCTGCTGGTCCGCCTGGGACGCAGATTCTTCCCTGGGCGGAGTTCCGTAGACTTCTTTTAGGGGCCTTCTTTCCTGAGAGTGTTCGCCAGAGATTGGAGGAGCAGCTAAGAAATCTCCGCCAGGGAGATCGGCCCGTGAATGCATACATAGCCGAATTCAATCAGCTGTTGGCTAGTATGCCTCACGTGGCCAGGGACGAGTCTCACCGGATCTACATGTTCGAGCGGGGGCTGCGCCGGGATATTTATCAGCTTGTTCGCTCCTGCAGATTACAGACTTTGGAGGCATCGATGGAGCAGGCGTTATATGTCGAGTCTGGAGAGGCAATGATGTCAGAGGTGGCTCTAGCCCCCGTAGTGATTCCTGGGGCGAAGCGCCCAGCACCGGATGATGAGGGTCAGACGAGCGGGCAGGGACCTCCGAGACCTCCTCGATCTCATCCTGAAGGTCGTGGGTTTCGTAGGCGCCGGAGATCTGGTGAGCCCCAGCAGCAGCATCAGCGGTATCGGCAGCAGCGGCAGGACCGGTGTGTCATCTGTGGCGGGCCTCATCCACCGTCGCAGTGTGATCAGAGACAGGGGCGGTGTTTCCTCTGTGGAGAGTTGGGACATTTCCGCGCGGCTTGCCCCCAGGCCATTTTGTCAGTGCGGCCGATTGCGACAGCACCCCCCTTGCCCATCCATGCAGTGGGAACCCCTTCGGCACACCAGCAGACAGAGTGGGCCACGACGTCAGGACAGACGGGACGACGACCTGCAGCACCCAGTGGACGGGTTTATGCAGCCCTGGTGGAGGACACCCCGGCAGCGGATCATGCCGCGGCAGGTATGATTTTATTTCGGTTAGCTGAGTTGAGCATTTCGTTACCGCTGTATTCTTCTGCATTATTAGTTGAGTATCTGCATCAGCATCTTTGCATGGGTATGGGTTAGGAATTTCTGCTACATGTTTAGCGATTGAATTCTTCCCTGTATCCTATGGATAGAGGAGATTCGCGGTGTTTGATCAGTGCAGTTGAGACTTGGGACTTCGCCGGCTGATGTGCCGATTCAAGGACAGCACCAGGACTTGGATTAAGCACACATGTTGGACTGTTGGTGCGGTGCAGTGCTACGACTGATAATGGAATGTGAGCAGTTATCCTTCTGCGAGTTGGACTGGAGGAGTTCGTTTTCTCGGATTGTCGGCGTATCCTTCCAGCAGCATCAGCTTCAGCGGCTTTGGCAGACGCCACCTCAGGAGCAGATGTGATGTCTAGGACTAGAGGTTATGTCCTTAGGAGTCTCGTTAGTGGTAGCTTCCTTTTTGTGGCCACAGCAGGAACGACACCAACACTACTCTCACTCTTCTCGCCTTTGAACTGAAATTTACGAACAGGACGAAAACTTCGGAGGATTGCTCCAGAAATGGAGACAGTGCCCGAACCTGTTCTCGTTTGATTGGGGCGAAGGCACTGATCTTTCAAAGTTCTTGGACTTTTCGTTAATTTCAGCTGTTTTCTAAATTGAGAGTTGAGGTTGATGACATTCCTGCTGGTGGAGCCGAACCTTTCTTGTTAGTTTTGTGTTGTGTTCTTGATTGTCTTGGTTTTGTGGTTGTGGTGTTTTTGTTTCGGGGACGAAACTTCCTTTTAGTGGGGGAGGATGTGGTGACCCTGATCCCCGTGTGGCTTCTCCCATGAACCGTGGTGTAGAACACCTAGTGTTGGTGTATCTGGTCCATAGTGCATCAAAGGGATGCCACGGATGGACCCTGTGTGATATCCAAAGCTGGATTGGCCTTCGGCTGTATTTGCCGAATTTTCGGAATTTATTTGGGCCAAACAGAGGGTGGATTTGGATTCAGCGCGGAAAAACGCTTGAAAACGGCTATTTGCTTGTTTGATTTGGAGTCCGGATGCCCAAAAACGGACCCCCGGAAGTTTTCGCTGAATTTCGGTGCATGGGAGGGGCCGTGGACCGTCGGCTGCCACGTGGCGGCTTGTGATTGGGCCGGTCCGCAGCGCTCGGTCCACAGAGGGGAGCGGCTGGGTGCACGGACCCGGCGCAGGGACACGTGGCGCCGCCTGATTGGCGGGCTCGTGAGGCGCGGTCCACAGGGTTTGCGCGGCGGTGCATGGACCGGGGCGGGGGGACACGTGGCATCCCCCGGTTGGTCGGTGCACGCGGCGCGGTCCACGGAACCTGAATTGGGTGCGTGGACCGGGTGCACAGGACACGTGTCGTCACGCCATTCGCGGGCTCACGAGGCGCGGTGCACCGTGTCGCGGGCGTGCGCCTCGGGGCGCGTGCGTGGCAGGCGGCCAGTGCGGCGCCTGCCCGCACGTGTGACCGCGACAGTGGCAGGGCCACGTGTCGCCCTGCCACTGGCGGGCGCCACCTACCCGGGTTGACCGGGTAGGTGCCACGTGGCAGCAGCTCGCGCGCCCCACACAGCTGTTTGCTGTGCGGGACACGCGTCGGGCCCCGGGAGGGCCACGTGGCCGCTCCCTGCGCGCCCCGCACAGCTGTTTGCTGTGTGGGTGACGTGGCCGCCCCAGGTTTTTCCGGGCGGCTACAGTGTTCGGGCCTTGCGCCCGGATTCGGGCGCCCGAAAGTTCGGGTGCGCCCGAATCTTGGGACATAATGGGAATTTCCCCATTTGTTTTTCTGCTGCCTATTTAAAGGCCGAGCTCCCTTCCTCTTCGGCTTTTTGGCATTTCTGAGCGTCAAACCGAGGAGAGTTCTTCACCAAAGTTGATCCTCTCTCTGTCAAGCTTCCATCTGCAGAGTTTGGGGATTTTTGGGGGCACGCTTTTCGAGATTCTCTTTTTCTTGGCTCGGCGCGACGTTCTTTCTTCGGTGCTTCTTCCGTCGCTCTTCGGTGTACGAGCTCCCCCGACCTACTCTGACGATCTTTTCGAGCGATTTCTTCGCTGCTGGATTCGTAACAGGTGAGGCTACGATTTTGGGTTTCACGCACATTTTCTGATTTCGCATTTTCCGAGGTGTTTTCTCGTGCTCATTGGGACCCTTCTTGCTGTGAGTTTGTGGTGAGGACAGCAGCTTCTTTTGAGGATATCTTCACGCACAATCTCGGATCAGAACGTGCTTATAGACTTTTTTCATCTACGCGACGCAAGGATCATCATATATTTTTCTGGGAATTTTTGGAGACCTTCCCGAAGGTATACACTTTTCCTTTTATCTGTACAAGAGTTTACAGTTGAATGGTTTTGGGATTATGCGCACCGATACTGTGGAATTTATAACATGGCCTACGGTGCTCGGAATTGGACGTGCAGGTACCCGTTTCGAAGCTATCGACGCGAGGATCGCTGTGGTATTTTTCTCAGAATTTTTGGAGTTCGTTTTACAGGTGAAAATTTCGCAGCAAGTGGACTGTTTCCAGCAGATTTGTAAAACCTGGATTTTATTGGATTTAAAGTATAACTGTAGCCTTATGTTGTACCCAGGAGGGATTGTGGACTGTGCTAGACCTATTGGACCAAGAGTTGTTATTTTTCTGGTTTTCTCAGCTGTACGACTCTGGACAGTTAGCGTCTTCAGGTGGGTGGCTTGCTTTCAAGATCTATGGACTGTACTCTAATTCTATGGATATAGAATCATGCATGATAGGGATTGGACTTGGGTAGTATGCTAGAAATAGGAATTGTTGTTCCTAGTATTATCTGTTGATCTTGTGATCTTTTACTTTCTTCTATCATGTTAAATATTCGTTATCTTGGAACCTGACCTAGCACCCCCGTCATATGTTGCATGTGTAACCAGACCAGTAGAAAACCCTCACTTGGGCTAGGGTTATTTATGCTTAGACATCCACACTTTATGTTTCATTCCTGGACTTAGTGTTATCCTCGCCCGGGTAGTGGGCCGAGCGGTCGGGACATCTTTTTAGTGTGGGATGCATTTGCACTCGTGCTTGGGAGCAGAGTGGAGTCTGGTAGATGTAGTGGATCGCTTGTCTGTACCGGGAACCGTTTGAGATAAACGGTGGTCCCGAGAGGTCTTGTTTTCCCCTGTTGGGGTTGTCGCCACTGTGTCAGTGGTAGTAGTATACTAGTGTTAGCCGAACCTAGAACCCTTTTCGACATACACATGATTTTAGTCTACCAATGTTTTCTTCCAAGCATCGAAGGGCCGCTAGAGTCTGTTCTTGTTTGATTGGACAAAGGCATCAGCCCTTCGGGGTTTGGGTAAAACACTTATTTTTTTCTAACTGATTTTCTAAAAAGAACTAAAATCGTTAAATAGGGATTTCTTCCAGACCAAAATAATTTTCAATAACAAATGTCACCTTTTCATATAAATCTCCTCACTCGAAAGGATTCGAGTGATCCGGGTTCTAGGGGCCGTCCCTTTGACGGGATGAAAGCCGCCGGGGCCGAGCCTGGAACCTGTTCTTGTTTGATAGGGTTGTAGGTGTAGGTCTCCCGGGACTTTCGGGCCCTGTTGGTGCTTTCTGCGTGTCGTGCCGAGGTTTTGCTTTCCCGAACTGTAAGGGGATCGGGAACTTCGATAGGCGGAGCCTAGAGTCTGTTCTTGTTTGATAGGGTTCTTAGCACCGGTCTATCGGGTTTCCGAACCCTTATGGTGTCGGTCTTTCCTGTGAGTTTGGTGTTCTGTTGTGGGAGCCGTCTGGTGGACGGTGGCCCCAGCTGTGTGGTTTTCCAGCCTGTAGTTGAGAGTTGTTGTTGTTGGTCGATCTTGTTGATCGTGGTTTGGACTATAGCCTGCATGAGCCATATTTGAGCTCGACAGAGATACGCGGATACTTTGCTCGGTGGGGTCGCTCCCCTCGAGAGCCACTCCGGAGTTGGGCCTGTTACTTGCTATCGCGACTTGTCGACACCGTCCCTCTGACTGTGCCAGTTAGTGGCAGTCACGGACACCCTACGGTAGACCCGTCCTGTTGAGGATGTGCGGCAGTAGGTGGGCGCAGGTTTGACTGAACCCTTGAGGCAGTCAGTTTAGATTTGGTGAGTTTACTGTGGGTATTAGTAGATGCATCCTGTTCCATCTGTTCCTTTTCTTGAGCATCTAGATAGAGGCATAGTAGCTGTAGAGTTACTTTTCCAGCCCTTTCATTTCAGTATTATATGGTTACTTTTTGCCTCTAGTAGACTTAGTGGGCAGACCGTCGGGCTTGTTGGCGGCACCCACTGAGAACTACTTGGGACGTAGTTCTCACACCCGTCGTGGTGTATTTTTCCCACAGGGACTTCTACTCCGGTTCCTGCTGTTCCTGTTGCTGCTGCTTCTGATCGAGGTAAGGGAGTCGCGAGATAGTTCCCTACCAGTCGCCGTCCAGAGAGTAGATGTACCCTTATTACTTTTGAGAGTTCCTGTTGAGAGAACTTTGTAGTGAGGTATAGAGTTGTACTTATTTTACTGCTCGAGAGACTTTTGTACTTGTGGTGAGGACTTGTTTTGTATATAGTTTTTATTTCTAGCAGTTTTTCTTTCAGCTCTGATATCTGCATAGTATAGATGCTCTTTTGCAGGTTAGTCGCTTCGTCTATACGGGGCTTCCCGTATGGGCGGCGGATCTGTTGGCGAGCCCGGGTCGCAGTTTCGACGCTGGGGCATGACAGATGCACTGTAAGTCAAAAGACATCATTTCTTGTTCTAAAGAAAGTCGCTGCTGTTCTCGATAAATGGAGGACACAGAGGCATCATCCTCTGAGGTGTCTCTCTTTGGTGTCAAAGTAGGTATCGAGGGTGCAGATCGTGTAACAAATATAGGAAATGACGATGCAGGTCTATTTCCAATCGATTCATAATCTTTCATCTGGATGATGTTCTCTCTAGATGGAGGTGACACACTTGCAAGAGGCTCATTAATATGAAGTCCACCAGCCCGTGTTTGCTTCCTTGCAACATATTTTCTCTTCATCGAGCGGGGTTCCATAGGTGCCTTGCCCTTTAAAGCAAACCAATCGTTAGCTGCGGCAGCCTCTTGTGCTCCCTCGGCAGTTTCGTCCCATTACTCAGATTCCGTTTCGGACTCATCCAAAGGAATGAACTCTCCTTCGTCCTGATACTTTCTAGCTCTTTTCAATTTATTGGTAACACGGATGCTGACCAAAGCAGTGATGAACACAATTAACCATTCAAGAGCCATTGTTGCAAAGTATGCAAAGATCTCCTATGAGCAGAACCTTAAGAACATGAAAAAATTGTTTAATTTCAAAACTTTGAAAGAAGGCTAAATTACAGAAAATCCTCCTATAATATACAGCTTTTTCACTTTGCCCCCCGGTCTTTCAAAAGCCTACATTTTGCCCCCTCGTAATTACGGAATTGTGCATTTACCCCCCGCCGTCAGCATTCCGTGAGTGAACCGTCAATTTCTTAGGTGATATACCGAAAATACCCTTCAAACCCCATCCCCTCCCCTGCCCCTTCACCGCTGGGTAACGCCGCCTCCATCGCCGCCGCCGGGTAGAGTCGGAGGGGCACGCCCACCCGGGCGTCGTCGGGTTGCCCCCGGCTCTGCCGCCGTAGTCCTTGGCGTCCGTGTAGTTCTCGGCGGCGGCGGCATAGGGTTGCCGGGGTAGACCTCCTGGACGAGGTCGAAGGGGGCAGCGGAGTCGGCCGGGGAGGGGGCGAGGGAGAGGGAGCGGTGGATAGGGAAGGAGGAGGACGCCGTAGGAGACGGAGTGGGCGGGTAGGGAGAGGGCGGAGAGGGCGGCATGCTCCGTGGACAGGGATAAGGGCATTATCATCATTTTGCCTGTTCTTTTAACCCCGTTGCCTCCTAAAAATAATTCCGTAATTACGAGGGGCAAAATATAGGCTTTTGAAATACAGGGGGGCAAAATGAAAAAGCGGTATTGTCACACCCCGGGGTCGAAACTGTGACCCGGGCTCGCCAACAGATCCGCCGCCTATACAAAAACCTCGCATAGGCGAAGCGTCCAACCTGCAAGAAAAGGGACTACAGCTAAACAGATATCAGAGCTATAAAATAAACTGTTGTAAAACTAAAATTCAACCATCTGTACAATTGGAAATAATGATACAATATCCATCTCCCAAAAATAATCATATACAAAATCCTCTGATACAATAACCCAGAACTCAACAGGAAGGTAAACTGAAATAATACATCAGTGTACAGGCTCTCAGTACAAGTCAGATCCTCACAATACAATAGTATATCAAAAGTGGAAATAAAACTAATCTATTGACTGTACTACAAATCTTCAATGTGGGGGTACAGCTACTCTCCAAAGACAGGTAGGGATCTAGCTCACGACTCCCTCTCCTCGAACAACAATAGCAGAATCAGCAACACCCGCAATGACTCTGCAAAACAAAGGAGAGGAAAGAAAAAGAGGAGGGGGAGAACCCCCAACGGGTGTGAGAACTACACCAACAGATAGTTCTCAGTGGGTACCGCTACCAAGCCCGACGGTCTGGCCACTAAGTCTACTAGAGGCGTAAGATAACAAATGCAGTAAAAACTGAACAAGAAAAGCTGGAGATACTCTACAGCTACCATGCCTCTATCAAAATGCTCAATGGGTGATACAGATGAAAGGATATGCAACTACTCGCACCCAAGATGCTCAATCGACCCAATCGAACTGACTGCCTCATAGGGTCCAGTCAAGCTTGCGCCTACCTATTGCCATTACATCCACGGAGGACTGGACTTACGTAGGGTGTCCGTGACTGCCAAAACTGGCCCAGCCAGAGGGACTACATCCGTGATTGCCAAAACTGGCCCAGCCAGAGGGACTGCGTCGACAAGTCGCGATACGAAAGTAACAGGCTATGCTCCGGAGTGGCAATAGTAAAGTAACAGGCTCTGCTCCAGAGTGGCAACTCGAGGGGCGCGACCCCACTGAGAAAAGGTATCCGCGCATCTCTGTCGAGCTCAAAGTGGCTCATGCAGACTATAGTCAAAATCCACGCACACTCACAGAACGGAAGGACTCAAGATCCTCAAACATCTCGCACGACGGTCGGAGTACTCTCAACGACTCAGCTAACCAGCTCTCACGAATCTCGAGACACTAGCGAACTCAACCAACTCGTGGCACTAAACTCACTGGCTGGAGATACTCCACAGCCGGGACCACCGTCGACCCAAACGGCTCCCAAAACGAAACACCCAACTCGCCACGCTAAACACACAGGCTGGAGATACTCCACAGGGGGGAACGACCCACAACTCAGGGCTAACAAAACTGGCCCGACGACACTCAACGACTCGGGACCACCGTCAACCCAAACGGTTCCCAACAACACTGACCGGAAGATACTCGACGGCTCGGGACCACCGTATACCCAAACGGCTCCCAACAACACAAGCACATGTCTAACCTCAGCTACCAGACTCCACTCAGTCCCCAGGCACGAGTGCAACAATGTCCCACAATAACCAGACTACTCGGCCCACTACCCGAGCGAGGAAAAACTAAGTCCAGGAAATATGCAAGGTGTGGGATGTCTAAAGCATAAAAGAACCTATGTCACGCCCCGGAGGTCTAAGGATCAGCGGAAAAGCATATGTATTTTTTTTGTAAACAACCTCGCCTACCGGTGCGCGTCAGACCCGCCACATATACAAATTCACTCTGAAAACGGGCAGAGTCTCCTTTGTATATGCACGACGTCACTTTTACAATAACTTCGCTAACCACATAGTCACAGTGAACACAACAAGAGAGAGTAATACTATTCATTCACATCACAATTTTCATTAACGACACCAAGAGGTAAAACTACAGTTTGTAAACGGTGTCCACACGACACCCAGTTTTCCAAAATGTTTACATTAGTCACAGTAAGGCGGCCACATCTTTTGAAAGGATAAATCCAGAGGTTTACAAAGCAGTGCCCACACGACACTTGGTTTTGGAAAGTATTTTCGAAACCTTTTTGTTTGGTAAAAACATGCCGCATACCAATCAAATCAAGCATATTAAAGTTCACAGTTTACGATATCAGATTACTCTCGAACCAACATCCGTAACGTTCCACATCCAAACAATTGTAACATAAAACCTTAAAAGGAAAAGAGATGAGATAACCCAAGAGCAAGAATGACGGAAATAAAGCCTCCGTGGCTAATGTCCTTTAGACACTGCCTCACCATCGTCCCGACTACTACATCTAGATGAACCTGTCACAGTGTGGGAAAAGTCAGTGACAAATAAAGTAGATGATCCAATACTGTCACGCCCCGGCGTCGAAACTGCGACCCGGGCTCGTCAACAGATCCGCCGCCCATACGGGAAGCCCCGTATAGACGAAGCGACAAACCTGCAAAAGATCAACTATACTATACAGATATCAGAGCTGAAAGTAAAATGCTGAAAATGAAAATATATACAACTCAAAATCCTCCCCAATACAGAAGTCCCTCAAGCAGAAAAATAAAATACAACTCTATACCTCACTACAAAGGTCTCTCAACATGAACTCTCAAATAGTAAGGGGATACATCTACTCTCTGGACGACGACTGGTAGGGATCTATCTCGCGACTCCCTTACCTCGATCAGCCGGATCAACAACTGGAGCAGCAGGAACAGGAGTAGAAGTCCCTGTGGGAAAAGACACCACGACGGGTGTGAGAACTACGTCCCAAGTAGTTCTCAGTGGGTGCCGCTGTGAGGACCCGGATCTCTGCAGGTCTTTTGCAGTGTGAACCGCAGCTTTTGGATGCCATTGATGGGTGTTAGAGGTGATTGTGCGCGAATCGGACCCAAGATTTGGATTCAGCACGAAATTCGGATTAAGATCAGGCATTTGGTTGCTTTCGACAAATTTTAGAAGTGGAATTTGTGAAATCGGACTGCGAATTTCGACTCAACGCGCGAAAACGTTGAAAATGGACTATTTACTTGTATTTTTCGGAGCCCGGATGAGAAAACACAATTTTCGAGGCAATTGGGGCACTGTTACGGCCGGCGTGCAGCGCAGGAGCGCGGCGGCGCAGCCGCGGGCGGCGCGGCGGGCAGGGGCGCGGGCCGCCCGGTCCACGCGGCGGGCGTGCACCAGGGGCTGGACGCGTGGTGGCTCGGGAGTGGGCCGGTCCGCGGGGCGCGGTCTACGGAGAGTGCGGAGTGTATGGTGGATCGGGGGGGGCACGTGGCAGATGGCTACTGGTTCGGTGCATCGGGCGTACGTGCACCGGGCGCAGCGAGCGGAGGGGCTGACACATGGCGCCTCCCCATTGGTCGGGGTACTGTGCGCGGCAGGTGGGGCGACGTGCGCTGGCAGGCGGGCAGGTGGCCGTACGGCGGGGCAGGTGGCCGTATGCGCGGGGCAGGCGCGCCACGTGCAGCGGGCAGGCGCGGGGCGTGCCACGCTTTGACGCCCCACTTCCCAGGGGGTCACCCATCCTAGAACTACTCTAGCTCTAGCACGCTTAACTCTCATGTTCCTCTTGGATCTTGCTACCATCCAAAATGCTATAGCCGGGTTAGAGATTTTAGTCCTATTATATCATTTATATAGAGGACTAATCCAAATTCCGGGGGTGTCACATTCTTCCCCCCTTTAAGCCCTGACGTCCACGTCAGCCTCAAGCACATTCACAAGCACCAGGCGATGTGAGACTCGTCTCGCTAGCCTTAGCCGACCTTGTGAGGAGCTGCACTCCACTCACAACGGTCATTAGCCGGGGAGCCTCGCTCTACCCGCTATATAACCCTGGCTCAGCCGAGACTCATCTCACATTTTCGGCTGGGGAATGGCTCTGATACCAACTTTGACGCCCCACTTCCCAGGGGGTCACCCATCCTAGAACTACTCTAGCTCTAGCACGCTTAACTCTCATGTTCCTCTTGGATCAGCGGAAAAGCATATGTATTTTTTTTGTAAACAACCTCGCCTACCGGTGCGCGTCAGACCCGCCACATATACAAATTCACTCTGAAAACGGGCAGAGTCTCCTTTGTATATGCACGACGTCACTTTTACAATAACTTCGCTAACCACATAGTCACAGTGAACACAACAAGAGAGAGTAATACTATTCATTCACATCACAATTTTCATTAACGACACCAAGAGGTAAAACTACAGTTTGTAAACGGTGTCCACACGACACCCAGTTTTCCAAAATGTTTACATTAGTCACAGTAAGGCGGCCACATCTTTTGAAAGGATAAATCCAGAGGTTTACAAAGAAGTGCCCACACGACACTTGGTTTTGGAAAGTATTTTCGAAACCTTTTTGTTTGGTAAAAACATGCCGCATACCAATCAAATCAAGCATATTAAAGTTCACAGTTTACGATATCAGATTACTCTCGAACCAACATCCGTAACGTTCCACATCCAAACAATTGTAACATAAAACCTTAAAAGGAAAAGAGATGAGATAACCCAAGAGCAAGAATGACGGAAATAAAGCCTCCGTGGCTAATGTCCTTTAGACACTGCCTCACCATCGTCCCGACTACTACATCTAGATGAACCTGTCACAGTGTGGGAAAAGTCAGTGACAAATAAAGTAGATGATCCAATACTGTCACGCCCCGGCGTCGAAACTGCGACCCGGGCTCGTCAACAGATCCGCCGCCCATACGGGAAGCCCCGTATAGACGAAGCGACAAACCTGCAAAAGATCAACTATACTATACAGATATCAGAGCTGAAAGTAAAATGCTGAAAATGAAAATATATATAACTCAAAATCCTCCCCAATACAGAAGTCCCTCAAGCAGAAAAATAAAATACAACTCTATACCTCACTACAAAGGTCTCTCAACATGAACTCTCAAATAGTAAGGGGATACATCTACTCTCTGGACGACGACTGGTAGGGATCTATCTCGCGACTCCCTTACCTCGATCAGCCGGATCAACAACTGGAGCAGCAGGAACAGGAGTAGAAGTCCCTGTGGGAAAAGACACCACGACGGGTGTGAGAACTACGTCCCAAGTAGTTCTCAGTGGGTGCCGCTGTGAGGACCCGGATCTCTGCAGGGCTTTTGCAGTGTGAACCGCAGCTTTTGGATGCCATTGATGGGTGTTAGAGGTGATTGTGCGCGAATCGGACCCAAGATTTGGATTCAGCACGAAATTCGGATTAAGATCAGGCATTTGGTTGCTTTCGACAAATTTTAGAAGTGGAATTTGTGAAATCGGACTGCGAATTTCGACTCAACGCGCGAAAACGTTGAAAATGGACTATTTACTTGTATTTTTCGGAGCCCGGATGAGAAAACACAATTTTCGAGGCAATTGGGGCACTGTTACGGCCGGCGTGCAGCGCAGGAGCGCGGCGGCGCAGCCGCGGGCGGCGCGGCGGGCAGGGGCGCGGGCCGCCCGGTCCACGCGGCGGGCGTGCACCAGGGGCTGGACGCGTGGTGGCTCGGGAGTGGGCCGGTCCGCGGGGCGCGGTCTACGGAGAGTGCGGAGTGTATGGTGGATCGGGGGGGGCACGTGGCAGATGGCTACTGGTTCGGTGCATCGGGCGTACGTGCACCGGGCGCAGCGAGCGGAGGGGCTGACACATGGCGCCTCCCCATTGGTCGGGGTACTGTGCGCGGCAGGTGGGGCGACGTGCGCTGGCAGGCGGGCAGGTGGCCGTACGGCGGGGCAGGTGGCCGTATGCGCGGGGCAGGCGCGCCACGTGCAGCGGGCAGGCGCGGGGCGTGCCACGCTTTGACGCCCCACTTCCCAGGGGTCACCCATCCTAGAACTACTCTAGCTCTAGCACGCTTAACTCTCATGTTCCTCTTGGATCTTGCTACCATCCAAAATGCTATAGCCGGGTTAGAGATTTTAGTCCTATTATATCATTTATATAGAGGACTAATCCAAATTCCGGGGGTGTCACATTCTTCCCCCCTTTAAGCCCTGACGTCCACGTCAGCCTCAAGCACATTCACAAGCACCAGGCGATGTGAGACTCGTCTCGCTAGCCTTAGCCGACCTTGTGAGGAGCTGCACTCCACTCACAACGGTCATTAGCCGGGGAGCCTCGCTCTACCCGCTATATAACCCTGGCTCAGCCGAGACTCATCTCACATTTTCGGCTGGGGAATGGCTCTGATACCAACTTTGACGCCCCACTTCCCAGGGGGTCACCCATCCTAGAACTACTCTAGCTCTAGCACGCTTAACTCTCATGTTCCTCTTGGATCAGCGGAAAAGCATATGTATTTTTTTTGTAAACAACCTCGCCTACCGGTGCGCGTCAGACCCGCCACATATACAAATTCACTCTGAAAACGGGCAGAGTCTCCTTTGTATATGCACGACGTCACTTTTACAATAACTTCGCTAACCACATAGTCACAGTGAACACAACAAGAGAGAGTAATACTATTCATTCACATCACAATTTTCATTAACGACACCAAGAGGTAAAACTACAGTTTGTAAACGGTGTCCACACGACACCCAGTTTTCCAAAATGTTTACATTAGTCACAGTAAGGCGGCCACATCTTTTGAAAGGATAAATCCAGAGGTTTACAAAGAAGTGCCCACACGACACTTGGTTTTGGAAAGTATTTTCGAAACCTTTTTGTTTGGTAAAAACATGCCGCATACCAATCAAATCAAGCATATTAAAGTTCACAGTTTACGATATCAGATTACTCTCGAACCAACATCCGTAACGTTCCACATCCAAACAATTGTAACATAAAACCTTAAAAGGAAAAGAGATGAGATAACCCAAGAGCAAGAATGACGGAAATAAAGCCTCCGTGGCTAATGTCCTTTAGACACTGCCTCACCATCGTCCCGACTACTACATCTAGATGAACCTGTCACAGTGTGGGAAAAGTCAGTGACAAATAAAGTAGATGATCCAATACTGTCACGCCCCGGCGTCGAAACTGCGACCCGGGCTCGTCAACAGATCCGCCGCCCATACGGGAAGCCCCGTATAGACGAAGCGACAAACCTGCAAAAGATCAACTATACTATACAGATATCAGAGCTGAAAGTAAAATGCTGAAAATGAAAATATATATAACTCAAAATCCTCCCCAATACAGAAGTCCCTCAAGCAGAAAAATAAAATACAACTCTATACCTCACTACAAAGGTCTCTCAACATGAACTCTCAAATAGTAAGGGGATACATCTACTCTCTGGACGACGACTGGTAGGGATCTATCTCGCGACTCCCTTACCTCGATCAGCCGGATCAACAACTGGAGCAGCAGGAACAGGAGTAGAAGTCCCTGTGGGAAAAGACACCACGACGGGTGTGAGAACTACGTCCCAAGTAGTTCTCAGTGGGTGCCGCTGTGAGGACCCGGATCTCTGCAGGGCTTTTGTAGTGTGAACCGCAGCTTTTGGATGCCATTGATGGGTGTTAGAGGTGATTGTGCGCGAATCGGACCCAAGATTTGGATTCAGCACAAAATTTGGATTAAGATCAGGCATTTGGTTGCTTTCGACAAATTTTAGAAGTGGAATTTGTGAAATCGGACTGCGAATTTCGACTCAACGCGCGAAAACGTTGAAAATGGACTATTTACTTGTATTTTTCGGAGCCCGGATGAGAAAACACAATTTTCGAGGCAATTGGGGCACTGTTACGGCCGGCGTGCAGCGCAGGAGCGCGGCGGCGCAGCCGCGGGCGGCGCGGCGGGCAGGGGCACGGGCCGCCCGGTCCACGCGGCGGGCGTGCACCAGGGGCTGGACGCGTGGTGGCTCGGGAGTGGGCCGGTCCGCGGGGCGCGGTCTACGGAGAGTGCGGAGTGTATGGTGGATCGGGGGGGGCACGTGGCAGATGGCTACTGGTTCGGTGCATCGGGCGTACGTGCACCGGGCGCAGCGAGCGGAGGGGCTGACACATGGCGCCTCCCCATTGGTCGGGGTACTGTGCGCGGCAGGTGGGGCGACGTGCGCTGGCAGGCGGGCAGGTGGCCGTACGGCGGGGCAGGTGGCCGTACGCGCGGGGCAGGCGCGCCACGTGCAGCGGGCAGGCGCGGGGCGTGCCACGCTTTGACGCCCCACTTCCCAGGGGGTCACCCATCCTAGAACTACTCTAGCTCTAGCACGCTTAACTCTCATGTTCCTCTTGGATCTTGCTACCATCCAAAATGCTATAGCCGGGTTAGAGATTTTAGTCCTATTATATCATTTATATAGAGGACTAATCCAAATTCCGGGGGTGTCACATTCTTCCCCCCTTTAAGCCCTGACGTCCACGTCAGCCTCAAGCACATTCACAAGCACCAGGCGATGTGAGACTCGTCTCGCTAGCCTTAGCCGACCTTGTGAGGAGCTGCACTCCACTCACAACGGTCATTAGCCGGGGAGCCTCGCTCTACCTGCTATATAACCCTGGCTCAGCCGAGACTCATCTCACATTTCCGGCTGGGGAATGGCTCTGATACCAACTTTGACGCCCCACTTCCCAGGGGGTCACCCATCCTAGAACTACTCTAGCTCTAGCACGCTTAACTCTCATGTTCCTCTTGGATCTTGCTACCATCCAAAATGCTATAGCCGGGTTAGAGATTTTAGTCCTATTATATCATTTATATAGAGGACTAATCCAAATTCCGGGGGTGTCACACACGCGGCGCGGCCGGGTTGGCTGGCACCGTTGTTGCCTGTTCGGGGGCCACGTGGCGCAATCTGGGTGATTCGGGCGCTTGGTGGACGGCCCCAGATCGGGTCACTATGCGCGCCCGAAACATTTCGGGCGCCCGGAACTTGGGACCCAATGGTCATTTTCTCATTTGTTGAGTTGGGCCTATATAAGGCCAAATTCAAGGATGGTTTCAGGCTTCTTCTGGGCTTCTTCTCTTCGAGAGTTGTGTACGAAAGTTCTTTCTCTTGGGCTGCTGCATCTCGTTGAGAAGTTTGAGAATTTTTGGTGGCACGTACTTCGAGGTTTGCGCCATTTCGGCACAGTGCGACTTTACTTCACCAGTGATCTCCTTCGTCGCGTTTCGGTGTGAAGGCTCCCTTGGCTTACTCCGACCATCATTTTCTACGATTTTTGCGGCAGCGGGTTCCTAAGAGGCAGGCCTTCGATTTTTGTGTCGACCGTCTTGCTTCGTTTTTGGTTTTTGGCATGGTTCCTGAGGCACCTTTTTACCCCCATTTTCTGTGGTGGCTTTTTGGACAGCACTGGCTTGTCGGATTTATTTCTTGGCCTACGAGTATCGGATCAAGGAGTATAAGTACTCTATTTTCATCTACTCGACGCGAGGAACGCAACCGTGATTTTTGTGGAATTTTTGGAGGACTGCGCAGAGGTGATATTTTTGCATCTTCCTTAGTGTTTGTTGCAGGATATTTGTTGTGAGGAGTTTTGGCTTGCGGCGATGTTTTATTTGTTCCTTGGCCTACAGGTGTCGGATCTGGACGTGCGAGTACTCGTTTCGATCGGCTCGTCGCGAGGATCGCGATTGTTATTTTTATGGAATTTTCTGAGGTCTTCTCGCAGGTGAAATTAAGCCTTTTTCTGGCTGGTTTTATGGACAGCAGTAATTTGAGGATTAGTGGATTAATTGTGCCTCATGTGGGTTACTTTTTGCAGCTTTGCGGTGTACCGAGGTTTCCCCGGAGTGTGGGCGCATTTGGATACATGCTTCGCTATCGAGGTGGGTGGTTTTTGCATACCTTAATTTTCGACTTGCTCACTATGTGTATTAGAGAGAACCCCCATATTGGACATATCGAATGATCACCTAATGGACATGCATGCTTAAAGTAAAATAATTGTGAGCCTATCATATGGAAAATACTATTGTGGATATCTGATAGTGGTTGGGACTTATACATGTTTTTATGGATAGAATATTAGCACTTAACCTTGCATGTGGAATTTACTTTCATGTTGGGATAATATGAAATGTCTTGTGGGAGAGTACCACTTGAGGATCTGTTGTACATGCATAGGTGGATGATTTATGTGAGATTAATTTGGTAGACATAGCATGTTGGAACATGATTATTGGGATATTTTAATAGTAATAATTAACATGCCATGTTAGCACATAGATTTTATGAAAGTGGGTTAAATGGATAAATTGTTGGGACATTATGACATATCTATGTGCGGGTACCACTTCGGTGATTTATCATGGATCAGGGATTATTGACATGTGTGGTTGAATAATGATTTTAGCATGTTGATGGTTATATCCATGCGGAGCTATTAATTGATACACATGTGGAACCACTATTTGTCACACTTTCTTTTATCGCTCTTGAGGACATATGCATGCTTGTATGGTCATCTAGATAGGCCACTTTTTATTGCTGCACTATCATTTTGGGACTTGACTTAGGAGAAACCATGTTTGTTTCCTTTTCTCCTTATTTAGACCTTTGAGTCTGGTTGTTCGGGTTCGAGCAGGGGTTTGGGATAGTGTAGCGGGGACCTTAGGGTCGGTGACAGGTTGTGTTTGATTATGGGTTGTGGGGTATTGCGGCTTCCGCGGATAGTAGGCGGTTGACCGGATACAGATTATTTTACCCGATTTTTGGATTGGGGCTTATTGCGGCTACCGCGGATAGTAGGCGGTTGAGCGGATGTCGGATGTGGGACATGATTGTGATTGTGGGTTATTTCGGTGACCGCGGATATTGGGCGGTTGGCCGGGTGTCGGTTGTTGGGCTTGATTGTTCACAGTGGGTATTGCGGCAACCGCGGATATTGGGCGGTTGACTGTATGTGTACTTATGCATCAGATTGGGGATCGGAGTTCTTTAGTGGAGGATTTTGTTCCACTTGAGTATAGTTGTGATCCAGTCCTGCTTTTGGTACTTATCACACCGGCGCGACTTTATATGCCCGGTGATGCTTTTCTCGTGTGGGTCGCTCCCCTCGAGTTCTCCTCCGGAGGCTGGGGTCAGACAGTTAGTGACAGTTTTGCTATCACATCGGCGCGACTTATTTGCCCGATGATGAGGGCGGCAGCAGGAGTTTTGCTATCACATCGGCGCGGCTTACATGCCCGATGATGAGGGCGGTACAGATTGGGTTCATCTGGGACGGTTGGTTACTGTTGCATACGGTTATTCCAGTGTAGGACTGCATTTAGAGGCATAGTAGTGGTAGTTTCCTTTTTCAGCAGTTTTGTTACTTACCACTCTTCTTTCCCTTTTTGCCTCTGGTAGACCTAGTGGGCACGTCGGAGTTTGAGGATTTACCCACTAGGGGAGGCTACTGGTTTACTAGTAGTTCTCACCCCCATTCTTCTTTCCTCTTTTTCTTCTCCCTGGTTTTGCAGTGTCTTCTGCGGATGCTGCTGGGCTTTCAGTGGCGGGTCGAGGAGAGAGGACAGCTGAGTAGATAGATTTTGAGGCAGGATGAGCGTGTTAGCTGGACTGTTGGTGTACCCATGTTTCCTCAGACGGTTGTACTTTTACTTTTGGGTCTGGCCGTTGCCAGCTGATTGTATTTATTTTGGTGAGCTGGGAAAGACAGATGTATCATTTTTACAGATGTACTGTCTTTTATTTCCAGCTTCAGTCTGAGATGTATTAGTTTTAGTTCAGCTCTGTTTTTATTGCTCTTTTTATTATCTCTTATATCTGAGAAGGTTACTAGCGCTTCGTGTACGCGGGAAATACCATGTGCACGGCGGATCTATAGACGGGCTCGGGTTCTGGTTTACACCCGGGGCGTGACGGCCGCCAACAAGCCCGACGGTCTGCCCACTAAGTCTACTAGAGGCATAAAGTAACAATATAAAACTGAAATGAAAGGGCTGGAAAAGTAACTCTACAGCTACTATGCCTCTATCTAGATGCTCAAAAAGTGGAACAGATGGAAACATGATGCATCTACTAACTCACACAGTATACTCACCCAATCTATACTGACTGCCGCATAGGGTCCAGTCAAACCTGCACCCACCTACTGCCTCACATCCTCAATAGGACGGGTCTACCGTAGGGTGTCCGTGACTGCCAAAACTGGCCCAGCCAGAGGGACTGCGTCGACAAGTCGCGATAGCAAGTAACAGGCCCAACTCCGGAGTGGCACTCGAGGGGCGCGACCCCACCGAGGAAAGTATCCGCGCATCTCTGTCCAGCTCAATATGGCTCATGCAGGCTATAGTCCAAACCACGATCAACAAGATCGGCTAACAACACCAACGCTCACTCACAGGCTGGAAAACCACACAGCCGGGACCACCGTCCACCAGACGGCTCCCACAACAGAACACTAAACTCACAGGAAAGACCGACACCATAAGGGTTCGAAAACCTGATAGGCCGGTGCTTAGAACCCTATCAAACAAGAACAGACTCTAGGCTCCGCCTATCGAAGTTCCCGATCCCCTTATAGTTCGGGAACACAACAATCTCGGTACAACACGCAGAAGACACCAAGAGGGCCCGAAAGTCCCGGGAGACCTACACCTACAACCCTATCAAACAAGAACAGGTTCCAGGCTCGGCCCCCGTGGCTTTCATCCCGACAAAGGAACGACCCCTAGAACCCAGACCACTCGGATCCTTTCGAGTGGGGAGGTTTACAGGAAAAAGGTGACATATGTTACTGAAAACCATTTCCACTCGACCCACGCGGGGTGAGGACTAAAAATAGTACCCTTTTTGAAAAGCTATCTTGTTTTGAGAAGAAATCCATTTTTAATGATTTTTTAGTTCTTTTTAGAAAAATAGTTAGAAAACAAGTGTTTTACCCAAACCCCGAAGGGCTGATGCCTTTGTCCAATCAAACAAGAACAGACTCCAGCGACCCTTCGATGCTTGGAAGAAAACATTTGGTAGGCCAAAATCATGTGTATGTCGAAAAGGGTTCTGGGTTCTAGGTCCGGCTAACACTAGTACACTATTGCCACTAACACAGTGGCGACAACCCAAACAGGGGAAACAAGACCTCCCGGGACCACCGTTTACCCCAAACGATTCCTGGTACAGACAAGCGATCCACTACATCTACCAGACTCCACTCTGCTCCCAAGCACGAGTGCAAATGCATCCCACACTAAAAAGAAGTCCCGACCTCTCGGCCCACTACCCGGGCGAGGATAACACTAAGTCCAGGAATGAAACACAATGTGTGGATGTCTAAATATAAATAACCCTAGCCCAAGTGAGGGTTTTCTACTGGTCTGGTTACACATGCAACATATGACAGGGGTGCTAGGTCAGGTTCCAAGATAACAATAATTAAACAGGTGGTAGGAAGCAAAAGAGATCACAACATCGACAGATAATACTAGGAATATCGATTCCTACATTCTAGCATGCTAAAAAGCACTACCATGTATGATCCTACATCAATAGAATTACTGAACAGTCCAAAGGTCATGAAGACGAGGCCACCCACCTGAAGAACTGAACTGTCCAAAGTCCCACAGCTGACAATACCAGGAAAATAATAACTCCAAATCCAACGGGTCCAGCACTATCCGCAAACCCTCCTGGGTACAACACAAGGCTAACAATTACACTTTATTCCCAAAATTTACCCAAATTATCACAATTTGAAATCAACCTCAAAGATGCTAATTTTTCACCTGCAGAAAGGGCTAGAAAAATTTTGATAAAAATACCACAGCGATCCTCGCGTCGAGACCTTCGAAACGGGTACCTGCACGCCCAATTCTGAGCACCGTAGGCCAAGTTACAAATTCCACAACACAGGGTGCTCACAACCACACAACGGCACGACTGTAAATCCATGCACAGTAAAGGGAGAAAATTATACCTCTGGGCAAGCCTCAAAAAAATCTAAGAAAAATACTGAGATAATCACCGCGTCGAGAAGATGCAAAAAGTGCACAGGAGCATCTCAATCCGATGCCCAGTTAAGGAGATATCGCCGAAAGAACGAACTGCTGTCCAAAACTCCACCACAAAAACCATGTCACAGTAAACTCAGAAAAACACCTCAAAAAACACGAAATGAGGGGAAGCTAAAGGTACCAAGATCGTAGTTCTGTCTGTCGCCGATCCAGTGATGGAAGAATCGCCTGAAAAGGTTGTAGGAGTAGGACGGGAGAGCTCGCGCACCGAAATGCGACGGAAGAGACACCGGTGAAGGAACGTCGCGCCGCGCCGAAGAAAATGGAATCTCGAAAAGAGTGCCACGTAAAATCCTGAAAATCCACAGGTGGCAGCAGCTCAGGGAGTGGAAAAAAGTTACTGCAGGTCGCTCTGCCAAAATCCGCGCGGAGAAGAAGATAACAGTGCTGGAACAGGGGCCATTTATAGGTTGGGAAATCATTTGAAATAATTCCCTCCATGTCCCTGTTTTCCGGCGCCCAAATCTTTCAGGCGCCGAAAACCGGGTGCGTAGACCCGTCCAACCAACGCCCGGAATGCCCTGGGTGCACCACGTCAGCGCGCAATAGGAAACAGCCAACACCACGAACCACTGAGCGACACGTGGCCGCCGCAACAGCCGACGCGTGGCACGCACTTTGTGCGGGAAACGCGGTCAACGCGCGCCTGCGCCGCCGCCTGCGCCCTCTGCACGCACGTGCCCCGAGGCCGGTGCAGCGGTTCCGTGGACCGAGCGCACAACACCGCGCCAACCACACGCTGCCACGTGTCACCCACCGGTCCACCGTACACCCGCGCCTTTTTTCGTGGACCGCGCCTGCTGCGCCGGCCAACCGGGAGCTGCCACGTGTCCCGTCCCGGGTGCACGCCTCCGCGGTGGACCGCGCACCTGCCCGCGTGCCCGCGCGCCTGCCCGCGGTTGCTCCGCCGCCTCCCCGAGCCCGCGCCGCCGCGCTCTGCTGATGCCAGCCGGCCGCCGGAACAGTACCAATTGCCATGAAAAATGTGCGTGTCATCCGGGCTCCGAAAAATACAAGTGAATAATCCATTTTCATCGTTTTCGCGCGCTGAATCCAAATCCGAAGTCCGTTTTGCCAAATTCCAAAGCTCAATTTTTTCGAAGGCATCCGGAAAGGTGATCTTTTGTCCAAACTTCGCACTGAGTCCAATTTTAATCTCCGTTTCGCGTGAAACTTCTTCTAAACACTCGATGGGTCCTTCAATTACCCACGTGATCCCTTTTTAATCCCGAAGTCCACCACTTGAGTCCAAATTGCGCACTAACTCCACCGAGACACCACACAGGCCACCAAAAGCTGCCAAACAACCAGCAAACCCAACGCGGGGATCCGGGTCCTCAGAAATACAATTAAAGTATTTTTAAAACAAACCGAATACACCGAAACCTTTCGCTTTTTCCCCCACGAGTCTATACCAGTTGATTTATTTGCATGATACCAGTCGGGAGGTCTAATGACCTCCCTCGTGAACAACCACTTTGCTTGCGTAATGCTTTTAACCCCTTCACGGTGCTAGTGCCACACTTTTAGCTGGCGTGAAGGAGTCCCCACTCGGTACTTTCACTTTTGTGGGGTACACGGGTCAACGTACCATAATTCCGAAAAAGTACACCCTATCGGTGGCCAAACCGCTGGTGTGAGTGTAAGCATTTAAATACATAACTTGCCAAAATCGGCGTGTAACAATCACCGCGACACTCAGTCGCCACAATTAGTTATAAAAGAAACGGGAAACACTCATGCGATAGGTTTAAACAGCCGATACATCTCATCTACTTTATTAGACATGTTATTATACTTGTTATGATATCATAAAGCATTTATTGCAAAGTTACCCACCTGGTTGCGGGAAGATCGGAACAACTGGATCTTTGACACACTCCCGCTGCGCACTTGGACCTAAAGGACTCCCCAAAACGACAATCAATATAACGCACCAATACCGCAAAGACGAAAATCCAAGATTAAGCTATGCGACGAAAACCCCAAAACTCATCATTGCGACGAAAACCTCGTAACGGTGTGCGTACGGCGTTTACCCGCGCGGATGCTGCCGCCCGCGGGCTCCCCGCGCGGCTCGAGGCCGCGCGGTGCGCGCCCGCGGGCGGTGCCTGCGCGGTCTTTGCCTGCCGGCGGGTGGCGCCCACGCGGCGCCTGCCCGCCCGCGGGCGACCCGTGCGGCATGAAGCCGCGCGGCGCGCGCCCGCGCCCGCGGGTGGCGCCCGCGCCCGCGGGTGGCGCCCGCGCGGCGCCCGTGCGGCGTCGGCCCGCCCGCGCGGCGCCCGTGCGGCGTTGGCCCGCCCGCGGGCGCCCCGCGCTGCATGAAGCCGCGCGGCGCGCACCCGCGGGTGGCACCCGCGCGGCGCCCTCCCGTGCTAGCGCCGCCGCCTGCGGGTGGCGCCCCGCGCGACATAGGACCGCGCGGCGCGCGCCACCGGCGGCGGTGCCCTGGATCGTGCGGCGGCGGCGCCGGCGGCGGTGGCGAGGGCGACGGGGACCGAGTTGATGACGGTAACGACGGAAAAAGACCCGAAAACCCCAACGATACATAAAATGAATTCTACTTACCGAAATTTCCGACGGGGAAGATGATCCGATCGTGCTCCTCTTTCCGGTACGTTGATCGTGGTGATCGGACTCCTCCGCCTTTTTCCTCTCTCTTCTCTTTTTCCTCCGGTTAGGGTTTCATTCTTTTCTTTTCTTTCTTTTCCTCTCCGGCTAGGGTTTCTCTTTTGCGAAAAGTGGGATTTTCTCTAGTACGTACGAATATTTTCTCCACTTAAATATTTAATAGCAACTAATTAATTAATTAGATTAATTAATTACACGGGATATACCCGTAATTTCCTCGAAAAGCGTGCGGGATATTTCGCATGGATTCGGATGCGTGCTAAGTCATCGTAACACTAAAAACCCTGTTCCGGGAGATCCCAAGGTCGGATTTCAGATCCGATCGCACCATCGGTCATCGTTTTTCAAGCTCTTTCAGCAAAAAAAACTCGTGCAACACATCGACCAACTTACAAAAACTCGGTAATTTCGATTCACTAAAAGAAGCACTTTATTGAAAGGATGGTAAAATATCACTAGAAAAGTCGTGTCATTACACCACTCACACTTTATAAGAAGTTTCGTCCTCGAAACTTATTCTCAACCCTCGCTAAACAATTCGGGAAAGTACTCCCTCATCTTCGTTTCTAGTTCCCAAGTTGCTTCGCGTTCCTCGTGATTGCTTCACTGGACTTTTACATAAGGGATCGTCCGATTGCGCAATTTCTTGTCTTCTCGTGTTAGGATCCGCACCGGCGTCTCCTCAACGCTTAAGTCCTCTTGTAACTCGATCGTGGAAACATCAAGGGCGTGAGAGGGGTCGGAAAGGTACTTCCGAAGCATCGAGACATGAAACACGTTGTGGACTCGATCAAGATTCGGCGGCAACGCCAACCGGTACGCCACTGGGTCCACACGTTCTAGGATCTCGAACGGTCCCACATACCTCGGACTTAATTTCCCCCTCAGGCCGAAACGTCGGTTCCCCTTTGAAGGCAAAACTCGGAGCAACACGTGCTCGCCCACTATGAATTCCAAATCCCTTCGTCTGTGGTCCGCGTAATTCTTCTGTCGGCTCTGGGCAGTCAGCAGCCGTTGCTTGATATGGCGCACCTTCGCTTCGGTCTCCTCCACCAAATCTGGTCCCAAAAACTTGCGCTCCCCCAAGTCGCCCCAGCATATTGGAGACCGACAGCGGCGCCCGTACAGGGCCTCGTACGGCGCTATTTGAATGCTGGCCTGGTAACTGTTGTTGTACGCGAATTCCACAAGGGGTAGGTATCGGGACCACCCTTCGCCCAGATCCAATACGCATGCTCGGAGCATGTCCTCCGCAATCTGGATCACCCGTTCCGATTGTCCGTCCGTTTGCGGGTGAAAAGCCGTGCTGAAATGTAGTTTGGTTCCCATTGCTCGTTGTAGGCTCTGCCAAAAGTTCGACACAAACCACGTGTCCCTGTCCGATGTAATGGACGCCGGTATCCCATGCAACCTTACTATCTCATTAATGTATGTTTGCGCCAGTCGTTCCCGAGTCCACGCCGTATGTATGGGTAGGAAATGGGCCGATTTCGTCAAATGGTCCACTATGACCCATATCGCATCATGTCCTTGTGGCGATCTCGGAAAGCTGGTCACAAAATCCATGGTAATCATCTCCCACTTCCATTCCAGCACAGAAAACGGTTGTAACTTCCCTGCTGGGCGTTGATGTTCGGCCTTTACTTGTTGGCACACCAGGCAATGCGCCACGAATCGGGTCACGTCTCCCCTTAACTTAGGCCACCAGAAGGTTTGTTTAATATCCTTGTGCATCTTCGTTCCCCCAGGGTGCGCTTCGTAGGGAGCAGTATGCGCTTCCCTCAGGATTTCCTCTTTAAGCTCTGGTAAGTTAGGCACGCAAATTCGCCCTCGCAATTGTATCGTGCCATCAGAGCTCATTGCGAAATCGCCCCCTTGGTCTGAGGGTATTCTGTCTCGCACAAGTTGTAACTGGGTATCAGTCGATTGTCCCTGCAAGATCTTGTCGAGTAGGGTAGGCCTAACCACCAGGGTCAGGAGTTGTGCGACCATTCCTGCCGGTACTACCTCTAGTCTTAATTACGAGAATTCGGCAATCAGACGGTCCTGTTGGGTAACGGCATTTACCCCTGATTCCACTGTCTGCGCTTTGCGGCTCAAGGCGTCAGCCACCACGTTTGCCTTTCCGGGGTGGTAGTGGATTGATAGGTCGTAGTCCTTTAACAGCTCGAGCCAGCGCCTTTGCCGTAAATTTAACTCCTTTTGCGTAAAAAGTGTCACGCCCCGGGGGTTTTTAGGTAATTGTAAGCGGAAAAAGCATATATATATTTTTTCTTTATGAATAAGTATCGACCACCCCCAGTGTGTGTTAGACCCGCCACATATACAAATTCACTCTTCAACCGGACAGAGTCTCCTCTGTATATGCACGGTGTCACAATTACAACAACGACAATAACATCGTTCTTCATGAAATCTTTAGCCACACAGTCACAGTTAACCAGTACGAGAGTGTAAAAAACATTCAATCGCATTAAGAAGATTCTACAAGTTGCAAACGGTGTCCAGTCGACACCCATTCCTTTAAAACGTCTACATATTCACAGTAAGGCGGCTACATCGTTTTGAAAGGATAAAACCACAGGTTTTCAAAGTAGTGCCCACACGACACTTGATTTTTGAAAGACATTTTCGAAACCCCTTTTTATATCGTAAACCGGCCGCAAAGATTGAGAACAATAATTTAAAGTCTATTGCGATATCAAACAACTAACCAACCATCCAGCATGATCCACATCCACACAAATTAAACTAGAGAGAGAGAGAGAATAGAGATAACCATACTAAGAGTTTAAACCTAAGGCCTCATACGGCCGATAGTTAAGTCTGCATTGCCTCACCACCGTCCCGATGAACATACCTATTTGAACCTGTCACGGAGTGGGTAAAGCCAGTGACAAATAAAGTAGATGTTATAACTTTGATGAACGGTAAAATTCGAGTGAAATACTCTGCACCGGAACCTTTCGCTATCCTTCACCCTGAGTTTACTTTATTTAATTTAGTGACACCGTCGCGTCAGGGTAGTCGACGATCTCCCCACGCGACACTTGATGCCTTTACCCCTTCACGAAGCGTGAGCGACATGTTTAGCTATCGTGAAGAGGTCCCCACCCTACACACGTGGGGCACACGGGTCATTCAGACCACTCCTCCGGAAAAGTACACCCATGCGGAGGCCAATCCGCCTATGTACGTGTAGCATTCAACACCGGTTTGCCGAAGTCGGCGTAAATTAAATATTGTGACCCTTGGTCGCCACGAACATCCACAAAAGAAACGGTACATGGTAATGCGAAGGGTTAATTAACTGGAAACATTTCATCTACTTTATTAAACAGGTTAGCACGAACATTTAGATGATATACTGCACCTAATGCACTTACAACACTTGTTGCATAAGAACCCACCTGGTTGAGGGAAGATCGGGGTACTTGGGATCCGTGACACTCTCCTGCTGCGCACCTGGACCTAACGAAAGCCCCAGAAACAGCAGTTAATAACACGTACGAATACCGAAAAATGGAACCCAACTAACTCCACGCCGAGAACCCCCAAACCGGCGGCAACAACTACCCTCGACGATTCCTCGCCCGCGCGCGACGGCCGTCGGCCCGCGGGTGCCCCGCGCGGCTCAAGGCTGCGCGGCGTGCGCCTGCGGGTGGTACCCGCGCGACGACTGCCCGCGCGGCACCCGCGGGTGCTGCCCTCGGGCGGCGCCCGCGTTGCACCCGCGCGGCGACTGCCCGCGCGGCGCCCACGGGTGCTGCCCTCGGGAGGCGCCCGCGTTGCACTCGCGCGGGTGCGGCCTGCGCGGCGCCCGCGCGACGTCCGCGCGGTGCCCGCCTTGCGATGTCCACCCGCGTTGTGCCCTAGCGCACCACGCGTCTCCCCAGCCCGCGCGGCGCCTTAGCGGTACCGCGCGTCGTCCGCCCGCCCGCGTCGTGCCCTAAGTTGCATGGCGACGACGGCGGGCCGACGGAGACGATGGAGACGGAGGCGGAGAAGACCACAAAAATACGACAAAACCCCAAAGATGCTACAAACGTAAAATCACTCACCGGAAAATCCGACCGGGGAGTCGTCCGATCGCGTTCTTGCTTCCGGTACGTGGTTCGGGGTGATCGGATCCCACCGTCTTCTTCCTCTTTCTTTCCTCCGGTTAGGGTTCTGCCTTTTTTTTCTTTTTCTTCCGTTCTCTCGGTTAGGGTTTCGTTTTCTCTTCTATGAAAAGTGGGATTTTCCTTCCCGTACATACAAATAAATCCCGCCTTTTAATTTCAGCCACCAATTAATTAATTCATTAATTAATTAATCCTACGGGATAACCCACCTTTTAATATCCGTAACCGAATAACTAATTCTCTAACTAATTAATCCTACGGGATAACCCACCTTTTAATATCCGTAACCGAATAACTAATTCTCTAACTAATTAATCCTACGGGATAACCCACCTTTTAATATCCGTAACTGAATAACTAATTCTCTACTAATTAATCACACGAGATAAACTCACCTTTTCCTCGGAAAGCGTGCAGGATATTTTGCACGGGTTTCGATGCACGTTAAGTCACCGCGACACTAAAAACCCTGTTCCGGGAGATTCCTACATCGGATTTCAGATCCGATTGCACCGTCGGTCTTCGATTTTCGTGCTCTTTCACGGAAAAATACTCATGCAATACACCGACCGATTTACAGAAACTCGATAAATTCGATTCACTCAAAGGGGTACTTTATTAGGAGGCTAAAATATTACTAAAAAAGCCGTGTCATTACAAAAAGGTACTTAAGGCTCTGGTGATCGGAGTACACATCGCAGTGAGTCCCGTATAAGTAGTGTCCCCACAGCTTGAGGGCAAACACGACTGCTGCAAGCTCCAAGTGGTGCACGGGGTAATTTCCTTCGTACTCCTTAAGTTGTCTTGACGCATAGGCTATGACCTTACCCCGTTGCATAAGCACACCTCCGAGACCATTCCGCGACGCGTCACAGTAAATCTCATAGTCCTCCTCGGGCTCCGGTAAAGCGAGCACCGGGGCCCGCGTTAACTTGTCCTTGAGTTCCTCAAAACTCTTCTGGCATTGGTCCGTCCAGATAAACTTCTCCCCTTTCCGGGCCAGGCGAGTTAGGAGAGTGGCTATCTTGGAGAAGCCTTCCACAAAGCGCCTGTAATACCCTGCCAGACCCAGGAAGCTTCGAATCTCAGTTGCTGTTGTCGGCCGGGGCCAGTCGGTCACAGAGTCTATCTTCCTCGGGTCTACTGCAATTCCAGACGCCGAGACAATATGCCCCAAAAAGTCCACCTCACAGAGCCAAAACTCACACTTTTTGAGTTTGGCATAGAGTTCCTAGTCCCGGAGGGTCTGAAGGACTATATGTAGGTGCTCCTCATGTTCCTCATCTGTACGGGAGTAGATGAGGATGTCATTGATGAAGACCACTACGAATAGATCTAAAAAGGGTTTGAACACCCTATTCATCATGTCCATGAACACCGCTGGGGCGTTGGTGAGCCCGAACGGCATTACCGTGAATTCGTAGTGGCCGTAGCGAGTCCGGAAAGCCGTTTTGGGGATATCCTCACCCCTAACTCTGAGCTGATGGTAGCCGAACTATAGATCGATCTTTGAGAACACTGTTTCTCCTTGTAGCTGGTCGAAAAGATCGTCGATCTGCGGCAGGGGGTATTTGTTCTTAATGGTGACTTTGTTTATTTCTCGATAGTCAATGCACAGGCGAAGGCTTCCGTCCTTCTTCCTTACGAACAGAACGGGCGCGCCCCATGGCGACACGCTCGGTCTGATGAAGCCTTTATCCAAAAGGTCTTCCAGCTGTGCCTTGAGTTCCTTCAACTCGGCGAAGGCCATCCTGTACGGTACTTTGGTGATGGGTTTAGTGCCCGGGAGTAGTTCAATAGGGAAATCGACCTCTCGTTCGGGTGGCATCCCAGGGAGTTCCGCCGGAAATACATCCGGAAACTCCCTTACGACCGGGATTTCAGAAAGTGAGGGAGTGGGTCGAGCTGCTAAGTCCACCGAGGCCAAATAGGCCACGCACCCGCCCTCTATTAGTTTCCTGGCTCGAGACGCGGAGATGACGGTTAAGAAGGAAGTAGTTTTACACGCCAGGTAAACGTGTTCCGGGAAACCCGGTTTCTGCAGTCGTACCTGACGTTTCTCGCAATCGATTATCGCCTGGTACTCGGTGAGCCAATCCATGCCTAACACCACGTCGAACTCTTTTAACGGGATGACCACCAGATCCCAGGGGCAGGACAACCTTCCCAGCTTTATCGAGCAAGAAGGCACAAAACTAGTTGCTTCAATTGGTCCCCCAGGGGTCTGGACGGTCATCAGGTCGCATAGGGGTCTACTCTCTAGAAGATGTGTATGTGCGAAGGTACGGGAGGTGAAGGAGCGAGACGCTCCGGTGTCAAATAGAGTTCGAGCTAGAAAATCGAAAATTGAAGTAATACCTGCTACTACGTCCTTCGGTGGTTCCGCTCCTTGCTGGCTCATCGCGTAGGCCCTCCCTCTATTAGTGTCCTGGCTCGAGACACGAGGGTCACGTACCCAGCTCACTAGAAGCGTACAGACATAGTGCCCACGTTTTGACCGAACACAAACCACCTGGACGTTGGGTCTATAGTGGTCGTAGCCCTACTCAATTTATCGGTCTGCTGGCCCTATTGCCATGAGGCAGGGTGTTGGGCATACTTAGTTTCTAGCTACCCAGATAACCCGCAATAGAATCCCTTTTTGTCTTACTACATTAGAACCTATCCGCCTGTGTATGCTAGGGAGGGCTAACCACAAACTAAGAGGGGGTGGGAACCTCCCTTTGGGCATCGCCGGGTAAGACAGGGAAAGGGAAGGAGTCGGACCGGGGTAGGACGCTCGGGTGTATCCGGTTCTCCCAATCGAAAGCAGAGAAAAATACCACAAATCGTTACCTGCTATTTCTCATTCCGGGACGTCGCGTCTTCCACTGGGGCGGCTCGGGGAGTCCGTCCGCAACCCTTGGGCCAGCGACGTACGGCGTGGCGGGGTAGGGACCTGGTGTCGTAAGAATCCATCCTGTGCTGATCGCCGGGTAGGTCCTTCTGCGGGTCGGGGGCTGCAGCATTCTCTGGTTCCTCGGGTTGTGGCGCCGGGGCAGTGGTAGCCGGTTTCTGGGGGCATGTGAAACGTCAGTGGCCCGGCTTGCCGCACCGAAAGCAATGGTCATGTCTCCAATGGCAGCTCGTCACTCGATGCGCTCCATCACATATGACGCACAGCTTCCCTAGTGGTTCGGGTCCTTCCTTCATTGCTTGCCCAACCTTCTGTTCTGTCCTTGGGCGTTTGGTCGCCCGGCCCCTCTAGAAGGGGTCCTCTGCCGGACCGGGGTAGGGGTATCTCTGGCCCTGATGTAACCTAGGGTATCCCTGCCGAGCACGTGCTTCGGCAAGTTCTTGCTCCGCCCGCATGGCCAAGTTGACCGCCTCATGGAAGGTGGGAAAGCCTGCAGGTGGCATCCCACGAAAAGTGTCGTCCCTGGCGCCGCGCTGGAAGTGGTCGATACCCTCAAATTCTCGTGTCAGTAGGCATAAGCGTTCGGTGAGGGTCAGCAGTTGCCCAGCCACATCGCGCAGCTGGTTGCGTAGTAAGCGGTTCGCTGCGGCTGCAGTGTCCATTTCGCGTCGACAATTACTCACTGAGCCGGACTGCTATCTGTGCACACAAAGAAATCACGTCAATCCTAATATTTCTGACCTAACACCTTGACCTACCAACGCACCGAAGTTAAATCCCCCTCGTACACTCACGTTCTACCGCACCTACACCTTGGTTATCTCATGTTCAATTGTTTGTGGCGTTATGCACTGTGGATGTTGGTCACTGACTACTGTGGTTAAAGTTGTTTTTCTCAGATACCATATAATCTGTCACGCCCAGGAGGTCTAAGGATCAATGGAAAAGCATATGTATATTTTTTGTAAACAACCTCGCCTACCGGTGCGCGTCAGACCCGCCACATATACAAATTCACTCCGAAAACGGGCAGAGTCTCCTTTGTATATGCACGGTGTCACTTTTACAATAACTTCGCTAAGCACACAGTCACAGCGAACACAACAAGAGAGTAATACTATTCATTCACATCACAATTTTCATTCACGACACCAAGAGGTAAAACTACAGTTTGTAAACGGTGTCCACACGACACCCAGTTTTCCAAAATGTTTACATAAGTCACAGTAAGGCGGCCACATCTTTTGGAAGGATAAATCCAGAGGTTTACAAAGCAGTGTCCACACGACACTTGGTTTTGGAAAGTATTTTCAAAACCTTTTTGTTTGGTAAAAACATGCCGCATACCAATCAAATCAAGCATATTAAAGTTCACAGTTTACGATATCAGATTACTCTCGAACCAACATCCGTAACGTTCCACATCCAAACAATTGAAACGTAAAAGCTTAAAAGGAAAAGAGATGAGATAACCCAAGAGCAAGAATGACGGAAATAAAGCCTCCGTGGCTAATGTCCTTTAGACGCTGCCTCACCATCGTCCCGACTACTACATCTAGACGAACCTGTCACAGTGTGGGAAAAGTCAGTGACAAATAAAGTAGATGATCCAAAACAATTAAAGTATTTTTAAAGCAAACCGAATAGACCGGAACCTTTCGCTTTTTCCCCCACGAGTCCATACCACTTGATTTATTTGCATGATACCTGTAGGGAGGTCCAATGACCTCCCTCGTGAACAACCACTTTGCTTGCGTAATGCTTTTAACACCTTCACGGTGCTAGTGCCACACTTTTAGCTGACGCGAAGGAGTCCCCACTCGGCACTTTCACTTTTGTGGGGTACACGGGTCAACGTACCATAATTCCGGAAAAGTACACCCTATCGGTGGCCAAACCGCTGGTGTGAGTGTAAGCATTTAAATACATAACTTGCCGAAATCGGCGTGTAACAATCACCGCGACACTCAGTGGCGACAATTAGTTATAAAAGAAACGGGAAACACTCATGCGATAGGTTTAAACAGCGGATACATCTCATCTACTTTATTAGACATCTTATTATACTTGTTATGATATCATAAAACACTTATTGCAAAGTTACCCACCTGGTTGCGGGAAGATTGGAACAACTGGATCTTTGACACACTCCCGCTGCGCACTTGGACCTAAAGGAGTCCCCAAAACGACAATCAATATAATGCACCAATACCGCAAAGACGAAAATCCAAGATTAAGCTATGCGACGAAAACCCCAAAACTCATCATTGCGACGAAAACCCTGCAACGACATGCGTACGGCGTTTACCCGCGCGGATGCCGCCGCCCGCGGGCTCCCTGCGCTGCTCGAGGCCGCGCGGTGCGCGCCCGCGGGCGGTGCCCGCGCGGTCTTTGCCTGCCCGCGGGCGCCCCGCAAGGCTCGAGGCCGCGCGGCGCGCGCCCGCGGGTGGCACCCGCGCGGCGTCCGCCAGCCCGCGGGCGCCCCGCGCGGCTTGAAGCCGCGCGGCGCGCGCCCTCGGGTGGCGTCCGCGCGGCGCCCTCCCATGCGGGCGCCGCCGCCCGCGGGTGGCGCCCCCCGCGGCATAGGACCGCGCAGCGCGCGCCACCGGCGGCGGTGCCTTGGATCGTGCGGCGGTGGCGGCGGCGGTGGCGAGGGCGACGGGGACGGAGGCGATGACGGTAACGACGGAAAAGGACCTGAAATCCCCAACGATACATAAAACGAATTCTACTTACCGAAATTTCCGACGGGGAAGACGATCCGATCGTGCTCCTCTTTCCGGTACGTTGATCGGGGTGATCGGACTCCTCCGCCTTTTTCCTCTCTTCTCTTTTTCCTCCGGTTTGGATTTCGTTCTTTTCTTTTCTTTCTTTTCCTCTCCGGCTAAGGTTTCTCTTTTGCGAAAAGTGGGATTTTCTCTAGTACGTACGAATATTTTCTCCACTTAAATATTTAATAGCAACTAATTAATTAATTAGATTAATTAATTACACGGGATAAACTCGTAATTTCCTTGAAAAGCATGCGGGATATTTCGCACGGATTTCGATGCGTGCTAAGTCATCGTAACACTAAAAATCCTGTTCCGGGAGATCCCAAGGTCGGATTTCAGATCCGATCGCACCGTCGGTCATCGTTTTTTCAAGCTCTTTCACCGAAAAATACTCGTGCAACACATCGACCAACTTACAAAAACTCGGTAATTTCGACTCACTAAAAGAAGCACTTTATTAAAAGGATGGTAAAATATCATTAGAAAAGTCGTGTCATTACAACCTAGCCCAAGTGAAGGTTCTCTACTAGTCCGGTTAAATATGCAACATATGACGATGTGCTTGGTCAAGTTCCAATAATAGCATTTAAATAAACTGAATCATAAGTAGGGAACATTAACAGATATGATCACCAAAATCAATCAATGATAAGCCTCATCTCCCTCAACATGCTCTCAACTAGCATAAGGTGAATACAACCATTTCAATATATAAAAGATCTCGAAGGTACCCAACATGTACAATAAATCATGTAAGCCTCAATCCACATGAACTAAATCATTTCTTATGCTTACATCTCAGTCCTATAGGTTGTACATTAAATTATGCATGCTATCAATTACATAGTGTAATGTTTTCCTTAGGTAAGCTTCCATTTATCATAATCATGGATATCTAAATCTTGCAAGTTTCATTAGGCATAACATGAATATCATATCTTGCAATTTCTCAAACAAATACCATTTACCAAGCTTACATCTCAACCATATATTGGTACACTAAACATGCATGCATTCTAACAAATAGAATTAGAGAACCGTCCACCGGTTCTGGAGACGAAGCAGCCCACCTGAATCGCTTTTCGCAGGCAACGCCGAAGTCGGTGAAGTGCGAAGTCACTCACTACCAAAATCCGTCAATACCACACCCTCGGTACTCGATCGCACAAGCCTCTGCTCAAACCAACAACACATCCAACAATCAAACAACACCACAAACACACCCCAAATAGCACTTGCTGTTATGCAAACAAGCACAGAAAAGGGGGTTTTCACCTACGTGCGGTCCTCCAAAAAATCTAGAAAAAATACGGCTGCGATCCTCGCGACGAGTAGATCCAAATCGAGTATTTATACTCCTCGTTCCGACACCTGTAGGCCCAGATACAAATAGAACATCACGGTAAGGCAATCAATCCACAACTCGCATATCTGCAGAAATCAATCACGAAGAAGCTTAAATATTACCTTCGAAGAGTCCTCCAAAAATTATGGTCGCCGATAAAAATACGGTCGCATTCCGCTCGAAGCGTAGATGTCGATCAAGTCCTCACAGGATGAAATCCGACAACCGGGCACCAAGATAAAAATCCAACAAGCTCCGCTGTCCAAAACATCATCACAGAAAAAGGGGGTCAAAAGAGACCTTGGGAACACCACCAAAAACTCAAAATGGAGCGAAGTGATCAACACGGAAATCGAAGGTGTACCTCTCGTGAACGCGCTGCCGTAAAAATCGACTCAAAACTCCAGCAGGGTGATCAAGGGGACCTCGCGGACTGAAGTGAGACGGTAGAAGCCACAATCGAAGGAGCGTCAAAGCGCGCCGCGTCGCAGAAATCGTTGATGCCGCGACCTCCAAAAATCACGGGAATCCTCCACGAGGTGAAGAAGACAGTTAGGAACAACTTCTCTATTGGGTGCCCTCGGAGATAATGTCACGCCCCGGGTGTAAACCAGAACCCGGGCCCGTCTACAGATCCGCCGTGCTCACGGAATTTTCCGCGTACACGAAGCGCCAGTAACCTGCTCAGATATAAGAGATACAACAAAAGGGCAATAAAATAGAGCTAAACTAAAAACTACTACATCTCAGACTGAAACTGAAAGCAAAATACAGTACATCTGTAAAAATAATACATCTGTCTTTCCCAGCTTACCAAAATAAAAACATCAGCTGGCCAAAGCCAGACCCAAAAATAAAAGTACAACTGTCTAAGATAAAAGGGATACAAGTTCATCTAAACTCACTGTCGGGCAGACGATCTATCTTCTCAGCTGTCCTCTCCCCTCGACCTGCCGCTGAAAACCCAGCAGCTCCCGCAGAAGACTCTGCAAAACAAAGGGAAGAACAAGAGGAAAAGAAGAATGGGGGTGAGAACTACTAGTAAACCAGTAGCCTCCCGTAGTGGGTAAAACCTCAAACTCCGACGCACCCACTAGGTCTACCAGAGGCAAAAGGGAAAGAAGAGTGGTAAGCAATGAAAACAGTTGATAAAAGGAAACTACCACTACTATGCCTCTAAATGCAGTGCCAAAAAGGGATAACCGTATAAATGCATCAGTAACCGTAACGGTCCAAATAAACCCAATCTATCCACCAGTAAAAACAAGTACTGCCTGCTGCCGCCCTCATCATCGGGCAAGTAAAGCCACGCCGATGTGATAGCAAAAACTCCTACTGCTGCCCACATCACCGAGCAAGTAAAGCCGCGCTGATGTGATAGCAAAAACTCCTACTGCCACCCTCATCATTGGGCAAGTAAAGCCGCGCCGATGTGATAGCAAAAACTCAATAACTGTCCGACACCTATATGGTACCACTGCACACTCCGGAGTGGAACTCGAGGGGAGCTACCCACACGAGTAAAGTAACCATGTCACAAGTATGGTCTGAGCAGTGCTAGCAGAGCTTCGAGGAGTTGAAACTGAGATTGATATCAGCGCCTATTCTTGCATTGCCAGTGATGGGAGAGGGATTTGTAGTTTACAGTGATGCCTCTCATAGCGGCCTTGGCTGTGTATTGATGCAGCATGGTAGGGTAATTGCTTATGCCTCACGCCAGTTGAAGGATTATGAGAAGAATTACCCTACACATGACTTGGAGCTAGCCGCGGTCGTCTTTGCTATGAAGTTGTGGCGCTACTACCTGTATGGGGAGCGTTGTGAGATATTTATCGACCACAAAAGTCTGAAGTATTTGTTTACTCAGAAGGAGCTCAATTTGAGGCAACGCCGATGGCTAGAGTTATTAAAGGATTATGATTTGAGCATACAGTACCATCCCGGCAAGGCCAATGTGGTTGCAGATGCCTTGAGTAGGCAAGCAGCGCAATCGTTGAGCATGATGGTTACTCAGCAGATGCCCACTTTGAGAGCAGTTGAGGCGGCTTGAGATCGAGATTGTGTCCCCAGGGGACTCTACAAGACTTATGTCGTTAGTCTTGCAACCCACTCTGTTGGACCGGATTAAAGAGAAACAGAGTGTGGACCCCTATCTTGAGAGGATTAGAGACCATATTCAGCATAGTCAGGGTGGGGACTTCTCTGTTGACGCAGCGGGAGTACTTAGGTACAGGGACCGCATTTGTGTGCCCGTGGACTCAGAGATTCGAGAGCTGATTTTGGGAGAAGCTCACTATACACCTTACACCCTCCACCCTGGGGGAACTAAGATGTATAGAGATTTGAGGGCACAGTTCTGGTGGATTGGTATGAAGAGAGATATTGGAAGGTTTGTTGCTTTATGTCTAACTTGTCAGCAAGTTAAAGCTGAGCACCAGGTTCCAGCTGGCAAGTTACAAAGCCTTTCAATACCTGAATGGAAATGGGATCGAGTGACCATGGATTTTATTGTTGGATTACCGAGGTCACAGAGTGGAGCTGATGCTATTTGGGTGATTGTGGATCGATTGACCAAATCAGCCCATTTTCTGCCGATACAGTCGAGTTGGACTCTGGAGAGATTGGCACAGTTGTACATGGATGAGATTCTGAGGCTGCATGGAGTACCAGCGTTGATTGTGTCTGATAGGGACCCGAGGTTCACACTACAACAAAGTTAACATTTAACGAAAGGAAAAGTCGTCGTTACTCTCTATTTTTCGTCGTTAAAAATAAATAACGACGGAATAAAATCTCGTCGTCACCCGTCGTTATAGCTTTCCATACTAAAAGAATTAACGACGGTTTAGAAAAACCAGTCGTTATATATTTTAACGACGGAGAAATCTCCGGTCGTTAATCACTATTCATTAGTGACCATATAATGCAACAATAGCGACCTATTTGTCGTCGCTAATAAGCTTAATGATTTAGAAGTTTGTAAATTTAACGACCAATGTTTTCGTCGCAAATAATTAGATTATTACGAAATAATATAACAATAACGACTAAAATTGTCGTCGCTAAAAGTTAACGTTTAGAAAAAGGATATAATAATAACGACCAGTATTTTGGTCGCTAAAAAATGTACGTTTTGAAAAAGGTATAATAATAACGACCAGTATTTTGGTCGCTAATAAATGTATAATAATACAGCATATATATTACCATTAAATCATATATCAACAAATACAATAGAAAATACATTACATTCAATTAAAAATGCATTCACATACACACCAATTTGTCAAAATAATTATAAAATGTATTTGTCACGCCCCGAGTTCAAAAATCAGCGTCTAAATTTTTTTTTTTTTTTTTTTTTTTTTAAATCAGAGTAGCAAAAACAGCCAGGGCAATGACAGACCGCCACATATATAGAAGAGTCCCAATGCCCTATGGAATTGAGCATTTTCTATATATGCACGGCTAGCTTGGCAACAACATCAGAATACTAACTACGTACAACTATAACCAGTTATTACAATTAACTTTACAAATTTACAACTGAATTACATATTCCTTTACTATCAGATTATACATGATCTTTCGGCTGTCCAGGGTCAACATCTAACTTGAAACCTCACCAACTCGTCCCGACATCCCAGCACCCGCACGACCTGAAAAATGGTCACCCAGGGGGTGTGAGATACACTGTACATGTATCCCAGTGGGCACGACGAGCCGAGAAATAGCATATCGTACCTACTGGCATACAATACTAGAGGATAGTAATAATCACATTAGGTAAGCATGATTATGAAGCGAATAAATAATCAACAAGGAATATATAAATCTCAACAGGGGTATTGTAGTGCACCGATTTCTGCGAAATAGCAAAACTCGGTAAAAATACTTGTAACACATTTCAAATGTGATTACAAGTGGGTTAGAAGCGTTTCGAATCAACGCAAAAGCCGTTGAGTCGAAAAGTGAGTTGTGGTTGGAAAAGCGAAGCCTCAAGTTTGCAAAATTTGGACCCGAGTTCGCCGAGTTCGCAAAATGGCGAAATTCGGCGAGAAGACTTGTAGCGTGTTTTAAATATGATTACAGTCGAGTTCGGTGCATTTCGGGCTGACGCGAAGGGCATCATGTCGAAAAGTGACTTGAACCCCGAGGACTTGGCAAAATTCTGGAGTTTCTGAAATTTGTGATCACGTAGCATTTTCGGAGCCCAGTTTCGGAGACTTAGAATAGTCAAAAAATTTAAAAGAAATCGTGGGGTGTCTCACAAAAGTTTTCTGATTAAAAGGGGTGAAAAACTGAGGTGAGCGATTAAAGGAAAATTGGAGAACGAAGCGAAGAAAAATGCTTCGTAAGTTCTGAAACTGCAGTTTTGACAGCGCAGTTGATCGCGAAGCTTTTTCGGGGCTCTCTTTCGAGCGCTTAGACTAGCCCAAAAATTTAAAAGAAATCGTGGGGTGTCTCACAAAAGTTTTCTGATTAAAAGGGGTGAAAAACCGAGGTGAGCGATTAAAGGAAAATTGGAGAACGAAGCGAAGAAAAATGCTTCGTGAATTCTGAAACTGCAGTTTCTGACAGTGAAGTTGATCGCGAAGCTTTTTCGGGGCTCTTTTTCGAGGGCTTAGAGTGACCCTAAAATTTAAAAGAAATCGTGGAGAGCTTAAGAAAAATTTGTAGATTAAAAGGGAGAAGAAAAATTACAATTTCGATTTCCCAGTTGACGGGAAAACGCGGAGAAAGTGGGGTATCCGAATTTTCTTTCTGCAGGAGAAAACTGTAGGAATGAGGGCAGTTTTGGAAATTTTTTTGAAACTAAGGGCAAACAAGTAAATTCACTTTTTTTTCCCAACCACCCTCTGCAGAAAACTAAATGCTCTCTCTCTCTTCCACTTGAAACCCTCCCTCTCTCACACTCTCTCCCTCTCTCAGCTGAAAGAAGGAACGAAATAAGAAGAAGGAGAAGAAGAAGAGAAAGAGAAGAAGAAGAAGAAGAAGAAGAAGAAGAAGAAGAAGAAGAAGAAGAAGGAGAAGGAGAAGGTATTGTACTCTCTCTCTCTCTCTCTCCCTCTCTCTCTCTCTTGGCTCGAGGGGGAAGGAAACAAAAAAAAAAAAAAATGGAAATGGGGGGCTGCAGCAGCTGTGGGCCCTGCTGCTTGGGCAGCAGCTTGCAGCTGCTGCCCTGGGCAGCATGGCTGCTGCGCAAGGCAGCAGCACGGCTGCCTTGCGCAGCTGCTGGAGCTGCAGCAGCTGCTGCTGCTACAAGCAGCAGCAGCAGCTGCAGGCTCTGCTGCTTGGGCAGCAGCTTGCAGCTGCTGCCCAGCAGCAGGGCATCCTCACAAAAAAAAAAAGAAAGAAAGGAAGAGAAGAAGAAAAGAGAAGAAGAAAAGAGAAGGAAAAAGAAAGAAAAGAAAATAAGAAAAGAAGAAAGATAGAAACTTCTTCTCTTCTCTTTTCTCCAATGAGAAAAATGAAGAAAGATAGAAACTTCTTCTCTTCTCTTTTCTCCAATGTGAAAAATGCAACTCTCGATTTTTGCCAAAAGCAAAATCGGCAAATTGGGGGAAATAGCTCAAATTGAGCTTTTCTCAATTTTTTGAGAGCATTTTGACCCCGGATCGAGTTGTGCAAGTTTCTTTTTGGCAAAATGCCATGAGATGATTATTCTCCTCCCATTTTTATGAACCGATAAAAATTTAGCCTTTTGATGGATAAATTGACCAAATAGGGGTTTTTCCCTTTAAGTTGTCAAAGCGGTTTCTAGTTAAATTTTTATGGAAATATTAGATCATAAGAGTCATTGCTTCAAGACTTGCTTCTCTTTTAGGAAAACCTTGGAGACCAAGAGATCAAAATTTCTCTTTGGCAAACGTGACAAGAATGGGACTTTCTTTCCTATTCCCTTCAAATTGATCCAAAAAGAGAGTCAATTAAGGAATTCTCCCTTTTATGTTTTAAAAAGGGTTTTAGTTCTATAATTTTATGGAGTTAGAGAATCATGGGAAGAAATTGCTTCATGATTTCCCTTTTCATTATAGGGAAAGTCTTGAAGATCAAGAGGGCAACTTTTGGTCTCTTTTAAAAGCAAAGTGAAACATTAGCTTTCATTGCTTCTCTTTTGGTCAAAAGAATACCCAAAGAGGTAAGGTTAAAATTCTAGGGTTCTAGTTTTTGAACTCTTGTGGAATTAAAATGACAATGAGATAATTTCCTTCATGGTTACATCATATTTAGGATTTTCTTTTAAAGATTAAAATATTAAAGAGACCAAAATATCCATATTACAAGAGTATGCTAATAAGGAATTTTTGCAACTTTCTTTCCTTATTGGTCAAAATGAACCCATAGAAAGAAATAAAGAGTAAACCTAGGATTCTCTTTATAGTTGTGTGGAATTAAAAAAAAAAAAAAAAAAAAGAGTATGAAAGTGATTCCTAATTGGTTTTATTATGAATTTAGGGATTTCTTGGAGAATAGAAGGTCAACCCATCTTATCCTTGCAAAAGCGACTAAAGGTGGGGGATTCTATCGAGCGAGGGTGACCTCTCCCCTTATCTTTTGCTTTTCCTTAGAAGCATGTTAATAGAGTGGCTAGGATTGTATTTTCATGCTTATGTAGAAGTGAATTATGGCATGTGGAAATCTCGACTTAGGAGAAAACTTATATTAGGCTCTAATGTGTGGCATTCACTATAGGATTTCACGAGTGGCATTTTGCTTGAGTCAATTATGTGAGTACATGGAAGTAGGGCTTAATTTAGAGTTATGTCTCTAAGGGAATCATAGTATAGTTGAGGTTAAAATCCAAAGTGAATGAAATCCCTAGAATCGTCATAGGGAATTGGGTTAATACACCTACACTTTAACTTCAACTTGAGTATAATAAAAGTAAAGAAAGACTAAGTCCAAGGGACTTCTGTTACCTTGAGGCATGGACCTAGGGTAAAGGTATTGAGTACATGAAAAGATAAGCTAAAAGCTTAATTGAAAAGAAAGAAAATGGCCAAGAGGCAATGTGAGCTACGAGCTCGAATGAAAAGGAAGCTGAGTGCTAAAGAGCGAAGAGAAAGGCAAAGGCCTAAAGTGAAAAGAGGCTAAGTGCAAAAGCAATAAAAGAGAAAATAAAACGGGCGTACCTACGGGAGTGAAACGAGGCCCATGTTGGAGTAGCAGGCAGTGTCCCTCTCCCGGGTAGAGACCCGTTCGGGACGTTTCTCCCGTAGGACGGGGTAACACTTGCGGGTGTTATCGGCAACCTTAGAGGACTTGTCTTATGGCAGCATGTCTGCCGGGCTAGGGCCCGTTGGGCAAGATTCTCCGAGGGTTAGCAACTTTAATTAAAACACAAAGAAAAGTAAAGAAAGTGGTTGGTCAAGTAAGTGGTTGGTTAGAATGACACCTTATAACGGCATTAAGTCAGGTTATGGCAAAGGTAAAAGTGTTAAGCATGCTAGCTAGGATTTACAGCTTTTATTACTGTCTTTCATTCTCTATTATATTGCTCCCATTAGACTAAGCGGTGCAGGGCATTTTCTCTCGGTGGTTGAACCCACTGGGAACTTCGTTGTAGTTCTCACACCCTTTGGGTGACATCCCCACAGGTCCAGGTACATCGAGCGAGGCACACGGCAGGGGCAAGAGCCCAGCAGAGTAGCGACCTAGCAGTCTAGAGTCGCCAGTACCATTTTGGAGTTTTATTTTCTTGAGCGAACTTTTGTATGTGAGGAACAATGTAATCTTTAAATGTTTAAGCTTCATGTTGGAAAAAGAGAAAAAAAAAAATATGGATGTAAATTGTATTGTAGTTGCATGTTAAAAGAGAGTTGTATTATAAACAAAAGTATTTGTTTTCGCTCAAGTGTTGTACTTTCATTTCATCTAACTATTTGTTTGAATGACTGAAAGTTTTAAATTCATAGATATCTTCTCTGATTGCTTACTCTTCCGCTACATTGAATTGAAATTGTGATGACCTGGATCTCTGCAGAGCTGTGGTAGAGTCATTGGTGACATCTGGGAGCCTGTTTTGTGTGTCGGGGGTGTTTGTGCACCAATTGGACACAAGTGGCGGACTTCGGGCTTAATGGATCACGTGGGTGATCAATGGACTCCGTCGGATCGTTAGAAGTGGTTGCGCGCGAAGCGGATATTGAAAATGGACTCAGCGCGAAGTTTGGACCAAGGATTACCTTTCCGGATGCCTTCGGCAAATTTTGGGGTTGGAATTTGGCAAAATGGACATCAAATTCGGATTCAGCGCGCGAAAACGGTCAAAACGGACTACCCACTTGTTATTTTTGAGCATCGGGTACTGTTCATGCCGGAACAGTGTTTCCGGCGGCGGCGGCGGCGGCGGAGCAGCCGCAGGCAGCGCGGCGGACGGAGGCGCGGGCCGCCCGGTCCACGCGGCAGGCGTGCACCGGGGGCTGGACGCGTGGCGGCTCGGGAGTGGGCCGGTCCGCGGGGCGCGGTCTACGGAGAGTACGGGGCGCACGGTGGACCGGGGTGGACACGTGGCATTACTGGATTGGTCGGTGCAGTGGACTTGGTCTACGGAGCAGGCGGGCGTGGTGCATGGACCGGCGGGACACGTGGCGTCTTGTGGTTGGCTGGCTCATGCAGGCTGGGACCACGGAGCGCGGTGGGCCTCGGAACAGTGCGCGGCAGGGGGGTGGCAGGCGGCGCGTCAGGCGGGCACGTGGGCGCGGCAGGCGGGCGCTGACCTGGTGCGCGCCACGTGTCGACGTCCGCTGGTGGCCACGCGGCGCAGCGGGAGTGGGTGCTCCCGCTGTAGCCTGTTTTGTGGGCGACGTGGAGGCCTGGGGAACTTCCGGGCGCGCACAGTGTTGGGCCGGGCCCAACACTGTAGCCGCCCGAAAGTTGGAGCGCCCGGAAGTTGGGACTTGTTGGGTATTTTCGGATTTGTTTCCAGCATGTATTTAAAGGCCGAGTTCTTTTGCAGAGAGCTTCTTCTCTGCGCGGATTTTCACTGTGTAACCTTCACAAGAAATGCTCCTCTCCCTGTGGCGATTCCATCTGCAGATTTCCAGATTTTTCAGCGGCACGCATCCCGAGGTTACCATTTTTACGGCGCGGCGCGACGCTCGTTCGTTTGTGATCTTCTTCGTCGCATTTCGGTGCGAGGACTCCCCCGGCTTACTCCGACCTCCGAATGAGGCGATTCTTGCGCCGTTGGCTTCACGACAGGTAGGGCTACGTTTCCCATGTTTACTGGTTTTTCCCATTCCGAGCTTTTCATGGGTTTTTCGGATCATCTTGTGACCTCATTTTCTGGGGCGGAGTTTTGGGACAGCGGTGCGGTATTTTGGCGATATCTTCGCGCACAGGCATCGGATTGGGGCGATTCAAGAGGCGTTTTGCATCTACACATCACGAGGAATATCTGCAAATTTTCTTGGAATTTTCTGAATTTTTCCACGAAGGTGAATATCCCTGTTTACAGAACCTTGTGGTTCAGTTTTTGTGAGCAGTTTGTTTCGAGATGGTTCTCTTGTCGGATTTGTTTCTCAGTGTAGGAAACTCGGATTTGAGTGTGCAGGTAGTCGTTTCGACGGGTTCGTCGCGAGGATCGTGACAGTATTTTTCTTGGAATTTTCTGGGCATTGCTCGCAGGTAAAAATAGGGGAACTGTGGACTGTTGTGTTTGGGACAGTTTTGTGTGAGCATTGTATGTTATTTATGTATGTTCTTTTGGGAATTTTGTACAGCGATCGCGGCGGCTTATCGGTTTGGGCGAGGGCACTTTTTGGGACTTGGAATTAGCGATCGAGGTGGGTGGTTGTTGTTTACCTCTATTTTGACATGCTCACTAGGAATATTAGAGTGACCCCTTTATTTGGACATGCATGCTTAAGTGATATAAATTGTGAGCTTTTCCTATGAAAATTACTATTGTGGATATTTGATAGTGGTTGGGATTTATACATGTTTGTATGGATGGAATGTTAGCGTTTAACCTTGCATGTGGATTGGATTATTTATCATGGGCGTTATGATTATCCTGTTAGTGGTTGGTACTATTCGAGGACTTTATGACATGCATAGGTGGATAGTGACGCTTTATCATGGATCATAGACATGTGTGGTTGGATAATATTTTAGCATGATGGTTATATCTATGCGGAGTTATTGATTGTTACACATGTGGAACCACTATTGGTCGCCTTTTTCTTTATTTCCTTGAGAACACTTGCATGCTTGTTTGGACATCTAGGTAGGCCATCTTTTATCGCTACACTTTCATGCTGGAACTTGACTTAGGAGAAACCTTGTTTGCTTCTTTCTCCTTTTCGTTAGTCAGGTGGGTTTGCTCGGGTTTGAGCAGGGGTTTGGGATAGTGTAGCCGGGGCCTGGATTATGGATCATGGGTTTTGGCGGCGACCGCGGATATTGGGCGGTTGACCGGATGTCGGTTATAGGACATCGGTGATAGGGCATGATTATGGACTAGAGGGTTTTGTGGCAACCGCGGATAGTAGGCGGTTGACCAGATGTCGGATGTGTGGACATGATTGTGATTGTGGGTTTTTACGGCGACCGCGGATATTGGGCGGTTGACCGGAGGTCGGTTGTTAGACCTGGTCGTGGATTATGGGGTATTGCGGCAATCGCGGATATTGGGCGATTGACCGGATGGTTACTTTTGCATCTGATTGGGAATCAGTTTTCTTTTAGTGGAGGGTTGTGTTCCACTGGGGCTTTATAGTTGTGATCCAATCCTGCTTTTATCACCGGCGCGGTTATTGCCCGGTGATGCTTTTATCTTACCGGCACGGTTATTGCCCGGTGGTGCTTTACTCGTGTGGGTAGCTCCCCTCGAGATCCCCTTCGGAGGCCGGGGCTGGACAGTTATGGACAGGGTTTGCTATCACATCGGCGCGGCTTATTGGCCCGATGATGAGGGCGGCAGCAGGAATTTTGCTATCACATCGGCGCGGCTTATTTGCCCGATGATGAGGGCGGTACAGATTGGGTTTATCTGGGACGGTTGGTTATTGTGGCATACGGTTATTCCAGTCTAGGACTGTATTTTAGAGGCATAGTAGTGGTAGATTTCCCTTTTGGCAACGGTTTCATTTCTTACCACTCTTCTTTCCTTTTTGCCTCTGGTAGGCCTAGTGGGGGTGTCAGAGTTTGAGGTTTTACCCACTAGGGGAGGCTACTGGTTTACTAGTAGTTCTCACCCCCATTCTTCTTTCCTCTTTTGCTTCTTCCTTGTTTTGCAGTGTCTTCTGCGGGTGCTGCTGGGCTTTCAGCGGCGGGTCGAGGAGAGAGGACGGCTGAGTAGATAGATCTCGAGGCAGGATGAGCGTGTTAGCTGGACTGTTGGTGTACCCAGGTTTCCTCAGACGGTTGTACTTTTACATTTGGGACTGGCTTTTGCCAGCAGGCTGTATTTATTTTGGTGAGCTGGGAGGGACAAATGTATCATTTATACAGATGTATTGTATTTTATTTCCAGCTTCAGTCTGAGATGTATTAGTTTTAGTTCAGCTCTGTTTTATTGCTCTTTTATTGTATCTCGTATTTCTGAGCAGGTTTGGCGCTTCGTGTACACGGGAAATACCGTGTGCACGGCGGATCTGTAGACGGGCCCGGGTTCTGGTTTACACCCGGGGCGTGACAGATTAGGTGGTATCAGAGCTTAGGGATAGGTCATTTGGGACTTAGGAAACCCTAGGCTTTTCGGCGGACCCTAGGATGTTTGTGCATGAGAGACGCGACATTTTGCGAAAGTCGGTGATTTATTTGTTTGACTCTTCCTGTGAGTGAAGAGGGATCGACATATCCTATTTTTGTGGGACAGTTATGTTGGCTGCAGACAACATAAAGTTACAAAAATAGAGGGATGTCTTTGACTTTCACTAGATTGGGTCGAGTGTTTGGGGTGTGCTGATTTGCGGTTTTGTTGTGGTGAGCGGTGTCTCCCCGACGTTGGGCCCTGACCCGGGTGCACCTTGGTGCGGCAGTTGGGTCAGAGCTGGTTGTTTCGGGCCGGATACCCAGATTGGAGTCTGAGAGCTCCGGACCCGAAGGGTAGGTGTTGGAGGCAGATCTGCAGCGCAGTGGCACAGTTGTCGGAGTGGTGACACAGTTGTCGGATCAGCGCAGTGGCACAGTTGTCGGAGCGGTGACACAGTTGTCGGATCAGCGCAGTGGCACAGTGGTCGGAGTAGCGAGTAGCCCCCTCCGTGCCGACGTTTAGTGTTGGGGCACCGAGGCAGGGTGGATAGTTGACAGCGGGTAAGCTGTGGGATTGCTTTGATCAAGCGAGCCAGTTTTGGCGGATGAGTCATTCCGATTTGTGGGATTGAGTATGGAGCCCTTGGAGGCAGGGTCTTGTTCGGTGGGGGATAGAGAGTACTTGAAGGTCTTTACGGCAAGAGTTAACGCAGTTGCTGAACTGCACGCTCCCTGTGTAGGGGGACGGGGCGCATAGGATATGAGTGTCTGAGAGTGGATTGCGCCGGGATACCTTTTAACTCATTGGGTCCCTCCAGTACGGATTTAGGACGCCTCGTGGGAGTAGGCGCCGGGTGTGGAGTGTGGTATTGTGGTTCCTTTGGATTGGGATCTACCGCCTGAGGCGAGTTCTGATTGAGGCGCTTGGCGCCGGGTGATGGAGGACAGATCAGTCGGTGGAGGCATTCCCGATTTCTTTTTTCCAGGATAGTGGATTTCTGAGACTGTCGGAGCACATATGTTACATCGGTCGGTGTGGTGGTCACTTGTTGGGCTGGCGGGTTCGGTTTCCTTTCGCGGCGGTTGATTATGCCGCAAGGACAGTTTTCTTGGGGAGCCAGGCCCGGAGGTGTTGGTGTGCTTGGGTTGCTTGAGGGTTATCTTCGCCTCTATAGTTTTGACTTCGGGAGCGAGGCGGATGTTTCGCTGTGGATGAGTAGACTTTTGGCTGGGTGTTGATGCCGGAGAGTCGGGGAATTGCTTCTACATCCCGACGGTTTAGAGATTTGAGAGCAGAGTCTACGTGATCAGTTGGGGGGTTTATATTGGATACCTTGGGAGTATAGAGGTATTGGGATCGAGCATTTGTGCCGATGGACTTGTGGTTGGATTATCTGAGACCTTGGGAGGAGCGGACGCGTGTACTGATGCAGACTACTTGGTAGCTCGAGCGGTTAGCCCAGCTGTACTTGGATGAGGTGGTGCGGTTTTCTGGAATGCCCGCCTCTATTTTGTTCTAGTTAGAGACCCGAGGGTTGTATCGCGTCTCTGGAGGAGGTATTAGACAGCTTTGGGAGCTTGAGTGGTGGATGATTGGATATTTACCCCCCTCTATTGGTTGAGGTTTCGGGTTGAGGATTGATTTTAGTTTCGAGGACGAAACTTTCTTTTAGTGGGGGAGGATGTGATGACCTGGATCTCTGCAGAGCTGTGGTAGAGTCATTGGTGACATCTGGGAGCCTGTTTTGTGTGTCGGGGGTGTTTGTGCACCAATTGAACACAAGTGGCGGACTTCGGGCTTAATGGATCACGTGGGTGATCAATGGACTCCGTCGGATCGTTAGAAGTGGTTGCGCGCGAAGCGGATATTGAAAATGGACTTAGCGCGAAGTTTGGACCAAGGATTACCTTTCCGGATGCCTTCGGCAAATTTTGGGGTTGGAATTTGGCAAAATGGACATCAAATTCGGATTCAGCGCGCGAAAACGGTCAAAACGGACTACCCACTTGTTATTTTTTAGCATCGGGTACTGTTCATGCCGGAACAGTGTTTCCGGCGGCGGCGGCGGCGGCGGAGCAGCCGCAGGCAGCGCGGCGGACGGAGGCGCGGGCCGCCCGGTCCACGCGGCAGGCGTGCACCGGGGGCTGGACGCGTGGCGGCTCGGGAGTGGGCCGGTCCGCGGGGCGCGGTCTACGGAGAGTACGGGGCGCACGGTGGACCGGGGTGGACACGTGGCATTACTGGATTGGTCGGTGCAGTGGACTTGGTCTACGGAGCAGGCGGGCGTGGTGCATGGACCGGCGGGACACGTGGCGTCTTGTGGTTGGCGGGCTCATGCAGGCTGGGACCACGGAGCGCGATGGGCCTCGGAACAGTGCGCGGCAGGGGGGTGGCAGGCGGCGCGTCAGGCGGGCACGTGGGCGCGGCAGGCGGGCGCTGACCGGGTGCGCGCCACGTGTCGACGTCCGCTGGTGGCCACGCGGCGCAGCGGGAGTGGGTGCTCCCGCTGTAGCCTGTTTTGTGGGCGACGTGGAGGCCTGGGGAACTTCCGGGCGCGCACAGTGTTGGGCCGGGCCCAACACTGTAGCCGCCCGAAAGTTGGAGCGCCCGGAAGTTGGGACTTGTTGGGTATTTTCGGATTTGTTTCCAGCTTGTATTTAAAGGCCGAGTTCTTTTGCAGAGAGCTTCTTCTCTGCGCGGATTTTCACTGTGCAACCTTCACAAGAAATGCTCCTCTCCCTGTGGCGATTCCATCTGCAGATTTCCAGATTTTTCAGCGGCACGCATCCCGAGGTTACCATTTTTACGGCGCGGCGCGACGCTCGTTCGTTTGTGATCTTCTTCGTCGCATTTCGGTGCGAGGACTCCCCTGGCTTACTCCAACCTCCGAATGAGGCGATTCTTGCGCCGTTGGCTTCACGACAGGTAGGGCTACGTTTCCCATGTTTACTGGTTTTTCCCATTCCGAGCTTTTCATGGGTTTTTCGGATCATCTTGTGACCTCATTTTCTGGGGCGGAGTTTTGGGACAGCGGTGCGGTATTTTGGCGATATCTTCGCGCACAGGCATCGGATTGGGGCGATTCAAGAGGTGTTTTGCATCTACACATCACGAGGAATGCTCCAAATTTTCTTGGAATTTTCTGAATTTTTCCCCGAAGGTGAATATCCCTGTTTACAGAACCTTGTGGTTCAGTTTTTGTGAGCAGTTTGTTTCGAGATGGTTCTCTTGTCGGATTTGTTTCTCACTGTAGGAAACTCGGATTTGAGTGTGCAGGTAGTCGTTTCGACGGGTTCGTCGCGAGGATCGTGACAGTATTTTTCTTGGAATTTTCTGGGCAATGCTCGCAGGTAAAAATAGGGGAACTGTGGACTGTTGTGTTTGGGACAGTTTTGTGTGAGCATTGTATGTTATTTATGTATGTTCTTTTGGGAATTTTGTACAGCGATCGCGGCGGCTTATCGGTTTGGGCGAGGGCACTTTTTGGGACTTGGAATTAGCGATCGAGGTGGGTGGTTGTTGTTTACCTCTATTTTGACATGCTCACTAGGAATATTAGAGTGACCCCTTTATTTGGACATGCATGCTTAAGTGATATAAATTGTGAGCTTTTCCTATGAAAATTACTATTGTGGATATTTGATAGTGGTTGGGATTTATACATGTTTGTATGGATGGAATGTTAGCGTTTAACCTTGCATGTGGATTGGATTATTTATCATGGGCGTTATGATTATCCTGTTAGTGGTTGGTACTATTCGAGGACTTTATGACATGCATAGGTGGATAGTGACGCTTTATCATGGATCATAGACATGTGTGGTTGGATAATATTTTAGCATGATGGTTATATCTATGCGGAGTTATTGATTGTTACACATGTGGAACCACTATTGGTCGCCTTTTTCTTTATTTCCTTGAGAACACTTGCATGCTTGTTTGGACATCTAGGTAGGCCATCTTTTATCGCTACACTTTCATGCTGGAACTTGACTTAGGAGAAACCTTGTTTGCTTCTTTCTCCTTTTCGTTAGTCAGGTGGGTTTGCTCGGGTTTGAGCAGGGGTTTGGGATAGTGTAGCCGGGGCCTGGATTATGGATCATGGGTTTTGGCGGCGACCGCGGATATTGGGCGGTTGACCGGATGTCGGTTATAGGACATCGGTGATAGGGCATGATTATGGACTAGAGGGTTTTGTGGCAACCGCGGATAGTAGGCGGTTGACCAGATGTCGGATGTGGGACATGATTGTGATTGTGGGTTTTTACGGCGACCGCGGATATTGGGCGATTGACCGGAGGTCGGTTGTTAGACCTGGTCGTGGATTGTGGGGTATTGCGGCAATCGCGGATATTGGGCGATTGACCGGATGGTTACTTTTGCATCTGATTGGGAATCAGTTTTCTTTTAGTGGAGGGTTGTGTTCCACTGGGGCTTTATAGTTGTGATCCAATCCTGCTTTTATCACCGGCGCGGTTATTGCCCGGTGATGCTTTTATCTTACCGGCACGGTTATTGCCCGGTGGTGCTTTACTCGTGTGGGTAGCTCCCCTCGAGATCCCCTTCGGAGGCTGGGGCTGGACAGTTATGGACAGGGTTTGCTATCACATCGGCGCGGCTTATTGGCCCGATGATGAGGGCGGCAGCAGGAATTTTGCTATCACATCGGCGCGGCTTATTTGCCCGATGATGAGGGCGGTACAGATTGGGTTTATCTGGGACGGTTGGTTATTGTGGCATACGGTTATTCCAGTCTAGGACTGTATTTTAGAGGCATAGTAGTGGTAGATTTCCCTTTTGGCAGCGGTTTCATTTCTTACCACTCTTCTTTTCTTTTTGCCTCTGGTAGGCCTAGTGGGGGTGTCAGAGTTTGAGGTTTTACCCACTAGGGGAGGCTACTGGTTTACTAGTAGTTCTCACCCCCATTCTTCTTTTCTCTTTTGCTTCTTCCTTGTTTTGTAGTGTCTTCTGCGGGTGCTGCTGGGCTTTCAGCAGCGGGTCGAGGAGAGAGGACGGCTGAGTAGATAGATCTCGAGGCAGGATGAGCGTGTTAGCTGGACTGTTGGTGTACCCAGGTTTCCTCAGACGGTTGTACTTTTACATTTGGGACTGGCTTTTGCCAGCAGGCTGTATTTATTTTGGTGAGCTGGGAGGGACAAATGTATCATTTATACAGATGTATTGTATTTTATTTCCAGCTTCAGTCTGAGATGTATTAGTTTTAGTTCAGCTCTGTTTTATTGCTCTTTTATTGTATCTCGTATTTCTGAGCAGGTTTGGCGCTTCGTGTACACGGGAAATACCGTGTGCACGGCGGATCTGTAGACGGGCCCGGGTTCTGGTTTACACCCGGGGCGTGACAGAAATTGTTGAAATAAACCGTTCCTTTCGGGTCTTGAAAGGTCATGCCCGATTGGCGGGTCTGTTGGCGCGCCCGAACTGCTCAAATTGACGGTCTCGGGGCGTGACAGATAAGAGTGGTATCAGAGACTAGGAATAGTCCTAGGTGGTTAGCAAACCTTAGGAAGACTCTAGGGTTTAGGCACGAGAGAGTGTGTGGATCTTTTGGCGAAAGTATATGATTGGGTTTTACGATTCCCAAGAAGGACATTGGGAATGGATCGAGGGTAATGAGCTTTCATTCTTTGGACTATTACGTTGGCGGCCGACAACGTAAGGTCAGGGGTGAAAGGGAGTGCCCTTATGTACTTTCGCATGATTGGGTCGACGAGCCCTTTTGTTTGGTATCTAGCTTGCGCATTGTCCAAATTATCAAATTTGGGCTAATCGTTTCGTTGTGGTGTTGTTGCTTAGGGAATAGCAATGGCATCGAGTGATTGATGAAGAATAGGATCCGCGTCGACGCAAATTGAGCCCTTGGAGCGCTCAGGCTCGAGTGAAGCGAGTTGAAATTTGGTGCTTTAGTTTGTACTTTGGCCAAATTGGGCAAAGTGTGACCGATGAGGTCCGAAGGTGACTCGGTGAAAGACCGACTCACGAGATGTTGGCGATCGTTAGATTGCGAGAGCCATGTTGAAATGTCCTAAGGTTTAGGGCAAGAAAGTTTTATGGACTTGGTGGTGAAAGTTCGCTCTTGGTGATAGTAGCGACCATGTGACGTGTCGATGTGACTGAATTGCCGCATAGTGCGTTGGTGAGGCCCAGGGTAGGCTTCAAGATGTGAGAACCTCTCGATAGAGCGGGAGTCTTGTGGTGCTGGTCCGATGGATCGGTATAACGGCAAGGGTTGCCACCGAAGGGTTCGCGTGTTAGTTGCCAAAATTGGAGAACTATTATTGTGGTGCCTCCACCCAGTTGGGGGAACTGCACAGGTACCATGGGTGTGCTTAAGCAAATCGCTTAACACCGTGGATTCTACAAGTTGACATAGAGGCGTAAGACACACAATCTTGTGGGTGCTCATGGAGCACAGGTACCCTTTAGCCAGAAAGAGCTGGTTAAGTGGCACCTTAGCGTTTGCTAAGTGTGATAGGAGTCGATTGAGAGTTTGTGTCGTAGATTAACGACTAGCGAGTAGGTTTTGCTCGGTGAAGAATAGTAGTCACGTGGCGACGCTTAGTGGGTTCGTTGAGGGACGATCCGTGCCTGGACCATATATGAAGACTGTGGAGCCTGTAGCCATGTGGGCAGGCGCAGTCGGCTGTGAGAGACAGTGGCCCGAGACCTGAGGGCGGGGCATAATAGATTTTTGGTTGGGGCGGTAGTCCGAGTGATGACTCGGGAACGTAGAGTGCCACGTGTGAGCCTCGAGGCTATTAGTACACTGAGAGTGTAGACGCGACCAGGCCATAGGGCTGGTGATGATTGAGATACTGTTACTCCTAGTGGGAGTGTTAGTGCGGTAGTCCTAAACGAGGATCTGACCGCATGATGATTGGGTCTGCATGCTAGTTACAGACGATATGTGATATCGAGTGGAAGGTTGGGCTATAGGCCTGCATTGGACCATGGTCTGTGGACCTGTCAATAGTCTGAAATAAACGGGTTTGCCGAGAACTCGTGGTTGAGAGCGCGAGTGGCATGTGGAATAGTTGGGAGTAAGGATTGGTTTTCGCCCTCTAAGTCAAGCAAATAGGGCGGCGGAGTTGAAGGAGCTTAAGGCTAAATTGCAAGACCTGCTGGACAAGGGTTTCATCAGACCCAGCGTATCTCCTTGGGGAGCTCCAGTCCTGTTTGTGAGGAAGAAGGACGGGTCATTTTGGCTAGTGTGGACTATCGGGAGCTCAACAAATTGACGATCACGGACCGATATCCATTGTCGCGGATCGACGATTTGATCAACCAGTTGCAAGGTTCCCGAGTATTTTCGAAAATCGACCTTCAATCGGGATACCACCAATTAAAGATTAAGCCGGAGGATGTGCACAAAACGGCTTTTAGAATGCGGTATGGACACTACGAATTCACTGTAATACCGTTCTGGTTGACTAATGCTCCGGCGGCATTCATGGATTTAATGAACCGCAGTTTTCAGCCTTTCCTTGACCGATTTGTTGTCGTCTTCATTGACGACATTTTAGTCTACTCTCGAAGTGACAACGAGCATGAGGATCACCTACGACAGGTTTTACAAGTACTTCGGGAGCGGGGCCTGTTCGCGAAGTTGAAGAAATGCGAATGTTGGCTCCGGGAAGTGGCATTCTTAGGACATGTGATTTCTGAGGCAAGGGTGTCTGTGGATCCCAAGAAAATTGAAGCAGTGAAGGATTGGCCCCGACCAACCAATGTCACCGAGGTTCGAAGCTTTATCGAACTCGCGGGCTATTATAGGCGGTTCGTGGAAGGGTTTTCCAAAATTACCATTCCACTCACCGGCCTTACAAGAAAAGGGGCTAAGTTCACTTGGAGCGATGCTTGTGAAAGAGGCTTCCAGTTGCTCAAGAACAAGTTGACATCGGCTCCAATCCTTGCTTTACCTATTGCGGGAAAAAGTTTGTGGTGTATAGTGATGCCTCAGAGAGTGGTCTGGGGTGTGTACTTATGCAGGACGAGAGGGTTATAGCCTATGCCTCCTGGCAGCTGAAGAGTTATGAAAAGAACTACCCCACCCACGACCTCGAGCTTGCCGCAGTAAATTTTGCATTGAAGCTATGGCGTCATTACCTCTACGGGAAACATTGTGAGATTTACACGGATCACAAAAGCCTCAAGTATTTGTTCACTCAGAAGGAATTAAACCTGAGGTAGCGTTGATGGTTGGAGCTTCTTAAAGACTATGATGTTAGCATCTTGTACCACCCGGGGAAAGCAAATGTGGTGGTCGACGCGTTAAGCAGGAAATACGTGGAGAATCTCGCCATGGCCATTACCGACCAATACACGTTGCAATCCGAAATACGATGGTTTGGCTTGGAGGTTGTGGCTCTCGGTGCACCCGCGAGGCTTATGACACTTACTGTGTAACCTACCTTGTTGGAGAGAATTAAAGAAAAGCAAGTGACCGATGAAAAGCTCCAAAAGGTAAGGTCTGATGGGGAGGGCGGCGTTGCAAAGGATTTTAGTGTCGGATCGAGACCCCCGATTCGTGTCACAATTTTGGAAGAGCTTCCACGAGATCTTGGGGACACGCCTGGATTTCACTACAGTGTATTATCCTCAGAGCGATGGTCAATCTGAGAGGACCAATTAAATCCTCGAAGATATGCTTAGGGCGTGTGTCCTGGATTATGGCCCAGGGTGGCAGCGATATTTGCCGATGGCGGAGTTCGCCTACAATAACAGCTATCAAGCTAGCATTGGAATGGCACCTTTCAAGGCACTTTATGGCAGAAAATGCAGATCTCCACTGCATTGGAGTGAGGTCGGCGAGAGAACATCACTGGGTCCTGAGGTATTGCAAGAAGCTGAGGAAAAGGTGCAAATTGCGCGTCAATGTCTGGTGACGGCGCAAAGTCGGCAAAAGAGCTATGCGGACAAAAGGCGGCGCGACCTAGAGTTTAAGGTCGGGGATCATGTATTTTTGAAGGCGTCGCCCACAAAGGGTGTAGTGCGATTTGGGATGCGGGGAAAGTTGAACCCTCACTTTCTTGGACCTTATGAGGTATTGGAGCGGGTGGGCCCAGTGGCCTATAAAGTAGCTTTGCCCCCGGACTTGGCAGGAATTCATGATGTGTTTCATGTGTCACAACTCCGCCAGTATGTCCATGACCCGAGGCACATAATCAACTACCCACCGCTTGATCTGCGAGAGGATATGAGCTATGATGAGTTCCCGTATAAAATTGTGGATCGGCGTGATAGGAGACTAAGAAACCGCTCTATCCCCTATGTGAAAGTGCTTTGGACGAGGCATAGTGAGGAGGAGGCCACGTGGGAGCCTGAGGCTGTGATGCGGGAGCACTATCCTCGCTTGTTCGAGGAATAAATCCTAAGGTACGTGAGTTTTAGTTTCGCGGACGAAACTCCTAAAGGAGGGGAGAATGTAGTGCACCGATTTCTGCGAAATAGCAAAACTCGGTAAAAATACTTGTAACACATTTCAAATGTGATTACAAGTGGGTTAGAAGCGTTTCGAATCAACGCAAAAGCCGTTGAGTCGAAAAGTGAGTTGTGGTTGGAAAAGCGAAGCCTCAAGTTTGCAAAATTTGGACCCGAGTTCGCCGAGTTCGCAAAATGGCGAAATTCGGCGAGAAGACTTGTAGCGTGTTTTAAATATGATTACAGTCGAGTTCGGTGCATTTCGGGCTGACGCGAAGGGCATCGGGTCGAAAAGTGACTTGAACCCCGAGGACTTGGCAAAATTCTGGAGTTTCTGAAATTTGTGATCACGTAGCATTTTCGGAGCCCAGTTTCGGAGACTTAGAATAGTCAAAAAATTTAAAAGAAATCGTGGGGTGTCTCACAAAAGTTTTCTGATTAAAAGGGGTGAAAAACTGAGGTGAGCGATTAAAGGAAAATTGGAGAACGAAGCGAAGAAAAATGCTTCGTAAGTTCTGAAACTGCAGTTTTGACAGCGCAGTTGATCGCGAAGCTTTTTCGGGGCTCTCTTTCGAGCGCTTAGAGTAGCCCAAAAATTTAAAATAAATCATGGGGTGTCTCACAAAAGTTTTCTGATTAAAAGGGGTGAAAAACCGTGGTGAGCGATTAAAGGAAAATTGGAGAACGAAGCGAAGAAAAATGCTTCGTGAATTCTGAAACTGCAGTTTCTGACAGTGAAGTTGATCGCGAAGCTTTTTCGGGGCTCTCTTTCGAGGGCTTAGAGTGACCCTAAAATTTAACAGAAATCGTAGAGAGATTAAGAAAAATTTGGAGATTAAAAGGGAGAAGAAAAATTACAATTTCGATTTCCCAGTTGACGGGAAAACGCGGAGAAAGTGGGGTATCCGAATTTTCTTTCTGCAGGAGAAAACTGCAGGAATGAGGGCAGGTTTGGAAATTTTTTTGAAACTAAGGGCAAACAAGTAAATTCACTTTTTTTTCCCAACCACCCTCTGCAGAAAACTAAATGCTCTCTCTCTCTTCCACTTGAAACCCTCCCTCTCTCACACTCTCTCCCTCTCTCAGCTGAAAGAAGGAACGAAAGAAAAAGAAGGAGAAGAAGAAGAGAAAGAGAAGAAGTTGAAGAAGAAGAAGAAGAAGAAGAAGAAGAAGAAGAAGAAGAAGAAGAAGGAGAAGGAGAAGGAGAAGGTATTGTACTCTCTCTCTCTCTCTCTCTCTCCCTCTCTCTCTCTCTTGGCTCGAGGGGGAAGGAAACAAAAAAAAAAAAAAAAGGAAATGGGGGGCAGCAGCAGCTGTGGGCCCTGCTGCTTGGGCAGCAGCTTGCAGCTGCTGCCCTGGGCAGCATGGCTGCTGCGTAAGGCAGCAGCATGGCTGCCTTGCGCAGCTGCTGGAGCTGCAGCAGCTGCTGCTGCAACAAGCAGCAGCAGCAGCTGCAGGCTCTGCTGCTTGGGCAGCAGCTTGCAGCTGCTGCCCAGCAGCAGGGCATCCTCACAAAAAAAAAAAGAAAGAAAGGAAGAGAAGAAGAAAAGAGAAGAAGAAAAGAGAAGGAAAAAGAAAGAAAAGAAAAGAAGAAAAGAAGAAAGATAGAAACTTCTTCTCTTCTCTTTTCTCCAATGAGAAAAATGAAGAAAGATAGAAACTTCTTCTCTTCTCTTTTCTCCAATGAGAAAAATGCAACTCTCGATTTTTGCCAAAAGCAAAATCGGCAAATTGGGGGAAATAGCTCAAATTGAGCTTTTCTCAAATTTTTGAGAGCATTTTGACCCCGGATCGAGTTGTGCAAGTTTCTTTTTGGCAACATGCCATGAGATGATTATTCTCCTCCCATTTTTATGAACCGATAAAAATTTAGCCTTTTGATGGGGAAATTGACCAAATAGGGGTTTTTCCCTTTAAGTTGTCAAAGGGATTTCTAGTTAAATTTTTATGGAAATATTAGATCATAAGAGTCATTGCTTCAAGACTTGCTTCTCTTTTAGGAAAACCTTGGAGACCAAGAGATCAAAATTTCTCTTTGGCAAACGTGACAAGAATGGGACTTTCTTTCCTATTCCCTTCAAATTGATCCAAAAAGAGAGTCAATTAAGGAATTCTCCCTTTTATGTTTTAAAAAGGGTTTTAGTTCTATAATTTTATGGAGTTAGAGAATCATGGGAAGAAATTGCTTCATGATTTCCCTTTTCATTATAGGGAAAGTCTTGAAGATCAAGAGGGCAACTTTTGGTCTCTTTTAAAAGCAAAGTGAAACATTAGCTTTCATTGCTTCTCTTTTGGTCAAAAGAATACCCAAAGAGGTAAGGTTAAAATTCTAGGGTTCTAGTTTTTGAACTCTTGTGGAATTAAAATGGCAATGAGATAATTTCCTTCATGGTTACATCATATTTAGGATTTTCTTTTAAAGATTAAAATATTAAAGAGACCAAAATATCCATATTACAAGAGTATGCTAATAAGGAATTTTTGCAACTTTCTTTCCTTATTGGTCAAAATGAACCCATAGAAAGAAATAAAGAGTAAACCTAGGATTCTCTTTTATAGTTGTGTGGAATTAAAAAAAAAAAAAAAAAAGAGTATGAAAGTGATTCCTAATTGGTTTCATTATGAATTTAGGGATTTCTTGGAGAATAGAAGGTCAACCCATCTTATCCTTGCAAAAGCGACTAAAGGTGGGGGATTCTATCGAGCGAGGGTGACCTCTCCCCTTATCTTTTGCTTTTCCTTAGAAGCATGTTAATAGAGTGGCTAGGATTGTATTTTCATGCTTATGTAGAAGTGAATTATGGCATGTGGAAATCTCGACTTAGGAGAAAACTTATATTAGGCTCTAATGTGTGGCATTCACTATAGGATTTCACGAGTGGCATTTTGCTTGAGTCAATTATGTGAGTACATGGAAGTAGGGCTTAATTTAGAGTTATGTCTCTAAGGGAATCATAGTATAGTTGAGGTTAAAATCCAAAGTGAATGAAATCCCTAGAATCGTCATAGGGAATTGGGTTAATACACCTACACTTTAGCTTCAACTTGAGTATAATAAAAGTAAAGAAAGACTAAGTCCAAGGGACTTCTGTTACCTTGAGGCATGGACCTAGGGTAAAGGTATGGAGTACATGAAAAGATAAGCTAAAAGCTTAATTGAAAAGAAAGAAAATGGACAAGAGGCAATGTGAGCTACGAGCTCGAATGAAAAGGAAGCTGAGTGCTAAAGAGCAAAGAGAAAGGCAAAGGCCTAAAGTGAAAAGAGGCTAAGTGCAAAAGCAATCAAAGAGAAAATAAAACGGGCGTACCTACGGGGGTGAAACGAGGCCCATGTTGGAGTAGCAGGCAGTGTCCCTCTCCCGGGTAGAGACCCGTTCGGGACGTTTCTCCCGTAGGACGGGGTAACACTTGCGGGTGTTATCGGCAACCTTAGAGGACTTGTCTTATGGCAGCATGTCTGCCGGGCTAGGGCCCGTTGGGCAAGATTCTCCGAGGGTTAGCAACTTTAATTAAAACACAAAGAAAAGTAAAGAAAGTGGTTGGTCAAGTAAGTGGTTGGTTAGAATGACACCTTACAACGGCATTAAGTCAGGTTATGGCAAAGGTAAAAGTGTTAAGCATGCTAGCTAGGATTTACAGCTTTTATTACTGTCTTTCATTCTCTATTATATTGCTTCAATTAGACTAAGCGGTGCAGGGCATTTTCTCTCGGTGGTTGAACCCACTGGGAACTTCGTTGTAGTTCTCACACCCTTTGGGTGACATCCCCACAGGTCCAGGTACATCGAGCGAGGCACGCGACAGGGGCAAGAGCCCAGCAGAGTAGCGACCTAGCAGTCTAGAGTCGCCAGTACCATTTTGGAGTTTTATTTTCTTGAGCGAACTTTTGTATGTGAGGAACAATGTAATCTTTAAATGTTTAAGCTTCATGTTGGAAAAAGCAAAAAAAAAAAATATGGATGTAAATTGTATTGTAGTTGCATGTTAAAAGAGAGTTGTATTATAAACAAAAGTATTTGTTTTCGCTCAAGTGTTGTACTTTCATTTCATCTAACTATTTGTTTGAATGACTGAAAGTTTTAAATTCATAGATATCTTCTCTGATTGCTTACTCTTCCGCTACATTGAATTGAAATTGTTGAAATAAACCGTTCCTTTCGGGTCTTGAAAGGTCATGCCCGATTGGCGGGTCTGTTGGCGCGCCCGAACTGCTCAAATTGACGGTCTCGGGGCGTGACAGGTATACTGAAGAAGCGGATAAACAATCAGTAGGTCTATTGATAATCATGAATACTGAATTAAGAACGCTAAATAACTGTATAGGCAGATATTGAACAAGTGCTGATGATAAATGAATATATTCAAGCAGGAACCAGGAAATCATGAGATATGATAAAAGCAGGCTAATAGCAACATATGCATCAAATAAATGATATATCAAATTACCCAATCATAAGCCACCATATTGGTCTACAAGACCTCAGGCAAAACTGGCCACCTGGCACCACCTGGTTGACATTCCCCCCACAAGGGGTCACGGGTCGCTATTGCTATCCACTTTACCGGTAAAGTACACCGCTGCGGGGGATCAGCCCGCTAGTGTACGTGAAGAACAACGGTGCGGGCGATCATAATGCAAATGCTCAAGCTCTCGGTCCACTGACCGGGTAATCGGCAACAAGCCGGGAAATCCCCACTGGGATGCAATATCAGAATCAACTGAATCTCAACTCATATGCAGGAATAATCATCAACTAATCAACTGAATCTCAACTCATATACAGGTAGCAACTAAACACCAGTCATGCAAGGCTAACCAATCATGCAAGACTAAACACATATTTTTAAGAAAACCATTTTAAAAATAAGTTTTAGGTCTAAACCTCGAAGAGCAATGCCTTTGCCCTATCAAACAAGAACAGACTCAGGCGACCCTACGATGCTTGGTAAAAACATTTATTAAATCATGTGTTTAGCAGCATAACATTTGATCAACAGGGTAATGCAGGATCTATCAACAACGATATAACATGGATCAGAAATAATCAGAAGTACTGATAATCAGGTAAATATCCAGGTCTGAAAGCAACTAATTACCAATCATGCAGGCTAACCAATCATGCAAAACTAAACACATGTTTTTGAGAAAACCATTTTGAAAATAAGTTTTAGGTCCAAACCTCAAAGAGCAATGCCTTTGTCCTATCAAACAAGAACAGACTCAGGCGACCCTACGATGCTTGGTAAAAACATTTATTGAATTAAATCATGTGTTTAGCAGAATAACAGGAAGAACAGGCTCAAACATCTAATGACCATACAGGCATGGCAATGTCCAGAATAATGATATAAATACTGGAAGCAACTGAGATCAATCATGTAAGGCAACAGATAACTGATAAAGGTCATAAATCAGGCGGAAAGCATTATGAAACTGATCAATAAGGAAGGCAGGCTCAATGTAATAACTAAGCTTCAAAAACAGGGGTCCAACCAATAATGTACCCCAGAGGGCCGAAATGATAAAGCCCGGACCGAAGATAAACCCACCTGACGTTTTGCAGGCGATTAAACCGTATCAATTGTACGCTCGGAACCAGAGGCAAACGGAACCAACCTGAATCAAAAACACTGATCAGGGATCAACTCAACCATACTAACACTAACATAAACCCAAATCTTTCCCAGATTGACTCAAAGCCTCGAACAGTGTTTGACAACAACACCTAGACCAACGCAACCTTATATTCATATATTGGTAAAATTACCAAAATGCCCCTCCCGGGAATTCCCTTTTGGACTTCCGGGAGACTCGGGCTTAACTCACTGCCGCTGGCTCAACCAGATTCTACTGGGACTCAACAGTCGGCTTGGTGAAACCGCCGCAATTTCTCAAATTGGGCGATTGCCACCCGGATGCCGTTAAATCGACGATTTTGCCGATTCTCGGACCGATATCCGATTTCCGCTCAACGGGAGCCGTTGGATTCCCAATGAAAAGCTTAGGAATCACCAACACACTGTACTAAACAGTGCACACTGCCACTTTTGCGTTTAGACCCCTAGGATTTCCGAAAATCGCACTTTTAGTGCCATTTGAGCACTGTTTTCGCTCGTTCTTTCAACTGGAAAATCATTTTCATGAACCATCACTTCCAGTAGGTGACAAATGACTTACTGAACACCGTGCTTACTCATTTGCGGCAGCACGAAACCCAAGGAAAACTTCGGGCCATGAAACACTCCTCTAACATAGACTTAAACACATTTTTGTTTCTTTGGATCAACAAAACCTAATTTAAATGCGAGCATCGCGTTCAGTGACCCCAAATTAGTCAAGAACTCACTATCGCGACTTCGCAAACAACCCAGAACCAACCTTGGGCCATAAAACAAACCCTAGAGCTTGACAACTCCACATCTTAAACTATAGTGTGCCAAAACCAAATCTGCTTTAGCCACATGCTCAAAATGCCACAAGAATCACTGGGCTTGCTCTATTTGCATCCCAGAACAGTTGGATCAACCAGAACCAATACTTAGCCTTCAATCAACAAACATAATGCTCCAAACATCAATCCACACAGATCCATTTTGATCTGAAGTGAGCATCAAGCTCAGGGAACCATTTGAAGCATTTTTCATTTTTACATCGAAGCCAAATTCCATATAAAATTTCACTGTGGCATTTTATCGAACATTAGGTGAGCACTAATCCACACAACACACATAAACCAAAGTTCAAGCTTGATCTCTGCAATTACTGGACCAAATGCACTCTAACTTGAAAGGAAATGTTTCTAAAGACTGCAGGAATGTTTCCCACCAACTTAATTTCAAGTTTGCTCCCAGGTTTGGCCGGAGTCCGAGGTTGAAGATGAAGTTAAGGCCTCGAAATTTGTGACCATTCAACCAGGGGCTCTGGGACTAAACAACTTGACCAATATGCTGCTAAAACTCATAACAAATTCACCTGGACCCGTGCCCGGCGACAGGACACGGCGGCGACGGCGGCGGAGCAAGCTCGGATTGGAGCTTCTTCACCTCTAATGGCGGATTTCTACAGAGGCATTATGGAGCCTTCCAACTTGGATGGAAACTCTCTAATGGACCACAGGAAGCTTCCGGACCAACCCACTCCGGCCAGAGATGGCCGGAGCGCCGGCGACCACGTTTTGGTCTATTCTCGGGTCATTCATGGCCGCCACCCACTGATGCTGCATGGATGCCATGCAATTGCATGAATGCAATCCCCTCACTCCCAGGAACACTTCTTGGCAAGTGTCCGGTGGTGGGGAAGCTTGCCGGCGCCGGAGCAAAAAGCTCGGCCGAAGGTGCAAGAAACCCAAAATTAGGGTTCAAGACTGCGAGGTGGTTACTCAACCAAACTCCACCAAATTTGGTGGAGATGGTACTCATCTCCTACAGATTTTTCCCATGATTTTAGTTTTGTATTTGGTCCAGCGGTTGTGGAGAACGGTCGCGGCGGAGCAACCTTAGGTTTCCGGCGATATGTTTCTCCCGCCGGCTAACCTGTGTGCATGGGGAGCTCGGGCTTGGCACGAAGCATCCTAAGGACCTAACTAGGCTACTGCTATGGGTCTCGGGCTAAAACAAACTGTGGTTTAGAAGCCCTTACCTTGGCCGGAGTTGATGAAGATGGGATGAAGCCGGTTCTCTTCCTCCCTCTTCGCGCGGCCACGGCAAGCACCCAGAAAGATCCTCAGGTGCAGGGGAACTCCACAGGGATTCCATAACCCACCTTAGAAAAGTTTGGTTCCAACCTTTCTTTTCTCTCCCTCTCTCTCGGGTTGCTCTCTTGTGGAGTTTGTCCCTCGGCCTCCCAGCATCTCAGGCATCAAGTGCAGTTTACAGGGGTGAAGTTGATGCCATGAATGCTACACTGACCCCTCGTGCTCCAGCACAAGAAGACCAAGAGGCAACTCACACTTAATGCTAGATTCTTTGCAAAATAACCCCAAACCCGGTTCACACTCAACACTAGCCTCCGAGTTCTTCACAATAGGTGCAAAAAAACACCTTGATGTTTTAATCCCATTAATTTAGCTACATAAAATATATAGATTCTTTAGAAAATAATTGATCTTTCGACACTTTTTAAGCAATTCGAGAAAATCCGCTCGACGAATTGCGAAACAAACTTCGCCACGACGTCCGGCTCGTCGAGACCTGTCAAGTAGCATATTTATTTGTTCAATTTGGCACTCGTATAAAATCTCGGGCCACCTAGTTCTGTAGGTCGCAAACCGACGCACGCACTTCGATGCACTCGGATCGCCAAACGCGAAATCCGTCAGTGCCATTGCGCTTAGAACGTCGAAATTAGCTAGGTTCGACTACTCATACCCCTATGTCAGGGTTCCAGATAGCGAATCGGCCGTTAGTGGTCGAAAGGGGATTTGAAATATAGGGTTACTATTCACAACTTAAGTTGTGGGACCCGTTCTTCTTCGCTGTTTTGCGGAAGATCCGACCGTTGGATCGTCGACAAGTGAATATGAACTTTTTATGTTTCGTCGAGACGATCGCAATGGTGATCTCGGATTTTCGAGATCAGGCCCCGATCAAAAGTCGGTATTTTAGGGCCACTATTGTACTAAAAATTCCCATTTTTGCCAAAATTACCAATTTTATAAATTCCAAAGGTAATTATAAAGTCTTTAATTTTCTAGATTACTACAGTATTGTCATCAAACATGCAACCATCGTTAATTTCAAGTCTACATATAAAGTTGCCAAAATATTTACTAAATTAAAAGTAACCACTCCAAAATAAACATAAATGACGACTGAAAAAGAAAATTAAAAGTTGTCATATATATTCCATTGTGCTTTGAAACAAAAACAGAAAAAAATTAATTGGAAATCTAGTATGTTGGCTTCAAGACGATCCTCTTTGCTCAAATATGTATATCTTCAGTTATCTGCAAAAGACCAAAGTAAATATTATTACAACATTACTAGAATAATATAAGAAATCACTACAAGAAAATAGATATTTTGTGGCCAATATTTTGTGGCGAATTAATGAACTCCACTATATTAACCTTTTTTGTGGCTATTTTCGATGTGTCCTCACTATTAATCTTAACTCAAATATGTGAAACTTTTTGAAATAAAGAACAATATTTTAGAAAATTTAAATGAAGATATGTTTTTGGAGAATTACTATTAACAATATTAAGATTGTGTTTCTTACTCTTCAGATCGAGTCGGTGGTGGAGGAGCATTGAATTGTTGTTGTAGCATTTTCTTAATTGCTCGAAGTTTTACCTGCATTCCAAAGCATTTTTCAATAAGTTCTATATTGGAAGAAGAAGGATTTGATTGCGACGCCTCAACAATTTCATCCTTCAAAATATAAATATCAACATAAAATAAAATGAGACTACAAAAAGAGATAGATTATAATAAAATAAATGTAAAAAACTTACATATTTCTTGATAGTATCTTCTCCTTCTAGTTGTCCACCTTTTTTTTTTTTCTAGTTTCATAAAATATTGTTGCTAAACTTGGTGGGTTATTATCTTTCCCTCCCTATACAAAATATAAATTAGGTTCAACCAATGCCATCAATTGAATATAGAAGTTTGAAGTTACATACTATTTATCTTTTTCCAAATAATTTGTCTAAAAGGTCTACTACCCGTGCGATGAGGCATTGATACGTTCGTCCTATTTTCCGAATTTCTTTTACTTGCCACCTACATTCACATGGTAACATGATATAAATACGAATAGAAGATATAAAATAAAAAACAGCCCATGAGGCTATAATTGCAATTAGACCCCTAGAGTTTTACAAAATTGCATAAAAGCATGCAAATTAACACCCTTTTCACTTGCATTTCATTTTTGAATGTTTTTAAACTGAACCAAGGCCACCAGTAGGTGGGCCTCGACGCATTCAACGCCGTGCTCACCATTTGGGAGCAGTGCGGAACCCGAGGACAACTTCGGGTCAACAAACAATATGCAAATAGGCTCAAGTTGCTACTTTTCTTACTTACACTTGACCAAACCCAAATTTAGGGTGAGCATCATGCTCAGTAGGTCGAAAGGACTCAGAGGCTCACCTTGAGGGTGCAGCCAACCTGCTGGAACAGCTTAAGGGCCATCAAGTGCCAATTTAGGGCTGATCTTACTAGATCTACCAAACCACTCAGTCATTTGCTGAAACAAGATGAGCATCAAGCTCCTGGGGTTATGAGGACACAGGGGCTTGCCCTAACAGAGCTGGAAAGGTGCTGGAACAGTGCAAAAGGCAACCTAGCCTAAGCTAGGGCTTGGCATGTGGAATCAAACAATCCACCTGGTCATCTTCCACATTGAGCAGAGCATCATGTTTAGGAAGCTAGCAGGAGACTAGGGCTCACCATTTGAGAGCCATAGCACTGCTGGAACCGTGGTACATGTAACCAACCTCGGTCATGCATGAAAACACCAAGAGCTCGGGTACAGACCACACAGCAAAGCTCTGGTTCTAGGGGAATCTTTGCGCAAGCATGAGCTTAAGGATGTTGAAGGGAGTGCCAAGTAGGCCCCGGGGTGGAGCTTCAGCAGCAGGTGGCATCTATCACCGAACTAAAACTTCAAGCTACCAAGCTTGGAGCTCTAATGGCAACTTGCCATGCGATAGTTCACAAAGCCATGCAAGGCCACATGTGACTTTCCCTTGATGCCAGGAAGCTTCCTGGTGTGATGGCCGGTGGCGGCGGGCGGCGGATGGCCGGCGGCCATCATTGCAGCCAACCAAGCTCCCTTAATGGCGAAGTCAAATCTAGAGGGCTTAGGCTACATGACAAATCACCAGCAGGTGCTACTCGACTCCACAAAGCTTGCTGGGTTCATGGCCGACGGCGAGAGGCAGCGGCGGCACCGGAGCTACAAGCTCGGCCGAAGCAAAGATAGCCCAAAACTAGGGATAAGAACTGCGGGATCTAGGATGAACCAAACCTAACCAAACTTCATGGAGATGTTCTCTAGACCCTAAAGAAGATTCCCAGAATCTCCTGGCACAAGCTGCCGGAAAGTGCGCGTGCACGAGGTGGTGCAAATTAGGGTTCCGGCGGGTCCAGAGTCCCCGCCGGCAACCTGGCGCACCTCGAGGGTCGGGGCTCTGCAGGTAGCATCCCCATGACCCAATGAGGTCACTGCAGTGACCAAGGTTGCAAAAGAAATCACAGAGGAAGGGCTCACCTCGCCGGAGTTGGAGAAGAAGAAGGAAGAAGAAGCTTCTCCTCCCCGCAGCGCGCGGCCAATGCAGGCTGCGAAGCACCTCTTGCTCGACTTATGGATGTTGAAGAAAGCCTCTAGGCCCTCAGGAGGCAAGCCAATGGGGTTCCGTTGTCTCCCACAACCACCAACCCGAGATCAAGAACCAAGGGTTATTTTTTTTGGTTTTTTTGGCGACGGGGACGGCGGCCGGCGGAGCTGGTGCTCCGGGAAGGGAGCAGAGGAGATGAGGGGTTGGGTGGATGCGGCTACGGTTATTAGAAGGCTGCGGCTAGGGTTGCAAAGAGAAACCCTAGGTTGCTATATATATTCTTGCAAAAATGCAAATAAGTCCTCCGATTCTTTATGTTATGATCTGGGTCCCTCAAAGTAGGTGATAAATTCAGAGAAGTCCCTCACCAAGAAAGTGCACGCATTTCGGTGCATAAAATATTAGGCTTTTATGCAAAATACTATGAATTTTTCTATATATCATGCTTTTCGAGACAACCGGGTCGTCAAACGGAAAAACGGACACCACCACGACGTCCGGCTCGACGAAACCTATTAAGTAGTGATTTTGGTTCACTGAATTCAAGCTTCGATAATTCTAAAATTCATCTTATACGATAAATTATACAGTTCGGCACGCTTTAAGATGATTAAAGCTCGTCAAACGCAAATTTCGTCAGCGCCACAACGCTTAGAACGATGCCACCATTTAAATCGACTACTCGGACTATCAGATTCGGACTCCAGACGGTTGATCAGCCGACGTTGGCCGGTGAGGGAATTAAATCAGGGGTTACTATTCATAAGTACTATTCACTTAAGTCGCGGGCCCCACTAGCTTCTTCGCTGATTTCTGGACGATCCGACCGTCGGATCAAAAATCGGTCTATACCATTTTCAATCGATTCAATGTGACGATCGCACTGACGATTTCATAATTTCGAGATTAGACTCGGATCTGAAAGGCGGAAATAGTGCTTCGAAAACTGTGCAATTTGCACATCGATATACAACCACTTAGGTTTATTTTTGCATTTCCTCATTCACATTCACATTTGAATTCTTCAAATTCAAATTCGAATTTCACGGGTACTACACCACTACACTCTTTGCTGATTATGTATCCAAACAGTTCAAAATTTAAAACCATAAATTTTTTTAATTACAAGATTTCCTATTTTATTTAGAGCAAAACCACATATTATTAACTCCATAATTTTTTTTTTACTTAATTTGGTTGTTTTTAGTGGCGACTTATTGTGATCGTCATTAATTTGGTAGCTTTTAACGACTGCTTATTGTGCTCGTCGTTAATTTGGTAGCTTTTAACGATGGCTTATTGTGCTCGCCGTTAATTTGGTAGCTTTTAACGATGGCTTATTGTGTCCGTCATTAATTTGGTTGTTTGACTAGTTGCTTGTAACGACGATTTATTGTGTCCTTCATTAATTTGGTTGCTTTTAGCGACAACTTATTACGCCCTTCGTTAATTTTGTTGTTTTTAGCGGCAACTTATTGCACCAGTTGTTAATTTGATTCCTTTTAGTGACGACTTATTGTGTCCGTCGTTAAATTAAATTCTTGTAGCGACCACGTATTGCACCCGTCGTTAATATAGTTACTTTTAGCAACCATTTATTGCACTCGTCGTTAATTTTGTTGCTTTTAGCGACGAAGTATTGCACCCATCATTAATTTGATTATTTTTTACGACCATTAATTGCGCCCGTCGTTAAGTTGATTATTTTTAACGATCACTTATTAGGTCCGTCGTTAAAAATTAGTCGTTATAGCTCTAATTTCTTGTAGTGTCACTTCGCATTTCTAGAGGAGCCTGCAGACAGCCTTGGGGACCTAGCTTCATTTCAACACTGCCTTTTACCCACAGACTGATGGACAGTCTGAGCAGACCATCGAGAGTCTTGAGGATATGTTGAGAGCATGTGTTCTGAGCTTTAGTGGCAGTTGGGATCGACATTTGAGATTGGCGGAGTTTGCGTACAACAATAGCTTCCAGGCGAGCATTCAGATGGCACCTTACGAGGCATTGTATGGACCAAAATGTCGATCTCCATTATTTTGGAGTGATGTGGGAGAAAGGAAAACCTTAGGACCTGACTTGCTTGTGGAGGTTGAGGAGAAAGTCAAGGTCATTCGGCGACATTTGGTGACCGCCCAGAGCCGGCAGAGGAGTTATGCCGATAGAAGGCGGCGAGATTTAGAGTTCCAGGTTGGGGATCATGTTTTTATGAAAGTCTCGCTATCCCAAGGAATACGCCGATTTGGAGTACGCGGGAAGCTTAGTCCGCGGTTTATTGGCCTGTTTGAGGTGTTGGAGCGCATTGGACCAGTTGCATACCGTGTTTCGCTACCGCCACGTTTGGCAGGCACCCATGATGTTTTCCATGTATCCGTCCTGAGGAAGTATGTATTCGACCCTTCGCATGTTTTGGACTTCACTTCCTTGGAGTTGGACGAGGATTTGGGTTACCAGGAGCGACCGATGCGAATTCTTGCCCGCGAGGTTAAAGAATTGCGCAATCGGGTCATACCTTTGTGAAGGTCCAGTGGAGCCATCATGATGAGAGAGAGGCCACTTGGGAGCCTGAGGATGAGTTGAGGATCTCCTATCCCCATTTGTTTGAGACGCCCTCCTGAGGTATGGTTCTTTTCTTTGTTTCGCGGACGAAACCCTTTTAAGGAGGGGAGGATGTAGAGTACCGGGGCTAAGTATCTATTCGGGTGTGCCAATGTGAGCATCTGGAGATGCTCGGTTAGTGCGAGTGTCGTTGGAGGCGCAAACGGCGTGAAAAACGGACTCGGGACTACAAAACAGCTGAAACTGGAGGTTTCAAAAACTTTTGAGTATTTTAGAAAATTTACGGACTCCCGAAAAATAATATTGGAATTTTATTAGACACCCGAAAAATACTGTAGTCAGCCGAGGTGAGTTCCTTTAATTTATTTTATTTATTTTGATTTTTTTTTTTGGATCGCGGGTGTGATTTGTGATTTTTTTTTTTTTACAGTGACACCGGACCCTCGGAGTGGGTGCCCAAATAGTTGGAAATTTTCCGCAGGTGCGCGCGCATACCCATGAGGATGGGCTGCACGCGTGAGGGGTGGTGGCAGGTGAGGTGGCTGGGTGAGTTGGTCAATGAGTCAAATCACTCTCTCTCCTCCTCCATCCCTAATTAATTAACCTCACTTCTTCTTTCTTTTCTTCTTTTCCCCTGCTGTAGCTACTCCGAAGGAGAGGGAGGTAGCCACCATTGAAGCACCTGCGTAGAGCTCGAGCCCCGCCTGCGAAGTCTTCCCCCTTCGCGCCGGAGTAGCGGAATCTGACCGAGAGCGCGGCTGTGGCGTGGGTCGTCGTGTGAGGGAGCTCAGACTGGAACTCTGCGCGCGCGTGAGCCATTAGAGGTATGTTACTGTGCATTTTCGTGGTGGTTTTGGGTTGGGTTTTCCTACCTCTTTTGGTTTTCGTTCTTTTTCCCCTTGCTGAACGGGTAGCCGGGCGCGCAGGGGCGCCGCGCAAGCGCGCAGAGGTCGTGATGGCGCTGCGCGCTGTGCGCGGTTGGCGCGGGTGCTGCGTGCGGCTGGCTGGGGCGGTGCACGCAGCTGCTGCGCGCGCGGTTGGCGCATGCGCGCTGGCAGGTGCCGTTTGGGCTGTGAGCGCGAGCCGGGGCTGGTGGTTTCCCTGGATGTCGTGTGGGTTTGTCGTGGGCCGAGTTTGACGGGATTCTTTGGTTTTTCTCTCTTTTCTCTCTCAGGGCGGCGAGTAGTAGCGGCGGATTGTGCCGAGGTGCTGTATGGAGCCGCAGGGAGCAGGGGGCGGTGCCGCACAAGCTGTAGGGGCCTGTGTGTGTTGGAGTGTGCTGTGGGTATGCATGTATGCTGATGGAGTTGTGAAATTTGTGCTTGTGCGTTGAGCCAATTGTGAGGGTGCTGTGGACTTGTGTGTGTGTGTTGTTAAATTTTTAGAGGGTGCTGTGGACTGTGAGCCGCGCTACACCGACTTCTCGTTTGCTCTCGTTTGCCTAAGGAAAGCGTTCCATGTGGGTTGAAAGTTTTTTAAACTTTGTGGAATGCCCCTAATGCTTCCGTATGTATTTTGTATGCTCCGCATGTATTTTTATTCCAAAAAAAAAATCTGATAGTTGCCTGGTTTATTGTAGAATAATAACCTGTATCCCTAATTATTTTTACTGGACTTGGGAAATCATATGACACTAGCCGTTATAGTTAGTTGGTATTTTATCTGCATCTGAACCAATTTAAAAATCGCCGAACTAATTTTAATGGAAAATTGATTTTTTTTAAATATTCTTTTAATTTATTAAATCGCCCAGAGGGGTTGGATGGGTTTAGGGTGCATGTACCCTCGTGCCTGGGAGCCGAGTGGATTTTTACTTGACTCCGTGGAGAGTTTCTAGTGTCTTGGGAGTTTCATGGGCTTTATCAGATTGAGTCGCGGAGGGTTCTCCGACCTAGTCATGATTGTGGGATTTTAGGACGTATGAGTTTCCGATCTGTTTGATTGAGGTTTTAGCCTGCAGATGCCGCTTATTTATGCCAGATGAGACACGCTTGTTCCTCGGTGGGGTCGCTCCCCTCGAGTTGCCACTCCGGATGCGATGATGATGAGCCTTATGAGGCTGCTGTGCGTGGTACATGATAGTCCGATTGGACACCCTACGTTGATACACGAGGGGCCCTAGTTGATACACTAGGGGGCGCAGGCTTGACTGGACCAGATTTGGCAGTCACTGAGATCGAGTTGTTGTCAGAGCGAGGAGATGCATTTCATGTTCTTAGTCGAGTTTTCTTTTGAGCATGGCGCATGAGGCATATTAGCTGTAGTTTCTTTTCAGCTTTTTATTTATCTATTACCTATCTGTTTTTACCTTCAGGAGATTTAGTGGGCATACCGTGGATATTGGTGCTAGTACCCACTGAGAGCTACCTTCTGCAGTAGTTCTCACACCCACTGTGGTGACAGATTTTCCGGAGGTAGCTGTTCCGACTTCTGCTCGCGCAGGGATAGCGGATCGAGGTAAGGGCGTGGCTGAGTAGATCCCTACCTGTTTTATTTTGAGGGTTAGGTATAGATGTACCCTGTATTCCTTTTTGAGTTTCCACTTTTGTACTGGACAGTCTATATGACCTTGTATTATTTTGTATTATGGATTTATGTTTTATTTCAGATGTTTAGTCGTTGTTTTCTGTAGCCTGTTATTTATCTTTTAGCTCTGATACATGTTTAGCTATAGTACTGACTTGCAGGGTAGACGCTTCGTCTGTGCGGGGATTCCCGTATAGGCGGCGGATCTGTTGACGAGCCCGGGTCGCAGTTTCGACCGCGGGGCGTGACATCGGTAGCCTGTGAAAATGAACTCCTCCTGTCCAACTCACGGAAAGGTCACCGTTCTAATCCCTCAATCAGTCGTCGCATGATACCACTCCAACCGGTCCATCCTATGTTCTTGGTCATGTCTTGGAACTGCCACCAAACTGTCACGTCTGTCGGTAATCTCAGGTCTCCACTGCACTGATCGTGCTCCACAAATCTCCTCTACTCGCAGGATATGATCGAGAATTTAAACCACTAATACATGTAGCAATAATCCTATCTCTTATCCATGCAGAGATGCAAATGCTCTACTAATACATGCAGGAAAATGCGGTGGTACCAATATGCTCAAACTCAACCGGCTGTAAGTAAAATCACACCTGCGACGATACAATCCGCTGCCGGGGTGTCCTTCACCTGGGCTACGTACACCCCCTCACTGGGCGCTGAAGATCATCACTCCATCTGTCTCGATGTCGTAGCCCTATCTGTCTGGCGGTGTATCGGAGGAGCTTCTGCTTCCTGAACAGGCAAGGGGGGAGTTGTAGCGATAGGTCATACTGATAAAACCGCTCTGGGGCATGCTACTATGAAATGTCCTTACTCCCCGCATAGGAAGAACCGTCTCTGTCTCCAGTCACACTGCGGCGGTGAATGAGGCCCACCGCAAATAACACACCGATCCTGTCGCTGGTGCTGATACTGCTGCTGCCGCGAATACTGTTATTGTTGCTGGTACTGCTGGTACTACGGCTGGTGCTGGGGTCCACCAGGTATCTAACGCCTCTGAAACCCACGATCCTCAGGGTGAAATCGTGGAGGTCTCGGAGGCTCCTGCCTACTCGCCAGTCCCTCGTCATTAGGCACTGGGCGCTTCATGCCCGAACTCCCACCTAGGACTGTGTTCCTCTCAGTCATAACTACATTCCCTCGTTCCATATAAAGTGCCTGCTCCATCGAGGCATCCAAAGTCTGTAGTTTGCATGACCGAACAAATTGGTTGATATCTCGGCGCAATCCCCGCTCGAACATGTAAATCCTATGTGCCTCATCCCTGGCCGCGTGTGTGGGTTATGATAAATATGGATCTGAATAGGGGAAAAACCACCTAGAGGGGGGGTGAATAGGTGTAAACAATAAACACACCAAATCTTTGCGTAGAAATAACCCAATGCGGAAAAGTAAATAACACGCAGAGATTTTACGTGGAAAACTCCATCACAGGAGTAAAAAACCACGGGACCGATAACACGGCGAAATCCACTAGAATTAAAACACGTACAAGGTGATTTACCGTAAACCTACTGTTAAGGAATTTGTTTTGGCGTATTTTGTAATGTGGTTAAGTCTTGAAGATTGAAGATGAAGATGTTAGGATCATATACCTCAATCTCAAGAAAGAAGAATTCAAAAGGGTCAGGTACGCTTAAGTAAACAATCTTGGTGATCGGAATACTTCTTATTGTGTAGAAACACTTGGATGGATTTTTAATTGCATAAAAATTAAGAAACTGGACTGTTATATGTTCAGGATCCGGATCAGGGTACTACAGTCCGGACCCCGAACGTAGGTAGGTTCATGCGCAAATCCAGTCCGGAACACCCTTGGTTCAGTCCGGACCCCGAACGTGGATTTTGCAGGAATCGCATGAACAATCCGGACCGTGGTATTTCAGTCCGGACCCCGAACACTATTTTTTCAGGAATTCTCTAAAAAACAACGGCAGTCCGGATCAAGCCTAATCCAGTCCGGACCGTCGTGCGGGTAAAAATCTGTTACAGTCAGTTTTTGATTCTTATCCTCTTCCAATGATTTCTAACCTATAAGTAAACCCTAATCTCATTTCTTTTAGGGTAATCCAAACTAAGTTTTGTACTCCGGGAAATGACAGAAAAATATTAACGGAGAAAAACTTAGAAAATCCACACATATAGAGAAGAAAGGAAAAGCTAGATCTACTCTACGTTTCTTCATCTATATGGATTAATTTGATTCTAGGTTGTCAAACTCAGATTTTGAGTAGAATCAAATTAATGAATACTTAGATGGCATTTCCGATCTATCTTTGATCTAAGTATTCGGCGGATTGTCACCACCAACAAAAACAACGATTTTCCCCAAAATCGGCGCGTGGATTCACGTGGCCTTGTGGATTCAAGGTGTTACCGCTCTCGTGGATTCGGAGCGAGGTACGTTCGTGTGATCAAGATGTACTACTTGGTGGAGACCGTGGATTCGGTCAGACGTCGTGGATTTGACGTTGGATGCCGTGGATTCGGCATTGGACGCAAATCGTGGATTCGAGGCGCGTTGCGGAGCGAGCGGAGAAGATCAACTCGGAGCGTATGGAAAAAGGATGAGTTGTGTGTGAGTATGGTATATCACCTTTGTACGTGTTTAATCTTAGTTGATTTCACAGTGTTATCGGTCCCGTGGTTTTTTACTCCTAGTTTTGGAGTTTTTCCACGTAAAATCTTGCGTGTTATTTTTCATTTTCGCATTAGGTTTTATTACTTAAAGGTTTTTGAGTGTTTATTGTTTACACCTATTCACCCCCCTCTAGGTGTTTTTCCCCTATTTAGATCCATATAGTTATAACCCAACACCTACGACTCAACCTTTTCCATACGCTCCTAGTTGATCTTCTCCGCTCGCTCCGCAACGCGCCTAGAATCCACGATTTGCGTCCAACGCCGAATCCACAGCGTCCAACGTCGAGTCCATGACGTCCAACCGAATCCACGGTCTCCACCAAGTAGTACGTCTCGAATCCACGAACGCACCTCGTTTTGAATCCACGAAACAGTAGCACCTTGAGTCCACAAGGCCATGCGAATCCACGCGCCGATTTTTGGCAAAATCGTTGTTTGTTGGTGGTGAAAATCCGCCGAATACTTAGATCAAAGATAGATCGGAAATACCATCTAAGTATTCATTAATTTGATTCTATAAGAAATTTGAGTTTTGAAACCCAAGAATCAAATTAATCAATATAGATGAAGAAACATAGAATAGATCTAGTTTTTCCTTTCTTCTCTATATGTGGATTTTTCTAAGTTTTTTTCGGTTTTTTCGTTTATTTTTGGATTCTCAAAACTTAACCCTAAAAGATGAATTAAAGGGTTTATTTATAGGTTAGAAACCTTTGGAAGAGGATAAGAATAAAAAACTACCTTATCTGGAATTTTTCGGGTCGACGGTTCGGACTGGAATAAGTTGGGTCCGGACTGTCGTCATTAAACAGAACTTTTCCAGAAAAACATGTTCGGGGTCCGGACTGAAATGTGGGCAGTTCGGACTGTTCATGCGATTTCTGCAGAATCCATGTTCGTGGTCCGGACTGAACCAGGGGAGGTCCGGACTGAAATTCCGCATGAACTAAACTATGTTCGGGGTCCGGACTGGAATGCCCTGATCCGGATCCTGAACATATATCATGTCCAGTTTATTATTTTTATGCAATTAAAAATCCATCCAAGTGTTTCTACACTATAAGAAGTATTCGGATCACCAAAATTATTTAGTTAAACATACCTGATCCTTTTGAATTCTTCTTTCTTGAGATTGAGGTATATGATCCAAACATCTTCATCTTCAATCTTCAAGTCTTAACCACTTTCACGAAATATGCCAATACAAATTCCTTAACAGCGTGCGGTACACTGTTCAATAGCCGATTGAAATCCACAATGTACTCCTGCACAGAACGGCCTCCCTGTTGGAGGTTCTTCAGATCCTCTTCCAGCTTTTGCTGTCTGACACTCTTGGGGAAGAAAGCTCCAAGAAGAAGGCTGCGGAATTCCGCCCAAGTAAGCAGCTAAGTCCCAGGCGGACCGACAGGTCGCACTCGGCGCCACCAAGCCTCGGCATTGTGCTCCAAAAAGTTTGTCTCCAAAAGCACCTAAAACTGCTCCTCAAAGAAAAGGCTCTCAAAAAGTCGGTCCATAGCCGTGATCCAAGACTCTGCCTCCCACGACTCCAAACTCCGCCCAGAGAAACGAGGTGGGTCAAGCTGGTGAAACTTCATCAAGCGGTCCACGACCTCCCTCTGCTCCTCCAGGGATAACTGTCCATCGTGCCTGGATATCGGTCCACTGGTAGTCGGTACAGTAGGGCTGCAGGCGCCACTTGTTCAGCTGGGGGTGCCACTATAGGGGAAGAAGGTGCTGGAGAACGCTCAGGCTGTGCTGCAACTGGCTGTGCCCTCTATCTAACAGGCGCATCAAACGCTCCATGGCGTCCTCCTGGCGCCTGGTTGCCTCCTCTTGGCGTCGGACAGCCTCCAACATCTGTGCCATCTAGGCCCGTAACTCCTGGACCTTTCTCAGCTGGTCCTGCTCTGACTCCTCTCTCTCCGGCTCATCGGAAGATAGAAGCTGTGAACGTGTCAGTGCTCTGCGTTGGGGAGACATCGTGCTCACCTGCGACAACATCCACACGTCAGGACAAAACAAACATTCGACCCAATCCAGCAAAAGTTTAAGACATGTCATCCATTCCATAGTATTATGCTGTCTGCAGCCAACATAATCGCTTAGGAGAATAAACATGCCAATCCCTCGTCCCATCCCTTAGGAGAGGTATAAAACTCAATCATGACACTCGCTACAAATCACGACTCTCACGTAGTCATCATAGGGTCCAATCACAAGCCTAGGGTTTCTAAGTCCACAATGACCGACATCCTAGGCTCTGATACCACTCTAATCTGTCACGCCACGGGGTCGAAACTGCGACCCAGGTCCGCCAAAAGATCTGCCGCCCATACGGGAAACCCCGTATAGACGAAGCGTCTAACCTGTAAAAGACAATACTACAACTATACAAATATCAGAGCTAAAAAGTATACTACGAAAATAAAAAGGGGTACAACTTTAAAGTAGTACAAATCTGATCCTCATAATACAGGAGTCTCTCCAAAATAAAACTCTCAACAGTAACTATCTACAATAATCCAGCGGACTGTTATATAAAGCTCCAAAAAGAGGTATAGCTATACTCCAAAAACGGGTAGGGAACTAGCTCGCGACTCCCTTAACTCGATCAGATGGTGCAGCAACAGGAGTAGGAGCAGGGGTAGATGCCTCTGGAAAATCTGTCACCAACAGAGGGTGTGAGAACTACACCGTCACGTAGTTCTCAGTGGATACCGTCTCCAAGACCAACGGTCTGCCCACCAAGTCTACTAGAGGCATAAAATAATAGGAAAATTGTAATAAAGTAAAGATAAGCCGGAAAAATATCTACAGCTATCATGCCTCTATCTACAATGCTCAATGAATGATACAGATGAAAATGATGCAACGACTCTAACTCAAGATACTCGATCAACCCAATCACATTGACTGCCACATAGGGTCCAGTCAAACCTGTGCCTACCTACTACCACACATGTCACGCCCCGCGGTCGAAACTGCGACCCGGGTTCGCCAACAGATCCGCCGCCTGCACGGAATTTTTCGCACAGACGAAGCGTGTAACCTGCAAAGAAGAGATCTACTACTATACAAGTATCAGAGCTGAAAATAAACTATACAAGAGAAGTAAAACTGAACAACAAAATCTCTATAAAACCAAAGTCCAAAAATACATACTCCAGTATCTAACATAAGTACAATATCCAACAAGTACAAAAGTGGGAAATAAAAATACAGGGCGACTCTATCACTGACTCTGCAGACTCGGGTAAGCAACTAGTCGACCACGCCCTTACCTCGATCTGATGACTCCGCACGAGCTGATCCCGGAGTAGCCGCCTCAGGAAGACCTGTCACCACAGCGGGTGTGAGAACTACTTCAAAAGGTAGCTCTCAGTGGGTACCGTCTCCAAAGTCCACGGTATGCCCACTAAGTGTACTGGAGGCAACAGATAGATAGGTAGATAGAAAAAATGCAACCAGGAAAGTAAACTACCTATACATGCCTCAATATGATGCTCAAAGGAAAACCATCTATGAACATACCATGTAACCACCCGCTCAAATACCCAATCTCTGTGACTGCCCTACCGGGTCCAGTCAGGCCTGCGCCAATAGTCTAGGAACGCACCTTCCCACTACACGTGGGGCGTCCTACTGACTGCTAGGAACGCACCTACCCACTCCGTGTGGGGCGTCCTACTGACTGCTAGGAACGCACCTACCCACTCCGCGTGGGGCGTCCTACTAGCTTCTAGGAACGCACCTGCCCACTCCACGTGGGCGTCCTAGTCTAACCATATCAATCATCTCTACGCATCCGGAGCGTACTCGAGGGGAGCGACCCCACCGAGCTCAAGGTGTCTCAACTGTCAGAAAGCGGCGGCGCCTACAGGCTCAAATCCTCGATCAAACAGATCGAAACTCAAATGCCCTCATCACAACTCATGTCTAGGTCGGTGAACCCTCCCGACGAAATCTGATAAGCCATCGCTAATCCCCAGGACACTAGTAGAATCATCCATGAACCAAACAAAAATCCCTTGGCCCCCAGGCACGAGGTCACATGCACCCTGGAATCATGCCATCTCACTGAAGGTACCATAATTATAAAAATTACCTTTAAATTGCCGGTTTATCCTTAAAACGGACTTATTGATTTTTATTTCGATTCTGGTGCAAGAATAAAGCTTCCTAACCATGCAAACTAGTGTCTTGCAGTAATAGGAGCATACTAAAAATAATCTGGGGCTTTACCGAATTTTCTGGAATTTTCTAGGCAACTATCAGATTTACCAACAGTAAAAATAACACACTAGACATGATCAAAATGCCTATAGAAGCATTAGAAAACATTCCGTACAATTTGGAAGATTTTTAACCCACCTAGAAAGCTTTCCGTAGGCAAGCCGGAGTCGGGGTCGCGCCGAAATCCTCAATATGACGAAAAAATCTGCTTTGCGCCTCGCGCGCGCGCGCGTACTGTCGCGCACCCGAAAAAATCCTCGGAAGCTCTCACAACAACCACAAGCCTCTACCAAGTCACTGCCAACTCAGCTCTCTCTCACAGCCACCCCAGCACTACACGTGCATGCATGTTGTTGCGGATTTGCGCAGTAACTCCCAAAAACAGCACGAGCTGTTTCCAACAGCTTGCAGAAAAAGAGGAGAAGGAACATGCAATTCAACTCCAAATCCACTCCAAATCCATAAAATAAATCCACCAATTCAGCAAATAAAAATAATTGGTAGCATACCTTGTAAAAAGCTCGATGCACGCGCGGCTCCACGGAGTCCAAGCAGCAGGAAATTTCCAAGTTGCACTTCATCCTTCTTCTCCTTCACTCCCCTGCTCTTTTCCTTTCTTCTCTTTCCTTAGGTTAAGGTGGAGAAGAAGCATGGTGAAAAGCTTGTATAAATAGACCAAGAGTAGGGCTAACACAGAGAGAAGGTGAAATTACCTCATTGCCCTCAAGAAAAACCAAGTCTGCCTAAAAAAAAAACCGGCCCCTGTGGCCTGTGTTTCGGAACCAGCATTCCTGTTCCGGAACACAAGGCCCTGTTCCGGAACACAATGCTGTGTTCCGGAACACAAGGCCTTGTTCCGGAACACAGCATCGTGTTCCGGAACACAAGGGGCCAGCCACCCCAAAACAATGCAGAATCCTCCAAAAACTCCGCCGCCGACTCGCTTTTCACCCCGGAAGCTTCCGCCACAGTCTGAAACCACACAAACCTCACTGTAAACATAAAATACACATGTTCCAAGAATTTTCAAGTTTTTCTGTAAATACCTGCGGAGTCGGTGCTCGATGCAAATCCCGTACTCTACAACACATCCCCACAAGGACGGGAATTACGTAGGCGGTCCCACTTGGACTGCGTCGACAAGCTACGAAAGATAAGTAACAGGCCTAGCTCGGGAGTGGCACTCGAGGGGCGCAACCCCACCGAGGAAAGTATCCGCGCATCTCTGTCGAGCTCAATAAGGCTCATGCAGGCTATAGTCCAAAACCACGATCAATCAGATCGACAATGTCCAACCCCCAACACTACCTACTGGCCGAAGGTACTCAACAGTCAGGACCACCGTCAACCCAACGGCTCCCAAAACAGGACATCAAACTCAACATGCTATAACTCACTGGCTGGAGACACTCCACAGCCGACGACAACGACGGGTCCGAAAACCCCGAAAGACTAGAACCTACAACCCAAATCAAGCAAGAACAGGCTCTAGGCATAGCCTTTCGTTGTTCTCGACCCAAAGAAGAAAACAACCTTAGAACCCAGATCACTCGAACCCTCTCGAGTTAGAAAGTTTACAGAAAAAGGTGATATTTATTACTGAAAACCATTTTCACTCGAACCCGCTCGGGGTGAGGACTAAAAGTAGTTCCTTTTTCGTAAAACCATCTTGATTTAAGGAAAACCCATATTTAATGAATTTTAGCTCTTTTAGAAAAATCAGTTAGAAAACAAGTTTTATTCCCAAACCTCGAAGGGCTAATGCCTTCGCCCAATCAGACAAGAACAGACTCCGGCGACCCTTCGATATTTGGAAGGAAAACATTTGTTTACTGAAATCATGTGCGTCTAAAAAGTTTCTGGATTCAAGGTCCTGCTATCATCGGTACACTACTGCCACGAACATAGTGACGACAAATAGATCGAAGAAAATCCGAGGATTCGAGACCACTATTTACCCAAACGGCTCCCGACACTAGTACAAGACTAGCCACAGCTACCATACTCCACTCGGCCCCCAAGCACGAGTGCAACATGCATCCTACACTAAAGGAAAACCCCACCACTCGACCCACTACCCGGGCGAGGAAAACACTATGTCTAGGGAATAAGGATGTAAAGTGTGGATGTCTAAAGCATAAAATAACCTAGCCCAAGTGAGGGTTCTCTACTAGTCTGGTTTACACATGCAATACATGACAGGGTGCTAGGTCAAAGTCCAAACTCTATAAACATCATGATACAATAATATTAGCACCTATTCTAGCATGCTAACAGCTACAATACTAGAATTAGTGGGGAATCCGCAGTTTTGGAGTGAATCAAACCAACCCACCTGGACGCGCCTATTGGTCAGGAGTCCAGATAAGCCAAAACTGGACGAGCGCGATCCTCAGGCTCCCATGATTCCAACGCACCAAAAATCACTCAAAAATTCCTCCCGGTCACCGAAAAATGAGCCAAACACTACGGTAAGTCCAAAATTAGTAAAACGACATCGTTGTCGCGCATCAGTCCACGAAACAGTGAAATTTCACCAGCGAGATGTCTTCCAAAAATTACAAAAAAATACGGCTGTAATCCTCGCGAAGTGTAGATGTCGATCAAGTCCTTACAGACCAAAATCCTATAAACAAGCACTGAAATAAAAATCAAACAATCTCAGCTGTCCAGGAAAATTCCACAGCAAGGAAGGGGTTGAAAGATGATCCAGAAAACCCACTAAAAACCCAAAACTGAGAGAAATAATAAATACAGAAATCGAAGATCTACCTCTTGCGAAAATGCTGCCGTAGAAATAGGCTAAAAATTCCCTCGGGTCAATCCAGGGGAGCCCACGGACGAAACTACGATGGAGAAAACCACCGAAAAAGGAAACGCCGAAGCATGCCGAAATGTGAAAAACGCCGGTGTCGCGAACTCCAAAAATTCCCAAAATTTAACAGAAGATTGAGGACAAAGGGAAGAACAACCCTGTCAAAGGAGGAGCTCCAAAAGATTTCCAAAGTTCAAAAATGGAGAGAGGGAAGTGGCTTAAATAGGCTAAGTGAGTCAATTGGCTAAACCACATTCGGGCTCCACACGCGATCCGGCCGAACAGGAAACAGCGGCGCCCGCCAATCGCGAGTTTCGCGTGTCCCGTTCCACGCCGCAGCGAAGGAGGGCCGCTCGCGGGGCGCCGCGTGTCCCGCCCCTACGTACGGGGCGGCCGGCGCCCGCCCACTCGCGAGGCGCCGCGTCGCGCCCGCGTTGGTTGACGCGGGTGGCCGCCCGCGTGCCGCCGTACGCGACGCCAATTAGCGCCCGACACGGCGCAGATTGCTGGCGAATTGAAGCCCGCCACCGGTGCACGCCCACGGGCTCGTGGACCGGCCCACTCGGAAAAACGGCCCGTTAGGCCCATTTGCCCAAAAATATCTGATTTTCACCGTTTTCGCACGCTAAGTCCGTTTTTGACGTCCGTTTGACGTACAACGGGCTCGATACACCAATAATAGGTGTTTTCTCACCGCCGACCACCCAGTCAGGCCGCACGGCAATGCCGAGACACCACACCACCGCTAAGGTTCGGGCTCAAGCCTAGCCTATGTTACGGAATTTGAGTTGGCGTAGTTTCGTGAAAGTTTCAAGTCCTGAAGATTGAAGGTGAAGAAAAGTTGATTCATTTAACTCAATCTCAAGAAAGAAGAATTCAAAAGGATCAGGTATGTTTAACTAAAGAATTTGTGTGATCCGAATACTTCTTGTAGTGTAGAAACACTTGGAAGAATCTTTCATTGCATAAAAATCAAAAACTGGACTTGGGACATGTTCAGGATCCGGATCAGGTTGTTCGATCCGGATCCCGAAGGTGGTTCGTTCATACATCGTCGCAATCCGGATCGTAGTCTCTTGATCCGGATCCCGAACGTTGAGTTTACCATCTACCTTGAACGATCCGGATCTTGCTTCGCAATCCGGATCCCGAACGTTGATGTTTGGTAAACTGTATGAACGATCCGGATCGTAGTCACATGATCCGGATCCCGAACCTTCGTTTTTCTGGAATTGGCTGTTTTGTTATGACGATCCGGATCCTAGTTATCACGATCCGGATCGCCGTCCGTAAATATCCAGAAATGGTTGGTTTTTGATTCTTATCTCCTTCCTAGGGTTTCTAACCTATAAATACACCCTATGTCTTTCTTTCTAGGGTGAATCCATATAGCCGTCATTTTCTTGTATCATCTTATACGGCTATAGATCCACATATAGAGAAGAAAGGAAATCACTAGAGAATACTCTATGTTTCTTCATCTATATTGATTAGTTTGATTCTAGGTTTTCTTACTCACATCTTGAGTTGAATCAAACTAATGAATACTTAGATGGTATTTCCGATCTATCTTTGATCTAAGTATTCGGCGGATCATCACCACCCAAAAACAACGATTTTCCCCAAAAATCGGCGCGTGGATTCGCGTGTCCTTGTGGATTCAAGGTTCAATCGCTCTCGTGGATTCGGAGCGAGGCACGTTCGTGGATTCGAACGGTGCTATTGGGTGAAGACCGTGGATTCGGTCGGACGTCGTGGATTCGACGTTGGACGCCGTGGATTCGGCGTTGGGCGCAGATCGTGGATTCGAGAAGCGTCGGAGCGAGCGGAGAAGATCCTCTAGGAGCGTATGAAAAAGGTTGAGTCGTAAGTGTGTACGGTAAATCACCTTGTACGTGTTTTAATTCTAGTGGATTTCTGCCGTGTTATCGGTCCCGTGGTTTTTTACTCCGGTGATGGAGTTTTCCACGTAAAAATCTTGCGTGTTATTTTATTTTCCGCATTGGGTTTTATCGCAACGATTTTTTGGAGTGTTTATACGTTTACACCTATTCACCCCCCTCTAGGTGTTTCTTCCCCTATTTAGATCCGTATTATATACGACCCAACAAGTGGTATCAGAGCGGGAATAGGGTTGTGAACAATGGTTGAAGGTGGAAACATCAATCGACCCCCTTTCTTTGATGGAACAAATTATGCGTACTGGAAAGTACGGATGAAAGCCTTTTTATCTTCCATCGACGAAAGGGTGTGGCATTCAATTGAATCAGGATGGTCTAATCCAACTGAACTTATCTCTGATGTTCACACCTTAAAACCTAGGTCGAAATGGACCAAGGAAGAGTTTGAGTTATCTTCTTACAATGGCAAGGGGATTAATGCTATTTTTAATGCCTTATCTCAAACTGAATTCTCTCGCGTCTCGGCATGTGAGACTGTGAAAGAAATCTGGGATGTTCTCCAGGTTACACATGAGGGAACTAACCTCGTGAAGATTCAGAAACTGCAGATGCTTACGAGCAAGTTTGACTCTATCTTGATGGCAGAAAATGAATCTTTCACGGACTACTATACACGATTGCAAGACATCGTAAACTCATGTGCTAATCTGGGAGAGAAGATTCCAGAATTTAAGATTGTAAGAAAAATCTTAAGAACTCTTCCTGAACGATTTCGCCCAAAGGTTACTGCCATTGAAACTATTAAACACCCGGACGAAATACGTGTAGAAGAATTAGTTGGTTCATTACAAACTTATGAAATGACTTTTAATACTAACAATTCTTCTGGAAAAGCATCCTCTTCTAAGTCTTCAGGTTATGCGTTGAAAACAACTAAGGAAGAAGACGCGGATACATCCTCCTCGGACGATGACGAGAACCTTTCTATGGAGGAATTTGAGAAGCAGCTCGCTCTCTTGACAAGGAAGTTTCGCCGCAACTTCCGAAGGGGTAATTCAAGCAAATCTCCATCCTTCGGAAAGTGGAACAAAGGCAAGGGTACTCCAAGTCACAAGTCAAGAAAGCAGGAAAACTTCTCAAAGGATAAGAAAAGTTCAGAAGGACAACTGCAATGCTTCAAATGTCGAGGCTACGGCCACATTGCAACGGAGTGTCCTAACAAGTATCCGACAAAGAAGAAGGCGATGCAAGTCGTCACTTGGGTTGACAACTCAACGTCAAATGAGTCGTCTTCAAGTGATGAAGAAAAGAGCTCCACGGCATTCCACGCGTCCGTATCTTCACCCTTCATGTGCTTTATGGCAAATACATCTGAGTCGTTGTCCAACTCCACTGTTGAAAAGAACGCAACGGACAACGAATCGGATGATTCGGAAGGTGAAGATTTTGCTCTAGCCTACCACAGACTTTTGAGGGACTCAAGGAAAGTGGCTAAGCAAAACAAGAGTTTGAGAGGGAGATTGCATGATCTCGAAGAAGAAGCAAAAAGAGCGACTTCTCTCTCAAACGCTCTTGAAGTGGAAAGGGAAAACCTGATAAAAGAAAATGCTTCCCTTCAAGAGTCCAATGAGCAACTTGAGAAGGAACATACAAATCTGGTGGATAACGCGAATCACTTCTCAAAGCTCTACAACGAGGCTCAACAGGATAACCTGGAAATGACAAAGACCATTTTCCAACTCAAGAATGACTTACAGCGATTCTCTTCAGGAAGGAGTAAGTTGGATAGACTTCTTGGTCTTGGTCAATCAAATAGGTTCGGCCTCGGATACACTCAATCTGGAAACAGTCCAAGTTTGAGTGGGACAGTTTTTGTGCCTCAGTCGGTATCTCCTCCTCCGACACCGGAATTCAAGACAAACAACGACAACAAACCTACTTCATCCTCTTTGGGATCGTCAAGATATAAGGTATGTTTTCGTTGTGGTGTTTCAGGGCACATAAGAAGATATTGCAAGACGGGAGTCGAACGCTCATCTCAAGCACCTCTTGCATCAACTACCAAAAAGGCTCCTTTCCGGAAATCAAAGCAAAACTTTTCAAATGAAAAGAGACTTGGTAGTTCACCGCACAAGACGACTTCATCAAGGAGCAACAATCGTTTTAACAAGACGCTTTCACCTAGGCACAAAACTTCACGACCATTACAGACGCATTCCAAAAAGGTTTGGGTGCGCAAAGGTGAAATTTTCCCTTGTCTTGTTTCCAATATTTCCTTGCATGCATATGATAGCTCGTCTTGGTATCTGGATAGCGGGTGTTCCCGTCACATGACCGGTGACAAAAATAGTTTTCAAAATCTTGAGAAAATCTCCGGAGGACACGTTGTTTTCGGAGACGGTCGATCTTCCAAAATTGTTGGAAAAGGGACGGTAGCTATTCCAGATGGCCCGATTTTGAAAAACGTCTTATTTGTCGATGGCCTTAAGACTAACCTCATAAGCATAAGTCAACTTTGCGACAATGGTTTTTCAGTTAACTTTTCATCGGTTGAATGCGTTGTAACTGATAAGGACCATGTCTTCTTTCTAAAAGGGGTTAGATCTGAAAACAATTGTTATGTTGTTCCTAATAAATTTTCTGAAAATTGTAACTTAGCCGCTTTGAATAATGAAACTCTTTGGCATGAAAGGCTAGGTCACTTAAATTTTAAGGAACTTACTAGAATTTCAAACAAGGACGTGGTCAAGGGGATTCCAAAGCTTTTATTTAAACAAAATGTTGTGTGTGGTGGTTGCCAAAAGGGTAAACAGTCTAGGACTGCACACAAAAACTTGAACCACGTTGGTACAAAACGGCCCTTGGAACTTTTGCACATGGACTTAATGGGGCCGACCCGTCAACCATCCTTGGGAGGTAAATGGTACATCTTTTTATTGGTTGATGATTTCTCTCGTTTTTCATGGGTAGCATTTTTGAGAGAGAAAGCTGATACGTTTGACTCTTTTCATGAGATTTGCCATCGTATTATGATTGAAAAGAATGAAAAGATCATTCGTGTTAGAAGTGATAGGGGTGGAGAATTCATAAATTCAAAATTCATTGATTTTTGTACTTCAAATGGCATTAAACATGAATTCTCGGCACCCTATACACCTCAGCAGAATGGTGTTGTTGAGCGCAAAAACAGGGTTGTTCAAGAGATGGCGCGTGTGATGCTTCATAGCCGGAAATTACTGCTATATTTTTGGGCTGAAGCTGTGAACACCGCTGTCTATGTCATTAACAGAGTGTATTTGCGCCCAGGAACCTTGAATACACCATATGAGCTGTGGTTTAGTAGAAAACCGGATATCAAGTACTTTCGTATCTTCGGGAGTCGATGTTACATCTTACGTGACCGTGAAAATCTTGGAAAGTTTGACTCTCGAAGTGATGAAGGGATCTTTTTGGGTTATTCTACGAATAGCAGAGCATATCGAGTATTTAACATTGAATCTAAGACGATTGTAGAATCTATAAATGTTAAAGTAGATGAAGCTTCTCATTTTGAATCTGAAAAATCTACCCTCGATATCTCTCTAGATGATGATTCTCCTGCTAGTGCATCTTCTCATAATAATACTTCCAATATTAATGATGCATCTAATGGTTCTTCTAGTTTATCTGATGTGCAGGAATCATCTCGTGTACCTCCGAGTACTCCGTTTCAACAAACGCTACGAATCTCCAAGGATCATCCGGAATCGAACATCATTGGAGATCCACAAGAAGGAGTTAGAACTCGAAGGCAGTTGGTTTGCGGATTTGCTTGCTACGTATCTTTAATCGAACCAAAGACAATAGATGAAGCTCTTCAGGATGACTACTGGATTAAAGCAATGCAGGAAGAGCTCCATCAATTTGAGCGAAACAAAGTCTGGGAATTAATGAAGCCTCCAAAGCAACATAATGTGATAGGTACCAAATGGATCTTCAAGAACAAGAAAGATGAAGATGGTACTATCATCAGGAACAAGGCACGACTAGTTGCTCAAGGCTACTCTCAAGTAGAAGGTATAGACTTTGACGAAACTTTCGCCCCTGTAGCTAGACTCGAGTCCATTCGTATATTGTTTGCTATTGCTTGTCATTTTAAAATCAAATTATTTCAAATGGACGTCAAGAGCGCATTTCTAAATGGGTTTTTAAATGAGGAAGTTTATGTAGCTCAACCGAAAGGTTTTGTAGATCATAAACAACCTAACCATGTTTTTCGTTTGAAAAAGGCTCTTTACGGTCTGAAACAAGCACCGCGAGCATGGTACGAAAGGTTAACAAAGCACCTTTTGGAGAAGGGCTATACTCGAGGGGGAGCTGACAGGACTCTCTTTGTGAAGCATTATCAAAATAATTTCATTGTAGCACAAATCTATGTCGATGACATTGTATTTGGTGCAACAAAAGATAATGATGCTTCTAAATTCGCGGAGACCATGGAAAGCGAATTTGAGAAGTCCATGATGGGCGAATTGTCTTATTTTCTTGGATTGCAAATTAAACAAAATGATGAAGGTATTCACTTGAGTCAATCCAAGTATGCACTGGAGTTGGTCAAAAAGTTTGATCTAGAAAATTGTAAAGATTTTCCAACTCCAATGGGAACTAGCCACAAGGGACTTGGAAGTGAATCACATAGTGAGAATGTAGACGAGAAACTGTATAGAAGTATGATTGGAAGTCTACTTTACCTCACGGCTAGTCGCCCGGATATATCCTTTAGTGTTGGGATTTGCGCGAGATATCAATCAGCACCAAAGGAGGTTCACCTGAAAGCGGTGAAACGGATCATCCGGTACATTAAAGGATCAATTAATTTCGGAATTTGGTATCCTATGGGAACAAGTCTGGACATTGTTGGATACTCAGATGCCGATTGGGCAGGATCAGTGGATGATCGGAAAAGCACGAGTGGTGCATGCTTCTATCTTGGCCATTGCCTTGTTGCATGGCACAGTAAAAAACAGAATTGCATAGCACTCTCGACTGCCGAAGCGGAATACATTTCAGCTGGAAGTTGCTCAACTCAACTCATTTGGATGAAAAGCGTATTGAGTGACTTCCGCATTTCAGCATCTTCGGTAACAATTCTTTGTGACAACACAAGTGCAATTAACATTTCTAAAAACCCTGTGTTGCACTCTAGAACAAAACATATTGAACTTAGATATCATTTTCTTAGAGAGCTAGTTGAATCAAATACTCTTCAACTTTCATATATTTCAACTGAAGATCAATTAGCTGACTTTCTAACAAAACCTTTGGATCAAAAACGTTTTATTCATTTACGAAAAGCAATTGGGATGCTTTCCTTGAAATAATCTTCTTTTTGAAATCTTTGCTTAGGATAGGTTTTGTATTTGTATTTGTTTTGTTCTATTCAATATCTATATTTGTACATAGGACATTAATTGAGCATAGATCATAATTGACTTTAATTGCATCTGTTCACACATTTAGAAATTTATTATGCTTTTGCCATCATAATATTTCATTGTTGCAATGATCGTTTATGTTAATTAAATCATCTTCTAAAGTGATCAAAGTCAATTTCTCTCTCAATGATCTCTTGGTATAGTCATTATCTTATTTGACTGTTTAGTCGAGTATGAAATCGAGATCAATTTTTGGTTGAATACTTTATATCTTAAATAATTGATAGCCAATTGAGGGGGAGTCAAAGATAATGTAAAATGCTCAAAAGATGTGGAAAGAGTTACATCCCAATGAGGAGTGTGAAAACTACCACCACATGGAGGAAAGAGCTACCACCTCGGTCGTCCGAGTATTGTGTGCAGCTACCACATGTATACCAAGCATGGTTGTTCAAATTTTTTGATTAAGTAAAATGCATATTGAAATACTTGACTCTGTCAAATTTCAAGGTTGGTATAAGGTGGGATTTCTTAAAGAAAGATGCTCAAAGAGCCACTCTCTTCAACAGATTGTCTAGAAATATTATCTACTATATTTGGGATTTCAAACATCTATTGATCTTTGTATTTCATTTTCTTTACTGAATTGATGATTTGATAAAGGCATTACTCATAAGATCAAGTTAGATGTGATTGAAGGTGTTCAACTTTAAGGGATTTAATTCTTGTAAATTTTCGTTTCATTTTTGGATATTATTGATAGATTTGGCATAATCTAATTCTTGTTGTATGAAACGATGATTTTTGTTTAAAGTTGATACACATTTGTGCTTACAATCTTTTTCTGGATTTTCCTGAATTTCTCTGAAATTTTCTAAAGAAAAAGTTGGGGCCGATCCGGATCGGGCAAGGTGATCCGGATCCCGAACGCAGGTTTTCTCCTGCGGGCTGACGATCCGGATTGGACCTGCCGATCCGGATCCCGAACGCAGTTTTCTCACTGCGGGTAGCCGATCCGGATCGCAAGCTCGGGAGGATCCGGATCGCGGCTAGGTTTTTATAAAGAACAAAAGGGTTTTGATTTCTTTTACTCCAATCTTTTGTTCAAAAGTTTCCAGAGCGCTTCTCTCTAGATTTCATCCTCCTTGGAAGCTTTCAAACTCAAAGTTCTTCAATTCCAAGTAAGTTTTATTGATCAAAATCTCGGTTTTTCACCGTTTTTCTCTTTTCCTCCTCAAACGCACGATTTTCTTGGATCAACTTTGTTTGTGGATGGTTTTTGATCAAATTTCTTTTGAAATAAGAACTCTGGGTAGATTAGTTTTGATTATATGCTAGGTTTTCTCCTGATTAACGGATTTTTAGGCTTCGATTTCTAAAATTTCGGTTTTAGGGCATATAATAAGGATTTTCGAAAATTATGCAATTGATCTATTTTTAAAAGTCCTTTTGCAAAACTAATTTGATTCTTGGCTTCTCTACATGATTATGATTGTTTGGGTACAATTTTTTCAATTTTTGAAAACTAAGAATTTTTGTGTTCTTGAGTTGGTTTTCACAGGACACCTTCTTAACTCAAGCACTTTGATCAATGGCACTTAATTCAATGAGTTTCTCTTGGTTAATCCTTCTCCTGGCTTCAATGATGCACACAAGTACATCTGTTAAAAGGGAACCAGATGATTCAACTCAAAACAAGACGAAAAATGCAGAGGAAGACAGCTCAGACTATGATGATGAAGAATGGGATGAATTCTTCAAAGATGTTCAACAGAAAATTGATGAGGAAAACAGGAAATCTGTCAAGGGCAAAAGGCTAATGAAATCTGCATCAACAACTAAGCAATATACGAGACGGAAGACTGTCCAATGGAGTGAAAATCAGCCTAGTAGGCCTCTCACCAGAGCTCGCTCACTCTCTGGAATTCTACAAACTGAATCTCCATGGGTTACGGGACCGGATGCCCCATCTGCATCTACACAGCATCCATCACACATGAAGAGACAGGCTACAGACGCTGATGTGTTGGAATCGCTTCGACAGGAACAACAAAGACTGTCTGCTGAACAAGAAAGAATGTCGAAGGAACTTCAGCAACTTTCCTCTAAACAGAAGAAGATCAAGAAGAAGTGCTCAACTATTTCGACAATGCTTAAAGGGATTTTGAGCAAGCTCAGTTGTACCAGCTCCGACTCCTCCGACTGAACTGCACCTTCCTTTTTCTTCTTTTTGTGCAGGATTTTGATTTTAGGATTTAGTCTTATACTTACTTTTAGCTTAGTTCTCAGGTTTTACGTTTTATTGGAACTTTTTCACTCTCCTAACATTTTGTAGTCTTAACTACATTTTGGCTTTGTTTTGTGACAAAAAGGGGGAGAGAGTTTATAGAGAACTTGAACAATGCTTGAACAATGATTGATTGAACAATGATGATGATGTGCATGGACATCAAGGTAAGGGAACTTGAAAATCTTGATTGTGAAAATCTTGATGATGAAGATTTTGTATACATCAAGGTAAGTATGATCTCAACTTCAACTTGAGGTTTTTCAGCTATATGAATGCATGCCTCGACTAACTATTTGCTAACTTTTTGGGCATGTAATATAACTAACAAGTTGATGTTCACTAACAAGTTTGTGACACTTGGTTTTTGATTGCATAGAAGATATGTTGGTTCTTAACTCTGATCAATTACATATCTATATATATATATAAGTTTGTCACAAACATGTTCATGACATTTGGTTTTTACGTGCAAAAAGGATATGTTGGTGTTTCTTTAACTATGATCAGTTTACATATCTGAATATAAATGTCATGGTAAGTATAAATGAGTTTAAACTTCATCTCTGCTTGTGGTTTTTGAATAATACAAAATTCTTGAGGTATCTAACGATTTCTTTTGTCAAGAATGATTTCTTTTTGCAGAGAGTACAGATGTCTAAGTCTAGAGTCTGTTTTAGGAGTTTAACTCATGTATTGTATTTTGGATCTCCATTGTAAATTTTTGTTGTATGGTGATAGCAACAAAAATATCTTTTTGAATTTTCTTTAGTGGATCTATGTTTTGTCACGAAACCGCCAAAGGGGGAGATTGTTACGGAATTTGAGTTGGCGTAGTTTCGTGAAAGTTTCAAGTCCTGAAGATTGAAGGTGAAGAAAAGTTGATTCATTTAACTCAATCTAAAGAAAGAAGAATTCAAAAGGATCAGGTATGTTTAACTAAAGAATTTGTGTGATCCGAATACTTCTTGTAGTGTAGAAACACTTGGAAGAATCTTTCATTGCATAAAAATCAAAAACTGGACTTGGGACATGTTCAGGATCCGGATCAGGTTGTTCGATCCGGATCCCGAAGGTGGTTCGTTCATACATCGTCGCAATCCGGATCGTAGTCTCTTGATCCGGATCCCGAACGTTGAGTTTACCATCTACCTTGAACGATCCGGATCTTGCTTCGCAATCCGGATCCCGAACGTTGATGTTTGGTAAACTGTATGAACGATCCGGATCGTAGTCACATGATCCGGATCCCGAACCTTCGTTTTTCTGGAATTGGCTGTTTTGTTATGACGATCCGGATCCTAGTTATCACGATCCGGATCGCCGTCCGTAAATATCCAGAAATGGTTGGTTTTTGATTCTTATCTCCTTCCTAGGGTTTCTAACCTATAAATACACCCTATGTCTTTCTTTCTAGGGTGAATCCATATAGCCGTCATTTTCTTGTATCATCTTATACGGCTATAGATCCACATATAGAGAAGAAAGGAAATCACTAGAGAATACTCTATGTTTCTTCATCTATATTGATTAGTTTGATTCTAGGTTTTCTTACTCACATCTTGAGTTGAATCAAACTAATGAATACTTAGATGGTATTTCCGATCTATCTTTGATCTAAGTATTCGGCGGATCATCACCACCCAAAAACAACGATTTTCCCCAAAAATCGGCGCGTGGATTCGCGTGTCCTTGTGGATTCAAGGTTCAATCGCTCTCGTGGATTCGGAGCGAGGCACGTTCGTGGATTCGAACGGTGCTATTGGGTGAAGACCGTGGATTCGGTCGGACGTCGTGGATTCGACGTTGGACGCCGTGGATTCGGCGTTGGGCGCAGATCGTGGATTCGAGAAGCGTCGGAGCGAGCGGAGAAGATCCTCTAGGAGCGTATGAAAAAGGTTGAGTCGTAAGTGTGTACGGTAAATCACCTTGTACGTGTTTTAATTCTAGTGGATTTCTGCCGTGTTATCGGTCCCGTGGTTTTTTACTCCGGTGATGGAGTTTTCCACGTAAAAATCTTGCGTGTTATTTTATTTTCCGCATTGGGTTTTATCGCAACGATTTTTTGGAGTGTTTATACGTTTACACCTATTCACCCCCCTCTAGGTGTTTCTTCCCCTATTTAGATCCGTATTATATACGACCCAACAGCCTAAGATGTAACCCTAGCGGAAATGCATCCTTGATCCGACGTCGCGCAGCCACCGCCGCCTCTCTAGTGGCCGTCACCGTCCCTCTACAACTGCAGGCACCCCGTCGGAGCAACCCTAGAGTCCCTAGGCTGTCACGGTGGTTTAGGCTCGATATCAGCCGAGATTTCCTAGATGGGCCGCTGGCACTGTTGCTGCGCCTCGACCTATGCCCGCCGGCCGCCGCCTCCTCTGATTTCTCCATGTTGGCTTTGATCCACCAGGACCAGGGTGCACCTCTCCCAAAGTTGTGGGGCCAGGTGGGAGTATGTTGGTCCAATGTAGTGGAGTTGTTTATGAACCACCAAGCCAAAGTTCCTGTTCCGACCAACTTAAATGTTGGCTGTCACGCCCCGAGGTCGAAACTGCGACCCGGGCTCGCCAACAGATCTGCCGCCTATACAAAAACCCCGCATAAGCGAAGCGTCCAACTTGCAAGGAAAAATCTACAACAAAACAGATATCAGAGCTATAAAATAAACTGCTGTAAATCTCACATCCATCTATTGACAACTGGAAATACTAATACAGTATCCATCTCCTAAAAGTGATAATCATAGAATATCCTCATATGCAAAACCAAGAACTTGAACAGGGAGGTAAACTAAAAATAATACATTAGTGTACAGTCTCTCAGTACAAGTCAGATCCTCACAATACATTAGTCTCTCAAAAGTGGAAATAAAATAATCTACTGACTGTACTACAAATCTCCAATGTGGGGGTACAGCTACTGTCACGCCCCAGAGGTTTAAATAAGCGAAAAACGTATATCTCTTTTTCTTTTTTGAAACAACTCAACTCTCCGGTACGTGCCAGACCCGCCACATATACAAATTCAACCCACGGACGGAGTCTCCTTTGTATATGCACGGCGTCACCATCGCGATACACACTTTAACCACACAGTCAAGATGAGAAGCAAGGAGAGGGATTACAATCTATCACAACTACTAATACCGTCACAAGGTTTCCAAAACGGTGTTCACACGACACCCGGTTTTTAAAACATTTTCACAACCTCATTCCCGGCGCCTACATAACTTTGAAAGGATAAATCCACGGGTTTGTAAAACAGTGCCCACACGACACTCAGTTTTGAAAATGTTTTCGCAATCACTTTTTCATTTAAAACATGCCGCATGCAAGTTTAGTAGAACATAAAAGAGAACGGTTCAACACTAAGTCGAAAGTTCAACCCAACATCCACATTAATCCACACTTAAAGTAACCACAAAATGCACTAACCAAAACAACCAAGATAACCGAAAGAAAGTAAAGTGAAAACACGTCACCAGCCCCAAACGGACTAAAGTACTCTATATCGTATCCTCACCGTCGTCCCGGATCCCACCCCCGAACGGACTTGTCACAGTGTGGGAAGTCAGTGACAAAAAGAGTAGATGTATACAAGTATGATGCAGTAAATACTGAAATGAAAACAAACCGATGCACCCGAGCATCCAAACTTTCCCTCATGAATCCACAGTAACCCCCCTGTAAATCGAAACAGAGCACCTGCCATAAGGTCTAAAGACCTCTGGCACAAGTGAACACCTTGCTCTCACCTTAATGGTTTAATCCCTCCACGGTACTTGTGCAACACCGTAAGTAACCGCGAGGCATCCCCACCATGATACCTTCACCTTTGTGGGGTACACGGGTCAACATATCACTTCTTTGGAAAAGTACACCCATGCGGTGGACAAACCGCCTGTGTACGTGTAAGCAGCCTTGAGCAGAATGACCGCAATCAGTGTGTAATATAGAGCACCGCGACGTTCAGTCGCAACAGATAGTAGTAAAGGGATTCTCATGTAAACAGGGGTAAGGCGATAACAAACGACACATCTACTTTACTCTTACAAGTTAAAATTGAAAACATACTTCGAAACACAAACAAGGGTACCCACCTCGAGTTGCGTCGAATGAAACGCCTGGAGCCGACCCACGCCCTCGAACAACTCCCGGACCTACAAAGTCCCCAAAAGAAACAAACTGGTCAGACTCGACTCGCTAGTAGGAATGAGACCCCGCTCGTGCCAAGTGAGGGCAGCAAGCCGAGCGGCAGCGGCGGCGCGACCCTGCGCGGGCACCTACCCCGCGCAGCGCACCGCATCCGACACGGCCCCTTGCGAGCACCTGCCCCGCCTGGCGGCACCGCATGGCGCACTACACCGCACAGCGCGAGCACTTGCCCCCGCGCGGCGGCATCGCATGGCGCGCCGCACCTTGCAGCGCGCGTCGTGACCCCGCGCGGGCTGCGGCCTCTGCGCGGGAGGCGGACTCCGCGCAGCGCGGCCCCGCGCAAGAGGCAGCCCCGCGCAAGAGGCAGCCCCGCGCGGCGGCGGCCTCCGTGCGGGAGGCGGCCCCCGCGCGGGAGATGGCACCGCGTGGCATGCTGCTCGGCGTAGTGCGCAGCGTGGCACCGCGCGGGAGGCAGCCCCGCGCGGCGGCGGCCTCGCGCGGGAGGCGGCCACGCGCGGGGAGGTAGCCCCGCGCGGAGGTGGCGGCCTCCGCGCGGCACGCCGCACCACGCAGCGCACGGCGCGGCACCGCGCGGGAGGCGGCCCCGCGCGGGAGGCGACCCCCGCGCGGCGTGCCGCACGGCGCAGCCCATGGCGTGGCCCCGTGCGCGAGGTGGCCCTGCGCGGCGCGCCGCACCGCGCAGCCTGCGGCGCGGCCCCGGGCGGGACGTGGCCCCGCGCGGCACGCCGCACCTCACCACGTGCGGTGCGGCCCCGCGCAGGCGGCGGTCCTGCGTGTCGCGTGCCACGGGTGGCGCCGTGCCCGCACACCGCGGCGGCGGTGCCTTAGGGCATCGCGGCGGCTGAAGATTTGGGCACCCGGTACAAGATAACGAAGGACAAGGCCCCAACTCGAAAATCGAAAACTAACCTTGTTTCGATAGAGGAGGCAACGGGATCCCGATCTCCGGTATTGACGATGTTTCCAATCTCGGTCTTCGGCACGCACAAGAGGAAAGTGTTAGAAGAGGCGATCTTTTTAAACTAGGGTTTTCAGTATTCGAGGTAAAATTCTATATCTTTTTATTAATTTATTTCCTTTTCCCTCTTCATATGTACATATCAAGGAAAAATCCCCAATTATTTTCTCCTACATACAAAACCAGAAATTCCGATAAGAGGGATTCTGTGATGACCCGGATCTCCGCACAGCTTTTGGAGTGTGATCAGCGACTTCTGTAGCCTTATTTTGGTGTGATGGAGGTGTTTGTGCGCAAATCGGGCCTCAAGGTTGGACCCAGCGTGAAATTTGGATTAAGTTTACCTGTCCGAATGCCTTCGATAAATTTCAGAAGTGGAATTTGGTAAAACGGACATCGGATTTGGACTCAGCGCGCGAAAACGGTGAAAATGGACTATTTATTTGTATTTTTCGGAGCCCGGATGCCAAAACACGAATTTCGAGGCACCTTGTTACTGTTCCGGCAGGCTAGGGCAGGAGGCGGAGCGGGCGCGAGCAGGCAAAGGCGCGGCGGCGGGCAGGATGGTCCACGGTTTTGGGCATGCACCGGGACCAGCGGGCTTTGGCTCGGACACGTGGCGTGCGGGGAATGGTCAGTCAACGCACGCGCAACAGCGGCGCGGGCGCGGCGCACGGTGGACCACGCCAGGCCATGTGTCGCCCGTTCATTGCCGGGCGCAGCGACCCGGCTGGGCCGCCGTGAACCACAGCCCACGGTCCCCGCCGTGGACCGCGCTGCCACGCGGCGCGCCGCGATTGGCGGGCGCGCGTGCGCCAGGTGCGCGGGGCGCAGAGCAGGTGATGTGGTGAGCCGAGAGTGACTTGGGCGCGCACAGTATCGGTTTCGGGCCGGATTCGGGCGCCCGAATCCGGCGCCCGAATCCGGATCCTCTAATATGTTGGGCTTGGGCTATAAATCGCCCCTTTGGGCTTCTTTTTGAGGGATTTCCCGTGCTCCTTTTGGGCTGAGGCCTTAAGGAAGGTTGTTCCTCTCCCTCTCCTCCACCATTCGATTGATCCCTGGATTTTTTGGAGGCCGCGGCATCGGCGTTACTGCGATGCAGCGCACTTTGATGCTCCTTGGATTTTGGCTTCTACCGTCGCATTTCAGTGCGCGAGACCCCTTGAGCTACCCTGTTGGACTTTTGAGCTGGTTTTTGCGGCAGCGCGTTCATGAGAGGTATGCCTTCGATTTCCGTGTTGATCACTTCACCTCATTTTGAGTTCTTGGCACGATTTACGAGGCATCTTTGAACCGCTTTTCTGTATGTGGTTTTCTGGACAGCGGAGGCTTGTTGGATTTATATTTTCCACACTCAGGTATCGGATTTCGACATACGAGGACTCGATCGACATCTACACTTTGAGAGGAATTCGCTCGTATTTTTATTGGAATTTTTGGAGGACTCTTCGAAGGTGTTAATTAAGCTTCTTTGGGGACTGTTTTTCTGCAGGCTTGTGTTTGTGAAGGTTTTGGCTTACGGCGATGTTTTAATTGTATCTTGGCCTAGAGGTGTCGGAATAAGGTGTATAATACCTAATTTGCATCTACTCGTCGCGAGGATCACAGTGGTGATTTTTCTGGGATTTTTGGAGGACTGCACGCAGGTGAAAAATCCCCTTCTTTGTGCTGGTTGGTAAAAACAGCATGTGCTGTTTGGGTGTTGTGGGGTATTGATCGTGTTGCTGTTGGTTGTATTGTTTGTTGAGCAGAGGCTTGTGCGACCGTGTACCGAGGGTGCAGTTTCGGCGGATTTTGATAGTGTGTGACTCGCACTTCACCGACTTCGGCTTTGCCTGCGGAAAGCGTTTCAGGTGGGTTGCCTTGTCCCCGGAACCGGTGGACGGTTCTCTAATTCTATTTGATAGAATGCATGCATGTTTAGGGTACCTTGTTTGTGATTGAGAGGTAATCTTAGTAATGTTGATTGTTTAAGAGAATTGCAAGATTAATATTCATGTTATATTATGAGGATTTGCATGATTCGGATATCCACGTTGGTGATTAGGGAAAGCTTACCTAAGAGATTGTTACCCGCTGTGACTTATAGCATGCATGATTAAGGTATTACTAATAAAATTGAGATGTAAGCGTGGAAAGTGGCCTGGATCATGTGGATTAATGCTTATTTGATTTTTGTACATGCTTTAGAGGATTTGAGATCTAGCATTCTTGATGGCTATGTTCATGTTATACTAGATGAGATAGAGTTCATGCTCGATTACCCTTTGGCATATATATGCTGATATTACTTTGAGGAGTTATCATGGATTATGGACAGGTGTAGTTTATTAGTGATTCTGGCATGTGCTTATACTTCTGTGGAGCTGCTATTTGTTATTATCTCGTATCTTCCTTGAGGACAAATGCATGCTTGTATGGACATCTAGATAGGCTATCTTTTATCGCTACACTATCATGTTGGAACTTGACTTAGGAGAAACCGTGTTTGCTTCTTTTCTCCTTATTCATTAGTTAGGCGATTCTTGTTGCTCGAGTTGAGCAGGGGTTTGGGATAGTGTAGTCGATACTTCGAGTCTGGGGCAGGTTGGACTTGATTGTGGGTTGTGGGTGTTGCAGCGACCGCGGATATTGGGCGGTTGACCGTATATCTACTTGTGCATCAGATTGGGTATCAGATTTCCTCTAGTGGATGGAGTTTCCCACTTATTGTTCACTGTTGTTTCAGTTTGGGGATCAGGTTTCCCTGTAGTGGATGGGTTTTCCCACTTTGATCAGTGTTTCAGTTTGGGGATCGGGTTTCCCTTTAGTGGATGGGTTTTCCTACTTTGATCAGAGTCGTGATCCAGTCCTACTATATCGTGATACTTGTTACAGTGATACTTTACTCGTGTGGGTCGCTCCCCTCGAGTGCCACTCCGGAGGTAGGCCTATGACCGAGCCATGTGTGCCGGTCTGATACTTATTTTGGGATGCGACCCATGTGTGCTGATCCCGCGGATTCGAGCCATGTGTGCAGATTCCGCTACTGAGTTCTTGAGATACTGAGTTCGTGAGATTGATGATAGAGCAGGCAGTACCGGGTTTTATACCGGTTCATTTGATTGGGTTTATTCAGGCAGGTACTTTTATTGTTCCACTCATGCCTGGGGGCCGAGTGGAGTCTAGTAGCTGTGATTAGACCAGTGTTAGTGTTGTTGGGAGCCGTTTGGGTTGACGGTGATCCCTGTCGTTTAGTGTACTTCGACCATTGCGCGAGATGTTGAGGATCTTGTGTCTATCCGTTCTGAGAGAGAGCGTGGATTTTGACTATAGCCTGCATGTGCCACTATTCGATAACGAGTTAGTCTGTATGGACACCCTACGTAATTCCTGCCCGGCAGTAGGAGGTGGTTGTAGGTGAGCGTAGGCTTGACTGGACCATATGTGGCAGTTAGCTCGATTGGGTCGATTGTGCACCTCGTGTGCGAGTGGTTACATACCTTTCATTGGTTTTTCCCCTTTTGAGCATTTAGATAGAGGCATGGTAGCTATAGAGTACCTCCAGCTTTCTTGTTCAGTTTTTACTGCATTGTTATCTTATGCCTCTAGTAGACTTCGTGGGCAGATCGTCGGACTTGGCGGTGGTACCCACTGAGAACTCCCTTTTGGTGTAGTTTTCACACCCATTGGGGTCCCCCCACCCCGCTCCTCTTTCTTTTCTCTCCTTTGTTTTGCAGAGTCTTAGCGGGTGTTGCTGATTTTGCGGTTGCTGTGCGAGGCGAGGGAGTCGCGGGCTAGATCCCTACCCGTCTGTGGAGAGTAGCGGTGCCCCTACATTGGAGATCCTGAGTACAGTCAGTAGATTATTTATTTTTCTGCTTTTGAGAGATTATTGTATTGTGAGGATCTGACTTGTACTGAGAGTCTGTACACTGATGTATTATTTCAGGTTACCTCCTTGTTGAGTTCTGGTTTATTGTATTTGAGGATATTGTATGATTATCATTTATGGGTGTAATACTCGGGAAATTCGAGTTTGTATAAAGAGTATAATTCAAGTGTGCAGGTGGGTGAGGAAACAAAATATAACCTTAGTGGTTTGTATACCGGTGTGCGAATATGTAATGGTAGGATCTTTAGGAGATAGGGTAAAGCGACAGGGGGATGAGAAGTGAAGGGGATCTGGGGAAGCTTCTGGATAAGGCGGCTGAAGTGGATAGCATTGTGGGCTGGACCGTCGGAAGCCGAGCGGGGCCCATACAAGCGGGAGAAGTAGAGAAAGGTCCGGGCAACCATAGTATAGCCAAGTGGACTTCTGGGAGGCCCAGTGGCCCATACCAGCGAGGCCCACAAGCCCACAACACAATGTAATTCACCCCGTCCTTGTAAAGAATTGCAAACCGATCCCCCCAATTAGTAGAAGTATAAATAGATAACTCATACCTGTAAATAAACTATGAAAAGAATATATTACATTTCCCTTCTCTTCCCTCACCTTCTTCTCTCTTCTTCCCCAATCCTCTTCTATCTTCTTCTCCCCCCACTCCTTCCTCTTCCCCTCTCAAGCGATCTTATCCGCCATTGGAATTGAGATTACCAATTCCCATCATCTCCTCGAACCACCTCTCAACTCTGCATCATCGAGGCCATCCAAGGATCAGGTGTACCCGGCCATCATCCCTCGAGAACACCTCCCAGCTGGACCCCCTTAGGTTGCTAAGGTAACTTCCATCACCCGCAATTACCCTAGCCATACCATAAGAGGATCCACGGGGTGCCGTGAGGTCAGGTTCATTACAATTTGGTATCAGAGCTAGCCTCGACCCCAGGGACTAGCGCAGTGTACCGCAATTCCGATTCCGATTTCCCTTGAAATTGAGAGTTGGGCCGCGGAACAGCTACCCGCGCTGCGAGGGCCAGCACTGCTGAGCCTCGACAAAGGGAAGCCACTGCTAAGCTGAGCCGACTGTGAATTTCCCTTTCAAATTCTGCACGGTCACAGTAAGATTGGGTCAGCGAGGAGCAACCGATTTAAATATATCAGTAAAAAAATGGCCGACGGAACCCGGTTGAAGACGCTCGATGACCATGTCCGTGCGCTGGAGCAGCAGTTTCAAGAATTGGCAGCGGGACACGAGCGGAGGTTCGAGGCCATCGGCGGGCGGATCGAAGCCATTCGCACCGAGGGGCAAGCCCACTATGATGCCTTATACAGAGAATCTGCAAACACCTCGAAGAAGTTAGAGCAAATTATGGAACTACTGATGAACTCACCACAACAGTTGCCAACGCCAGGAGCTTCCTCATCCGGGCACGCAGGGGAGAGGGGCTTACTCCCTACCCCGCCAATTCCTATTGCAAGGGAGGACAGCAGTGTGCAAGGTCTGCCAGGAAGGTCCAGTACACACCTCCCCTTTCCGAGGTTGGACTTTCCAATGTTCACAGGCGAGCAACCAAGAAACTGGGTTAGGAGATGCGAGAGGTATTTTGATATATATGGTATAAAGGAGCAACAGAAGTTAGAAATTGTAGCACTACACTTAGAAGCCAAGGCAGACATGTGGTTCCAAGGGTACATGGCCGAGCACGAGGCTGTGGATTGGAGGGACTTTACCGAGGAGGTATGCAAACGCTTCGACGGCAAGGGTCTTAATGACGTGGTGGAAGAGTTCAACAAACTAACTCAACACAACTCCGTGGAGGAGTATCAGGAGCAATTCGAAGACATGCGAGCTAGGTTGCTGACCACCAAATCACAATTCACTCAAGAGTATTTCCTGTCCAGCTTCCTGAGTGGCCTCAAAGAAGAGATTAGGCCAGCAGTTAAGATGTTGCAACCCAAAACATTGCTACAAGCATATGAACAAGCTAAATTGCAAGAGCAAAATATTGCTGCTGTGATGAAGAGGGGAAAACTGATGTTCAAGAATCAAGGGGGCAGTCACCCTTCCCTCAGCTATAGGGGAACAAACCCAGCAATCACCAGCAGACCAGCCGAGGCTGCCAAGGGTCCATTCCGGCCAACTGGGGAGAGGGCACCTCCCAACAGGCAGCTGTTTGAGCAGAGGAGGGCTGCAGGGCTTTGCTTCAGGTGTGGGGACAAATACCACCCAGGCCACCAATGCAAGCCCCAAGCAGTAAACATGCTGCAAGCATCCCATGAGATCACTGAAATTTTTGATGAAGACAATCTGCAAGAAGAAGAAGAAGAAGATCCAGGCAATAACAGTGAAGAAGAAGGAGAGACAGGGCTATCAGTACATGCCCTGAGTGCAGAGAATGCCCAGGATACCATTAAGATTCAAGGGGAGGCTAAGGAGAAGGCACTGTCCATACTCATAGACACCGGGAGCACCCACAGTTTCATAGACATAAGGGTAGCCAAGATCACCAAGGCCCAGATTTCGATAACTACACCCCTGTTGGTGACAGTTGCAAACGGGCAAAAGGTGTTGAGCAAGCTTAAGTGCCCAAACTTTACTTGGGATATGCAAGGGGAGAGGTACACTGCAGACCTGAGGGTCATCAGGCTAGAGGGGAGTAGCATGATACTAGGGATTGACTGGCTAAAGGCGCATGGGCCAGTGACTTTTGACTACCAAAGCAACATTGTCACCATATCGAAAGGGGAAAAGAAGATACCTCTTCAGGGCATGACTGAGGCAGCCAGATTGAGGCACATCACAGCCAAGCAGCTGCAGGAAGAGCTGGCAGAAGGGAGTTGCTGTGCTGTAGCTCAGTGGGTAACAGAAGAGGTGGGTCAAGAGGAGGAGGTGCCCGAAGTGATACAGCAAGTGTTGCAAAAGTATGCTGGGCTCTTCCTGGAACCCACAGGGTTACCCCCTGTGAGGATTCAAGACCACAGGATACCTTTACTTCCAAACTCCCAACCTGTGAGCTTGCGACCTTACCGTTACACTTACGAGCAAAAGAATGAAATAGAGAGATTAATTCGAGAGATGCTGCAAACTGGGGTGATTCAGCCGAGCCACAGTCCCTACGCGTCGCCAGTTCTCCTCGTTAAAAAGAAGGACGGGAGTTGGCGATTTTGCGTTGACTATAGGCAACTAAACCAGCTCACCATCAAGGATAAGTATCCAATTCCACTTATCGACGATCTCTTGGACGAATTGGGAGGGTCGAGGTATTTCTCAAAGATCGACTTGCGATCGGGATACCACCAAATCCGGATGTGCACGGAAGACATCCCAAAGACGGCTTTCAAAACTCATGTGGGACATTATGAGTTTCGGGTGATGCCGTTTGGGCTAACAAACGCGCCCGCGACATTCCAAGCCATAATGAACGAGGTATTCTCCCCACTTCTCCGCAAATATGTATTGGTATTTTTTGACGATATTTTAGTCTATAGCAAGACACTAGAAGCTCACGCAACCCACTTGGGATGCGTATTGGAGATACTGAAGGCTAACGAGCTCTATGCCAAGCGGACCAAATGCTTTTTTGGGCAAAGGCAAGTGGGCTACTTGGGGTATGTCATCACTGACCAAGGGGTGTCCACAGATCCAAGCAAGGTGGAGGCCATGGTGCAATGGCCGACTCCAAAAACTGTCAGAGGTGTGAGGGGCTTCTTGGGGCTCACCGGGTACTACCGAAGGTTTGTTAGAGGGTATGGAGTGATAAGCAAACCTCTCACGGAGCTTCTCAAGAAGGGCAACTTTCAGTGGGGTGAAGAAGCCACCAAGGCCTTCGAGGAGCTTAAGAAGGCAATGTCTGAAGCACCCGTACTCGCAATGCCGGACTACTCAAAACCGTTTGTCATCGAGGCTGATGCAAGCGGCCGGGGAATCGGGGCAGTCCTATCTCAGGATGGGAGACCCATCGCCTACCTTAGTAAGGCAATTGGCAAGAAAAACTTGGGGCTCTCAACATACGAGAAAGAATTCCTCGCAATATTATTGGCCGTGTCAAAATGGCGTCACTATCTTGGCACTCGACGGTTCGTAATCAAGACCGATCACGAGAGCTTGAAATATCTTTTGGAGCAACGGATAACCACTGCCATTCAGCAGAAGGGGATGTTACGACTCATGGGATTGGACTACAGTATCAGTTACAAGAAGGGAAAGGAGAACAAAGCGGCCGACGCCCTGTCAAGGAGAGGTTTTGAGGATGGCATCCTACAAGCAGTCACCACTGTGGTGCCTGAATGGGTAGAGGAAGTGACCAGGAGCTATGAGGGAGATGAAGCATGCAAGAAACTCATCACCAGACTCACCTTGCAGCCCCAGGACACCGGGTCATACACTTACAGCCAAGGGCTAATCAAATATAAGGGCCGGATATACATTGGATCTGGGGGGGAGCTACGGAGAACGATTTTGGTTCAGATGCATGCCTCTCCCCTGGGGGGTCACTCGGGGCAGCAGCACACTTACAAAAGGATCAAACAGGCATTCTACTGGCCAGGGTTAAGAACAGAAGTGAAGCAGATGATAAAGAGCTGTACAGTGTGCATTACCAACAAAACAGACCACACTCCCTACGCCGGACTGCTCCAACCACTGCCCATCCCGACACAGATTTGGAAGGAGATAAGCATGGATTTCATCGAAGGGCTTCCAAAGTCCGAGGGAAAGGACTCCATCTTGGTAATTATAGATCGCCTTACCAAGTATGGCCACTTCATCGCGCTCACTCATCCCTACACTGCCACAGAAGTAGCTCGCGCATTTTTCGACACTATTTATAGGCTACATGGATTACCTGAGGTGATCGTGACTGACCGGGATAGAGTGTTCACCAGCCAGTTTTGGCAAGGCTTATTCCAGCTGATGGGCACGAAACTGCACATGAGCTCTGCGTACCACCCCCAGTCCGACGGGCAGACAGAGAGGCTCAACAAGTGCCTAGAAACTTACTTAAGGTGCTTATGCTTCCAACACCCCCACAAGTGGCATAAGTGGCTTACGCATGCCGAGTGGTGGTACAATACGAACCACCACACATCCCTGGGTACTACCCCCTACCAAGCACTCTACGGTCAACCCCCGCCAAACCATCTAGTGGCCCACCTGGGGGCGGATACTTCAGAGAACCTACGGGGATGGAGCCGGGAGAGAGAAGAGCTAACAAGGGAACTGAGGCACCAGCTCCAAAGAGCTCAGCTCAGGATGAAGCAATTTGCCGACAAACACAGAGTGGACCGGGAATTCAAAGTTGGCGACTTTGCTTACCTCAAGCTACAGCCATACCGGCAGCTCACGGTTGCTGTGAGGAAGAACGTTAAGCTCACCTCAAGGTACTACGGACCTTTCGAGGTGTTGGAAAAAATCGGGAGCGTCGCTTACCGCCTCAGGCTACCGGAGGGGTTCAAGATCCACCCTGTCTTCCACGTCTCGCTCCTCAAACGGAGCCCTGCCGAAGGGGTTCCTGTGACCCCCACCGTGCCCTTAGTTGGAGAGGAAGGGCGGCTGCTCGCGGAGCCCGAGCGAGTGTTAGACAGGAGGATGGTCCCCCGCAACAACCGGGCCATCACCCAAGTGCTGGTGAAATGGAGCAACCTACCAGAGGAATCGGCCACGTGGGAGGACTATCGATTCCTCAAGTCTCAGTTTCCGGCGTTCGATCCTTGAGGACAAGGATCTTCTGAAGGGGGAGGGATTGTAATGGTAGGATCTTTAGGAGATAGGGTAAAGCGACAGGGGGATGAGAAGTGAAGGGGATCTGGGGAAGCTTCTGGATAAGGCGGCTGAAGTGGATAGCATTGTGGGCTGGGCCGTCGGAAGCCGAGCGGGGCCCATACAAGCGGGAGAAGTAGAGAAAGGTCCGGGCAACCATAGTATAGCCAAGTGGACTTCTGGGAGGCCCAGTGGCCCATACCAGCGAGGCCCACAAGCCCACAACACAATGTAATTCACCCCGTCCTTGTAAAGAATTGCAAACCGATCCCCCCAATTAGTAGAAGTATAAATAGATAACTCATACCTGTAAATAAACTATGAAAAGAATATATTACATTTCCCTTCTCTTCCCTCACCTTCTTCTCTCTTCTTCCCCAATCCTCTTCTATCTTCTTCTCCCCCCACTCCTTCCTCTTCCCCTCTCAAGCGATCTTATCCGCCATTGGAATTGAGATTACCAATTCCCATCATCTCCTCGAACCACCTCTCAACTCTGCATCATCGAGGCCATCCAAGGATCAGGTGTACCCGGCCATCATCCCTCGAGAACACCTCCCAGCTGGACCCCCTTAGGTTGCTAAGGTAACTTCCATCACCCGCAATTACCCTAGCCATACCATAAGAGGATCCACGGGGTGCCGTGAGGTCAGGTTCATTACAGAATAGCACAAATTTTGCCTTTCCGATCCGAATCCGATCTTGGAAATCTGAGATCTCCAGTGCGACCGTCTCATCGAATCGAGTGAAAATGGGGTAGACCGATTGCTGATCCGACGATCGGATCGTCCTGAAATTAGCAAGGAAACTAGTGGGACCCGCGACTTAAGTGAATAGTGAAGTGAATAGTAACTCCCTGAGTTATATCTCTCGCTAGCCAACATCGGCCGATCGACTGTCTGGAGTCCGAATCTGACGATCCAGGTAGTCGATTTGAATGGCGTCGTCGTTCTGAGCGCAGTGGCACTAACCAAATTTCCGTTTGACGAGCCAGAAGCATCGTAAAGCGTGCCGAACTGTTTATTTTACCGTATATGATGGATTTTAAAATTATAGGGGACCGAATGCGACAAACCAAAATCACTACTTTATAGATCTCGTCGAGCCGGACGTCGTGGTGGTGTCCGTATTTCTGTTTGATGACCCGGTGGCCTCGAAAAGCGTGAAATGCGGTGAAAAATGATGTTTTTTGCATAAGAGCCCTCGCATTTTATGTGCGGAATCGAATGGGATTCTTTGGAGAGGGGCCTTTGTGTGAGATGAAGTACCTGCGACTGGACCCGACTCTAGATAGTGTTAGATGAGGGACTTCTTAGCGTTTGTGAAATTGAATAAGTAGTTTGAGGGACCCGAGATGGCCTAGCCTCGGATCCATCACACCCAGCCGCACGAGAGAAAGCTTCTCGACTTTCTCTGCCCCTGCTCCGACGCCTGCACCCGCAGCGCCGCCGGCTGCCACCTCCCCTCGCCGGAAAAGCAAGGAGAAAAGCAAGATCTTGCCTTGCTTTCGGGTTGGTGGAGAAGGAAGCAATTGGGAGGCTTGAGATCTCTCCAAAGTTCATCTGAGAGCATCCTCGGCCTCCGGAGAAGCAGATCGAGGAGCCTCGACGCCTGGCGCCGTCGCGCGCCGTCGAGGCCACCATCTTCTTCCTCCTTGGGTCCGGTGAGGTGAGTCTTTGGTTTCGGTGGGTTTTCTTGCATCTTGGGCCACGACAGTCGTGTTCTGACATCTAGGAGGTGCTCCAGGTGAAGCCCCGAAGCCCCGGGACTTCCCGGATTGCCGTCGAGTAGAGAGTGGCCGCCGGAACCCTAGTTCTCGGCCGTAAGCGGTGCACGCAGCCTCTGAAGCACCGGCGACTGGACCAATTTGCTCAGCACAACCTGCTCGACCCCAGAAGAAGTCCCACAAAGTTTGGCGGGCTTTGGTACGGTGTGGAATGCGGGGGAGCAAGCCCTAGTTTCGGGTTGTCTTCCTCACGGCCGAGCTCCACTGCCCGGCGCCGCCACTGCCCCACACCGCCGAACCGACCCTTGGCAAGCTCCATAGTACCTAGAGGAACCATCCTATGTACTTGCTTGGGTCCGGAAGCCCGCGGTTGAAGATCCGCCATTAGAGGCCTATGTTTCGCCGATCTTCGGCTCCGGCCGCCGCCGTCGCTCCCCCAGCGCCGGTCAACCTTGGTAAGTCTCCTGACACCTTGAGCATCCTTTTAGTCTGTTTGCATGCGACCCATGCGGCTTAATTCCCAGGTTGCCATTATTGGGTTCCTAAAGCTTCATTTTCCTTTTCTTCGGGTTGGGGAAGCATAGGGACCTCCAAGCTAGCACGGCTGCGGCTCTTTCCATCTCTGGGAGCTCAAGAAAGGTGGTGCTCACCTTAGTTTGAGGGGTGACTGAGAGGAAAGTGATTTCGGCCAGTGAGCGCTCCAACAAGACAACTGCAAGATGTTGTTGCCCCAACAACTTAACTAGTGGGTTTCCAACCTGCTTTAGGTGAGCCCCTGAACATTTTTGATGCCCTCTAATTAATGTTCATTTTAGTTGCTATCCAGAATCGTTGTGTTGGTTAATACTCGATGTCGAGCTCTATTTTGGGTATGTTGATCCTACACCTGGATTGGTGGTTTTACAGAAGTCCATTAGTGAGCCTCTGAACATCCGAGAGCTCCTGAGCATGATGCACACACTAAAATCGGGATTGATCCAAAGGAAAAAATAAATATAGCTGTATGGAGCCTTTTTGCACATTAATCATGGATCACGTAGTGTTTTGATGGCATAGCTTGATTCCTAATTGTGAGCACGGTGTCCAGCACGTTAAAATTTAGTTACGGGTAAATTATTTTTGGTATATGGATTCCCGAGTTAAAAGTTGGGGCATAAATAGTGATTCTTATATGCATAAAATAGGAATTTAGAAGAGTCTGGGGGTCTTAATGATATTGTAGCCTAGTAGGCTGCAGTGGACAGCGTGCACTCGATCTCTGAATCGTTCGTACGGAACCTGTTGGTTCTCATTGAACAGATGTTTGCTTTACGTTCCGTGAATCGGCAAAATGGTCGGTTTATCGGCAATTTCGGGTTAAACACATTTTTGTTCGAAAAAATTTGGATAGTTATTGATCTATACTCTCTGGGGACTTTCTTTTAGGTCCGATTGTCGTTCGAGGGCGCGGGACGTTCCAGGTGTTTCGTTCGACTTGCTTCGAGGTGGGTACCCCTTAGAACCTCTTTGTGCATGTTTTCGTTATTGTTATGTTTATCATTTTAAGGGGTAGTGGGGGTGACGTGGACCTCCAGATTAATGAACGTCGCGGTGGGAGATTGGACGGGCAATTCGCCCTCTCTGAACAATAGTAGGGTTGTTCGGGGCATACTAGCGATGAGGACGGTGATCGGTGCGACCAGTCGGAAGTCGGAAGGTGGGTTCCTCTTTCGACAGTTCTTGAGTCGGGAAACAAGGGTAATTGGTAAGAGCAAAGGTTTGACATGTTGAAATATTGCTAACCCCCGTATATGCTTATGTTTTATTATCATTATAATTGTGGCGACTGAGGGTCGCGGTGCTCGATGATACATCCCGTTGTGGGTACTTTTCCGATGTTTTAGGTTTTGAAATATTTGGGAAATATTTAGACATAAAATATTTGCATGATACTTATGTTAACCCGGTTAATCCTTATGGTATGACATTATTGTTCTTATGGCGACCGAGTGTCGCGGTGCTTGGTTACGATGCTCGAGGCTGCAACACGCACACCGGCGGTTTGGCCACCGCGAGGGTGTGCTTTTCCGGAAAAGTGGTATGTAGACCCGTGTTCCCCACAAGGTGACGTAGTGGGGGCCCCCGTAGGTGTGGGGTCAGAGGCGCCAAGGTGCGAGCGGTGCGACCCGCCGAGGTAGGTGCTCGGCGTGGTTTACCGAGGTAGGTGCTCGGTCTGGTTTCCCGAGGTTGGTGCTCGGTCTGGTTTTCCAAGGTTGGTGCTCGGTCTGGTTTTCCGAGGTTGGTGCTCGGTCTGGTTTGCCGGGGCAGGTGCCCGGTTTAGGTTATGCAGGGGGAGAGGATACCGTCGATTGCACGATGAGGAGGGCGGTTGCTCTGGTTTTCTTACGGTTTGCTTTAGCTATAGCCCTTCATGCATTTCATACTTTATATCATGTGTCGCTGACTTCCCACTCTGTGACAGGTTCAGTCAGGGGTGAGAGCTAGGGCGACGGTGAGGCCGCACGAGAGATCTTTTGGCCCTTCGAGGCTGCAGACTGTGTTTACTCTCTACCTTATGCTCATTTCATTATCTGCTAGTAGCTATATGGGTTTGATGCCTTTGTGGGTTCGATGTGTATGTTGGTACGATTATTACAGTACTCTGTGGATGAATGTTTAGTTACTATCTGATAGTTGGCCGTTTTCAAACTAAAAAGAAAAGAAAAGAAAACATTGTGAAAATGATTTGAAAAACAGTGGTGTCGAGTGGGCACCGTATTCAAAACTCTGTGGATTTATGGATTTGGAAATAGCTTTGCAAAACATAGGTGTCGAGTGGGCACCGTTTTCAAAACTCTGTGTATTTATGGCTTTCGAAATGGCTTTGAAAAACCTGGGTGTCGTGTGGGCACTGTTTTTAAAACCCTGTGGTTTTATCCTTTCAAAGTTAGTCGGCCTCTTTATTAGTTTGGAAAAAAAATGGTTGTATGCGCTCGACTGTTGAACTAGTGTGGCTAAAGTGATGATTGTATGGATATTGTAGTCAAGACGCCGTGCATATACAAAGGAAACTCTGCCCGTTTGCATAGTGAATTTGTATATGCGGCGGGTCTGGGCACACACCGGGGGGAATCGGTTTCAAAAAAAAAAAAAAAACGCAAATTCAACTCTTTTCAGTGGTCGTCTTCCGCTTAACGAAACCCCCGGGGCGTGACAATGGGAGATGGATATTGTATCATTATTCTAGTTGTACAGATGGTTGGTTTTAGTTTTACAACACTTTTATTTTATAGCTCTGATATCTATTTAGCTGTAGCCCCGTTCTTGCAGGTAGGACGCTTCGCCTATGCGGGGTTTTGCATAGGCGGCAGATCTGTTGGCGAGCCCGAGTCGTAGTTTCGACCCCGGGGCGTGACAGATTCTCCAACCAACTTCTCGATAAGAGTGCTACCTAAGCAACATTTCTAAAATATCTGACACGGATTTCGATGCACCGAGGTCTTAACGGGTTCGACTTATCCTATCGTACCCGTTAACACAAAAGAACCATTACGGGAGATCCGTAAGTCAGATTTTCGATCCGATCGCTTTGCCGTTCACCGTTTTTCACGCTCTATCACCGAAAAAATACCCGCAACCACCGATGTTCTACCCAAGAAGACTCGATAGTTTACTTCCCCTAACACTTAATTTATTATCAAGGAAAATATAAGATAACAGAAAAGGTCAAGATATTACAGCTACTCTCCAAAGACAGGTAGGGATCTAGCTCGCGACTCCCTCGTCTCGAACAGCAACAGCAGAATCAGCAACACCCGCAAATGACTTTGTAAAACAAAGGAGATGAAAGAAAAAGGGAGGGGGAGAACACCCAACGGGTGTGAGAACTACACCAACACGTAGTTTTCAGTGGGTACCGCCACCAAGCCCGACGGTCTGCCCACTAAGTCTACTAGAGGCATAAGATAACCATGCAGTAAAAACTGAACAAGAAAAGCTGGAGATACTCTACAGCTATCATACCTCTATCTAAATGCTCAATGGGGAAAAACCGAAGAAAGATATGTAACCACTCGCACACGAGGTGCTCAATCGACCCAATCAACTGACTGCCACATCTGGCCCAGTCAAGCAAGCGCTTCCCTAGTGTATCAACGTAGCTTCCCCTAGTGTATCAACGTAGGGTGTCCAATCGGACTGACTCACCCCTCGCGCAAAACTGCCTCAACAGGCCCCACATCGCAACCATTGCGGCATCTCACGGGGAGCTCCCCTAACTGAGGAAAATGGCGCGGCATAGAGTATCAAACAGTGGCACCTGCAGGCTATGGTCAAAATCCACGCTCTCTCTCAGAACGGATAAACTCGGGATCCTCAACATCTCGTACAACGGTCGGAGTACTCTCAACGACGCAGCTAATAAAGCTCTCATGAATCCCGAGACACTAGCGACACAACCACTCGTGACGAAAAACTCACTGGCTGGAGATACTCCACAGCCGGGATCACCGTCGATCTAAACGGCTCCCAAAACGAGACACCCAACCCGCCTCTCTAAACACACTGGCTGGAGATATTCCACAGCGGGGATCACCGTCGACCCAGACAGCTCCCAAAACGAGACATCCAACTCGCACCACTATAACCACGGGCTGGAGATACTCCACAGCCGGGATCGACCCGCAACTTGAGGTTTAACGTAACTAGTCGGACGACACTCAATGACCTGGGACCACCGTCACCCAAACTGTCACGCCCCGGGTGTAAACCAGAACCCGAGCCCGTCTATAGATCCGCCGTGCACACGGTATTTCCCGCGTACACGAAGCGCCAACAACCTGCTCAGATATAAGAGATAATAATAAAAGAGCAATAAAAACAGAGCTGAACTAAAAACTAATACATCTCAGACTGAAGCTGAAAATAAAATACAATACATCTGTATAAATGATACATCAGTCTCTCCCAGTTCACCAAAATAAATACAACCTGCTGGCAAAAGCCAGTCCCAAAAGTAAAGGTACAACCGTCTGAGGAAACAAGGGTACACCAAAGTCCAGCTAACTCGCTCATCCTGCCTCGAGATCTATCTACTCAACCGTCCTCTCTCCTCGACCCGCCGCTGAAAGCCCAGCAGCACCCGCAGAAGACACTGCAAAACAAGGGAGAAGAAAACGAAGAAAGAAGAATGGGGGTGAGAACTACTAGTAAACCAGTAGCCTCCCCTAGTGGGTAAAACCTTAAACTCTGACACACCCACTAGGTCTACCAGAGGCAAAAAGGAAAGAAGTGTGGTAAGCAATAATGACTGCTGAAGAAAGGAAACTACCACTACTATGCCTCTAAAATGCAGTCCTAGACTGGAATAACCGTATGCAACAGTAACCAACCGTCCCAGATGAACCCAATCTGTACCGCCCTCATCATCGGGCAAGTAGCCGCACCGATGTGATAGCAAAACTCCTGCTGCCGCCCTCATCATCGAGCAAATAAGCCGCGCCGATGTGATAGCAAAACTGTCAATAACTGTCTGGCCCCGGCCTCCGGAGGGGAACTCGAGGGGAGCGACCCACACGAGGAAAGCATCACCGGGCAATAACCGCGCCGGTGTGATAAGTAACAAAAGCAGGACTGGATCACAACTATACTCAAGTGGAACAAAACCCTTCACTAAAGAACCCCGATCCCCAATCTGATGCATAAGTACACATACGGTCAACCGCCCAATATCCGCGGTTGCCGCAATACCCCACAACCCATAATCAAACACAACCTGTCACCGACCCTCAGGTCCACGCTACACTATCCCAAACCCCTGCTCGAACCCGAGCAACCAGACTCAAAGGTCTAAATAAGAAGGAGAAAAGGAAACAAACATGGTTTCTCCTAAGTCAAGTCCCAAAATGATAGTGCAGCAATAAAAAGTGGCCTATCTAGATGACCATACAAGCATGCATATGTTGTAGTGTTCTGGTTTTCCCATGCAATTTCCCATTGAATCCATTGTGTATTACAACTAGTGATGGTGTCTGGCCCATGGTGCATCAAAGGAGTGCCACAGATGGACCCTGCGAGATTTTGTAGCAGATTTGGCCTTCGGCTGTATTTGCTGAATTTTAGAAAATGATTCGGGCCCAACGGAGGTTGGATTTAGATTCAGCGCGGAAAAACGCTTGAAAACGGCTATTTGCTTGTTAAATTCGGAGTCCGGATGACTAAAAAGGGGCTTCCGGAAGTTCGCGGGGATTTTCGGTGCATGGGGAAGGACCGTGGACCGGCCTGAGCCACGTGGCGGCCTATTATTGGCCGGTTCACGCAGCTCGGTCCACGGGGAGGCGCGGCGGTGCATGGACTGCGGGCGGGGGACGCGTGGCGTGCCCGGAATGGCCGGCGCACGCGGCACGGCTCAGCGACTTTGCGGGGTTGCGGTGGACCGGGCGCATGATACGTGGCGGCTTGGGATTTGCTGGCTCACGAGGGCGCGGTCCACGGTGTGCACAGAGGGGCGCCTCGGGACGGCGCGCGCATAGGAGCGCCAGGCGGGCGGTCGGCCGCACTCGAGTGCGGACGCGTGTCGGCACGCGACAGGTGGGCCATACCTACCCCCGCTGACCGCGGGGGGACACAAGGCGCGCGGCGGGAGCTTTGCACCGCTGTCCCCTGTTGTGGGGCGTCATGGCATCACCAGGGAGATTCGGGCGCGTCGGATGGGGCTTATACGACCGGGTTTCCGGGCGCAGTGCGCCCGAAACTTGCGCCCGAAAACCCGGCCCAACAGCACTTATGGGATGGGCTATAAATAGGGTCCTTGGTGTTTTTTTCAGCTCTTCTGGATCTTTTTCCACAGAAAGTTCTTCAGAGAAATTTTCCCCCACACAGTGCACTATTCTTTGGAGGACTTTGAGGATTTTTTGGAGGCACGCATCCCGAGGTTCGCGATTTTACGGCGCGGCGCGACGCTCGTTCTTCGGCGACCCGCTTCGCCCCTTCTCAGTGTTTGGGCTCCCCCGACTCACCCCGACCTCCTTTTCCGGCGATTCTTGCGCCGTTGGACTCATGACAGGTAGGACTTCAACTCCTGTGTTTTGAGGTTCCTCGATTTCCGTGCTGACCTTGGAGTTTTTTGAGCACCCATTTCACTCACTTTTCTTCACGGATTTTTGGACAGCACTGCGGTGTTCTAGCCGTATCTTTTCGTACAGGCGTCGGAACGGGGTGATTCAACAGGTATTTTTCATCTTCACTTCGTAAGGAATCTCCTGGATTTTTCCCTGAATTTTTGGAATATTTACCGAAGGTGAAAGTCTCCTTTTACTGTGGTTCTTTGTTACAGATTTTCTAGACAGTTTGTTTTGGGGTGTTCCCCTTGCCGGATTTTTATCTCAGCGTAGAAAACTTAGAATTGAACGTGCAAATAATCGTTTAGACGGGTTCGTCGCAAGGATCGCGACAGTATTTTTCGTTGATTTTTCTGGGTACTTTTCGCAGGTGAAACAGAGGAACTTTGAACTATGTATTTTGGGACAGATTTTGTGAGGCAAGGTGTGATTAAAACATGTTTATTCTTCTGGGGGATTTTGTGCAGTGTTGTAGAGTTGGTTTTGGCCGAGCGTGGACTGCACCTTTGGGGACCAGGATTTAGCGTTCGAGATGGGTACCGTTGTCAACCTCCTACTTGTGATAACCCACTAGGCATATTGGAGCTAGTCTTATGTAATGCTGCTAGTATACTAGTGGAATGATTATGGCATGCTTAAATTGGAAGAATTGGACTTATGGTTGATACTTGCACCTTTAGAGGACTAAGTGCTAATAATGGTAATTCTTACAAGTGTTAAGTTGATTAGAATCCCTGGGAATAATTGCTTAAACCTTTTGGTAATAATCGGCTAAACCATATCATGTTTTATGTATAATTGGGAAACCTATGCATGTGTATAAATTCGCTTATGGCACGTTAGCACTTATGATATGTAAACAAAGGCATGCTGTAGTTCTTGTGAGAATTGGAACACTAAAATTATATTGTTAAGAAAAAGGACTTTTGCATGCTTGAATGGTCACCTAGTTAGGCCACATTTTTCTGCTGCACTATCATGCTGGAATTGACTTAGGAGAAACCATGATTTTATTTTCTCCAGTTATCTAGACATAGGGGATATCCTGCTCGGGTTAGAGCAGGGGCTGGGATAGTGTAGTCAGATACTTGGGTTTCGGGACGGACAGGCTGAGATGGCAGGGATTTGCGGCAACCGCGGATTTTGGGCGGTTGACCGGACAGTTGTTAATGCATCAGATCGGGAGAGGATTTCGGGTTCTTTTAGTGGATGGTACTTTTCCCTATAGATCAGTGTCATGATCCAGTCCTGCGGACTTATTCTCCTTGGATACTTATTACTCAGGCTTTTTCCTCGTGTGGGTCGCTCCCCTCGAGGGCCACTCCGGAGTGCGCGATATACAGACTTGAGTCCTTGAGACTCCTATCCCCTATCGGTGTTATGCGTAGGCTGGCATACCCGATTTGGCAGGCACCGCAGGCAATACCAGTGTTACTGGGGCATAGATTGGTTTTGTCAGACAGGCTTTGATATTCTGATGCATACATTTAGCTATCCTTTAGCTGGGCATGTAGAGGCATATTAGTGGTAGCTTTTATCAGTAGTCATACTTATAGTTTACCACCTTTATTCTTTTAGCCTCCGGTGTCCTAGTGGGCATGTTCGTGTTGAGGTTTACCCACTAGGGGAGGCTACTGTATTTATAGTAGTTCTCACCCCCACCCCTTTTTCCTCTTCTTTTCCCCCTTTGTTTTGCAGAGTCCTCTGCGGGAGTTGCGGGACCCTCTTCCCAGGACCGAGGTAAGAGGATCGTTGATTAGCTAGCTGCTTCCCTGGTCCTGAGTTCGGTAGATTTTGATGTATCCCCTGTACACTCAGACGGTTGTATTTTCTTTTATTTTGGGTCTGGCTGCGGCCAGCTGGTTGTATGTATTTTGTGAGCTGGGAGAGACACACGTATATTTCTGAGAGTTTATTGTACTTTTATTTCCAGCATTTGTCTGAGATGTACTAGTTCTAGTTTAGCTATGCTTTTATGCTCCTTTATTATGTCTTTTATATCTGAGCAGGTTACCAGCGCTTCGTGTACACGGGAAATACCGTGTGCACGGCGGATCTGTGGACAAGCCCGGGTTCTGGTTTACACCCGGGGCGTGAAAGATTTAGTTGGTATCAGAGCTTAGGGATAGTTCAGTTGGGACTTAGGAAACCCTAGGCTTTTTGGCAGACCCTAGGAAGGCAGGGCGTGAGTGACGCGATATTTTACGAAAGTCGACAATTTATTATTAAACTCTTCCTGTGAGTGGAGAGGGACTGGCATATCCTATTTCTGGGGGACCATTATGTTGGCTGCAGACGACATAAGGTTACAGAAATAGGAGGATGACCATGACTTTCGCTGGATTGGGTCGAGAGTGGTTTTGTTTACTGACCCGTGGATTCTTGTGTGGCAGGATGCCTCCTAGGCGGCAGATCCCTACGCTGGGTACTCCTACACCCCCGAAGGAGCCGGAGCAGTCTGGGCCTTCTGAGATCAGTGAGCTGAGGGCCATGGTGGCCCAGTTGGCGGAGAGCCACCGCCGACAGGAGCAGAGGTTCGAGCAGTTGCTTGCCCAGGTTGGGGCACCTCCCCCTACTACCGTCGAGGCCCCTGTACCACCGGTTGTACCGCCGGCTATTCCACTAGTCCCTACGGCACCGTCGTCGAGCAGTGGGGCCCAGGGGATGTTCAGGCCATTGACCCCAGCAGAGGAGCGGGAGTTTTCTGACAAACTCACCCATTTCTGTAAGCGAGGACCGCCTAGGTTCTCTGGGCGGAGGACTCACCCTTGGGAGATAGGATCGTGGCTGGCAGCAATGGAGAAGTTATTTCGGGACTTCTTCATTGAGCATAGATACAGAGCGCATTTGGCAGTACACTGTCTAGAGGGGGATGCAGATGCTTGGTGGCGTCGGGTCGAGCCCTTAGAGTTTCAGGTCACCCGACAGCTACCCTGGTCGGTGTTCAGGAGGATGATCCTTGATACTTATTTCTCCACGAGCGTGAAGAAAAAGCTTGAAGATGATCTGAAGAATCTTCAGCAGAGTGATCGGACAGTGTGGGACTACTTTCAGGAGTTCACGCAGTTGCTCAACTGCGTACCCTATGTTGCCAGGGATGGGCCGCACCAGGTAGAGCTTTTTGAGACGGGTCTACGTCTAGAGATTTATACCTTAGTGCATGCCCAGAGGCTTCAGACCTTATCAGAGGCGGTGGATCATGCACAGTGGGTCGAGAGGGGAGACCACGTCGTCGCTAGACGTGGAGGCTCGGTCGCTCAGAGTTCTGAGAGGAAGCGACCGACGCCTGATGACGGGGGACAGGCCGGTTCCGGGAGGTCGCCCCGACCGCCACCGCCTCAGTTTACGGGCCGTGGGCGTTCGGAGCGGCGAGGGCCTAGGGGATCCCAGAGGCCCCCGCAGCATCAGCAGCAGCCCCAGCGACAGCAGCAGCACTCGCAGCAGCAGAGGTCGCAGTCGCGACAGCAGGGGTCACAGCGGCAGAGGCAGCAGCAGCAGCAGTCGAGGTAGCCCCAGTCTGCGGTCAGGTGCATCTTTTGTAGGGGACAGCACCCGTCGGATACTTGTGACCAGAGGTATGGCCGCTATTATCGGTGTGGACAGTCCGGCCACATTCGAGCTACTTGCCCTTTCTCGACACCGCAGGCTCCTTCTTCAGCATCAGTTCCTTCGGTGCCCCAGCAGCGGCCCTATGCTCCAGCGAGCAGGGCTCCTTCCTCCCACCCTGCAGACTACCGACCACCAGCTCAGAGCGGGCGAGTCTACGCCGCCCAGGTAGGGGACTCCGCGGCAGCCGACCTCGTGGTGGCAGGTATCATTTTACTTTTCGGTACTAGAGCTCGCACTTTATTTGATACCGGTGCATCTCATTCTTTTATCAGTAGATCATTTGCATCATCCCATGGACTAGAGTTAGGTCGGTTGCCACATGCATTAGAGGTACAGATTCCTGATCATATTTTGCATGTAGAGGAGTGTTGTTGGTCTTGCCCTTTACAGCTTGAGTCTTGGATTTTGCCGGCGGACCTGATGGTCCTTAGTCAGCTGCGAGATTTCGACATTGTACTGGGGATGGATTGGCTGGCTCGCTATTTCGCGACGATTGATTGCGCCGCGAGGACTGTTACTTTTAGCGAGCCAGGCCAGGAGGTGTTCGTTTACACGGGGTGCCAGAGTGCTTTCTTTGCCTCTGTGGTTTCGACTTCTCATGCGAGGCAGATGTTGCGCAGTGGATGCGTGGCCTTTTTGGCATCTGTGGTTAAGGAGCCTACGGCGGCCCCGGGACTCGCGGATATCCCGATTGCCCACGAGTTCCCGGATGTGTTTCCTCCAGAACTGATTCATATGCCGCCGGATAGAGAGGTTGAGTTTTTGATTGACGTAGTTCCAGGAACTGCGCCAATCTCTAAGGCTCCTTACCGAATGGCACCGGCTGAGCTGCGAGAATTAAAGGCGCAAATCCAGGATTTAATGGACAAAGGTTTTGTGAGACCGAGTGTATCGCCTTGGGGAGCGTCGGTGCTATTTGTGAAGAAGAAGGATGGTTCACTTCGACTTTGTGTTGATTATCGGGAGCTGAATAAAGTGACCATCAAGAACAAGTACCCTTTGCCACGCATTGATGACTTATTTGATCAGCTGCAAGGGTCTTGTGTCTTGTCCAAGATTGATTTACAGTCTGGTTACCACCAATTGAAGGTGAAGGCCGAGGACATCCCAAAGACGGCATTCAGGACGCGGTACGGGCATTATGAGTTTACCGTCATGCCTTTTGGATTGACAAATGCCCCTGCTGCTTTTATGGATTTAATGAACAGAGTTTTTCGACCATACCTAGATCGGTTCGTCGTCGTTTTTATTGATGATATCCTGGTTTATTCCCGGAGCGATGCGGAGCACGAGGAGCACTTGAGGATTGTGCTACAACTTCTGAGAGAGAGGAAGTTGTATGCCAAGTTATCTAAGTGTGAATTCTGGCTTCGGGAGGTTGTCTTTTTGGGCCACGTGATTTCAGCCGCTGCAGTGGCAGTAGACCCGGCGAAGATCGAGGCAGTCCGGGATTGGCCCCGACCGACGACGGTATGAGAGGTCCGCAGTTTTATGGGCTTGGCTGGATATTACCGTCGGTTTGTGGAAGGTTTTGCGAAACTTTCCACACCCCTCACTCGTCTGACGCGAAAAAGGATTAAGTTTTCTTGGAGTGAGGATTGCCAGAGGAGCTTTGAGGAATTAAAGAACAGACTGATGTCGGCTCCTATCCTTTCCCTCCCTGTTACGGGGAAAGGATATGTGATTTATAGTGATGCATCGTACAGTGGACTTGGTTGCGTGCTGATGCAGGAGGGAAGGGAAATCGCTTATGCCTCCCGGCAACTGAAGGATTATGAAAAGAATTACCCTACCCACGATTTGGAGCTAGCTGCAGTGATTTTTGCACTAAAGTTGTGGCGCCACTACCTATATGGGGAGCACTGCGAGATTTACACCGACCACAAGAGCTTGAAATACCTGTTCACACAGAAGGAGCTCAACTTGAGGCAGCGCAGATGGTTGGAATTGTTGAAAGACTATGATGTAGACATATTATACCATCCCGGCAAGGCCAACGTGGTTGCTGATGCCCTGAGCAGGAGAGCAGTACAGAGTCTATCTTTGATGATCACCGATCAGGCGCCATTACTTGAGCAGATGAGGCGGTTAGGGCTCGAGGTTGTTTCCCCTGGGGTCTCTGCTAGACTTATGTCTCTAGTCGTGCAGCCCACTCTGTTGGACAGGATTCGAGAGAGACAGAGTAAGGACCCCCACCTGATGAGGATTCGAGAGCAGATTCAGACGGGTTTGATAGGGGACTTTTCAGTTGATGCTTCGGGAGTACTGCGGTACATGGACCGAGCTTGTGTGCCTTTGGATGTAGAGATCCGAGAGCAGATCTTGAGGGAGGCCCACTATACACCTTATACCATCCATCCTGGTGGGACTAAGATGTATAGGGACCTCAAGGCACAGTTTTGGTGGAATGGGATGAAAAGAGACATTGGGAGATTTGTAGCACACTGTTTAACTTGTCAGCAAGTAAAAGCTGAGCATCGTGTACCTGCTGGCAAGTTGCAGAGTCTCCCAATCCCTGAATGGAAATGGGAACATGTTACGATGGATTTTGTCACGGGTTTGCCGAGAGCACAGACGGGAGCGGATGCTATCTGGGTAGTCGTGGACAGGCTTACCAAGTCCGCTCACTTTTTACCGGTTCAGATGACTTGGTCGATGGAGCGACTGGCATAGGTGTACTTGGCTAAGGTGGTTAGATTGCACGGGGTACCCGTTTCCATCGTATCAGATAGAGATCCGAGGTTTGTCTCGCATTTTTGGAGGAGTTTACAGACAGCCTTAGGGACACAGCTCCAATTTAGTACAGCATTCCACCCATAGACCGACGGACAGTCAGAGCGCACTATTCAGACCCTCGAGGATATGTTGAGAGCATGCGTTCTGGACTTTGGAGGAGGGTGGTACCGACACTTGGGATTAGTTGAGTTTGCGTACAACAACAGCTATCAAGCGAGCATCCAGATGGCTCCGTTTGAAGCGTTGTATGGGCGCAAGTGTTGGCCACCCCTATATTGGAGTGACGTGGGTGAGAAGAAGACTTTGGGTCCTGATCTATTATTAGAGGCAGAGGAAAAGGTCAGATTGGTACGACGACATCTCGAGACCGCCCAGAGTCGACAGAGGAGTTATGCTGATACTCGACGGCGAGACTTAGAGTTTCAGGTGGGGGACCATGTTTTTCTGAAAGTATCGCCTTCGAAGGGGATTCGGAGATTTGGTATTCGTGGGAAACTGAGCCCTCGTTATATTGGACCTTTCGAGGTGTTGGAGCGAATAGGGCCAGTTGCCTACAGGCTTGCACTCCCCCCCAGGCTTTCAGGTGTTCACAATGTTTTTCATGTATCGACTCTGAGGAGGTATGTTCATGACCCATCTCACATCATCGATTTCACCCCACTGGAGGTTGCTGAGGACCTGACCTATGTTGAGCGGCCGTTGAGGATCTTGAACCGTGAGGTTAGGGAGCTCCGCAGCCGAGCCATCCCTTATGTGAAGATTCTCTGGAGCAGTCACGATGAGCGCGAGGCAACTTGGGAGCTGGAGTCCGTGATGATGGATGCTTACCCCTACTTGTTCGAGGCCCCAGCTTGAGGTATGACTTTTGTTTCGAGGACGAAACTTTTTCTTGTAGGGGAGGATGTAGTGTTCTGGTTTTCCCATGCAATTTCCCGTTGAATCCACTGTGTATAACACCTAGTGATGGTGTCTGGCCCATGGTGCATCAAAGGAGTGCCACAGATGGACCCTGCGAGATTTTGTAGCAGATTTGGCCATTGGCTGTATTTTCCGAATTTTAGAAAATGATTCGGGCCCAACGGAGTTTGGATTTGGATTCAGCGCGGAAAAACGCTTGAAAACGGCTATTTGCTTGTTAAATTCGGAGTCCGGATGACTAAAAAGGGGCTTCCGGAAGTTCGCGGGGATTTTTGGTGCATGGGGAAGGACCGTGGACCGGCCTGAGCCACGTGGCGGCCTATTATTGGCCGGCTCACGCAGCTCGGTCCACGGGGAGGCGCGGCGGTGCATGGACCGCGGGCGGGGGACGCGAGGCGTGCCCGGAATGGCCGGCGCACGCGGCACGGCTCAGCGACTTTGCGGGGTTGCGGTGGACCGGGCGCATGATACGTGGCGGCTTGGGATTTGCTGGCTCACGAGGGTGCGGTCCACGGTGTGCGCAGAGGGGCGCCTCGGGACGGCGCGCGCACAGGAGCGCCAGGCGGGCGGTCGGCCGCACTCGAGTGCGGACGCGTGTCGGCACGCGACAGGCGGGCCGTACCTACCCCCGCTGACCGCGGGGGGACACGTGGCGCGCGGCGGGAGCTTTGCACCGCTGTCCCCTGTTGTGGGGCGACGTGGCATCACCAGGGAGATTCGGGCGCGTCGGACGGGGCTTATACGACCGGGTTTCTGGGCGCAGTGCGCCCGAAACTTGCGCCCGAAAACCCGGCCCAACAACACTTATGGGTTGGGCTATAAATAGGGTCCTTAGTGTTTTTTTCAGCTCTTCTGGATCTTTTTCCACAGAGAGTTCTTCAGAGAAATTTTCCCCCACACAGTGCACTATTCTTTGGAGGACTTTGAGGATTTTTCGAAGGCACGCATCCCGAGGTTCGCGATTTTACGGCGCGGCGCGACGCTCGTTCTTCGGCGACCCGCTTCGCCACTTCTCAGTGTTTGGGCTCCCCCGACTCACCCTGACCTCCTTTTCCAGCGATTCTTGCGCCGTTGGACTAACGACAGGTAGGACTTCAACTCCTGTGTTTTGACATTCCTCGATTTCCGTGCTGACCTTGGAGTTTTCTGAGAACCCATTTGACCCACTTTTCTTCGCGGATTTTTGGACAGCACTGCGGTGTTCTAGCTGTATCTTTTCGCACAGGCATCGGAACGGGGTGATTCAAAAGGTATTTTTGATCTTCACTTCGCAAGGAATCTCCTGAATTTTTCCCTGAATTTTTGGAATATTTTACGAAGGTGAAAGTCTCCTTTTACTGTGGTTCTTTGTTACAGATTTTCTGGACAGTTTGTTTTGGGGTGTTCCCCTTGCCGGATTTTTATCTCAGCGTAGAAAACTCAGAATTGAACGTGCAGGTACTCGTTTCGACGGGTTCGTCACGAGGATCGCGACAGTATTTTTCGTTGATTTTTCTGGGTATTTCTCGCAGGTGAAACAGAGGAACTTTGAACTATGTATTTTGTGACAGATTTTGTGAGGCGAGGTGTGATTAAAATATGTTTATTCTTCTGGGGGATTTTGTGCAGTGCTGTAGAGTTGGTTTTGGCCAAGCGTGGACTGCACCTTTGGGGACCAGGATTTAGCGTTCGAGGTGGGTACCGTTGTCAACCTCCTACTTGTGATAACCCACTAGGCATATTGGAGCTAGTCTTATGTAATGCTGCTAGTATACTGGTGGAATGATTATGGCATGCTTAAATTGGAAGAATTGGACTTATGGTTGATACTTGCACCTTTAGAGGACTAAGTGCTAATAATGGTAATTCTTACAAGTGTTAAGTTGATTAGAATCCCTGGGAATAATTGCTTAAACCTTTTGGTAATAATCGGCTAAACCATATCATGTTTTATGTATAATTGGGAAACCTATGCATGTGTATAAATTCGCTTATGGCACGTTAGCACTTATGATATGTAAATAAAGGCATACTGTAGTTCTTGTGAGAATTGGAACACTGAAATTATATTGTTAAGAAAAAGGACTTTTGCATGCTTGAATGGTCACCTAGTTAGGCCACATTTTTCTGCTGCACTATCATGCTGGAATTGACTTAGGAGAAACCATGATTTTATTTTCTCCAGTTATCTAGACATAGGGGATATCCTGCTCGGGTTAGAGCAGGGGCTGGGATAGTGTAGTCAGATACTTGTGTTTCGGGACGGACAGGCTGAGATGGCAGGGATTTGCGGCAACCGCGGATTTTGGGCGGTTGACCGGACAGTTGTTATTGCATCAGAGCGGAAGAGGATTTCGGGTTCTTTTAGTGGATGGTACTTTTCCCTATAGATCAGTGTCATGATCCAGTCCTGCGGACTTATTCTCCTTGGATACTTATTACTCAGGCTTTTTCCTCGTGTGGGTCGCTCCCCTCGAGGGCCACTCCGGAGTGCGCGATATACAGACTTGAGTCCTTGAGACTCCTATCCCCTATCGGTGTTATGCGTAGGCTGGCATACCCGATTTGGCAGGCACCGCAGGCAGTACCAGCGTTACTGGGGCATAGATTGGTTTTGTCAGACAGGCTTTGATATTCTGATGCATACATTTAGCTATCTTTAGCTGGGCATGTAGAGGCATATTAGTGGTAGCTTTTATCAGTAGTCATACTTATAGTTTACCACCTTTATTCTTTTAGCCTCTGGTAGTCCTAGTGGGCATGTTCGTGTTGAGGTTTACCCACTAGGGGAGGCTACTGTATTTATAGTAGTTCTCACCCCCACCCCTTTTTCCTCTTCTTTTCCCCCTTTGTTTTGCAGAGTCCTCTGCGGGAGTTGCGGGACACTCTTCCCAAGACCGAGGTAAGAGGATCGTTGATTAGCTAGCTGCTTCCCTGGTCCTGAGTTCGGTAGATTTTGATGTATCCCCTGTACACTCAGACGGTTGTATTTTCTTTTATTTTGGGTCTGGCTGCGGCCAGCTGGTTGTATTTATTTTGTGAGCTGGGAGAGACACATGTATATTTTTGAGAGTTTATTGTACTTTTATTTCCAGCATTTGTCTGAGATGTACTAGTTCTAGTTTAGCTCTGCTTTTATGCTCCTTTATTATGTCTTTTATATCTGAGCAGGTTACCAGCGCTTCGTGTACACGGAAAATACCGTGTGCACGGCGGATCTGTGGACAAGCCCGGGTTCTGGTTTACACCCGGCGCGTGACATATGTCCTCAAGAGCGATAAAAGAAAGTGTGACAAATAGTGGTTCCACATGTGTATCAATTAATAGCTCCGCATGGATATAACCATCAACATGCTAAAATCATTATTTAACCACACATGTCTATAATCCTTGATCCATGATAAATCACCAAAGTGGTACCCGCACATAGATATGTCATAATGTCCCAACAATTTATCCATTTAACCCACTTTCATAAAATCTATGTGCTAACATGGCATGTTAATTATTACTATTAAAATATCCCAATAATCCTATTCCAACATGCTATGTCCACCAAATTAATCTCACATACATCATCCACCTATGCATGTACAACAGATCCTCAAGTGGTACTCTCCCACAAGACATTTCATATTATCCCAACATGAAAGTAAATTCCACATGCAAGGTTAAGTGCTAATATTCTATCCATACAAACATGTATAAGTCCCAACCACTATCAGATATCCACAATAGTATTTTCCATTTGATAGGCTCACAATTATTGTACTTTAAGCATGCATGTCCATTAGGTGATCATTCGATATGTCCAAACAAGCATGCATAAGTTCCATCCCCACTTGTTAATCAATAATCCTAACATTGGGAGATCACTCTAATAATCCTAGTAAGCATGTCAAAATAGAGGTAAATAACAACCACCCACCTGGACGCGCGAAATCCTCAGCTGTAAAACCTCATCGCTGTCCAATATCCCTTTTCACACCAAATGCCCAAACAGATAAACCGCCGCGATCACTGTTCACAATTACCCCAAAACATACAATTAAACACACAAGTACCCAAATACACGCTGTCCCAGAATTCAGTCCCAAAGTTGTGCCATTTTCACCTGCGAGTTCCACACAGAAAATTCCCAAAAAAATATCATCGCGATCCTCGCGATGATCCAGTCGAAACGAGTACCTGCACGTTCAAATTCGAGTTTCCTACAATGAGATACAAATTCGACAAGGGAACCACCCCAAAATAACCCAGTCTGAAAATCTGTAGCACAAGGTTCATTAAACAGGGATTTTTCACCTTCGGGAAATATTCAGAAAAATCCCAGAAAATTCGAGGGTGTTCCTTGCCCAGTGTAGATGAAAAACGCCTCTTGGCACCCCTCAATCCGACGCCTATTGGCAAAGATATCGCCGAAATACCACACTGCTGTCCAAAACTCCGTCCCAGAAAAAGGGTCAGAAGAAAGCTCAGGAAACTCCAAGATAAACTCAAAACGAGGGGAAACTCAAATCACGAAGATCGTAGCCCTACCTGTCATGAAGCCAACGGCACAAGAATCGACGAAAACGGTGGTCGGAGTAAGCCGGGGGAGTCCTCGGACCCAAACCGCGATGAAGGAGACCACAAATGAACGAGCGTCGCGCCGCGCCGTAAAAATGGTAACCTCGGGATGCGTGCTGCAGAAAAATCCGAGAATCTGTACATGAAACCAGCTCTGGGAGAGGAGAAATTCTCCTGAAGGTTGCACAGTGAGGAGATGAGCAGGAAAAGAGCTCTCTGTAGATGTTCTTGGCTTATATATAGGCTGGAAGAACAAATCGGAAAATGACGCTTGAGTCCCCACTTCCGGGCGCCCGGCAAATTCGGGCCGCTACAGTGTTGGGCCCGGCCCAACACTGTGCGGGCCCGAATCCCTCACGGGCCTCCACGTCGCACCGCGAACAGCGGACAGCCGCGCGGGCCATCCACCGCGCGACGCGTGGCCCAACGCGGCGACGACACGTGGCGGGCCCGATCGCGGGAAAACGCGGTCAGCGCGCCCACGTGCCGCCTGCGTCCGCCGCCTGCGCCCCCTGCCAAGCGTGAATCCCGAGGCCGCCACACCAGTTCCGTGGACCGGGCACACGTGGACCGGCCAACCAACGGTCGCCACGTGGCCCCGCCAGGTCCACCGTACACCCCGCGCCACTCCGTGAACTGCGCCCACTGAACCGACCCTACCGCACGCCGCCACGTGTCCAACGCGCTCCGGTGCACCGCGCGCCTGCCCGCGCGCTGCCCGCGCCCGCGCGCTGCCCGCGGCCACTCCGCCGCCTGCCCGAGCCCATCCGCCGCGCTCCGCCGCTGCCCGCTGCCGCCGCCGCTGCCCGCCGACCGCCGGAACAGTGCCAAGTGCCTCGAAAACCGTGTTTTCGCATCCGGGCTCCGAAAAATACAAATGAATAGTCTATTTTCATCGTTTTCGCACGCTGAATCCAAATCCGGTGTCCGATTTGCCAAATTCTAATTCCAAAATTTGCCGAATGCATCCAGAGAAGTGTTTTTACCCTAAATTTCGTGCTGAGTCCAATTTTGATATCCGTTTTGCGCGAAACTTCTAAACATTCGACGGGGTCCTCCAATTACCCACGTGATCCATTTTAAGCCCGAAGTCCAACACTTGTGTCCAATTTGTGCACAAACACCTCCAATACACAGTACAGGCCCCCAGAAGCTGCCAAACGCACTGCAGAAGCTCTGCTGATCCAACAGTAATCCTTTTGCGGAAATTCGGATCCTCACACAAACGGTTCCTGACACGCTGACCGGAAGATACTTTACGGCCTGGGATCACCGTCTATCCAAACGGCTCCCAACAACACTGACCGGAAGATACTCTACGGCCCGGGATCACCGCCTATCCAAACGGCTCCCAACAACACTGACCGGAAGATACTCTACGGCCCGGGATCACCGTCTACCTAAACCGCTCCCAACAATACTAACACTGGTCTAAACTCAGCTACCTGTAGGTTTTTATTATATTTAAGGATCCACAAGAATCTAAATAGGTACTATCAAACAACTAGAGGGGGGGTGAATAGGTGTAATACTTAAAAATAAATCTCAGTGCAAAATAAAAACCAATGCGGAAATAAAAAACAGCACACCGAGATATACGTGGAAACTCCAATCCAGGAGAAAAACCACGGGACCAACACGCAATAACAATCCAATAAGAATAGAAGAATAACAAGGTGATTACCGACTCCACGACTCAACCCCTCCTTCGAGTTCTTCAGACCTTGCGCTCCACCGATTGCACGTCCACTGCACACGTTCGAATCCACGAACGCCACTCGAATCCACGAGCACACGTTTCGAATCCACGAAACGCCTTCAACACACCGAATCCACGGTGCTACGTCGAATCCACGACGCAATTCAGCCGATAAGAATATTGGCTTCGATGGTGATCCTTTGCTTAGATTATCATTGAAGAACCGTAGAAGAACCGTAGAAGGACTCTCTAAGCAAAGACTAGATCAATTCGATAAAGGATAGATCTTGGAAGAACCGTCGAATTGACCTAAAAGAGGCGAAAGAGAAGAACGATAAAAACCAGCCTCTAGGGTTGCTCTCGAGTGTTTCTGAATTGATCGGTAAGTATTGAGAAACCCTAAGTGTCTATTTATAACCCTTCGAAAAAGATAAAAGTCGGTTTAGAGATTTTATCCCGAGAAGGCATTGTGTACCGGTACCAAATAACGTGTTCCGGTACGCAATGGTGCAAAACACAGATTTTTCTATTGTGTTTCGGTACGCGAGTCTGTATTCCGGTACGCAATGCAAATTACAGAAAATTCTGTGTCGGGTTTGAGGAACTCAAAGTGTGGTTCCGGTACTCAATGTAAAAACTGATTTTTTCAAGATAAGCTTTATCCAAAACAAACCTAGTACCGGAATCCAAACTTAAAATAAGTTGTAAGTTAAAACCAAGTTCCTAAAACCAAGTCTAAACCGGTTTTCAATCATTTCCAGATTCCAATGATTATAAATGAACTTAAATCACCATGGTTTAATTAACCATACCTGAGTGTTATCTTGAGCTCGTGTTGAATCTTCAATGAGTCTTCGAAAACTGATTTGACAATTTGATCCCTTTAAGACTCCGACTCAACTTACGAAATATGCCAACACAAAAAGCCGTAACACTACCAGCCTCCACTCATGTGACACCCCCGGAATTTGGATTAGTCCTCTATATAAATGATATAATAGGACTAAATCTCTAACCCGGCTATAGCATTTTGGATGGTAGCAAGATCCAAGAGGAACATGAGAGTTAAGCGTGCTATAGCTAGAGTAGTTCTAGGATGGGTGACCCCCTGGGAAGTGGGGCGTCACAGTTGGTATCAGAGCCTAGGAATAGTCCTAGGTGGTTAGTGAACCTTAGGGAGGCCCTAGGGATTAGCACGAGAGAGTGCGTGAATTACTGGGCGAAAGTAGTTGATTGGTTATTGTTGTTCCCAAAAAGGATGTTGGGACTGATCGAGGGCGACGAGCTTTCATTCTTCGGATATTACGTTGGGCGGCCGACAACGTAATGTTGGAGATGAAAAGGAGTACCCTCCCATACTTTCGCATGATTGAGTCGACGAGCCTTTTTGTCGGTATACGGACTACGCGTTGCTCAAATGGCTTAGTTTGGGCTAGTTGTTTCGTTGTGGTGTCCATATTAGCGATGACACCACATAAGGTGACGCACCTGTTGCGACTCGAGTCACGAGAAGGCTCGGGGTCAAACGACGTATACGAGCTACGATAGCGGGTGACTGCACTTGTTGATGTGGTCCAGCAACAGACCGATGCTTCTTGCCGATAAGCGGAGGCTTCCCGCCGGCAGGAAAGCGGATTACGACGCCTAGATAGGCAAGTGACTTTATCCCAAAAAAATGGGAGATAGATCAAGCTAAGAGACAACAGCAGAGAGTGTTGCAGGTGGCCTCTGAACCTTTGTCGGCGCACCCTGCACCTTCTGTGAAAGATGCCGTAAGCTTGCGTCAGCTGGTTTGCCGGCAAAGTGTAGTTGATGAGGTCCAGTGAGAGACCGACTCATGAAACGCTGGTGATCGCTTTGTTGCGAGAGCCAAGTTGCGGTGTCCTAAAGGTTAGGGCAAGAAAGAATTACGGGCCCAGTGGCGAAAGTTCGCCCTGATGACGGTAGTAACTGTGTGGCATGTCTTCATGGCTGAGTGCCGCATGGTGGGGCTGGTAAGACCCAGGATAGGTTTCGAGATTCGAAAACCTCGCAAGTGAGCGGGAGTTTTATGGCGCCGGTCTGAGGGATCGACATAATGGCAAGGGTTGCCACCACAGGGTTTGCGAGTCAATCACCAGAGTTGGTTAAACAGTTAGCGTGGTGCCTCGACCTAGTTGGGAGAGTTGCACGAGAGCCGTGGTGTGTTTAAGCAAGTCGCTTAGCACTGGGTTTTCGCGAGTTAGCGTTGGGGGCGCTGGACGCCCAACTGTTTGGGTGCTCTTGGAGCACAAGTATCGTTTAGCCAGTGGGTGCGGATTAGGTGGCATATTAGCCTTTGCCCAGTGTGGCCAGAGTCGATAGAAAGTACGGGTCACGGATTGACGACTGGTTAGTTGGTTTTCGCTCAGTGGAGCATAGTGGTCGCGTGGCAACGATTAGCGGGTTCGCTTGAGGACGATCCGTGCCTGGACCATGTTTGTGGACTGTGGGCCTGTAGCCCAGTGGCAGGCGCAGTCGGCTGTGAGAGACAGCGGCCCGAGGCCTGATGGCGGGGCATGATAGAGATTTGGTCGGGACGGTAGTCCGAGCGATGACCCGGGAACGTGGAATGCCACGTGTAAGCCTTGAGGCTATTAGTACACTGAGAGTGTGGTATGACCAGGCCGTAGAGCTAGTGGTGATTGAGGTACTGTAGCTCCTAGTGGGAGTATTGGGGTAGTAATCCTAAGTGTGGATCTACCCGTATGACGTTTGGATCTGCGTGCTATCGAGAGCTATTGCATAGTGTGGGACTAGCTTCGGGCTATAGGCCCTATTGGACCGTGGTCCGTGAACCTGTGAGTAGTCCGAGATATCGAGTTAGCTGAAAACCCGTGGACTTAGAATGCTAGTAGCGTGTGTGATGGCTGAGAACTTGAGGATTGGCCTCTGCACTCCACATCAGGCAGCGGAGTGACCGGAAATTGCGGTAACAGTAATTGGTTGTGGATGCAACCTCCTTGGGAAAGATAAAGTGATCGCGGAATTAAAGTGAAGATTTCGCAAGATGAGACTTCGCCTTTGTGGCAATTGAGAGAGCAAGTGCTCAAATGTGTCTCACCCCTACTTGGTGAAAGTGGCCAGACACCAGGTCTGAGTTTGTCCCTAAGTTGAGATAGGGATTCACGGATGAGCTGCTCGTGTAATTGTGGGCGAGCAGGCAATGTGATGCCGGTCACAAGGTTCAGTGGGCCCCGTAGGGAGGGCAAGATTTCCCCCTCTTGGTCAAGTAGGAGTCGAGATGTGACTCAAGTTCCGAGGACGAAACTTATTTTAAGGGGGGTAGAATGTAGTGAACCAAAATTTGGAATATAAATAAATGGAAATAAAAATAGTATGAAATACTATTGTTTATTGAGGTGAAGAATGACCTGGAAATGAATTGGGCCCAAATCGGGATTAAAATAAGATATCTAGAATCTTATGTGAGAAAGTGGGCCCAGATTGTAAGTGGAAAATTCATAGTCTCGAAAAGTTCCGAGAAAATTACGGGAGCTCCGTAAATGTGTTTTAAGGCCACAGTAAAAGTTTCGCGTTGATCGGACACCCGGATTGAGAGAACGGGCTCCGCCAGCGAATTCAAATTCAGTGGGACTTTTGGCAAATCAAAAAGGGTCCTGGAATTCCCAGCGTAGGGTTTGCTGGTTGTTCGGCAGCTTCCGGTGGCCTTGGCCGTGATTGAACGCGTGTCGGGCCCAATAAATGGAATTGTAGTGCAATTTGGGCACAAGTGTTGGAAACCGGGCTTAAAAAGAGATCGCGTGGGTCATTGGAGGACCCGTCGAGTGTCCAACGGTGGTTTCGCGCGTCGTAGATGTCAAATTCGGACCCCGGGCGAAGTTTGAATTGAATATTTCCTCTCTGGGCGCCTCCGGGGAATTTTAGAGTTGGAATTTGACAAATCGGGCTTCAGAATTAGACCCGGTGCGGAAAACCGGATCAGTGGGCTATCCGGGGGCATTCGACAAATTGTCGGATGAGAAATTGGAGAAACGGACATCGTTTTTGGACTCAGCGCGCGAAATCGCTAAGAATGGACTATTTATTTGTTGAATTTGAAGCCCGGTAGGCGTGCGCATTTTCCGAGACAACGTGGCACGCAAATCGAGGCATCGCGGGCACGAATCCCGAGGTGTGCACGGCACGGGGCCCGAGGAAGAGGCGGCGCGCCATTCGAGGCGGCCGCGTGACAGGACGCGCAGCAGCGCGTCAGGGGGGCGCGGGGAGGTGCGCCTCCTGCGCGGGCCACGTGGGGGCCGCCACGTGGCGGACCCCCGTTGGCGCCCGCGCGGGCGTAGGGGCGCGCGCCCGTGTCACGGGCGCGTGTCCCGCGCCTGTGGGCGGCACGGTGTCACGCGCCCGTGTGGCGCGTGAGCTGCGCGCCCGCGTGGCGTGCGGGGATACGGCCACGTGGCCCGCCGCCTCATTGCCTGGACCTGGTGCACCCGAGCGGGTGCGGTAGACCGGCCGGTGCACCGTGGACCCCCCATCTCTCCCTTTCTCTTCTTCTTCTCCTTCTTCCTCTCCGCAAGCCACCTCCTTTTCTTCTTTCATTTTCTTCTCCAACCGAGCGAGAGGGAGAGTGAGGGAGGAGGTTGTGGGAGATGGCGTTTCGCGTCGCGGGCCTCGTGGAGCGCGCGAGGCTTCCGATGGGGGCGTTACGGCGGCGGCAGCGCTGTCGGGTAAGTCCCGCGCTTTGCTTTTACTGTATTTTTGCACAGTTTGGGGGTGTTTTGTGGGCCTTGGTTTAACCCCTAACTCTCATATGTGTTAGGGACCATATCTTGCTGCACCGTTTTGCGTGCGGACCCCGATGGTGTGCACCGTTTTGCGTGCGGACCCCGATGGTGTGCGCCGTTTTGCGTGCGGTCTCCGTTTTGCGCGCGGGTTCTGGCACCGTGCTCCGTTTTGCGCGCGGGTGCAGAAAATATGCGCAGTTTTGGGCGCAAACCCGGAAAATATATACCGTTTTACGTGCAACGTTGGAAAAGGGACTTGCACCGTTTTGCGTGCCAGTGCGAGGTATGTGCTCCGTTTTACGCGCATGTTGGACTAACGGACACCGTTTCGCGTGTAGGTTCTAACAATGCATCTCATTTTGCGTGCAGTGTAGAGTTATTATGGATCCACAAGGATCTAAATAGGTACTATCAAACAACTAGAGGGGGGGTGAATAGGTGTAATACTTAAAAACTCAATCTCAGTGCAAAATAAAAACCAATGCGGAAAATAAAAACAGCACACCGAGATATACGTGGAAACTCCAATCCAGGAGAAAAACCACGGGACCAACACGCAATAACAATCCACTAAGAATAGAAGAATAACAAGGTGATTACCGACTCCACGGACTCAAACCCCTCCTTCAGCTTCTTCGGACCTTGCGCTGACCGGTTGGATATCCACGCAATAACAATCCTTAAGAAAAGAAGAATAACAAGGTGATTACCGTCTCCACGGATTTAACCCCTCCTTCAATTTCTTGGACCTCGCGCTCCACCGTTTTGCCCGTCCACTGCTCACGTTCGAATCCACGAACGCACGCTTCGGATCCACGAAACGCCTTTAGCACACCGAATCCACGATGCCACGTCGAATCCACGACGCAAACTCAGTCGATAAGAATATTGACTTCGATGGTGATCCTCTGCTTAGATTCTCATTGAGGAACCGTAGAAGAAATCTCTAAGCAAAGATTAGATCAATTCGACAAAAGATATGTTCTTGAAAGAACCATCGAATTGACCTAAAAGAGGCTATGAAGAAGATCGATAAAAACCTAGCCTCTAGGGTTGCTCTCAAGTGTTTTATAAATTGATCGGCCGTAGCTCCCACGTTTTTGAGAAACCCTAAACGTCTATTTATAGTTTAGAAACCTTTGGAAAGAGATAAGAATCAAAAACATACCTTATCTGGAAATTTTCAGGACGGCGATCCGGATCGGATTTACTGCGATCCGGATCGTCGTAACGAGATTGACGATTCCAGAAATACCATGGTTCGGGATCCGGATCGCATTGCCCGATCCGGATCGTTCATACAAATCAGAAAACTTAACATTCGGGATCCGGATCGGAAATTGCATGGATCCGGATCGAAGTCTTGTATGAAGCAACAACCTTCGGGATCCGGATCGTTGGCTCTGATCCGGATCCTGAACAAGTCCGAACACCAGTTTTTGATTATTATGCAATTAAAAGTTCATCCAAGTGTTTCTACACTATAAGAAAGTATTCGGATCACCACAATTATTTAGTTAAACATACCTGATCCTCTTGAATACTTTCTTCTTGAGATTGATGTAACTGATCCACAATTCTTCAACTTCAATCTTCAAGACTCAAGACACTGGGTGTCAACTTGAGCTCTTGTTGAATCTTCTCTAAGTCTTTGATTGCTGATTGACAATTTGATCCCTTTAAGACTCTGACTCAACTCACTGACTTGACTCACGAAATATGCCAATACCAAAAAGCCGTAACAATCTCCCCCTTTGGCAATTTCGTGACAAAACCCAAAATACATAAAAGCGCTCAAGTCACTCATCTTAAACCAAAAAATCGAAACTCAATGTCATCACCAAAACATTGATTTTCTTTGCGTGAAAGATCCAATAAATACAAAATTACATTTGAACCAAACAGTCCTAGAACATACTCTATGACTTAGGACTTGGAGTCTTAAAGTGATGTAATTCCTGCAAAACAAAACTCCAAAGAAAATCAAACGTTAGTTGTTAGAAATTAAAATCCTACATTTGATCCGTCTTCCTTTTGGTTCTTTTGTTTTTCGGCTCTTTCAATTTTTTCTTTGTCTCCCCCTATCTTGAGCATCTCTAACATGTTTTCCATGTTCTCCATGTTCTTGAGCATCTATGTTCTCCCCCTTTGTGATACGATCATCATTTTTCGTTCTCCCCCATTTTTCCATTTTCGTTTGTACTCTCTTGATGATCTCATCTCCGATCATTTCTCTTCTCCCCCTTTTTGTCACAAATTGTCAAACAGTGAACATACTAGATAAAAGTAAATCACTAACAATATTAGTTCATAGAGAAAGAGAGATAAAAACTCAGTTCTGGTATATAACAAAAATGCAGATTCCGTACCTATACCAAAAAGCAAAAATCAAATAATTTCTTGAAACAAATCCAGATTTTAGAATCTTTTCAAATACCGATTTGTATTCCATCAAGAAATCAATTTAAGTGCTTTAAACAGTGAATTCACACAGATGTCATTCAATCCAATTAATTTCACAAAATTAAAAAGATTTACTCCAAAATCATGAAAAATAAAGGTAAAACATTATAAACCGTTTTTCATGTTATATTCATCAAACACAAGTCATCAAAAATAATCTTGAGATCCAAACTCTATCAAGATGTAACGGATTTACAAAGATGACTTACAGAGATTTCCAAATGACATCAATTTGATTTCTTACCCTTTCAAATTTGAGATAAGCACTAAAATACCTAAGGGTGGCTCTTTGAGCATCTTTCAACTATTCCACCTTATACCAACCAGGAGATTGTTCAAAATATAAGAGTTTTGCATATAAATCTCCAAATGCTTCAACTAAAGATTTTCTCATAAAATACTATCAAGCATCCATAACATGTGGTAGCTTCACACACAAACCGGACGACCGGGGTGGCAGCTCTTTCCAGCATGTGGTGGTAGTTTTCACACTCCTTTCGGATGTAACTCTTTCCACATCTTTCATAATTCAATTATTTACCCTTGTAAGAAGGCAATCTCTTACGTGAAAGAATTAAATCCCAAATTTTAGTCAATCGGTTGTCTCATGTTTATCACAAAGAATTCACACAACCGAGATAGATTAAGCATCTAAAGATCACACATGATTTCTAAAATTTGATGCTTATAAAATCAAAAACTCCTATAATGAAGTATCTTCAAGATTATGATTAAGGAGTAAAGTTGATAATCCAAATAAAATTAATTTGGAGTGAATAAAAGTGAAGCCCCTTTTTATTCAATGCACTTGTTCAGTAAAAACCCTTTTGTTCAAAAACAAAGTATAAAAACGAAGAGCATTGAAAAACATGTAATGCAAAGATTAAGAAAAATATGAAAGGAAAACCAATCAAAGCATTACATACAGTCATAAGCTATTTAGAACTTAAGACAAGGAAAGATATCACCTTTCCGAATCCAAAATCGCTGGATTTTGGGTTGTCTTGATTCGTTGTGGCCGGGGGTTGTCCGCTTTGACTGTTGGTCCACCTTAGGTCTTTGCCTCGCAGTGATCCACTTGAATGATTGATGTTGTGGCTCGGACCTTTGGTGGGTTGAGTGAACTCCTTTGACTTGACGTGTCTTTTGATTCCGTTGAGTTCGCTCCGTAGATGAAGTTGCCGAAGGACTCTTCTTTCTCTTTTTCGGGCAATTCTTCACCAAATGTCCTTCAAGTCCACAAAGGTGACACGTTCTTCCTTTCAATTTGAATGTGGAACTTGAAGCATGCACAGTTTGATCCTTTTTAAAACCCAAACCAACCTTGCTTGTTTGACCTAAACCGGACATACACTCAAGTCTCTTGGAATCGGTTGAAATCCTTTGTATGTCGGATTTAAGTTGATGAACTTGTTTGGTCAATGCTTGGTTGGTGACATGAATTTCCTCAAACTGTTTTTCTAGAAAACCAATCTTGTCCATATATGATTTAGCGTTTGTCTCCGATTGGTTTAGCTTTTCTTGGAGGATTTTATTGTTATTCAATAAACCTCCTTATTCCTCCTCGAGATCATGAAGTTTTATCTTTAAAGCATGATTCTCGTCTTGATTCTCAAGTCGTTGCTTCCTCAACTTCTTGATATGCTTGGCCATCTTCTTAGATTCCGCAAGAAGTTGTTGATATGCCTCAACGAGTTCTTCTTCGTCCGACTCCCCCTCACTTGATGACTCTCCGTTGGATGTTGATGTTTCATGCAAAATCAAAGGAGTAGAGTCAGTGACTAAAGATGATAAACAATTATTAGAAGAGGGAAAATGAGAGGCATGAGAAGCAACGATTTTTTCCTCTATACTTGAGGTCGATTCATTAGAAGTAGAATCGTCCCAAGTTTTCGCTTGCAAAGCCTTCTTTTTATATGATTTCTTAGAAGGACAATCCATTGAAAAATGGCCGTAGCCTTTGCATCGATAGCATTGGATTTCCCCTTCGAAATCATCTTTTTCTTTTTCTTTAGAAGGTTTTGCAAAGCTTTTGAGTTTAGAGGATTTAGAACCCGATGATCCTTTAGAAGATTTCATGGATGAAGATCCATCGGTTCGATTCTTCCAAAATTTTTGACGAAATTTCTTTACGATCCGCGCCAATTGTTCTTCAAAATCGGCAAAAGAGATTTCATCGTCGGAACTTGATTCGCTATCTTCTTCCTTTGTTGATTTGAATGCAATACCTGTAAGCTTAGAAGAAGACTTGGAAGAAACTTGATTAGTAGGAAAAGTCATTTCATAAGTTTGCAAAGCACCTACTAATTCCTCTACACTCATCTCATCCGGATGACTAACGGTTTCAATGGCGGTAACCTTTGCCCTAAACCGTTCCGGAAGAGTCCGAAGTATCTTTCTTACAATTTTCGACTCCGGGATCTTTTCTCCTAAATTAGCACATGTATTTATTACATCTTGAAGTCTAGTGTAATAATCTGTAAACAATTCATGCCCTTCCATATGAATAGAGTCAAATTGACTTGTAAGCATCTGGAGCTTTTGAATTTTTACAAGATTAGTACCCTCATGTGTAATTTTGAGAATATCCCAAATTTCCTTCGCGGTTTCACACGCGGAAATTCTTGTGAACTCAGTCGAGGAAAGAGAATTAAATAAAACGTTTATACCTTTCCCATTGTAAGAAGATCTTTCAAATTCCTCTTTGGACCATCTAGAGCGAGGTTTTGGGGTAGTAGAATTTCCTACTTCCTCAACAGGATGCACCCAACCGCATTCCACGGATTGCCATACTCGCTCATCAATTGCGATGAGAAAAGCTCTCATCCGCACTTTCCAATAAGCATAATTAGTCCCATCAAAAAGAGGAGGTCTATAAATATTACCACTTTCACCCATCAAGATAGATAAACCTAAAACCCGCTCTGATACCAATTGTAGAGTTATTATGGATCCACAAGGATCTAAATAGGTACTATCAAACAACTAGAGGGGGGGTGAATAGGTGTAATACTTAAAAACTCAATCTCAGTGCAAAATAAAAACCAATGCGGAAAATAAAAACAGCACACCGAGATATACGTGGAAACTCCAATCCAGGAGAAAAACCACGGGACCAACACGCAATAACAATCCACTAAGAATAGAAGAATAACAAGGTGATTACCGACTCCACGGACTCAAACCCCTCCTTCAGCTTCTTCGGACCTTGCGCTGACCGGTTGGATATCCACGCAATAACAATCCTTAAGAAAAGAAGAATAACAAGGTGATTACCGTCTCCACGGATTTAACCCCTCCTTCAATTTCTTGGACCTCGCGCTCCACCGTTTTGCCCGTCCACTGCTCACGTTCGAATCCACGAACGCACGCTTCGGATCCACGAAACGCCTTTAGCACACCGAATCCACGATGCCACGTCGAATCCACGACGCAAACTCAGTCGATAAGAATATTGACTTCGATGGTGATCCTTTGCTTAGATTCTCATTGAGGAACCGTAGAAGAAATCTCTAAGCAAAGATTAGATCAATTCGACAAAAGATATGTTCTTGAAAGAACCATCGAATTGACCTAAAAGAGGCTATGAAGAAGATCGATAAAAACCTAGCCTCTAGGGTTGCTCTCAAGTGTTTTATAAATTGATCGGCCGTAGCTCCCACGTTTTTGAGAAACCCTAAACGTCTATTTATAGTTTAGAAACCTTTGGAAAGAGATAAGAATCAAAAACATACCTTATCTGGAAATTTTCAGGACGGCGATCCGGATCGGATTTACTGCGATCCGGATCGTCGTAACGAGATTGACGATTCCAGAAATACCATGGTTCGGGATCCGGATCGCATTGCCCGATCCGGATCGTTCATACAAATCAGAAAACTTAACATTCGGGATCCGGATCGGAAATTGCATGGATCCGGATCGAAGTCTTGTATGAAGCAACAACCTTCGGGATCCGGATCGTTGGCTCTGATCCGGATCCTGAACAAGTCCGAACACCAGTTTTTGATTATTATGCAATTAAAAGTTCATCCAAGTGTTTCTACACTATAAGAAAGTATTCGGATCACCACAATTATTTAGTTAAACATACCTGATCCTCTTGAATACTTTCTTCTTGAGATTGATGTAACTGATCCACAATTCTTCAACTTCAATCTTCAAGACTCAAGACACTGGGTGTCAACTTGAGCTCTTGTTGAATCTTCTCTAAGTCTTTGATTGCTGATTGACAATTTGATCCCTTTAAGACTCTGACTCAACTCACTGACTTGACTCACGAAATATGCCAATACCAAAAAGCCGTAACATGCAGGGCTGGATAAAGGTACACCGTTTTGCATGCAACCCTATAGTGGAGCGTGCACCGTTTTGCGTGCCAATACGGGGAACGTGCACCGTCTTGCGTGCGGTTTGGACCGGTGCGCACCGTTTTGCTTGTAGAATCTAATGGTTTGCATCGTTTTTCGTGCGGCTAGGAAAATGATGTGCACCGTTTTGCGTGCAACCCTACAGTCAGACGTGCACCGTTTTGCGTGCAGATTTGAGGTACGTGCACCGTTTCGCGTGCAGGTCGTGTTGTCGCGCATGGTTTTGCGTGCCGGTTAAAGTGACGCGCACCATTCTACGTGTGGGTTATTAATTTAATAACGTGCACCGTTTTGCGCGCAGGTTTGGTGAACGTGCACCGTTTTGCGTGCAAGCTTGAGGGAACAAGTGGAATCGCGCGGAGGCCAATTGCAAGTGTCTACAAGCAATTGGGGACACTACAAGGTGGGGGATTCTGCCGAAATTGGGTGACTTCTCCCCTTGTTCTTCTGCTTTTCGATTCGAAGCATGATAGTAGCCTGTTAGAGGCGTTAGGTAATTATGATTATGATTGCCTGTGTAGAAGGGCACAGATGAAAAGTGCAACTGTTGGTTGCCAGAGATAGAGGAATAGATGTGCATGTGCAAATGGACACAGAGCAAAAGTGCAACTGTTGGTTGCCAAAGATATATGATGATTATGCATGCGTAGAGATAATTATTATTTTATGAATAAGATGAAAATAATTGCATGCATGAAAAAGGATTAGCTATTATGATTGTGATCCTGTTAGGGTATGACCCTAGGAATCTTGTGACATAAGGTAAGGAAACATGTTGGTAGCAAGACTAGGAGAAAACCTAGTTTTAGGGTTCACTGAGTGACATCAAAACTTAGGAGATTATCCTAGGGTTGGACGAGTGGCATTGTCTTACGTGATAACCTAAGGACACTGGATAGAGTGATCAACATAGAGTCAAGGAACTCTAGGATGAGTATAATATGGAACTTAGGTAAAGGGAACCTAAAGTGATCCAGAGGAGTTTAAACTCACAGACAAGGAATTAGAGTCAGAGTAACTCTAAGTTAAAAGTGAAATAAAAAATAGAGTCAAGTGAACTCTAGGATTCAGTAAGGAATCAGGAAAGTGGGATAAGATCCCAAGGTTAAAGAACAAAATAAATATAACCCTAAAAGGTCATAGGGTGTCCGGGCAAAGGGACAATAACTTTAACTTCAATTTGAGTTAAACAAAGAAAGTGAAATGTGTAAGAGTCCAGAGACTCTCTGGTTACCGTATGGCAAAACCTAGGGTAAGGAATGAAAAAGTGGTTAATAAGCAAGACAAGCAAATTGCTCAAGATAGAGCTAAAATTTGGTTAATAAGCAAGACAAGCAAATTGCTTAAGATAAAGAGAATGTAAATGACGCCTTCGAATTTGAGACTCGTCAAGTGGAGCAGGACTCCCTGGGCAGTGACCCGTCGGGCGAGGTACTTTCGGAAGGCTTAAAGTGAAAGCAAAGAGCTAGATGCTCAAAGGAAAGAATGATAGTAATTGCCAGTGGCAATGTGAGCTGAAGGCTCGAGTGAGAAAGAAAAGGAAAGCAAGTGTTCAAAAGCAAAGAGGTTAAGAACTAAAGTAAAAAGAACAGAAAAGAAAGAGAACATAAAGATCCTCGGTGGAGCAGCCCAGGTTGGAGGTACGGGCAGTTAATCCCTCTCCCGGGCCGTGGCCCGTTCGGGACGCTTCAGCCGTAGGACGGAGCAACTAAATTATAAAGATAATAAAACGGGCGTGCCTTCGAAGGTTGAAATGTGGTTCTGTGGGATGTAAAGGGCTTGCCCTCACCCCGGGCGCACTTGGATCGGACGTTAGGGCAGCCCCCTCTCCGATAGCGGTGGTCCGAAGAACACATTTACTTCGTAGGACAGGGTAACACTTACGGGTGTTATCGGCAACCTTAGAAACCTTATCTTGTGGTAGCAGGACTACCGGGCTCGGGCCCGTTGGATAAGAATTTCTGAGGGTTAACTTGAACTAAAGCACCAGAATCTAAAGAATAAAGAAAAATAGAGTGGCCAAGGTGGCCGGGTTAGTTGGACCCTGTACACAGCGGCTTAGTGGCCGAGTTGGTGCTTAGCAGCCTAGTGTGGCTAGACAGATCAGTGCTGGGTAGTTGGTTTTACACAGATAGTGTAGTGACATGTTATATTGCATAGCTGCATTTTGGTATTGAGGATTTTAGTTCCTAGCACTATTATTATTGCTTCCATTGGACCAAGTGGTGTAGGACACTTTTTCCTCGGTGGTTGAACCCACTGGGAACTCTGTCGGAGTTCTCACACCCCTTGGGTGACCCCCCCCACAGGTTCAGGTATGGATGCAGCGATCGCGACGGTTCAGAGGCAGACGGCGAGATATACGACAGGGGCAAGGGCCCAGCAGCATAGAGACCTAGAGGGTCTAGCAGAGGTACCTTTCTTTTATGTTTCGAGTGAACCATGTATTGTGAGGAATTTATGTAAAGGAATTGTAATAAATTTATTTGCAAGTTCAGAAATGTAAAATGTAATAAAGTTCATTATGGTTCATTCTTATCATGCTTTCATTTCCGCTTTAACTGTTTATTATTGAATGAAAGTTTTAAATTAGTAGTGATCTTACTCTGATATTATATCTCATCATACACATTGTTTTGATTCGAGATGGATGTTACCGTTCCTTTCGGGTAGCGAGAGGTCGTGCCCGATTGGCGGGTCTGTTGGCGTGCCCGAACCGTACAAATAGGCGGTCCCGGGTCGTGACAGATAAGAGTGGTATCAGAGCCATTCACCAGCCGGAAATGTGAGATGAGTCTCGGCTGAGCCAGTGTTTTATAGCGGGTAGAGCGAGGCTCCCCGGCTAATGACCGTTGTGAGTGGAGTGCAGCTCCTCACAAGGTCGGCTAAGGCTAGCGAGACGAGTCTCACATCGCCTGGTGCTTGTGAGTGTGCTTGAGCCTGACGTGGACGTCAGGGCTTAAAGGGGGGAAGAATGTGACACCCCCGGAATTTGGATTAGTCCTCTATATAAATGATATAATAGGACTAAATCTCTAACCCGGCTATAGCATTTTGGATGGTAGCAAGATCCAAGAGGAACATGAGAGTTAAGCGTGCTAGAGCTAGAGTAGTTCTAGGATGGGTGACCCCCTGGGAAGTGGGGCGTCACAACTCAGCTCCCAGGCACGAGTGCAACCTACGTCCCACAACAACCGAACCTCTCGGCCCACTACGTGGGCGAGGAAACTCTAAGTCCAGGAAATATGCAAGGTGTGGGATGTCTAAAGCATAAAAGAACCTAGCCATAGTGAAGGTTCTCTACTAGTCTGGTTTCAACATGCATCATATGACAGGGTGCTAGGTCAAGTTCCAACAATAACATGTAATTAAACATAGCATTAATAGAACATCTCATCTCTCACAACATGCTTTCTATCTCCTCTAGCATGGAATAAACATATCCATTTAACATCATGCGAGGTATCAAATCCACCAAACATGTACAATAAAACAAGTAAGCATCAATCCACATGATCTAGGCCATTCCTCATGCTTACATCTCAAACCTATAGATTGTAAATATAATCATGCATGCGATCAATCAAAAGGGCAATATTCCCTTAGGTAAGCTTTCATTAATCATCATCATCATCATGTATATTACTCTTGCAAATTCTCAAACAATTACCGATACTAAACTTACCTCTCAATCACATACAATGAATACTAAACATGCAAGAGTTCTAACAAATAGAATTAGAGAACCGTCCACCGATTCTGGAGACGAAGCAACCCACCTGAATCGCTTTTCGCAGGCAAAGCAAAAGTCGGTGAAGTGCGTAGTCACTCGCTATCAAAATCCGCCGAAGCCGCACCCTCCGTACTCGGTCGCGCAAGCCTCAGCTCAAACCAACATCACAGCCAACACCACAATCAATACCCCAAACAGCATTTGCTGGTTTGCAAACCAGCACAGAAAAGTGGATTTTTCACCTATGTGCGGTCCTCCGAAAAATCCAGAAAAATCACGGTTGTGATCCTCGCGACGAGTAGATACAAATCGTGTATTTATACTCCTTGTTCCGACAACTGTAGTCCAAGATACAGTCAAATCCTCGCGGTAAGCCAAACTATCCACAACTCACAAATCTGCGGAAACCAGTCACGAAGAAGCTAAAACAACACCTTCGAAACAACCTAAAAAAAATCCAATAAAAATACGGTCGCGTTCCTCTCGAAGCGTAGATGCCGATCGAGTCCTCAAATGTCCCGATCCGATGCCCGTAGGCTGAGAAAACCCAACAATACTCCATCGCTGTCCAATACCTCGCAGCAGTACAATGGGTCAAAAGATACCTCGGGAACACCACCAAAAACTCGAAACGGAGCAAAGTGATCAACACGGAAATCGAAGGCGTACCTCTCGTAAACGCACAACCATGAAAATCGGCTCAAAACTCTATCGGGGTGATCCAGAGGGCCTCGCGGACTGAAATGCGATGGTAGAAGCCACGATCGTAGGAGCGTCGAAGTGCGCCGTGTCGCAGAAAACGCCGATGCTGCGGCCTCCAAAAATACCCAAGATCCATCGGAGAGTAGAGGACAAAATGTAGGAGAGCTCTGCTGAAGGGGGGCTCCCAGAAACCTCTAAAAATCCCGCAATGGGGCACCCCATGCCTATTTATAGGCTGAAATCCAAGAGGAAAAACATGGTTTGGGGTGCATTTTCCAGGCGCCCGGAACTTCCGGGCGCAAACAGTACCCCGAAAATCCCACAAACTCCCAACGGCCGGATCATGCTGGTCGCGCCACGTCACCCCAAAACAACAAACAGCTAAACCGGCCTCCCGCGCTGCGCCGCGTGGCCCGCACCCACCGCGCGGGTGGTTGGCGCCCGCCAACCACTCGCTGACGTGTGGCGCACCCACGCGCTGCCTCCCCCGCGCGTCAACGGCTCGGTCGCCGCGCCCACGTGTGCCTGCGCCAGCCCGCGCCGCTTCCCGAGGCGCCCGCTCGCGGCTCTGTGGACCGCGCCCAATGCCCCGACCACTTAGGGACAACCACGTGTCCGCTGGCGGTCTATAGCTCCCTCGTGCACCCGAATACACTGAAACTTCCGGGTGTGCGATTTCGAGCGTCCGGACTCAGAAAAATACAACAAAGTAGTCAATTTCCACTATTTTTCCGCGCTGAATCCAAATCTGATGTCCGTTTCACGCGAAACCACTTCTAAAATTCAACGGGGGCATCCGAATACACTCGTGATCCATCAACGCACTGAGCCCCTTTCTTGAGTCTGACACGCGCCCAAACTCCTCCAACACCCAACAAAGGCCTCCAGAAGCTGCTGACCCAACAGTAATCCTTTCGCGGGGATTCAGGTCTTCACATCCTCCCCAACTAAAAGAAAGTTTCATCCTCGAAACTAACTCAACCCAACTCGAAAGGGAGTCTCAAATACCAAGGGTAGGTATCCATCAACACCGTCTCCAGCTCCCAAGTCGCTACTCACTCCCCGTGATTACTCCTCAACAACAACCATAACAGTACGGCATGCCCAGGTTGCGCAATCCTCTCATCTCATGAGCTAGAATTCGCAACGGGCGTCCCTCATACTCCAATCACTCACGGATCTCAAATGGAGCGAGTCGATCACGGGCGAGGGGTCCAAAAGCACAACACTCCTGAGCTGAGACGCGGAAAAAACCTCAGGGACACGCATCAACACCACATCTTGGTGCCAAGTCAACTAGGGCGACCCGAAACACACCCACACGATCATCCAAGAAGGAAAGGAGCCCAACATCAGGAACGTCATTCGTCCCAACTCCCAATCTAGACAACCCGCCGAAAACAGTGAGAAGTCTGAGAATCCCGAAAGGCCGGTGCCTTCGCCTATCAAATAAGAACTGGCTCTGGCACATCCTCTATTTCTGGAGCAGCCTTTCGAGGCTTCGGCCCCTTTGCACCACCGCGGCGTAAGGATATAAAAAGGAGAGTGGCGATGAAGTTGTTCCTGCAGTGGCTATCACTCTACTCACGCTCCCCAACAAGGTAAGGTCCTCACTCAGTCACTCGCGGATCCTGACCATCTGAGTGGGCTGCTCAACCGCAAGCTAATACCAAAAGGGACCCTCGGGGACACAGTCTCAAGCCCGGTTCGCCTCAACAACTCCACACAGCGCCAGCTATGAAAGCATCAAACTCAACCCCAGACAGTTCTCCCGCTCAAGGTATCTGCCACCACAGTGGCTATGTCGGGGTGATCCTAGATGCCCAACAATAATCCAACAGCAACTCCACAGCTACTATGGGAGGCATCACTATAACCCGCAAATTCATCTCCCATGGCTGGCAATGTTAAAATCGGCGCTGGTATCGATCTCATCATCCGTTCATCAAGCTCTCCTAGCACTGCCCTGTCCAAGAAGCTCCTCACCTCAACAATAAATGTCTATCTCGGCCAATCTCGAATAGCATCCATTTTGGCCGGATTTCTACAGCCGCTCCTATGGCTATGATAATGTGGCCCAAGAAGGTAAGCTCTCCCGAAGCTAAAACTCACACCTGCCTGCGCTCGAACCACAATAGAACCCTCATCGTCGTGTATCAACGACGTGGCATCACCACCGTATATCAACGGCATGGCATCACCACCGTATATCAACGGCATGGCATCACCACCGTGTATCAACGCGCGTGGAATCATACTCAAGCATTAATCTCTCGAATCCTCATTGTCGTGTATCAACGACGTGGCATCACCACCGTGTACCAACGGCGTGACATCACCACCGTGTATCAACGGCGTGGCAATGTGTCAAACAGATCCCTCGATCCGCCAAATCCTGCAACTGCGCTATCAGTTTTCTCAGCTTTATTGGTGACACCCAATGAGGTGCTGTCGAGGTTGGCGTGGTTCCCAAAACCGCATCAACCACAATCTAAATCTCCCTGACCAGCGACATCATCATCAGCTCTGGTGGACTCACACCCGGGATCTCACGGGCGATAGAGATATCCTTGAGTCCCGGTGCCGCCATAGGCACCTCTCACACTGTCACTGTAACCTGTGTGCTCTAACAGTCTCTACCGCAGACCAACTCCTCTAGTCTGCCTCTAGTCCATGCAGGAATGAAAACTGCTCTAACTCAGACTACTGTGATGAAATCATACCTGCGACAACCCGATCCACTGTCGTGGCGCCATCCAACCAGGCCTCATCCGCTTGATGCAGATGGTCGTCGCTCAGTTTGCCTGAAAATATCTAGATCAATCACATTGGGAGCACGACCTCTGCCTCTGCTCACACTGGGGCAACGAATGTGGTCCTCCGCAGATAACACATCAACTCTACCGCCGCTGCGGATACTACTGCCGATGCTGCTATCGGGGTCCACCTGACCTCTGGTGTCTCAGAAATCCACTTCCCTGGGGAAGGAAATCGGGAATGCCTCTGCTGGTAGATCTGTCCTCCATCACCTAGTGCCAAGCGCCTCTATCCAGAACTCGCCTCTGGCGGCAGATCCCCATCCAAAGGGACTGCAGCGCCACGCTCCACACAATGCCTACTCCATCGAGGCATCCCAAACTATGTAACGGAGGGACCGAATAAACTAGAAGGTATCCCGGCGCAATCCACTCCCAGTCACACATATCCTATGCGCCTCGTCCCTCTGAACATGGAGCGCGCAGTTCAGCAACTGTGTAAACTCTCTGGCACAAGGAGGCTCTCAAGTAGTCTCTCCATCACCACCAAATGCGATTCTGCCTCCAAAAGCTCCAAACTCAATCCTACGAACCGGGGTGGTTCATCTGCCGAAACTGGCTCAATCGATCGATGATGTCCCACAGCTCATCTGCTGTCAGCTGTCCACCTTGCCTCGGTGCCTCGGTACTAAACATTGGCACGGAGGGGGCTATTCAGTGCTCCGACAACTACACCACCAAAACTAGCTGCCCACTCCGCCGCTGATATGCCTCTAACAATCCTGCCATCTGTGTAGTGGTCCAGATTCCCATGCAACCTTTCCGGTGAATCCACTGTGTAGAACACCTAGTGTTGGTGTGTCTGGCCCATAGTGCATCAAAGGGATGCCACAGATGTACCCTATGAGATATCTTTAGCTGATTTGGCCTTCGGCTGTATTTATCGAATTTTAGAAAAGGTTTTGGGCCAAACAGAGGTTGGATTTGGATTCAGCGCGGAAAAACGTTTGAAAACAGCTATTTGCTTGTTAAATTCGGAGTCCGGATGACCAAAAACGGGCTTCCAGAAGTTTTGGGGAAATTCGGTGCATGGGGGGAGACCGTGGACCGGCCGGAGCCATGTGGCGGCCTGTCATTGGCCGGCTCACGCAGCTCGGTCCACGGGGAGGCGCGGCTAGGTGCATGAGCCCGGCGCAAGACACGTGGCGTGCCCGGAATGGTTGGCACACGCGGCGCGGTCCAGGGAAAATTGCGCGACTTCGGTGGACCGAGTGCAGGGCACGTGGCAGCCTGGTATTGGCTGGCTCTCGTAGGCGCGGTCCACGGGTGCACGGCGGAGCACCTCGGGGCGCGTGCGCGCACAGTGCCCAGGCGGCGCTGTAGGCCGCACGTGGCCCGCGCTCGAGTGCGGGCCACGTGTCGCCCCGCCGTTGGCGGGCCGTACCTACCGCGGTTGACTGGGCAGGGACACGCGGCCGACTCCCAGCCGCCCCGCACATGCTGTCTGCTGTGCGGGGACACGTGGCGGGCGCAGGAGCTTCCGGGCGCTGGTCGGACCGTGCTTGTGCGACCAAACGGATTCGGGCGCCCGAATGTGAGCGCCCGAATCCGGTTGTTTTTGGCTGGTGGGATGGGCCTGTAAATAGGTACTTTGGGGGCCTTTTATCACTTTTTCTGGGCTTCATTCCACAGTGAGAGCTTAAGGAGATTTCTTCCTCTCACAGTGAACTACTCTTTGGAGGACTTTGAGGATTTTTGGAGGTCACCACTTCGGCTTTTTCCGCGACTTGGCGCACAGTGACGCTCCCACACCGGGGACCCGTTTCGTAGCATTTCAGTGCGCGGACTCCCCCGGCTTACAACGAACTCCGATTCAGGCGATTCTCGTGCCGTTGGACTCACGACAGGTAGGGCTCCGACTCCTGTGTTTTGAGCTTCCTTTTTTTCATGTTGATCTTTGTGATGACCTGGATCTCCGCATAGCTGTTGCTGTGCGTTGGGTGGCTTCTGGAGGCCTACAGGGTGCGTTGGAGGTGTTTGTGCACCAATTGGACGCAAGTGGCGGACTTCGGGCTTACTGGATCACGTGGGTGATCAATGGACTCCGTCGGATCGTTAGAAGTGGTTTCGCACGAAGTGGATATTAAAAATGGACTCAACGCGAAGTTTGGACCAAGGAATACCTTTCCGGATGCCATCGGCAAATTTTGGGGTTGGAATTTGGCAAAATAGACATCAAATTCGGATTCAGCACGCGAAAACGGTCAAAACGGACTACCCACTTGTTATTTTTGAGCACCGGTCACTGTTCATGCCGGAACAGTGTTTCCGGCCGCCGGCGGGCAGCGGCGGCGGCGGCGAGCAGCGGCGGAGCACGGCGGACGGGCTCGGGCAGGCGGCGGAGTGGCCGCGGGCAGCGCGCGGGCGCGGGCAGCGCGCGGGCAGCGCGGGCAGGCGCGCAGGCGCGCGGTCCACGGGCCGTCGTGCACCAGGGGCTGGACACGTGGCAGTGTCGGAGTGGTCGGTTTAGTGGACTTGGTCTACGGAGCAGGCGGGCGTGGTGCATGGACCGGCGGGACACGTGGCGTCTTGCGGTTGGTGGGCTCATGGAGGCTGGGTCCACGGAGGTGCACCGGGTGCCTCGGGTTCCGTGCCTGGCAGGGGCGCCAGGCGGTGCGTCAGGCGAGCACGTGGGCGCGTTGACGCGCAGTTCCCGCGCGTGGGCCGCCACGTGTCGACCTTCCGCGTGGGCCACGTGGCGCAAGGCGGTAGGGCAGCGCGGCTGTCCGCTGTGCGGGGGGCGACGTGGAGGCCCGGTGGGCTTTCGGGCGCGCACAGTGTTGGGCCGGGCCCAACACTGTAGCTCCCCGAAAGTGGGAGCGCCCGGAAGTTGGGACTTTTTGGGTATTAATTGGATTGTTTCTCCCAGCATATAAAAGGCCGAGTTCAGCACTGAAGAACTTCTTCTCTGCGCGGATTTTCACAGTGCAACCTTCACAAGAAATCCTCCTCTCCCTGTGGCGATTCCATCTACAGATTCTTGGATTTTTCTGCAGCACGCATCCCGAGGTTACCATTTTTACGGCGCGGCGCGACGCTCGTTCGTTTGTGGTCTTCTTCATCGCGTTTTGGTGCGAGGACTCCCCCGGCTTACCCCGAGCACATTTTTCTGTGATTCTTGCGCCATCGTCTTCACGACAGGTAGGGCTACGTTCCACATGTTTACTGGTTTTTCCCATTCCGAGCTTTTCATGGGTTTTTCAGATCATCTTGTGGCCTCATTTTCTGGGGCGGAGTTTTGGGACAGCGGTGTGGTATTTTGGCGATATCTTCGCGCACAGGCATCGGATCGGGGCGATTCAGAAGGCGTTTTGCATCTACACATCACGAGGAATATCCCCAAATTTTCTTGGAATTTTCTGAATTTTGTCCCGAAGGTGAATATCCCTGTTTACAGAACCTTGTGGTTCAGTTTTTTAGAGCAGTTTATTTCGGGGTGGTTCCCTTGTCGGATTTGTTTCTCAGTGTAGGGAACTCGGATTTGAGTGTGCAGGTAGTCGTTTCGACGGGTTCGTCGCGAGGATCGTGACAGTATTTTTCTTGGAATTTTCCGGGCACTTCTCGCAGGTAAAAACAGGGGAAACATTGGACTGTTGTGTTTGGGACAGATTTTGTGTGAGCATTGTATGTTAATTATGTATGTTCTTTTGGGAATTTTGTACAGCGATCGCGGCGGCTTATCGGTTTGGGCGAGAGCACTATTTGGACTTGGAATTAGCGATCGAGGTGGGTGGTTGTTGTTTACCTCTATTTTGACATGCTCACTAGGAATATTAGAGTGATCCCTTTATTTGGACATGCATGCTTAAGTAATATAAATTGTGAGCCTATCATATGGAAAATACTATTGTGGATATTGATAGTGGTTGGGACTTATACATGTGGGTATGGATGGAATGTTAGCGTTTAACCTTGCATGTGGATTGGAATATTTATTTTGGACTTTATGATTATCCTGTTAGTGGTTGGTACTATTTGAGGACTTTATGACATGCATAGGTGGATAGTGATGTTTTATCATGGAACATGGATTATAGACATGTGTGGTTGGATAATGTTTTAGCATGATGGTTATATCTATGCGGAGTTATTAATTGTTACACATGTGGAACCACTATTGGACACCTTTTCTTTTATTTCCTTGAGAACATTTGCATGCTTGTTTGGACATCTAGATAGACCATCTTTTATCGCTACACTTTCATGCTGGAACTTGACTTAGGAGAAACCTTGTTTGCTTCTTTCTCCTTTTCGTTAGTAAGGTGGGTTTGCTCGGGTTTGAGCAGGGGTTTGGGATAGTGTAGCCGGGGCCTGGATTATGGATCATGGGTTTTGGCGGTGACTGCGGATATTGGGCGGTTGACCGGATGTCGGTTATAGGACATCGGTGATAGGGCATGACTATGGACTAGAGGGTTTTGTGGCAACCGCGGATAGTAGGCGGTTGACCAGATGTCGGATGTGGGACATGATTGTGATTGTGGGTTATTCCGGCGATCGCGGATATTGGGCGATTGACCGGAGGTCGGTTGTTAGACTTGGTTGTTGATTGTGGGGTATTGCGGCAATCGCGGATATTGGGCGATTGACCGGATGGTTACTCTTGCATCTGATTGGGAATCCGTTTTCTTTTAGTGGAGGGTTGTGTTCCACTGGGGCTTTATAGTTGTGATCCAATCCTGCTTTTATCACACCGGCGCGGTTATTGCCCGGTGATGCTTTCCTCGTGTGGGTCGCTCCCCTCGAGTTCCCCTCCGGAGGCCGGGGCCAGACAGTTATGGACAGTTTTGCTATCACATCGGCGCGGCTTATTTGCCCGATGATGAGGGCGGCAGCAGGAATTTTGCTATCACATCGGCGCGGCTTATTTGCCCGATGATGAGGGCGGTACAGATTGGGTTCATCTGGGACGGTTGGTTATTGTTGCTTACGGTTATTCCAGTCTAGGACTGTTTTTTTTAGAGGCATTGTAGTGGTAGATTTCCCTTTTGCAGCGGTTTCATTTCTTACCACTCTTCTTTCCTTTTTGCCTCTGGTAGACCTAGTGGGTGTGTCAGAGTTTGAGGTTTTACCCACTAGGGGAGGCTACTGGTTTACTTGTAGTTCTCACCCCCATTCTTCTTTCCTCTTTTTCTTCTTCCTTGTTTTGCAGTGTCTTCTGCGGGTGCTGCTGGGCTTTCAGCGGCGGGTCGAGGAGAGAGGACGGCTGAGTTGATAGATCCCGAGGCAGTATGAGCGTGTTAGCTGGACTATTGGTGTACCCAGGTTTCCTCAGACGGTTGTACTTTTACATTTGGGACTGGCTTTTGCCAGCAGGTTGTATTTATTTTGGTGAGCTGGGAGAGACAGATGTATCATTTATACAGATGTATTGTATTTTATTTCCAGCTTCAGTCTGAGATGTATTAGTTTTAGTTCAGCTCTGTTTTTATTGCTCTTTTATTGTTATCTCTTATATCTGAGCAGGTTTGGCGCTTCGTGTACATGGGAAATACCGTGTGCACGGCGGATCTGTGGACGGGCCCGGGTTCTGGTTTACACCCGGGGTGTGACAGATTAGGTGGTATCAGAGCTTAGGGATAGGTCATTTGGGACTTAGGAAACCCTAGGCTTTTCGGCGGACCCTAGGATGTTAGTGCGTGAGAGACGCGACATTTTGCGAAAGTCGGTGATTTATTTGTTTGACTCTTCCTGTGAGTGAAGAGGGATCGACATATCCTATTTTTGTGGGACAGTTATGTTGGCTGCAGACAACATAAAGTTACAAAAATAGAGTGATGTCTTTGACTTTCGCTAGATTGGGTCGAGTGTTTGGGGTGTGCTGATTTGCGGTTTTGTCGTGGTGAGCGGTGTCTCCCCGACGTTGGGCCCTGACCCGGGTGCACCTTGGTGCGGCGGTTGGGTCTGAGCTGGTTGTTTCGGGCCGGATACCCAGATTGGAGTCTGAGAGCTCCGGACCCGAAGGGTAGGTGTGTTGGAGGTAGATCAGCAGCGCGGTGACACAGTTGTCGGAGCGGTGACACAGTTGTCGGAGCAGCGCAGTGACACAGTTGTCGGATCAGCGCAGTGACACAGTTGTCGGATCAGCGCAGCGGCACAGTTGTCGGATCAACGCAGTGGCACAGTGGTCGGTGTAGCGAGTAGCCCCCCCTCCGTGCCGACGTTTAGTGTTGGGGCACCGAGGCAGGGTGGATAGTTGACAGCGGGTAAGCTGTGGGATTGCGACGATCGAGTGAGCCAGTTTTGGCGGATGAGTCATTCCGATTTGTGGGACTGAGTATGGAGCATGGCATTGTAGTTCCTTTGGGTTGGGATCTACCGCCTGGGGCGAGTTCTGATTGAGGCGCTTGGCGCCGGGTGATGGAGGACAGATCAGTCGGAGGAGGCATTTCCGACTCCTTTTTCCAGGATAGTGGATTTTTGAGACTGTCGGAGCACATAGGTTACAGCGGTCGGTGTGGTGGTAGGTTTGAGTTGTTCCAGACTTTTGGGTTCGTATCTTCTTGATACGGGAGAATTCCCTTCTTGGTGGGTAGTGCTCTTGCTTCATTGCTTGGGTTAGGGGGCAGGATGGTCACCTCGCGCACGGGAGGCTTATTTTCCCGGTCGCGCTTAGCATGTGGAGGAGAGTTGTTGGTTCTGCCCGGTGCAGCTTGAGTCCTGGATTTTACCGGTAGACCTGATGGTCTTGGCTCAGCTGAGGGATGTTGTTTTGGTACTTGTTGGGCTGGCTGGTTCAGGTTTCTTTCGCGGCGGTTGATTATGCCACAAGGACAGTTTTCTTGGGGAGCCAGGCCCAAAGGTGTTGGTGTACTTGGGTTGCTTGAGGGTTATCTTCGCCTCTATAGTTTTGACCTCGGGAGCGAGGCGGGTGTTTCGCAGTGGATGTGTAGACTTTTGGCTGGTGTGGTTGAGGGACCTACGGCCGCGCTGGGACTCGGGGATACCCCCTTTGGTTGCGAGTTCCTGGCTGTTCTCCTATTGGAGTTGTCTAGTATTTCACTAGTTCGAGAGTTGAGGACACAACTCCAGGATTCGATGTTTGGGAAGTTTGTCAGACCATGTGTGTCGCCTTTGGGGGCGCCGGTGCTATTCGAGTTGTGGATGTTGGTTCACTTCGGCTTTGTGTGGAACCCCGGGAATTTGATGAAGTGACCATCTGGAGCTAGCACCCTTGTCGGGCATGGAGGATTTGATTTACCAGCTGTAGGGTCCCGGGTCTTCTTGAAGGTTGGTTTGCAATCTGGTTTTCTCGACTGCATATGGCTGTGTGTTGATGCCGGAGAGTTGGGGAATTGCTTCTACATCCCGACGGTTTAGAGATTAGAGAGCAGAGTCTACGTGATCAGTTGGGGGACTTATATTGGATACCTTGGGAGTACAGAGGTATGGGGATCAAGCTTTTGTGTCGATGGACTTGTGGTTGGATTATCTGAGACCCGGGGAGGAGCGGATGCTTGTACCGATGCAGACTACTTGGTAGCTCGAGCGGTTAGCCCAGCTGTACTTGGATGAGGTGGTGCGGTTTTTCTGGAATGCCCGCCTCTAATTTGTTCTAGTTAGAGACCCGAGGGTTGTATCGCGTCTCTGGAGGAGGTATTAGACAGCCTTGGGAGCTCGAGTGGTGGATGATTGGATATTTAACCCCTCTATTTGGTTGAGATTCCGGATTGAGGAATGACTTTAGTTTCGAGGACGAAACTTTCTTTTAGTGAGGGAGGATGTGATGACCTGGATCTCCGCATAGCTGTTGCTGTGCGTTGGGTGGCTTTTGGAGGCCTACGGGGTGCGTTGGAGGTGTTTGTGCACCAATTGGACGCAAGTGGCGGACTTCGGGCTTACTGGATCACGTGGGTGATCAATGGACTCCGTCGGATCGTTAGAAGTGGTGTCGCGCGAAGCGGATATTAAAAATGGACTCAACGCGAAGTTTGGACCAAGGAATACCTTTCCGGATGCCATCGGCAAATTTTGGGGTTGGAATTTGGCAAAATGGACATCAAATTCGGATTAAGCGCGCGAAAACGGTCAAAACGGACTACCCACTTGTTATTTTTGAGCACCGGTCACTGTTCATGCCGGAACAGTGTTTCCGGCCGCCGGCGGGCAGCGACGGCGGCGGCGGGCAGCGGCGGAGCACGGCGGACGGGCTCGGGCAGGCGGCGGAGTGGCCGCGGGCAGCGCGCGGGCACGGGCAGCGCGCGGGCAGGCGCGCGGGCGCGCGGGCAGGCGCGCGGTCCACGGGCCGTCGTGCACCAGGGGCTGGACACGTGGCAGTGTCGGAGTGGTCGGTTTAGTGGACTTGGTCTACGGAGCAGGCGGGCGTGGTGCATGGACCGGCGGGACACGTGGCGTCTTGCGGTTGGTGGGCTCATGGAGGCTGGGTCCACGGAGGTGCACCGGGTGCCTCGGGTTCCGTGCCTGGCAGGGGCGCTAGGCGGCGCGTCAGGCGAGCACGTGGGCGCGTTGACGCGCAGTTCCCGCGCGTGGGCCGCCACGTGTCGACCTTCCGCGTGGGCCACGTGGCGCAAGGCGGTAGGGCAGCGCGGCTGTCCGCTGTGCGGGGGGCGACGTGGAGGCCCGGTGGGCTTTCGGGCGCGCACAGTGTTGGGCCGGGCCCAACACTGTAGCCCCCCTAAAGTGGGAGCGCCCGGAAGTTGGGACTTTTTGGGTATTAATTGGATTGTTTCTCCCAGCATATAAAAGGCCGAGTTCAGCACAGAAGAACTTCTTCTCTGCGCGGATTTTCACAGTGCAACCTTCACAAGAAATCCTCCTCTCCCTGTGGCGAATCAATCTACAGATTCCTGGATTTTTCTGCGGCACGTATCCCGAGGTTACCATTTTTACGGCGCGGCGCGACGCTCGTTCTTTTGTGGTCTTCTTCGTCGCGTTTTGGTGCGACGACTCCCCCGGCTTACCCCGAGCACATTTTTCTGTGATTCTTGCGCCATCGTCTTCACGACAGGTAGGGCTACGTTCCCCATGTTTACTGGTTTTTCCCATTCCGAGCTTTTCATGGGTTTTTCGGATCATCTTGTGACCTCATTTTCTGGGGCGGAGTTTTGGGACAGCGGTGTGGTATTTTGGCGATATCTTCGCGCACAGGCATCGGATCGGGGCGATTCAGTAGGCGTTTTGCATCTACACATCACGAGGAATATCCCCAAATTTTCTTGGAATTTTCTGAATTTTGCCCCGAAGGTGAATATCCCTGTTTACAGAACCTTGTGGTTCAGTTTTTGAGAGCAGTTTATTTCGGGGTGGTTCCCTTGTCGGATTTGTTTCTCAGTGTAGGGAACTCGGATTTGAGTGTACAGGTAGTCGTTTCGACGGGTTCGTCGCGAGGATCGTGACCGTATTTTTCTTGGAATTTTTCGGGCACTTCTCGCAGGTAAAAATAGGGGAAACATTTGACTGTTGTGTTTGGGACAGATTTTGTGTGAGCATTGTATGTTAATTATGTATGTTCTTTTGGGAATTTTGTACAGCGATTGCGGCGGCTTATCGGTTTGGGCGAGAGCACTATTTGGACTTGGAATTAGCGATCGAGGTGGGTGGTTGTTGTTTACCTCTATTTTGACATGCTCACTAGGAATATTAGAGTGATCCCTTTATTTGGACATGCATGCTTAAGTAATATAAATTGTGAGCCTATCATATGGAAAATATTATTGTGGATATTGATAGTGGTTGGGACTTATACATGTGGGTATGGATGGAATGTTAGCGTTTAACCTTGCATGTGGATTGGAATATTTATTTTGGACTTTATGATTATCCTGTTAGTGGTTGGTACTATTTGTGGACTTTATGACATGCATAGGTGGATAGTGATGTTTTATCATGGAACATGGATTATAGACATGTGTGGTTGGATAATGTTTTAGCATGATGGTTATATCTATGCGGAGTTATTAATTGTTACACATGTGGAACCACTATTGGACACCTTTTCCTTTATTTCCTTGAGAACATTTGCATGCTTGTTTGGACATCTAGATAGGCCATCTTTTATCGCTACACTTTCATGCTGGAACTTGACTTAGGAGAAACCTTGTTTGCTTCTTTCTCCTTTTCGTTAGTCAGGTGGGTTTGCTCGGGTTTGAGCAGGGGTTTGGGATAGTGTAGCCGGGGACTGGATTATGGATCATGGGTTTTGGCGGTGACCGCGGATATTGGGCGGTTGACCGGATGTCGGTTATAGGACATCGGTGATAGGGTATGACTATGGACTACAGGGTTTTGTGGCAACCGCGGATAGTAGGCGGTTGACCAGATGTCGGATGTGGGACATGATTGTGATTGTGGGTTATTCCGGCGATCGTGGATATTGGGCGATTGACCGGAGGTCGGTTGTTAGACTTGGTTGTTGATTGTGGGGTATTGCGGCAATCGCGGATATTGGGCGATTGACCGGATGGTTACTCTTGCATCTGATTGGGAATCAGTTTTCTTTTAGTGGAGGGTTGTGTTCCACTGGGGCTTTATAGTTGTGATCCAATCCTGCTTTTATCACACCGGCGCGGTTATTGCCCGGTGATGCTTTCCTCGTGTGGGTCGCTCCCCTCGAGTTCCCCTCCGGAGGCCGGGGCCAGACAGTTATGGACAGTTTTGCTATCTCATCGGCGCGGCTTATTTGCCCGATGATGAGGGCGGCAGCAGGAATTTTGCTATCACATCGGCGCGGCTTATTTGCCCGATGATGAGGGCGGTACAGATTGGGTTCATCTGGGACGGTTGGTTATTGTTGCTTACGGTTATTCCAGTCTAGGACTGTTTTTTTTAGAGGCATTGTAGTGGTAGATTTCCCTTTTGCAGCGGTTTCATTTCTTACCACTCTTCTTTCCTTTTTGCCTCTGGTAGACCTAGTGGGTGTGTCAGAGTTTGAGGTTTTACCCACTAGGGGAGGCTACTGGTTTACTAGTAGTTCTCACCCCCATTCTTCTTTCCTCTTTTTCTTCTCCCTTGTTTTGCAGTGTCTTCTGCGGGTGCTGCTGGGCTTTCAGCGGCGGGTCGAGGAGAGAGGACGGCTGAGTAGATAGATCTCGAGGCAGGATGAGCGTGTTAGCTGGACTGTTGGTGTACCCAGGTTTCCTCAGACGGTTGTACTTTTACATTTGGGACTGACTTTTGCCAGCAGGTTGTATTTATTTTGGTTAGCTGGGAGAGACAGATGTATCATTTATACAGATGTATTGTATTTTATTTCCAGCTTCAGTCTGAGATGTATTAGTTTTAGTTCAGCTCTGTTTTTATTGCTCTTTTATTGTTATCTCTTATATCTGAGCAGGTTTGGCGCTTCGTGTACACGGGAAATACCGTGTGCACGGCGGATCTGTGGACGGGCCCGGGTTCTGGTTTACACCCGGGGTGTGACAGATTAGGTGGTATCAGAGCTTAGGGATAGGTCATTTGGGACTTAGGAAACCCTAGGCTTTTCGGCGGACCCTAGGATGTTAGTGCGTGAGAGACGCGACATTTTGCGAAAGTCGGTGATTTATTTGTTTGACTCTTCCTGTGAGTGAAGAGGGATCGACATATCCTATTTTTGTGGGACAGTTATGTTGGCTGCAGACAACATAAAGTTACAAAAATAGAGTGATGTCTTTGACTTTCGCTAGATTGGGTCGAGTGTTTGGGGTGTGCTGATTTGCGGTTTTGTCGTGGTGAGCGGTGTCTCCCCGACGTTGGGCCCTGACCCGGGTGCACCTTGGTGCGGCGGTTGGGTCTGAGCTGGTTGTTTCGGGCCGGATACCCAGATTGGAGTCTGAGAGCTCCGGACCCGAAGGGTAGGTGTGTTGGAGGCAGATCAGCAGCGCGGTGACACAGTTGTCGGAGCAGCGCAGTGACACAGTTGTCGGATCAGCGCAGTGACACAGTTGTCGGATCAGCGCAGCGGCACAGTTGTCGGATCAACGCAGTGGCACAGTGGTCGGTGTAGCGAGTAGCCCCCCCTCCGTGCCGACGTTTAGTGTTGGGGCACCGAGGTAGGGTGGATAGTTGACAGCGGGTAAGCTGTGGGATTGCGACGATCGAGTGAGCCAGTTTTGGCGGATGAGTCATTCCGATTTGTGGGACTGAGTATGGAGCGTGGCATTGTAGTTCCTTTGGGTTGGGATCTACCGCCTGGGGCGAGTTCTGATTGAGGCGCTTGGCGCCGGGTGATGGAGGACAGATCAGTCGGAGGAGGCATTCCCGACTCCTTTTTCCAGGATAGTGGATTTTTGAGACTGTCGGAGCACATAGGTTACAGCGGTCGGTGTGGTGGTGGGTTTGAGTTGTTCCAGACTTTTGGGTTCGTATCTTCTTGATACGGGAGAATTCCTTTCTTGGTGGGTAGTGCTCTTGCTTCATTGCTTGGGTTAGGGGGCAGGATGGTCACCTCGCGCACGGGAGGCTTATTTTCCCGGTCGCGCTTAGCATGTGGAGGAGAGTTGTTGGTTCTGCCCGGTGCAGCTTGAGTCCTGGATTTTACCGGTAGACCTGATGGTCTTGGCTCAGCTGAGGGATGTTGTTTTGGTACTTGTTGGGCTGGCTGGTTCAGTTTTCTTTCGCGGCGGTTGATTATGCCGCAAGGACAGTTTTCTTGGGGAGCCAGGCCCAGAGGTGTTGTTGTACTTGGGTTGCTTGAGGGTTATCTTCGCCTCTATAGTTTTGACCACGGGAGCGAGGCGGGTGTTTCGCAGTGGGTGAGTAGACTTTTGGCTGGTGTGGTTGAGGGACCTACGGCCGCGCTGGGACTCGGGGATACCCCCTTTGGTTGCGAGTTCCTGGCTGTTCTCCTATTGGAGTTGTCTAGCATGTCACTAGTTCGAGAGTTGATGACACAACTCCAGGATTCGATGTTTGGGAAGTTTGTCAGACCATGTGTGTCGCCTTTGGGGGCGCCGGTGCTATTCGAGTTGTGGATGTTGGTTCACTTCGGCTTTGTGTGGAACCCCGGGAATTTGATAAAGTGACCATCTGGAGCTAGCACCCTTGTCGGGCATGGTGTGACACCCCCGGAATTTGGATTAGTCCTCTATATAAATGATATAATAGGACTAAATCTCTAACCCGGCTATAGCATTTTGGATGGTAGCAAGATCCAAGAGGAACATGAGAGTTAAGCGTGCTAGAGCTAGAGTAGTTCTAGGATGGGTGACCCCCTGGGAAGTGGGGCGTCACAGTTGGTATCAGAGCCATTCACCAGCAGGAAATGTGAGATGAGTCTCGGCTGAGCCAGGGTTATATAGCGGGTAGAGCGAGGCTCCCCGGCTAATGACCGTTGTGAGTGGAGTGCAGCTCCTCATAAGGTAGGCTAAGGCTAGCGAGACGAGTCTCACATCGCCTGGTGCTTGTGAGTGTGCTTGCGCCTGACGTGGACGTCAGGGCTTAAAGGGGGGAAGAATGTGACACCCCCGGAATTTGGATTAGTCCTCTATATAAATGATATAATAGGACTAAATCTCTAACCCGGCTATAGCATTTTGGATGGTAGCAAGATCCAAGAGGAACATGAGAGTTAAGCGTGCTAGAGCTAGAGTAGTTCTAGGATGGGTGACCCCCTGGGAAGTGGGGCGTCACATATGGAGGATTTGATTTACCAGCTGTAGGGTCCCGGGTCTTCTTGAAGGTTGGTTTTCAATCTGGTTTTCTCGACTGCATATGGCTGTGTGTTGATGCCGGAGAGTTGGGGAATTGCTTCTAAATCCCGACGGTTTAGAGATTAGAGAGCAGAGTCTACGTGATCAGTTGGGGGACTTATATTGGATACCTTGGGAGTACAGAGGTATGGGGATCAAGCTTTTGTGTCGATGGACTTGTGGTTGGATTATCTGAGACCCTGGGAGGAGCGGATGCTTGTACCGATGCAGACTACTTGGTAGCTCGAGCGGTTAGCCCAGCTGTACTTGGATGAGGTGGTGCGGTTTTTCTGGAATGCCCGCCTCTAATTTGTTCTAGTTAGAGACCCGAGGGTTGTATCGCGTCTCTGGAGGAGGTATTAGACAGCCTTGGGAGCTCGAGTGGTGGATGATTGGATATTTACCCCCTCTATTTGGTTGAGATTCCGGATTGAGGAACGACTTTAGTTTCGAGGACGAAACTTTCTTTTAGTGGGGGAGGATGTGATGACCTGGATCTCCGCATAGCTGTTGCTGTGCGTTGGGTGGATTCTGGAGGCCTACGGGGTGCGTTGGAGGTGATTGTGCACCAATTGGACGCAAGTGGCGGACTTCGGGCTTACTGGATCACGTGGGTGATCAATGGACTCCGTCGGATCGTTAGAAGTGGTTTCGCACGAAGCGGATATTAAAAATGGACTCAGCGCGAAGTTTGGACTAAGGAATACCTTTCCGGATGCCATCGGCAAATTTTGGGGTTGGAATTTGGCAAAATGGACATCAAATTCGGATTCAGCGTGCGAAAACGGTCAAAACGGACTACCCACTTGTTATTTTTGAGCACCGGTCACTGTTCATGCCGGAACAGTGTTTCCGGCCGCCGGCGGGCAGCGGCGGCGGCGGCGGGCAGCGGCGGAGCACGGCGGACGGGCTCGGGCAGGCGGCGGAGTGGCCGCAGGCAGCGCGCGGGCGCGGGCAACGCGCGGGCAGGCGCGCGGGCGCGCGGGCAGGCGCGCGGTCCACGGGCCGTCGTGCACCATGGGCTGGACACGTGGCAGTGTCGGAGTGGTCGGTTTAGTGGACTTGGTCTACGGAGCAGGCGGGCGTGGTGCATGGATCGGCGGGACACGTGGCGTCTTGCGGTTGGTGGGCTCATGGAGGCTGGGTCCACGGAGGTGCACCGGGTGCCTCGGGTTCCGTGCCTGGCAGGGGCGCCAGGCGGCGCGTCAGGCGAGCACGTGGGCGCGTTGACGCGCAGTTCCCGCGCGTGGGCCGCCACGTGTCGACCTTCCGCGTGGGCCGCGTGGCGCAAGGCGGTAGGGCAGCGCGGCTGTCCGCTGTGCGGGGGGCGACGTGGAGGCCCGGTGGGCTTTCGGGCGCGCACAGTGTTGGGCCGGGCCCAACACTGTAGCCCCCCGAAAGTGGGAGCGCCCGGAAGTTGGGACTTTTTGGGTATTAATTGGATTGTTTCTCCCAGCATATAAAAGGCCGAGTTCAGCACAGATGAACTTCTTCTCTGCGTGGATTTTCACAGTGCAACCTTCACAAGAAATCCTCCTCTCCCTATGGCGATTCCATCTACAGATTCCTGGATTTTTCTGCGGCACGCATCCCGAGGTTACCATTTTTACGGCGCGGCGCGACGCTCGTTCTTTTGTGGTCTTCTTCGTCGCGTTTTGGTGCGAGGACTCCCCCGGCTTACCCCGAGCACATTTTTCTGTGATTCTTACGCCATCGTCTTCACGACAGGTAGGGCTACGTTCCCCATGTTTACTAGTTTTTCCCATTCCGAGCTTTTCATGGGTTTTTCGGATCATCTTGTGACCTCATTTTCTGGGGCGGAGTTTTGGGACAGCGGTGTGGTATTTTGGCGATATCTTCGCGCACAGGCATCGGATCGGGGTGATTCAAGAGGCGTTTTGCATCTAAACATCACGAGGAATATCCCCAAATTTTCTTGGAATTTTCTGAATTTTGCCCCGAAGGTGAATATCCCTGTTTACCGAACCTTGTGGTTCAGTTTTTGAGAGCAGTTTATTTCGGGGTGGTTCCCTTGTCGGATTTGTTTCTCAGTGTAGGGAACTCGGATTTGAGTGTGCAGGGAGGCGTTTCGACGGGTTCGTCGCGAGGATCGTGACAGTATTTTTCTTGGAATTTTACGGGCACTTCTCGCAGGTAAAAATAGGGGAAACATTGGACTATTGTGTTTGGGACAGATTTTGTGTGAGCATTGTATGTTAATTATGTATGTTCTTTTGGAAATTTTGTACAACGATCGCGGCGGCTTATCGGTTTGGGCGAGAGCACTATTTGGACTTGGAATTAGCGATCGAGGTGGGTGGTTGTTGTTTACCTCTATTTTGACATGCTCACTAGGAATATTAGAGTGATCCCTTTATTTGGACATGCATGCTTAAGTAATATAAATTGTGAGCCTATCATATGGAAAATACTATTGTGGATATTGATAGTGGTTGGGACTTATACATGTGGGTATGGATGGAATGTTAGCGTTTAACCTTGCATGTGGATTGGAATATTTATTTTGGACTTTATGATTATCCTGTTAGTGGTTGGTACTATTTGAGGACTTTATGACATGCATAGGTGGATAGTGATGTTTTATCATGGAACATGGATTATAGACATGTGTGGTTGGATAATGTTTTAGCATGATGGTTATATCTATGCGGAGTTATTAATTGTTACACATGTGGAACCACTATTGGACACCTTTTCCTTTATTTCCTTGAGAACATTTGCATGCTTGTTTGGACATCTAGATAGGCCATCTTTTATCGCTACACTTTCATGCTGGAACTTGACTTAGGACAAACCTTGTTTGCTTCTTTCTCCTTTTCGCTAGTCAGGTGGGTTTGCTCGGGTTTGAGCAGGGGTTTGGGATAGTGTAGCCGGGGCCTGGATTATGGATCATGGGTTTTGGCGGTGACCGCGGATATTGGGCGGTTGACCGGATGTCGGTTATAGGACATCGGTGATAGGGCATGACTATGGACTACAGGGTTTTGTGGCAACCGCGGATAGTAGGCGGTTGACCAGATGTCGGATGTGGGACATGATTGTGATTGTGGGTTATTCCGGCGATCGTGGATATTGGGCGATTGACCGGAGGTCGGTTGTTAGACTTGGTTGTTGATTGTGGGGTATTGCGGCAATCGCGGATATTGGGCGATTGACCGGATGGTTACTCTTGCATCTGATTGGGAATCAGTTTTCTTTTAGTGGAGGGTTGTGTTCCACTGGGGCTTTATAGTTGTGATCCAATCCTGCTTTTATCACACCGGCGCGGTTATTGCCCGGTGATGCTTTCCTCGTGTGGGTCGCTCCCCTCGAGTTCCCCTCCGGAGGCCGGGGCCAGACAGTTATGGACAGTTTTGCTATCACATCGGCGCGGCTTATTTGCCCGATGATGAGGGCGGTACAGATTGGGTTCATCTGGGACGGTTGGTTATTGTTGCTTACGGTTATTCCAGTCTAGGACTATTTTTTTTAGAGGCATTGTAGTGGTAGATTTCCCTTTTGCTGTGGTTTCATTTCTTACCACTCTTCTTTCCTTTTTGCCTCTGGTAGACCTAGTGGGTGTGTCAGAGTTTGAGGTTTTACCCACTAGGGGAGGCTACTGGTTTACTAGTAGTTCTCACCCCCATTCTTCTTTCCTCTTTTTCTTCTTCCTTGTTTTGCAGTGTCTTCTGCGGGTGCTGCTGGGCTTTCAGCGGCGGGTCGAGGAGAGAGGACGGCTGAGTAGATAGATCTCGAGGCAGGATGAGCGTGTTAGCTGGACTGTTGGTGTACCCAGGTTTCCTCAGACGGTTGTACTTTTACATTTGGGACTGGCTTTTGCCAGCAGGTTGTATTTATTTTGGTGAGCTGGGAGAGACAGAGGTATCATTTATACAGATGTATTGTATTTTATTTCCAGCTTCAGTCTGAGATGTATTAGTTTTAGTTCAGCTCTGTTTTTATTGCTCTTTTATTGTTATCTCTTATATCTGAGCAGGTTTGGCGCTTCGTGTACACGGGAAATACCGTGTGCACGGCGGATCTGTGGACGGGCCCGGGTTCTGGTTTACACCCGGGGCGTGACAATCTTGGAGTTTCCCAAGCTTCCTTTTGACCCATTTTTCCTCGTGGAGTTTTGGACAGCACTCGGGTGTTTTTGCGATATCTTCGCGTACAGGCATCGGATCGAGGCGTGCCAATAGGCGTTTTTCATCTACATAGCGCAAGGAACAGCCTCGAATTTTCTTGGATTTTTCTGAGTATTTTCCGAAGGTGAAAATCCCCATTTTCCCAAGTTCTTTGATACTGAATTCCTGTACAGAATTCTTTGGGGTGGTTCCCTTGCAGAATTTGTATCTCAGCGTAGGAAACTCGGATTTGAACGTGCAGGTACTCATTTCGACTGGCTCGTCGTGACGATCGCGGTGGTATTTTTCCTGGAATTTTTCGAGCAGAACTCGTAGGTGAAAAAGGCACAACTCTGGACTGTTATGTTTTGGACAGATTGTGTTGGAGCATTGTATGTTTAATTGTGTATGTTCTTTTGGGGTATGTTGTGTAGTGTTGTGGTGATTGTTTGGACCGAATGTGGACTTCACTTTTGGACCGGGATTTAGCGCTCGAGGTGGGTACCGTTGTCACCTCCTACTTTTGATTACCCACTAGGCATACTGGAGATGTCCCTATATCGTGTTGATAGTTGTATCTGTGGGATGAACATAGCATGCCTGTTTGAAAATACGGACCTGCTGTTAACACTTGCATCTCTAGAGGATTGGATATCAGTAAATTATGGTTTCTTGAAAAAGATAGTGTTTAAATCTCTGGGGAATAGTGTTGGGTTATATGTAATAATGGATCTAAATAGGGGAAAAAACACCTAGAGGGGGGTGAATAGGTGTAAACAATAAACACTCAAAAAATCATTGCGCAATAAAAATCCAATGCGGAAATATAAATGAACACGCAAGATTTTTACGTGGAAAACTCCAAACCGGAGTAAAAAACCACGGGACTGATAACACGGTGAAATCCACTAGAATTAAACACGTACAAGGTGATATACCGTACTCACAGACGACTCAACCTTTTCCATACGCTCCTAGTTGATCTTCTCTGCTCGCTCCGCAACGCGTCTCGAATCCACGATCTGCGTCCAACACCGAATCCACGGCGTCCAACGTCGAGTCCACGACGTCTGACCGAATCCACGGTCTTCACCCAGTAGCACGCTTCGAATCCACGAACGTACCTCGCTCCGAATCCACGAGAGCGGTTGCACCTTGAATCCACAAGGCCACGCGAGTCCACGCGCCGATTTTGGGGTAAATCGTTGTTTTTGGGTGGTGATGATCCGCCGAATACTTAGATCAAAGATAGATAGGAAATACCATCTAAGTATTCATTAGTTTGATTCAACTCAAGATGTGAGTATGAAAACCTAGAATCAAACTAATCAATATAGATGAAGAAACATAGAGTAATATCTAATGATTTCCTTTCTTCTCTATATGTGGATCTTAGGCCGTATAAAAGATGACGACTTGTATGTGGATTTACGGCTTATGTGGATTAACCCTAGAAAAGAATCATAAGGTCTATTTATAGGTTAGAAACCCTAGGAAGAAGATAAGGATCAAAAACTGTCCGTTTCTGGAAATTTTCACGACGGCGATCCGGATCGAATTAGCTGTGATCCGGATCGTCGTAACGAGTCAGGCAATTCCAAAGAAACAGGGTTCGGGATCCGGATTGTAATGCACGATCCGGATCGTTCATGTATTTCAGCAAATTCCCATGTTCGGGATCCGGATCGAAATGACTATGATCCGGATCGGATTTGCCAATGAACAAGCACCCTTCGGGATCCGGATCGGACTGTCTGATCCGGATCCTGAACATGTCCCATGTCCAGTTCTTGATTTTTATGCGATAAAAAATTCTTCCAAGTGTTTCTCCACTACATGAAGTATTCGGATCACCAAAAATATTTAGTTAAACTTACCTGATCCTTTTGAATTCTTCTTTCTTGAGATTGAGGTATATGATCCAAACTTCATTCATCTTCAATCTTCAAGACTTAACACTTTCACGAAATGCGCCAAAACAAAATCCGTAACAATCTCCCCTTTTGGCGGTTTCGTGACAAAACACAGATCCACTAAAGAAAATTCAAAAAAGATATTTTTGTTGCTATCACCATACAACAAAAATTTACAATGGAGATCCAATACAAGAGATAAACTCCTAAAACAGACTCTAGACTTAGACATCTGTACTCTCTGCAAAAAGAAATCATTCTTGACAAAAAGAGATCGTTAGATACCTCAAGAATATTTAGCATTCAAAACCTAACAGAGATAGAGTTTATGCTCACCATGACATTGAGTAATTCAGATATGTAATAAGATCACAATCAAACATTGACATATCTTCTAAGCAATAAAATTCCAAATGTCATAACTTTGCTTTGTTAGTAATCAAACAACTTGTTAGTAATAATACATGTCCAAATAGTTAGTCGAATAGTTAGTAGGGACATGCAACAAATCACAAGATAAAAACCAGAAGTTGTGATACTTACCTTTCACCAAAGTCAAAGTTTGTAATAAGTTCTCACCAAAAGTTCAAAGTTCTCACAGAGTTCACTTTCACAGAGTTCACTCTAAACTCTCTCCCCCTTTTTGTCACAAACTAAGCCAAAAATTCAAAATTTAAGGAGAGTTAAAAAGTTCAACATAAAGAAACTTTAGAGCTGAATAAAATAACATAAATGCAAAAACTTAAAAACCTGCAAAAGAAGGATTAGAAACAAAAACTTTATGCAGAGTCGTCGGAACTGATACACCCAAGCTTCTGAAATATTTTCTTGATCCGTTTGTTCATAGAAGCTTTCTCCTTCTTAACTTCTCTAAGATCTTGGACCATCAAAGCTTGTTCTTTCTTAACTTCTTTGAGATCCTCTTTCATTTCAGCGAACTCAATAGACATGCGTTCTTGCTCGTTTGAGAGTCGCTGTTGTTCCTTAAAGATTGAGCTAACCGACGCACCATCATCAGACGTTGATGGTGGTGCTGGTTGCGCTGCCGGTGCAGAGGTTGTTGCTTGTTGTTGTGCTCTTTGTCGGTGAGGAGGTATTATGGGTTCATCTGGCTTCGTCGAGAGGGACTTCACAATTGTCGTCTCATTGATTGTGCCCAAACTATACATATATGAGCTTGTACTGGTGTCGACTTTAAACTTTCTAAGGATGAGCATAATTATCATTGGATAGGGGAGTCTCTCTGTGGGATGAGAATGTTCCACATAACGCGCCATCCTCGACCAAATGAGGTAAGGAATGTTTAAGTTCGCTCCCATTGATGCTGCGGGGTGTCCAAGAAGATAAAGAAATAACATCCTGTCCCATCGAAGAACCTTCGTATTCATGTTTGGAAGGATATTGTAGCAGACAATGAAGTTTATATAGCGATACTCTGTTCGAAGTTCTTTTGAGAAAACAGAGTTTCCTGTCGACCGAGTATCTGGAAGACATATTCCATCAACCACTACTCTCCAAGAGTTGTCGTTGAAGACTTGAGTTTTCAGATAATGAGCTCCATCAACTCTGGCCTTCATCCCTAACACCTCCCCAATCAATTGAGGGGTGACTTTGATCTTGATATTCTTGACCAATGTGTGAAATTCTCGACGTCCTTGGTCCTGATTGACTAGACTAGAAGCGTTCTGATAGAACATCCGTACTGAGTGAGGACAATACCCAGTATTCTCAGTGAAGTTGCATATGGGACCAAGACCGGCCTGGTCAAACAAAGTCCCAAAGAGTGTAGACCGTTCCTTCATTGCATTGACATCGACATGTCTTTCGCCAATGCATTCCCTCTTCTCAAAATCTTTGATTCTTGCGGAGCTGATGAAGTCCTGTGGAGGAGGCTGGCTGGCAACTGGTTGCTCAATGGAAATTCCCTGAGCACTGCCTCTTTTTCTTGCACCGGTTTTTCTTTTTGTTCCAATTGGACTTGGTTCCATTGGCGCTTTCCCTTTTTCAGCTGCAGTCGCCGGAGCCTTTGAGGTTTCAGCAGGGGCTTTCCCTTTGGAGACAATTGGAATAGTTCCCTCGATTTCGATGTTATCCCAGTCAATCGAGGCCGTCTCTGATTCAGTGTCAGAATCATCCTTAGTTTTCTGCGCTTTCTTGGCCCTCTTGGGCTTGACAGTGTCTCTCGCATGTACCATAGCTGCTAGAAGGAAAATGATCCACGTGATCACCATTGCTATTGGTTTCTTGAGAAAAGAAATCCTGTGAGGAACACCTCAAGAACACGAAAAAATTGTTAATTTTCAAAAATTAGAAAAATTGTACCCAAACAATCATTATCGTGTAGAGAGACTAGGAATCAAATTAGTTTTGCAAAAGGAAATTTAAAAATAGATCAATTGCGTGATTTTGGAAAATTCCCATTATATGCCCTAAAACTGAATTTTCAGAAATCGAAGCCCAAAAATTCGTTAATCAAGAGAATACCTAGCATATAATCAAAACTAATCTACCCAGAGTTCTTATTTCAAAAGAAATTTGACCAAAAACCATTCACAAATGAAAAAGTTCCATGATTTCTACTCACGTTTTGAGTAAACAAGGAAAAACAGTGAAAAACCGAGATTTTGATCAATAAAACTTACTTGGTGTGATGACCTGGATCTCTGCAGAGCTGTGGTAGAGTCATTGGTGACATCTGGGGAGCCTGTACTGTGTGTTGGAGGTGTTTGTGCACCAATTGGGCAATTGTGGCGGACTTCGGGCTTATTGGATCACGTGGGTGATCAATGGACTCCGTTGGATTGTTAGAAGTGGTTTTGCGCGATGCGGATATTAAAAATGGACTCAGCGCGAAGTTTGGACCAAGGAATACCTTTCCGGATGCCTTCGGCAAATTTTGGAGTTGGAATTTGGCAAAATGGACGTCAAATTCGGATTCAGCGCGCGAAAACGGTCAAAACGGACTACCCACTTGTTATTTTTGAGCTTCGGATACTGTTCATGCCGGAACAGTGTTCCCGACGGCGGCGGCAGCGGCGGAGCAGCCGCAGGCAGCGCGGCGGACGGTGGCGCGGGCCGCCCGGTCCACGCGGCAGGCGTGCACCGGGGGCGGGACGCGTGGCGGCTCGGGAGTGGGCCGGTCCGCGGGGCGGGGTCTACGGAGAGTGCGGGGCGCACGGTGGACCGGCGGGACACGTGGCGTCTTCTGGTTGGCGGGCTCATGCAGGCTGGGTCCACGGAGGTGCACCGGGTGCCTCGGAACAGTGCGTGGCAGGCGGGCGCAGGCGGCGGGCGCAGGCGCACGTGGGCGCGTTGACGCGGGGTTCCCGCGCGTGGGCCGCCACGTGTCGAGCTCCGCGTGGGCCACGCGACGGGGCGTGAGCGGGGGGTTCCGCTGTAGCCTGTTGAGGGGGCGACGTGGAGGCCCGGGAGGATTTCGGGCGCGCACAGTGTTGGGCCGGGCCCAACACTGTAGCCGCCCGAAATCGGGAGCGCCCGGAAACGGGGACACATTGGGAATTTTCAGATTTGTTTCCAGCAATGTATTTAAAGGCCGAGTTCAACCGAGGAGAACTTCTTCTCCGCGCGGATTTTCACAGTGCCACCTTCACGAGTTTTCTTCATCTCCCTGTGGCGGATCAATCTGCAGAGTTCCAGATTTTTCAGCGGCACGCATCCCGAGGTTACCATTTTTACGGCGCGGCGCGACGCTCGTTCGTTGGTGGTCTTCTTCGTCGCGTTTTGGTGCGAGGACTCCCCCGGCTTACCCCGAGCACCTTTTTCTGTGATTCTTGCGCCGTTGGCTTCACGACAGGTAGGGCTATGTTTCCCATGTTTACTGATTTTTCCCATTCCGAGCTTTTCATTGGTTTTTCGGATCATCTTGTGACCTCATTTTCTGGGCGGAGTTTTGGGACAGCGGTGTGGTATTTTGGCGATATCTTCGCGCACAGGCATCGGATTGGGGCGATTCAAGAGGCGATTTGCATCTACACATCACGAGGAATATGCCCAAATTTTCTTGGAATTTTCTGAATATTTCTCGAAGGTGAGGAATATCTGTGAACAGTAGTTATTGCTACAGTTTTTGAGAGTAGTTTAATTCGGGGTGGTTCCCTTGTCGGAATTGTTTCTCAATGTAGGAAGCTCGGAATTGAGCGTGCAGGTACTCGTTTCGACGGGTTCGTCGCGAGGATCGTGAGAGTATTTTTCTTGGAATTTTCTGGGCACTTCTCGCAGGTAAAAACAGGGCATCTTTGGGACTGAATTCTGGACAGCTTGTAGGGGAACTTGTGTGCTTATTTGTGTGTATGTTTTGGGGTAATTTTGTACAGCGATCGCGGCGGCTGATTGGTTTGGGCGAGAGCACTTCTTGGACTTGGAATTAGCGATCGAGGTGGGTGGTTGTTGCTTACCTCTATTTTGACATGCTCACTAGGAATATTAGAGTGACCCCTCTATTTGGACATGCATGCTTAGGTGATATAATATTATGAGCCTTTCATGTGGGAATTACTGTTGTGGATATCTGATAGTGGTTGGGAGCTATACATGTTGGTATGATGGAATGTTAGCGTTTAACCTTGCATGTGGATTGGTTTGTTTATTTTGGACTTTGTGATTATCCTGTTAGTGTTGGTACTATTTTATGGATATTATGACATGCATAGGTGGATAGTAGTGCTTTAATTTGGAACATGGATGATAGACATGTGTGGTTGGATATTGTTTTAGCATGATGGTTATATCTATGCGGCTCTATTAATTGTTACACATGTGGAACCACTATTGGTCGCCTTTTCCTTTATTCCCTTGGGAACACTTGCATGCTTGTATGGTCACCTAGATAGGCCACCTTTTTCTGCTACACTATCATGCTGGAACTTGACTTAGGAGAAACCTTGTTTGTTTCTTTCTCCTTTTCGTTAGTCAGGTGGGTTTGCTCGGGTTTGAGCAGGGGTTTGGGATAGTGTAGCCGGGGCCTGGATTATGGATCATGGGTTTTGGCGGCGACCGCGGATATTGGGCGGTCGACCGGATGTCGGTTATAGGACATCGGTGATAGGGCATGATTATGGACTAGAGGGTTTTGTGGCAACCGCGGATAGTAGGCGGTTGGCCAGATGTCGGATGTGGGACATGTTTGTGATTGTGGGTTATTCCGGCGACCGCGGGTATTGGGCGGTTGACCGGAGGTCGGTTGTTAGACCTGGTCGTGGATTGTGGGGTGTTGCGGCAATCGCGGATATTGGGCGATTGACCGGATGGTTACTCTTGCATCTGATTGGGAATCAGTTTTCTTTTAGTGGAAGGTTGTGTTCCACTGGGGCTTTATAGTTGTGATCCAATCCTGCTTTTATCACCGGCGCGGTTATTGCCCGATGATGCTTTTATTACACCGGCGCGGTTATTGCCCGGTGATGCTTTACTCGTGTGGGTGTTTTTGTAAACCTCTCATTTGGGATTTATCACTAGGCCTATTAGAATGCTCTTGATTTTGCTGTTAGTAAATCTGTGGAATGGACCTAGCATGCTTGTAGGAAGTCCTGGTTTCTTTGTTGATAATCGCATTGTTAGAAAACTACAAGTTAATTAATGGTGAGTCCATGCTTTAAACATGTAGTAGAATTACTTGGAATTTATGCTAAATCCCTGTCTTGTTGATTGATTAAATGAAAGGCTGAGGTATGTGGTTAGGGTACTTAAAATGGTTCAACAAGTTAATGACTTTTGCATGCTTGAATGGTCACCTAGATAGGCCACCTTCTTTTCTGCTACACTACCATGCTGGAATTGACTTAGGAGAAACCTTGTTGCATTCTTTCTTCAGTCACTTAAACATAGGGGATATTATGCTCGGGTCAGAGCAGGGGCTGGGTTAGTGTAGTCAGATACTTGGGTTTCGGGGAGAGGGTTTGGGCTTCCTTCGGGAGACGGTACTTTTCCTTATAGAGCTGAGTGCGCAATTTGCAGACTTGAGACCCTGGGACTCCTGTCCCATATCGGTGTTATGCGTAGGCTGGCATACCCGATTTGGCAGACATTGAGAACCCTACCCCTTATCGGTGCTATGCGTAGGCTGGCATACCCGATTTAGCAGACCCTGGGACTCCTGTCCCATATCGGTGTTATGCGTAGGCTGGCATACCCGATTTGGCAGACATTGAGAACCCTACCCCTTATCGGTGCTATGCGTAGGCTGGCATACCCGATTTAGCAGACCCTGGGACTCCTGTCCCATATCGGTGTTATGCGTAGGCTGGCATACCCGATTTGGCAGACATTGAGAACCCTACCCCTTATCGGTGCTATGCGTAGGCTGGCATACCCGATTTAGCAGACCTTGAGACTCCTGTCCCATATCGGTGTTATGCGTGGGCTGGCATACCCGATTTGGCAGACATTGAGACTCCTATCCCACACCGGTGTTATGCGTAGGCTGGCATACCCGATGTGGCAGGCTTCGATTTTCTGATGCATACATTTAGCTATCTTTAGCTGGGCAGGTAGAGGCATTGTAGTGGTAGATTTCCCTTTTGGTAGCGGTTTCTTTTCTTACCACTCTTCTTTATTCTTTAGCCTCTGGTAGACCTAGTGGGTGTGTCAGAGTTTGAGGATTTACCCACTAGGGGAGGCTACTGGTTTACTAGTAGTTCTCACCCCCCATTCTTCTTTCCTCTTTTGCTTCTTCCTTGTTTTGCAGTGCCTTCTGCGGGTGCTGCTGGGCTTTCAGCGGCGGGTCGAGGAGAGAGGACGGCTGAGTAGATAGATCTCGAGGCAGGATGAGCGTGTTAGCTGGACTGTTGGTCTACCCAGGTTTTCCTCAGACGGTTGTACTCGTTCATTTGGGACTGGCTTTTGCCAGCAGGATGTATTTATTTTGGTGAGCTGGGAGAGACAGATGTATCATTTATACAAATGTATTGTATTTTATTTCCAGCTTCAGTCTGAGATGTATTAGTTTTAGTTCAGCTCTGTTTTTATTGCTCTTTTATTGTTATCTCTTATATCTGAGCAGGCTTGGCGCTTCGTGTACACGGGAAATACCGTGTGCACGGCGGATCTGTAGACGGGCCCGGGTTCTGGTTTACACCCGGGGCGTGACACTTGGAATCGAAGAACTCGAGTTTGAAAGGCTCCAAGAAGGATGAAATTTAGAGAGAGAAACTCTGGAGTCTTAAGAACAAAAGATTGGAATAAAAGAAATCAAAATCCCTCTTGTTCTAATAAAACCCTAGCCGTGATCCGGATCGGATCGAGATTTCGATCCGGATCGGCTACCCGCAGGAAACGCCTGCGTTCGGGATCCGGATCATTCATGTCCGATCCGGATCGGCTCCAACTTTTTCTTCAGAATAATTTAGAAAAATTCAATGAAATCCGGAAAAAGTATGTAAGCATTTTAGCACATCAACTTTAAACAAAAATCATCGTTTCATGTCAAGAGAAATAAATTATGTTAAATCTATCAATAACATTCAAATAATGACATGAAAATTTACAGAAATTAAAACCTTTAAAGTTGATCAAGTTCAAACACATCCATCATGATCTTATGAGTACGGCGTTTATCAAATCATTAAAATGATAAAGAAAATGAATTACCAAGATCAATAGATGTTTGAAATCCCAAATAAATTATATAATGTATCTAGTCAATCTGTTGAAGAGAGTGGCTCTTTCAGCATCTTTTGTTACGGAATTTGAGTTGGCGTAGTTTCGTGAAAGGTTCAAGTCTTGAAGATTGAAGGTGAAGAAAGTTGGATCATTTAACTCAATCTCAAGAAAGAAGAATTCAAAAGGATCAGGTATGTTTAACTAAAGATTATTGGTGATCCGAATACTTCTTGTAGTGTAGAAACACCTGGAAGAATTTTTAATTGCATAAAAATAAAAAACTGTTGTTCGGACATGTTCAGGATCCGTATCAGAGCCAGCGATCCGGATCCCGAAGGTTGTTGTTTCATACATTACTTCAATCCGGATCGCAGCATCTCACGATCCGGATCCCAAACGTTGAGTTTTCTGAATTGTATGAACGATCCGGATCAGGCATTCCGATCCGGATCCCGAACGTTTGTTTTTCTGGAAACCGTCTTTCTTGCTACTGCAATCCGGATCGCCCAAATCCGATCCGGATCGCCGTCCGTAAAAATTCCAGAAATGTTAGGTTTTTGATTCTTATCTCCTTCCAAATGTTTCTAACCTATAAATAGCTCCTATGACTCTTTTTCTAGGGTTAAGAAATATACTCCACATATTTGATATAGAGCGGTCATAATCAAATATCATCTTATACGGCCCTAGATCCACATATAGAGAAGAAAGGAAATCATTAGATATTACTCTATGTTTCTTCATCTATATTGATTAGTTTGATTCTAGGTTTTCATACTCATATCTTGAGTTGAATCAAACTAATGAATACTTAGATGGTATTTCCTATCTATCTTTGATCTAAGTATTCGGCGGATCATCACCACCCAAAAACAACGATTTCTCCAAAATCGGCGCGTGGATTCGCGTGTCCTTGTGGATTCAAGGTTCAACCGCTCTCGTGGATTCGGAGCGAGGCACGGTCGTGGATTCAAAGGGTGCTACTGGGTGAAGACCGTGGATTCGGTCGGACGTCGTGGATTCGACGTTGGACGCCGTGGATTCGGCGTTGGGCGCAGATCGTGGATTCGAGAAGCGTCGTGGAGCGAGCGGAGAAGATCCTCTAGGAGCGTATGGAAAAGGTTGAGTCGTAAGTGTGTACGGTAAATCACCTTGTACGTGTTTTAATTCTAGTGGATTTCGCCGTGTTATCGGTCCCGTGGTTTTTTACTCCGGTTTGGAGTTTTTCCACGTAAAAATCTTGCGTGTTATTTTTATTTCCGCATTGGGTTTTTTATCGCAACGATTTTTGAGTGTTTATACGTTTACACCTATTCACCCCCCTCTAGGTGTTTCTTCCCCTATTTAGATCTATATTACATATAACCCATCAAGTGGTATCAGAGCGGGAATCGGGTTGTAAACAATGGTTGAAGGTGGAAACATCAATCGACCCCCTTTCTTTGATGGAACAAATTATGCGTACTGGAAAGTACGGATGAAAGTCTTTTTAGTTTCCATCGACGAAAGGGTGTGGCAATCAATTGAATTAGGATGGTCTAATTCAACTGAAATTATCTCTGATGTTCGCACCTTAAAACCTAGGTCGAAATGGACCAAGGAAGAGTTAGATTCATCTTCTTACAATGGCAAGGGAATTAATGCTATATTTAATGCCTTATCTCAAACTGAATTCTCTCGCGTCTCGGCATGTGAGACTGCGAAAGAAATCTGGGATGTTCTTCAGGTTACACATGAGGGAACTAACCTCGTGAAGATTCAGAAACTGCAAATGCTTACGAGCAAGTTTGACTCTATCTTGATGGCAGAAAATGAATCTTTCACGGACTACTATACACGATTGCAAGACATCGTAAACTCATGTGCTAACCTGGGAGAGAAGATTCCAGAATTTAAGGTTGTAAGAAAGATCTTAAGAACTCTTCCTGAACGATTTCGCCCAAAGGTTACAGCCATTGAAACTATTAAACACCCGGACGAAATGCGTGTAGAAGAATTAGTTGGTTCATTACAAACATATGAAATGACATTTACTACTAACAATTCTCCTGGAAAAGCATCCTCTTCTAAGTCTTCAGGTTATGCGTTGAAAACAACTAAGGAAGAAGACGCGGATACATCCTCCTCAGACGATGACGAGAATCTTTCTATGGAGGAATTTGAGAAGCAGCTCGTTCTCTTGACAAGGAAGTTTCGCCGCAACTTTCGAAGGGGTAATTCAAGTAAATCTCCATCCTTCGGAAAGTCGAACAAAGGCAAGGGTACTTCAAGTTACAAGTCAAGAAAGCAAGAGAACTTCTCAAAGGATAAGAAAAGTTCAGAGGGACAACTACAATGCTTCAAATGTCGAGGCTACGGCCACATTGCAACGGAGTGTCCCAACAAGTATCCGGCAAAGAAGAAGGCGATGCAAGTCGTCACTTGGGATGACAACTCAACGTCAAATGAGTCGTCTTCAAGTGATGAAGAAAAGAGCACCACGGCATTCCACGCGTCCACATCTTCACCCTTCATGTGCTTTATGGCAAGTACGTCCGAGTCATTGTCCAACTCCACTGTTGAAAAAATTGCAACGGACAACGAATCGGATGATTCCGAAGGTGAAGATTTTGCTCTAGCCTACCACAGACTTTTGAGGGATTCAAAGAAAGTGGCCAAGCAAAACAAGAGTTTGAGAGGGAGATTGCATGATCTCGAAGAAGAAGCAAAAAGGGCAACTTCTCTCTCAAACGCTCTTGAAGTGGAAAGGGAAAATCTGATAAAAGTAAATGTTTCCCTTCAAGAGTCCAATGAGCTTTTTGAGAAGGAACATACAAATCTGGTGGATAAAGCGGATCACTTCTCAAAGCTCTACAACGAGGCTCGACAGGATAACCTGGAAATGACAAAGACCATTTTCCAACTCAAGGATGACTTGCAGCGATTCTCTTCAGGAAGGAGTAAGTTGGATAGGCTTCTTGGTCTTGGTCAAACAAATCGGTTCGGCCTCGGGTACACTCAAACTGGAAACAGTCCAAGTTCGAGTGGGACAGTTTTTGTGCCTCAGTCGGTATCTCCTCCTCCGACACCGGAATTCAAGACAAACAACGACAACAAACCTACTTCATCCTCTTTGGGATCGTCAAGATCTAAGGTATGTTTTCGTTGTGGTGTTTCAGGGCACATAAGAAGATATTGCAAGACGGGAGTCAAACGCTCACTTCAAACACCTCTTGCAATGACTACCACAAAGGTGATTCCTCGGAAATCAATTGCAAATCAATTGAAGGAAAAGAACCTTGGTAGTTTACCGCGCAAGACGACTTCATCAAGGAGCAGCAATCGTTTTAACAAGACGCTTTCACCTAGGCATATAACTTCACGACCATTATCGACGCATTCCAAAAAGGTTTGGGTGCGCAAAGGTGAAATCTTTCCTTGTCTTGTTACCAATGTTTCCTTGCATGCATATGATAGTTCGTCTTGGTATCTGGATAGCGGGTGTTCCCGTCACATGACCGGTGACAAAAATAGTTTTCAAAATCTTGAGAAAATCTCCGGAGGACTCGTTGTTTTCGGAGACGGTCGATCTTCCAAAATTGTTGGAAAAGGAACAGTAGCTATTCCAGATGGCCCGGTTCTAAATAATGTGTTATTTGTTGATGGTCTTAAGACTAACCTCATAAGCATAAGTCAACTTTGCGACAATGGTTTTTCAGTTAACTTTTCATCTGTTGAATGTGTTGTAACTGATAAGGACCATGTCTTCTTTTTAAAAGGGGTTAGATCTGAAAACAATTGCTATGTTGTTCCTAATAAAATTTCAGAAAAATGTAATCTAGTTTCTTTGATTAATGAAACAATTTGGCATGAAAGGCTAGGTAACATAAATTTTAAGGAACTTGCTAGAATTTCAAACAAGGACGTGGTCAAGGGGGTTCCAAAACTTTTATTTAAACAAAATATTGTGTGTGGTGGTTGCCAAAAGGGAAAACAGTCCAGGACTGCACACAAGAACTTGAACCACGTTGGTACAAAACGGCCTTTGGAACTTTTACACATGGATTTAATGGGGCCAACTCGGCAACCATCTTTGGGAGGTAAATGGTATATTTTCTTGATGATTGATGATTTCTCTCGATATTCTTGGGTAGCATTTTTAAAAGAGAAAGCTGATACCTTTGATTCTTTTCACAAGATTTGCCTTCGTATTATGATTGAAAAGAATGAAAAGATCATTCGTGTTAGAAGTGATAGAGGTGGAGAATTCGTTAACTCTAAATTCATTGACTTTTGCACTTCAAACGGTATTAAGCATGAATTCTCTGCACCCTATACACCTCAACAGACTGGTGTTGTCGAGCGCAAAAACAGGGTTGTTCAAGAGATGGCACGTGTTATGCTTCACAGCCGGAATTTACCGCTACATTTTTGGGCTGAAGCTGTGAACACTGCAATCTATGTAATTAATCGAGTTTATTTGCGCCCGGGAACGTTAAATACAAGGATCATCCGGAATCGAATATTATTGGAGATCCACAAGAAGGAGTTAGAACTCGGAGGCAGTTGGTTTGTGGATTCGCTTGCTACGTATCTTTAATCGAACCAAAGAACATAGATGAAGCTCTTCAGGATGACTACTGGATTAAAGCAATGCAGGAAGAGCTCCATCAGTTTGAGCGAAACAAAGTCTGGGAATTAACGAAGCCTCCAAAGCAACATAATGTGATAGGTACCAAATGGATTTTCAAGAACAAGAAAAATGAGGATGGTACTATCATCAGGAACAAGGAACGATTAGTTGCTCAAGGCTACTCTCAAGTAGAAGGTATAGACTTTGATGAAACATTCGCCCCTGTCGCTAGACTCGAGTCCATTCGTATACTATTTGCTATTGCTTGTCATTTTAAAATCAAATTATTTCAAATGGACGTTAAGAGCGCGTTTCTAAATGGGTTTTTAAATGAGGAAGTTTATGTGGCTCAACCGAAAGGTTTTGTAGACCATAAACAACCTAACCATGTTTTTCGTTTGAAAAAGGCTCTTTACGATCTGAAACAAGCACCGCGAGCATGGTACGAAAGGTTGACAAAGCACCTTTTGGAGAAGGGCTATACTCGAGGGGGAGCTGACAGGACTCTCTTTGTGAAACATTATCAAAGCAATTTTATTGTAGCACAAATCTATGTCGATGACATTGTATTTGGCGCAACAAGAGATAATGATGCTTCTAAATTCGCGGAGACCATGGAAAGCGAATTCGAGATGTCCATGATGGGCGAATTGACTTATTTCCTTGGATTGCAAATTAAACAAAATGATGAAGGTATTCACTTGAGTCAATCCAAGTATGCAATGGAGTTGGTTAAAAAGTATGACTTAGAAAATTCGAAGGATTTTCCGACTCCAATGGGAACTAGCCACAAGAGACTTGGAAGTGATTCACAAAGTGAGAATGTAGACGAGAAACTGTATCGAAGTATGATTGGAAGTCTACTTTACCTCACGGCTAGTCGCCCGGATATATCCTTTAGTGTTGGGAGTTGCGCGAGATATCAATCAGCACCAAAGGAGGTTCACCTGAAAGCGGTGAAAAGGATCATCCGGTACATCAAAGGATCAATTAATTTCGGAATTTGGTATCCTATGGGAACTAGTTTGGATATTGTTGGATACTCAGATGCCGATTGGGCAGGATCAGTGGATGATCGGAAAAGCACGAGTGGTGCATGCTTCTATCTTGGCCATTGCCTTGTTGCATGGCACAGTAAAAAGCAGAATTGCATAGCACTCTCGACTGCCGAAGCGGAATACATTTCAGTGGGTAGTTGTTCAACCCAACTCATTTGGATGAAAAGTGTGTTGAGCGACTTCCGGATTTCAGCATCTTCGGTAACAATTCTTTGTGACAACACAAGTGCAATTAACATTTCTAAAAACCCTGTGTTGCACTCTAGAACAAAACATATTGAACTTAGATATCATTTTCTTAGAGAGCTAGTTGAATCAAATACTCTTCAACTTTCATATATTTCAACTGAGGATCAATTAGCTGACATCTTAACAAAACCTTTGGATCAAAAACGTTTTATTCATTTGCGAAAAGCAATTGGAATGCTTTCCTTGAAATAAACTTCTTTTTGAAACCTTTGCTTAGGATAGGTTTTGTTTTTGTTTTGTTTTGTTCATTATCTATGTTTGTACATAGGACATTAATTGAGCATAGATCATAATTGACTTTAATTGCATCTTTTCGCACATTTAGAAATTTATTATGCTTTTGCCATCATAATATTTCACTGTTGCAATGATCATTTATGTTAATTAAATCATCTTCTAAGTGATCAAAGTCAATTTCTCTCTCAATGATCTCTTGGTATAGTCATTATCTTATTTGACTGCTTAGTCGAGTATGAAATCGAGATCAATTTTTGGTTGAATACTTTATATCTTAAATAATTGATAGCCAATTGAGGGGGAGTCAAAGAAATGTAAAATGCTCAAAAGATGTGGAAAGAGTTACATCCCAATGAGGAGTGTGAAAACTACCACCACATGGAGGAAAGAGCTACCACCTCGGTCGTCCGAGTATTGTGTGCAGCTACCACATGTATACCAAGCATGGTTGTTCAATTTTTGATTAAGTAAAATGCATGTTGAAATACTTGACTCCGTCAAATTTCAAGGTTGGTATAAGGTGGGATTTTAAAGAAAGATGCTCAAAGAGCCACTCTCTTCAACAGATTGTCTAGATAAATTATCTACCATATTTGGGATTTCAAACATCTATTGATCTTTGTATTACATTTTCTTTACCGAATTGATGATTTGATAAAGGCATTACTCATAAGATCAAGTTAGATGTAATTGAAGGTGTTCAACTTTAAGTGATTTAATTTTTGTAAATTCTCGTTTCATTTTTGGATATTATTGATAGATTTGGCATAATCTAATTCTTGTTGTATGAAACGATGATTTTTGTTTAAAGTTGATACACAATTGTGCTTACATACTTTTTCTGGATCTTATGAAATTTTTCTAAATTTTTCTGAAGAAAAAGTTGGAGCCGATCCGGATCGGGCAAGCTGATCCGGATCCCGAACGCAGGCTTCTTCCTGCGGCTGGCCGATCCGGATCGAAATCTCGATCCGATCCGGATCACGGCTAGGGTTTTAATAAGAACAAGAGGGTTTTGATTTCTTTTACCTTAATCTTTTGTTCTCAAGTCTCTAGAGCCTCTCTCTCTAGAACTATTGCACCTTGGAGCTTTCCAAACTCAAGTTCTTCGAATACAAGTAAGTTTTATTGATCAAAATCCCGTTTTTCACAGTTTTTCTCTATTTTCTTCAAAACGTGATGAGATTTTTCTATCTTTTTCGTTTTTGAATGGTTTTTGATCAAATTTCTTTTGAAATAAGAACTTTGGGTAGATTAGTTTTGATTATGTGCTAGGTATTCTCCTGATTAACGGATTTTTAGGCTTCGATTTCTAAAAATTTCGGTTTTAGGGCATATAATAAGGATTTTCGAAAATCATGCAATTGATCTATTTTTAAAAGTCCTTTTGCAAAACTAATTTGATTCTTTGTCTCTCTACATGATTATGATTGTTTGGGTACAATTTCTCAAATCTTTGAAAATTAACAATTCATCATGTGTTCTTGAGTTGGTCTTCACAGGATACATTTTTCACTAGCAATCAAAATGGTGATCACTTGGTTTATTTTCCTACTTGCTGCCATGGTTCATGTCAAGGACACTGTCAAGCCCAAGAGGGCTAAGAAAGCAAAGAGAGCGAAAGATGATTCCGATACAGAGTCGGAAACGGAATCAATTGATTGGGATGAGCTTCAAGTTGAAGCAACAACACCCACTGCTTCGAAAGGAAAAGCTCCTGCGGAAACATCAAAAGCTTCAAAGCCTACTGCAGCTGAAAAAGGAAAAGCCCCTATGGATCCAAATCCAGTTGGGACATGAAGAAAAACCGGTGCAAGAAAACGAGGCAGTGCTCAAGGAATCTCCATCGAGCAACCAGTTGCTAGACAGCCTTCTCCACAAGACTTCATCAGCTCCGCAAGAATCAAGGATTTTGAGAAGAGGGAATGCATTGGCGAGAGACATGTCAATGTCAAACCAATGAAGGAACGATCTGCAGTCTTTGGGATTTTGTTTGACCAAGTTGGTCTTGCTCAAATTTGCAACTTCCCTGAGACTACTAGGTACTGTCCACACTCAGTTCGAATGTTTTATCAGAACGCTGCAAGTCTGATTTATCACGATGATGGACGTCGAGAATTTCACACTTTGGTTAAAAATATCAAAATCAAAGTCACACCCCAGCTGATTGGAGATGTGCTAGGTATGACAGCCAGAGCTGATGGACTCCATTACCTAAAAACTCAAAGCTTCAACGACAACTCCTGGAGAGTTGTAGTCAATGGAATTTGTGTTCCGGATACTGTGTCAACCGAAAATTCTGTTTTCTCTAAAGAGCTTCGACCAGAGTATCGGTATATAAACTTCATTGTCTGCTACAACATTCTTCCCAACATGAATACGAAGGTTCTTCGATGGGACAGGATGTTATTCCTTTATCTTCTTGGAAACCCGGCCGCATTGATGGGAGCAAACTTGAATATTCCTTATCTCATTTGGTCAAGGATGGCGCGGTATGTGGAACACTCTCACCCCACAGAGAGACTACCATACCCAATGATAATCATGCGCATCCTCAAAAAGTTTAAAGTCGATACAAGCGCGAGCTCATACATGTACAGTTTGGGCACCATTAATGAGACAACAATAGTGAAGTCTCTCTCGACGAAGCCAGATGATCCTCTAATACCTCCTCACCGCCAACGAGCACAACAACAACAAGCAACAACCTCTACACAAGCAGCACAACCAGCACCTCCATCAACGTCTGATGATGATGCGTCGGTTAGCTCAATCTTTAAGGAACAACAGCGACTCTCAAACGAGCAAGAACGCATATCTACTAATTTCGCTGAAATGAAAGAGGATATCAAAGAAGTTAAGAAGGAACAAGCTTCTATGAACAAACGGATCAAGAAAATGTTTCAGAAGCTTGGGTGTATCAGCTCCGACGACTCTGCATAAACTTTTGTTTCTAATCTTTCTTTTGCAGGTTTTTAAGTTTCTGTTATTATTCAGCTCTCACGTTTCTTTATTCTGATCTATTTAAATCTCCTTAAAATTTTTGTAATTTTGGCTTTGTTTGTGACAAAAAGGGGGAGAGAGTTTAGAGAGAACTTGAACAATGATTGAACAATGATGATGTGAATGTGTGAACTTGAACAGAGAACTTGAACAATGATGATGCGAATGTGTGAACATCAAGGTAAGTATCACTTCAACTTTGACTTTGGTGAAGGGTAAGTATCACAACTTTGGTTTTTATCTTGTGATTTGTTGCATGTTGCTACTAACTATTCGACTAACTATTTGGACATGTATTATTACTAACAAGTTGTTTGATTACTAACAAAGCAAAGTTATGACATTTGGAATTTTATTGCTTAGAAGATATGTCAATGTTTGATTGTGATCTTATTACATATCTGAATTACTCAATGTCATGGTGAGCATAAACTCTATCTCTGTTAGGTTTTGAATGCTAAATATTCTTGAGGTATCTAACGATCGCTTTTTGTCAAGAATGATTTCTTTGTGCAGAGAGTACAGATGTCTAAGTCTAGAGTCTGTTTTAGGAGTTTATATCTCATGTTTTTAAATTTTTGGATCTCCATTGTAAATTTTTGTTGTATGGTGATAGCAACAAAAATATCTTTTTGAATTTTCTTTAGTGGATATGTGTTTTGTCACGAAACCGCCAAAGGGGGAGATTGTTACGGAATTTGAGTTGGCGTAGTTTCGTGAAAGGTTCAAGTCTTGAAGATTGAAGGTGAAGAAAGTTGGATCATTTAACTCAATCTCAAGAAAGAAGAATTCCAAAGGATCAGGTATGTTTAACTAAAGATTATTGGTGATCCGAATACTTCTTGTAGTGTAGAAACACCTGGAAGAATTTTTAATTGCATAAAAATTAAAAACTGGTGTTCGGACATGTTCAGGATCCGGATCAGAGCCAGCGATCCGGATCCCGAAGGTTGTTGTTTCATACATTACTTCAATCCGGATCGCAGCATCTCACGATCCGGATCCCGAACGTTGAGTTTTCTGAATTGTATGAACGATCCGGATCAGGCATTCCGATCCGGATCCCGAACGTTTGTTTTTCTGGAAACCGTCTTTCTTGCTACTGCAATCCGGATCGCCCAAATCCGATCCGGATCGCCGTCCGTAAAAATTCCAGAAATGTTAGGTTTTTGATTCTTATCTCCTTCCAAATGTTTCTAACCTATAAATAGACCCTATGACTCTTTTTCTATGGTTAAGAAATATACTCCACATATTTGATATAGAGCCGTCATAATCAAATATCATCTTATACGGCCCTAGATCCACATATAGAGAAGAAAGGAAATCATTAGATATTACTCTATGTTCCTTCATCTATATTGATTAGTTTGATTCTAGGTTTTCATACTCATATCTTGAGTTGAATCAAACTAATGAATACTTAGATGGTATTTCCTATCTATCTTTGATCTAAGTATTCGGCGGATCATCACCACCCAAAAACAACGATTTCCCGAAAATCGGCGCGTGGATTCGCGTGTCCTTGTGGATTCAAGGTTCAACCGCTCTCGTGGATTCAGAGCGAGGCACGTTCGTGGATTCGAAGGGTGCTACTGGGTGAAGACCGTGGATTCGGTCGGACGTCGTGGATTCGACGTTGGACGCCGTGGATTCGGCGTTGGGCGCAGATCGTGGATTCGAGAAGCGTCGTGGAGCGAGCGGAGAAGATCCTCTAGGAGCGTATGGAAAAGGTTGAGTCGTAAGTGTGTACGGTAAATCACCTTGTACGTGTTTTAATTCTAGTGGATTTCGCGGTGTTATCGGTCCCGTGGTTTTTTACTCCGGATTGGAGTTTTTCCACGTAAAAATCTTGCGTGTTATTTTTATTTCCGCTTTGGGTTTTTTTATCGCAACGATTTTTGAGTGTTTATACGTTTACACCTATTCAACCCCCCTCTAGGTGTTTCTTCCCCTATTTAGATCTATATTACATATAACCCATCATCTTTCATTTAAAAATCCCACCTTATACCAACCTTGAAATTTGACGGAGTCAACTATTTCAATCATGCATTTTATTTAATCAAAAATTACAAACCCATGCTTGGTATACATGTGGTAGCTGCACACAGTACTCGGACGACCGAGGTGGTAGCTCTTTCCTCCATGTGGTGGTAGTTTTCACACTCCTCATTGGGATGTAACTCTTTCCACATCTTTTGAGCATTTTACATTTCTTTGACTCCCCCTCAATTGGCTATCAATTAATTTAAGATATAAAGTATTCAACCAAGGATTGATCTCGAATTCTTACTCAACCAAATAGTCAAATAAGATAAAAACAATACCAAGAGATCATTGAGAGAGAAATTGACTTTGATCAATTAAAAAATGATTTAATTTAAATAAATGATCAATGCATCAATTGAATTATTATGATATCCAAAGCATAATAAATTTTTAATTATATGAAAGGATGCAAGTAATGTCAATAATACACATGCTCAATTAATGTACTATGTATAAACATAGATAAAGAACAAAACCTAACCTAAGCAAAAGTTTCAAAAAGAAGTTTATTTCAAGGAAAGCATTTCAATTGCTTTACGCAAATGAATAAAACGTTTTTGATCCAAAGGTTTTGTTAAAATGTCAGCTAATTGATCTTCAGTTGAAATATATGACAGTTGAAGAGTATTTGATTCAACTAGCTCTCTAAGAAAATGATATCTAAGTTCAATGTGTTTTGTTCTAGAGTGCAACACAGGGTTTTTGGAAATGTTTATAGCACTAGTGTTGTCACAAAGAATTGTTACCGAAGTTGCTGAAATCCGGAAGTCGCTCAACACACTTTTCATCCAAATGAGTTGGGTTGAACAACTACCCGCTGAGATATATTCCGCTTCGGCAGTCGAGAGTGCAATGCAGTTTTGCTTTTTACTGTGCCATGCAACAAGGCAGTGGCCTAAATAAAAACATGCACCACTCTTACTTTTCCGATCATCCACAGATCCTGCCCAATCGGCATCTGAGTATCCAATAATATCTAGACTTGTTCCCATAGGATACCAAATTCCGAAATTTATGGTTCCTTTAATGTATCGGATGATCCGTTTCACCGCTTTCAGGTGAACCTCCTTTGGTGCAGATTGATATCTCGCGCAGATCCCAACACCAAAAGATATATCCGGGCGACTAGCCGTGAGGTAAAGTAGACTTCCAATCATACTCCGATAAAGTTTCTCGTCTACATTCTCACTAAAAGATTCACTTCCTAATCCTTTATTGCTAGTTCCCATTGGAGTTGGAAAATCTTTACAATTTTCTAGATCAAACTTTTTGACCAGCTCCAAAGCATACTTGGATTGACACAAATGGATGCCTTCGTCACACTGTTTCACTTGCAATCCAAGGAAATAAGTCAATTCGCCCATCATTGACATCTCAAATTCGCTTTCCATGGTTTCAGCGAATTTAGAAGCATCATTATCTCTTGTCGCACCAAATACAATGTCATCGACATAGATTTGTGCTACAATGAAGTTGTTTTGATAATGCTTCACAAAGAGAGTCCTGTCAGCTCCCCCTCGAGTATAGCCCTTATCCAATAGGTGCTTTGTCAACCTTTCGTACCATGCTCGCGGTGCTTGTTTTAAACCGTAAAGAGCCTTTTTCAAACGAAAAACATGGTTAGGTAGTTTACAGTCTACAAAACCTTTCGGTTGAGCCACATAAACTTCCTCATTTAAAAACCCATTTAAAAACGCGCTCTTAACGTCCATTTGAAACAATTTTATTTTAAAATGACAAGCTATCGCGAATAATATACGAATGGACTCGAGTCTAGCTACAGGGGCGAAAGTTTCATCAAAGTCTATACCTTCTACTTGAGAGTAGCCTTGAGCAACTAAACGTGCTTTGTTCCTGATGATGGTACCATCTTCATTTTTCTTATTCTTGAAAATCCATTTGGTACCTATCACATTATGTTGCTTTGGAGGCTTTGTTAATTCCCAGACTTTGTTTCGCTCAAACTGATGGAGCTCTTCCTGCATTGCTTTAATCCAGTAGTCATCCTGAAGAGCTTCATCGATGTTCTTTGGTTCGATCAAGGAAACGTAGCAAGCGAATCCACAAACCAACTGTCTCCGAGTTTTGACTCCTTCTTGTGGGTCTCCAATGATGTTTGATTCAGGATGATCCTTGGAGATGCGTAACGTTTGTTGTAACGGAGTACTCGGAGGTACATGAGATGATTCCTGCACATCAGATAAACTTGAAGAACCATTAGATGCATCATTAATATTGGAAGTATTATCATGAGAAGATGCACTTACAGGAGTATCATCATCAAGAGAGATATCGAGGGTAGATTTTTCAGATGCAAAGTGAAAAGCTTCATCTACTTTAACATTTATAAATTCTACAATCGTTTTAGATTCTATGTTAAATACCCTATATGCTCTTCTATTTGCAGAATAACCCAAAAAGATCCCTTCGTCACTTCGAGAATCGAACTTACCAAGATTTTCGCGATCACGCAAAATAAAACATCGACTCCCAAAGATACGAAAGTATTTGATATCCGGTTTTCTACTAAACCACAGCTCATATGGTGTATTTAAAGTTCCTGGGCGCAAATACACTCGATTAATGACATAGACAGCGGTGTTCACAGCCTCAGCCCAAAAATATAGCGGTAAATTCCGGCTATGAAGCATCACACGCGCCATCTCTTGAACAACCCTGTTTTTGCGCTCAACAACACCATTCTGCTGAGGTGTATAGGGTGTCGAGAATTCATGTTTTATGCCGTTGGAAGTGCAAAAATCAATGAATTTGGAATTAATGAATTCTCCACCTCTATCACTTCTAACACGAATGATCTTTTCATTCTTTTCAATCATAATACGATGGCAAATCTCATGAAAAGAATCAAACGTATCAGCTTTCTCTTTTAAAAATGCTACCCATGAAAACCTAGAGAAATCATCAACCAATAAGAAAATATACCATTTACCTCCCAAAGATGGTTGACGGGTCGGCCCCATTAAATCCATGTGCAGTAATTCCAAGGGCCGTTTGGTACCAACGTGGTTCAGGTTCTTGTGTGCAGCCCTTGATTGTTTTCCCTTAAGACAACCTCCGCACACAATGTTGTTTTTAAATAGAAGTTTAGGAACCCCCTTAACCACGTCTTTATTTGAAATCTTTGCTAGTTCTTTAAAATTTATGTGACCTAGTCTTTCATGCCAAAGTGTTTCATTATCCAAAGAAACTAGGTTACATTTTTCTGAAACTTTATTAGGAACAACATAGCAATTGTTTTCAGATCTAACCCCTTTTAAAAAGAAGACATGGTCCTTATCAGTTACAACACATTCAACAGATGAAAAGTTAACTGAAAAACCATTGTCGCAAAGTTGACTTATGCTAATGAGGTTAGTCTTAAGGCCATCAACAAATAACACGTTTTTCAAAATCGGGCCATCTGGAATAGCTACTGTTCCTTTTCCAACAATTTTGGAAAATCGACCGTCTCCGAAAACAACGAGTCCTCCGGAGATTTTCTCAAAGTTTTGAAAACTATTTTTGTCACCGGTCATGTGACGGGAACAACCGCTATCCAGATACCAAGACGAATTATCATAAGCATGCAAGGAAACATTAGTAACAAGACAAGGGAAGATTTCACCTTTGCGCACCCAAAACCTTTTGGAATGCGTCGGTAATGGTCGTGAGGTTATTCTCCTAGGTGAAGGCGTCTTGTTAGATCGATTGCTTCTCCTTGATGATGTCGTCTTGTGCGGTGAACTACCAAGTCTCTTTTCCTTTGTATGATTTGCATTTGATTTCTGAGGAATCACCTTTTTGGTAGTCGTTGCAAGAAATGTCTGAGTTGAGCGTTTGCCTCCTGTCTTGCAATATCTCCTTATGTGCCCTGAAATACCACAACGAAAACATACCTTTGCGCTTGACGATCCCGAAGAGAAAGAACTAGGCTTGTTGTCGTTGTTTGTCGTGAATTCCGGTGTCGGAGGAGGAGATACCGACTGAGGCACAAAAACTGTCCCACTCGAACTTGGACTGTTTCCAGTTTGAGTGTACCCGAGGCCGAACCGATTTGTTTGACCAAGACCAAGAAGCTTATCCAACTTACTCCTTCCAGAAGAAAATCTCTTTAAGTCATCCTTTAGTTGGAGAATGGTCTTTGTCATTTCCAGTTTATCTTGTTGGGCCTCGATGTAGAGCTTTGAGAAGTGATCCGCTTTATCCACCAGTTTTGTATGTTCCTTCTCAAAAAGCTCATTGGACTCTTGAAGGGAAACATTTGCTTTTAACAGATTATCCCTTTCCACTTCAAGATCGATCGAGAGAGAAGTTACCCTTTTTACTTCTACTTCGAGATCCTGTAATCTCCCTCTCAACCCCTTGTTTTGTTTAGCCAGTTTCTTTGAATCCCGTAAAAGTCTGTGGTAGGCTAAAACAAAATCTTCACATTCAGAGTTACTTGATTCATCATCCATTGCAGTTTTTTCAACACGGGAGGAGTTGGACAATGAATCTGAAGTACTTGCCATTAAGCACATGAAGTGTCACGCCCCGGGGTCGAAACTGCGACCCGGGCTCACTAACAGATCCGCCATCTGTACGGAAACTGCCGTACAGACGAAGCGTCTAACCTGCAGAAAGAATCAACTACAGAGATACAGATATCAGAGCTGAAAGTAAACGACTAAAACTGAAGTCCAAACACTGTACAACTGAAAATAATACAATATCCATCTCCCCAAATACTATCATATACAAAGTCCTCTGATATAAAAACTCAAAAGGGAGGTATCTCCAATGAATACATCAGTGTACAGACTCTCGATACAAGAATATCCTCACTACAACAGTCTCTCAAACTGTAAAATAAAGTACAACTCTATACCTCACAACAAAGGTCTCTCAACAGAGGAAAAAGAAGAAAACTAATCTACTGAAGCTCTCCTCTGAAGGGGTACCGCTACACTCCAATGACGGGTAGGGATCTAGCTCGCGACTCCCTCGCCTCGGTCAGAAGGATCAGCAACTGGAGCAACAGGAACAGGAGGAGAAGTTCCTGGGGAAAAAGACACCACGACGGGTGTGAGAACTACTTCCCACAGTAGTTCTCAGTGGGTGCCGTCAACAAGCCCAACGGTCTGCCCACCAAGTCTACTAGAGGCCAAAGATAACAACGCAATGCAAACTGAAACAAGAAAAGCTGGAGCTACTCTACAGCTACCATGCCTCTATCTAGATACTCCAAAAAGTGGAGCAGATGAAAGTAAAAGAGACCACTCGCACCCAAGGTGCTCAATCGACCCAAACGAACTGACTACCTCAAAGGTCTAGTCAAGCCTGCGCCCGTCGACTAGGAACGCTCCTGCCCACTACCACACATCCCCATGAGGACGGGATTTACGTGGGGCGTCCTGTCCTACTAACTCATCCCTCGCGCAAAACTGCCTCAACAGGCCCATCGTTGCCTCAACTGCAGAAAACTGCCTCAACAGGCCAACCATCGTATCCACAGCGGCATCTCAGGACGCGACTCCAACTGAGTAGAACGACGCGGCATAGAGTATCAAACATTGGCATATGCAGGCTAGTCAAAATCCACGCTCACTCTCAGAACGGTAGGGCTCAAGATCCCCAAATACCTCGCACAACAGTCGGAGCACTCTCGACGACTCGGCTGCTCGGCTAACTCGAAACACGAGACACTAGCCACTCCAACGGCTCGCAGCACAAGGCTCACTGGCTGGAGATACTCCACAGCCAGGGACGACCCACAACTCAGGGTAACAAAACAGGTCGGACAACACTCAACGACCTGGGACCACCGTCAACCCCAACGGTTCCCAACAAGACGGACCGGAAGATACTCGACGGCCCGGGACTGCCGTCTGCGCAACGGCTCCCTCCACGACGGCACAACAGGGAAACAAGACCTCCCGGGACTACCGTTTACCCAAACGGCTCCCGGCACAGATAAGCAACCCAGTACAACTACCAGACTCCACTCTGCTCCCAGGCAAGAGTGTAAAAGCATCCCACACCAAAAGCAAGTCCCGACCTCTCGGCCCACTACCCGGGCGAGAAAACACTATGTCCAGGGATGAAGGAACAGTGTGGATGTCTAAGCATAAATAACCCTAGCCCAAGTGAGGGTTTTCTACTAGTCTGGTTACACATACAACATATGACGGGGGTGCTAGGTCAAGTTCCAAGATAACTACTTTAACAGATAATAAAGGGGTAGCCATTCCAACAATCTAGCATGCTACACAAGGAAATAAACTATCATGCATAGTCCTACATCAATAGAATTAATGTACATTCCATAAAACTTGGAGATAATGCCACCCACCTCGATTTGCCACCAATTGCTCGTAGACACTTGCAATTGGCCTCCACGCGATCCGCACGCAAAACGATGTCCGCTGCCGGAGTCCGCACGCAAAACGGTGCACGGTGCCAGGATCCGCACGCAAAACGGAGTCTGCACGCAGAACGGTGCACGGTGCCAGGATCTGCACGCAAAACGGAATCCACACGCAAAACGGTGCACGGTGCCGGAGTCCGCACGCAAAACGGTGCACGGTGCCGGAGTCCGCACGCAAAACGGAGTCCGCACGCAAAACGGTGCACGGTGCCGGAGTCCGCACGCAAAACGGTGCACGGTGCCGGAGTCCGCACGCAAAACGGAGTCCGCACGCAAAACGGAGTCCGCACGCAAAAGGGTGCACGGTGCCGGAGTCCGCACGCAAAACGAAGTCCGCACGCAAAACGGTGCACGGTGCCGGAGTCCGCACGCAAAATGGTGTCCGCACGCAAAACGGTGCACGGTGCCGGAGTCCGCACGCAAAACGGTGTCCGCACGCAAAACGGTGCACGGTGCCGGAGTCCGCACGCAAAACGGTGCACGGTGCCCAACACAGAAAAGAGCAAGAGGGTTAATTACAGTCCAAAAGGTCGCCCCGAAAACTGTACAAAAATACAGTAAAACCAGCACACGGGACCTACCCGACTGCGCCGCCGTCGCCGAAACGCTCCCCACGAAAAACTCGCGCGCTCCACGAGGTCCACGGCGCGCCGCCGCACATCCCGCAACCTCCCTCCTCTCTTTCTCTCGCTCTCGGATGAAGAAGGAACCGAAGAAGGAGAAGAATTGGCTTGCGGGGAGGAAGAAGAAGAAGAAAAAAGAGGAAAAGGGGAGGGGCGGTCCACGGTGCACGGTGCACCGTGCACCGGCCGGTGCACCACACCCACCCGGGTGCACCCGGCCCACGCAAGAGGAAGGGCGGCCACGTGGCCGCGTCCCTGCGCGCCACGCGGCCGCGCAGCTCACGCGCCACACGGGCGCGTGACACCGGGCCGCCCACAGGCGCGGGACACGCGCCCGTGACACGGGCGGGCGCCCCAGCGCCCGCGCGGGCGCCAACTTGGGTCCGCCACGTGGCGGCCTCCACGTGGCCCGCGCATGGTGCGCCTGCCCCGACGCGCGCAGAGGCGCGCCCTGTCGCGTCAGCCGCGCCTCGCCTGACGCGCCGCAGCCTCCTCTGGATCCGCGCCACGCGCGTCTCGATCTGCGTGCCGCTTTGCCTCGAAAAGCGCGCACGCCTACCGGACTCCAAATCCAACAAATAAATAGTCCATCCTTAGCGATTTCGCGCGCTGAGTCCAGAAATGATGTCCGCTTCTCCAAATTCTCACCCGAAAATTGCCGAATGCCCACTCGATCCGATTTTCGCGCCGGGTCCATTTTTAGAGTCCGATTTGCCCAATTCCAACTCTAAAAATTCCCGAAGGCGACCGGAGAGGTAAACTTTTATCCGGACTTCACCCGGAGTCTAATTTAGACATCTGAATCGCGCGAAAACACTTCTAAACACCCGACGGGTCCTCCAACTTCCCACGGGGTCTCAATTTAAGCCCGAAGTCCACCACTTGTGTCCAAATTGCGCGCAACCCACGCAGGCCTCCAGTGATGCAAGCAAATCCCAAATTGCATCACAAATCCATTTCTGGGCCCCCAACACGCGCACCAACACCCCCAACGGCGACCGAAAGCTGCCCAACAACCAGCAACCCTACGCGGGGGATTCCAGGACCTCACATCATCCCCCACTAAAAGAAAGTTTCGTCCTCGAAACTAGATCAAGCCCATCAGGAGTCAAGAATACCACGGCTAGGTATCAAACAATACGCCTCCATCTCCCCCACTCGCTCCTCGTGATTACTCCGCAACAACAACAACAAGTACGGCATGACCCGATGTGCAATTCTCTCATCTCTCGAGCCAGAAATTGCAACGGGCGTCCCTCGTACTCCAATAATCACGGATCTCAAAGGGGCAAGTAAATCACGGGCGAGGAAAAACACATCACTACTGAGCTGAGACGTGAAAAACCAAGGGCTCCACTAAAAAGGCTGGGGGAAAACTGAGATCACCACAAGTGTAATACGCACCAAACGACAACATGGTGCCACCCTCAACAAGCCGACCCGAAGCATACCCGCAGACTCGTCCAATAAGGAAGGGAAATCCAATAAGTTGGGGTCTTCACTCGGTCACTTCCCGACCCAAAACCACCCGAGTGGACTACTCAACTGCAGGCTACCCTCAAAAGGGATCCTCAAGAGACACAATCTCGTGCCACAGTTGGTCGCTCAACATGCTATAACCCCAACGGACCCACGGGTCGAAGTCGATCCCTCAACTCATAAAGAACACCCTAACGGGGACCAAACCGTCGGTGAACGGGACTGAAAACTGGCTCACAAGGCGATCATAAAGCTGATGCCCAACTCGCGGTCAAAAGTCCGAAACATCCAAAAGACTTTCACCGTTGTGTACCTACAACGTGGCATCACTGCCGTGCAC